>JAXDDW010000028.1:3307500-3907500 GCA_034670385.1 Hoplostethus mediterraneus | reverse complement strand
CGTACTAGTTTCTTGTCCCGTATGACAGTGTCTGGTTTGACAATCAGAGCAGGGGGCGTGGCTCCATAGCATGACAGCCAAATGATTTCTGTCAGTGTGAAAGTAGAGCTGATTACATAAATGGACATTTTTAAACGCTATACTCAAAAGTGAATTGGAATTTCTGTCATTATTCCTAGATTTTTTTTTATTTTTTTATATGTGTAATGGCGTTTCTGATCGACTATTTATGTTTTCTTGCATATATTTCTACTTTTTACACGTTACCTCTGTTTTTCTCCTACCTTGGGTTTGGAATATTATAAGAAATATGTGCCATGTTAATAAAATTGTATTTGATATAGTTTAATAGTTTAAATCTTTATGATAGATAGCCTATTCTCCTATGATGAAAAAGTATAATTTTGATACCGGCTGGTCCTGCATAAATGATCCAACTGCAGTTGGGAGGGAATTCCATTTCACCGATGTGTTAAGGAGTTATAATGGAGTCTATTCTAAGATATTTTTCTCCCTTGTTTCCAGTCACTTGAAAGCTGCAGAGGATGAAACTTAATCTCTCCCCCCAATGCCTGGTGAGAGGTGGCAGTGTGGATTAAAGTCAGTGGTTTCAAGGATTTAGTCTTTTGAAACTTAAAAAAAAAAAAATTAAACCTGAAAAGAGGTAACTGATCTAGTCCAAACCTCACAGGGCCAATGAGAGAGATGCAGCTTCACTGTGTCCTCCTTCATGTAATCACCGCTCTGGCCCTCTCAGCTCTGCATGATTGAATTAGCACATCATTACAATTTCAGATAAGATAAACACAGGTTTCATCTTTGCTAACAAAGCCTGCGCACATCCATTGATCTCACACCTTCTTTCTTTCTGATCACCCCTGTTTGGGCATTGAGAAAGTTTTTATTCATAGATTCAGCTGACTCTTTTGTAATAAACCCGCTTCGCCACAACAGAAAACCCAATCAGATGCAGTCATTTGTTTCAATTTATTCTTTCCAAATGGAAATGAGCAATGCAATCACAATACAGTCATTTACACAGGCACCGTACCCGCCCAGTTCCCACAATTCCTATTAATATGACCACATTTGCGTTGCTGATATCAGTGTTGCAGCATTATCTTCTGCTTATATCAGTCTAAATGGATAGGCTCCACCCAACCCGTTTTCAAAGTGAGGTTCAAGTACCACAGGGGTTCTGGAGGGGGTTCCAGGGGTCATTGAGGAGGTTTTAGAAGTCCTTAAAGTTCCAGGGGCCCTTGATAAGGTTCATTGAGTCCTTCAGGACTTTCTAGGGCTCCTTGATAAGGTTCATTGGGTCCTTGAGGGGGTTCCAGGGTCCCTTCATAAGGTCCAATGGGTCCTTGAGGGTGTTCCAGGGCCCCTTGATAAGGTTCAATGGGTTCTTGGGGGGGTTCCAGGGTTCCTTGATAAGGTTCAATGGGTCCTTGGGGAATTCCAGGGGTCCTTGAGGGGGTTCAAGGGGTACATGACAAGGTTTTATGAGTCCTTGAGGAAGTTCCAGGGTCTCTTGATGAGGTTCAATGGGTCATTGGGGGGGTTCCAGGGATCCTTGAGGGAATTCCAGGGGTCCTTGATGAGGTTTCATGAGTCCTTGAGGGAGTTCCAGGAGCCCTTGAGGGAGTTCGAGCGGTACTTGAGGTTTTATGAGTCCTCGAGGAAGTTCCAGGGTCCCTTGATAAGATTCAATGAGTCCTTAAGGACTTTCTAGGGGTCCTTGAGTGGGTTCCATGGGTCCTTGAGGGAATTCCAGGGCTCTTTGAGGAGGTTTTGTCAGTCCTTGAGGAAGTTCCAGGGGCCCTTGAAGGTGTTCGATGGATACTTGAGGAGGCTCCAAGAGACCTTGAAGAGGTTCAAGGAGTCCTTAAGGACATTCCAGGGGTCCTTGAGGGGTCCAACGCAAAATGACTAGTATAATTTAATTTCACTGCACAACGAGAGCACATATTACATTATTTGGATCATGGGTTTCACTCAACACCGTTACCTCCCAACCTACTCCACAGACAGTTCTGTAATTCTGTGTAAAGGTCATCTAACAAATAAAAACCTCTCACATCGATCCTTCTAGCAAAATCTTATCAAACAGGGGTCTTGGAATAAAATTTTAAAAAAGATGACTCGGCACGACAATGGTCAAATTTAAAGACATCGGGACAAAATATTGGCGCAAAATCAGCAACTTCTATCAAAAAATATCAGTATCGGCCTTCAAAAACCCTTATCGGTCGATCCCTAGTACAGCCAGTGTTGAATTCTGCCCCTGATCCCCTTATAAGCTCTCGGCTACACTTCCTGATTAATAGCAGCACATTTTCTACACTTCTGTCACTAGCTCCTCAGTGAAGCAGGTCCCTGCCAGATGAGTAATTAAGCATTGTTGAACTGATTCACCTGGTAGGGGAGCACAATTTGGCAGGAAGTCAAGGGGGGGCAGGGAAGTACGGGGTTGTTACATAAGAACTGGGTTCCAACTGTGTGTCGGGCCAGCAGTCAGAGGCCAAGGCAGCACAGCTTAGCAACCACTTCACAGTACAAAGACAGAGCTTATCAGCACTTTCACCACTCCAGTCAGAGAACCTGCTGCTGCTGCAGCCTGAGCTGCACGCTGTCATTCAACATCCTTTTTGTGTACATGTTTAGGGCAGTAGCCATGCGACGTAGCAGGAAAAACAGGATCTCCTGCATCATAAGGCAACCAACCACCAAGATGAAGAAAAATCAATTATATTTTCAGAAAAACATGAATTTATGGGTTATTTCCTCTTAAAAGACATATAATTTACATAATGAAGTATACTATAAATGTATATCCTCAATATTGAATATGTTAAGGCAAGCAAACTTTATTCTGCAAATGCAATGCTGGGTTTAACCTGATGAGTTCAGATAGATTCAGCATGTGTGCGTCAGCAGGGACGCTTAACCCGAACTTTGCCCGTGGTGACCTGGCTGGAACGGTGTGGTGGACGAAAGCACCAAGGTCGGTCACACGTTTCAAGGCACTGTGGACTCTTGGCCCGTTTCAGTTGCTCTTTTCCAAGAATTTGAAGTTGCACACAAACTGGAATCCAATCAGTACATTTACAGCATGAAAAAAAAAAAAGACTAGTCATGTCTCATTTGGGCCGTGTGAAGTGACCCACGGGGGGGGTTTGTATACCCCTTTGTGATTGGTCGAGGGCCTTTTCAGCTGGGTGACCAGGGCACGGTACCGACTAATCGGCAGAACCAAACTAGCGGTCAGACTGGGGGGGGGGCTGCAGCATCACGGGCTGTGGCGTGATGCTGCAGTAGCGGTGTGTTTGTGTGCGTTATATTCCACACAGCAACAGGGAGTCCAAAGGGCCCTGCTTTGTTTGAATAAGCCGCAGGGAATGAGAAAATTGGGGTTAGACAGATATCAGTTTGCCGATATATCAGGCCGATATTGGCCTTTTATTGAACATCGGATAACAGCCAGACAGTGTCGTCCACCTCTGATGTGTTTATTTGATCATGTATTTATTGTAGAATTGATCAATACTGCACTGGTTGACTATGGGAAGACCTTAACCTGAACTGATTCTAATATGACATTCTGATCTGATTCCACACATGCATGGATAATATTTTTTTATCATCATCATCATCATCCTGGGATTCACTGGAGAGTTTTAGTGTCTCATGATGGTCTTTTCTTTGGCAAGAAAAGAAAGAAATTGAGCATCAGCTATCAGCAGCTCCAATCAAATGACATTGGTAATGGTATCGGTCTTTAAAAACCAGAGTCCTGTCTCCCAGGTGCAGCCACTCTTATATAAACTGGCCCTATATCTTACTAATTTTTGGTATGATGGTCGTGTTTGAAGATGCTGAATATCGGCATGAAATATCGGTATTGGCCTTCAATGCCCCTCATTCGTTGAACCCGAGAAATTCGAGAAAATACAACCAAACCTCAAACCTCCTCAATTCCTGAGAAAAGCATCAAGGGGAACAGGAAACCGTGAAAGATCAACCAGCTAAAACACTCAGCGTCATCAGCTTTCATTTTCAGGGCCTCTCCAGTTGAGTTGTACCACGTTCCTGATAAAGTCCTCTAATCTGGGACGTGCTGACAGGGGAACTGTGTAAAAGGTTGAGAGAGGCAGATCTGGTCAATAGGGTGAAAGGCAAGATATAGCAATGCATATACCACACAGACACGCAGATGGTGAATCTGTGCTTATTCTTTTACTCAGCACAACTCGGGTTGTGCTGAGTAAAGAGCTTGGTCAGTTTTAAAGTGCAGAGCTCAAACAGACTACACGTTGGTCACCGACCAATAATCGCTTGCCTACGTGCGTGATGGTGTCGTGCAGATGCTAGGCAACAAGAATGTAAACAAACAATGGCGTACGAAGCGGTATGTATAATACTGGCTTGTCTTGTGTTATGAAAAGCCTAAAAAAAAGAAAATAACGACTGTGGACCCATTCTTGGGTCATATGAAGAGAACAGCATGGGTTGTCAAGCCTTCAAAGAGAACTTGAGGTAAAAAATAACGATGTTTTAGCCTGTAGTGAAACCTAAAATGTAGCTAGCTGGTTAGCCTCTACATGGGTGTTGTTGCCAGAGCTCGACAAACCTTTCCTGTTTCATAGTTCCACCTAGCGGCACCAACAACTTAATTTCTTTCGCTTCGCCATGTTTGTTTATAGCGCTCCGTGCTCCTATTGGTAAACGTCACGGACGAGACGGAACACGTCATGGATGGCAAAAATAAATTCTAACATGCTAGTCTTTTGACGGGACATCGTGAGGCATCCCAGATGCGGTGTCGGTTGTCATCCACTATGTCACACTACACAAGATAAAACGATCGATTGTCGCACCCTGTTGTTCCCGACTCGACCCGACGCCCTACGTCTGCTGAATCGGGCTATAATCGGCCTGATATCATGTAGTCTTATCCCGACATTAGAATGTGTCAACAGGAGGCAATTTAGCGCTGCCCTCTGCTGGTAGTAAAGCTCACTAAAGTCTGAATTAAAATGCTCTTCGTTCTATTGGTTTTCAAATATCTTTGCTTGCTTTTTAACTTTCAAACCCACAAATGTCTGGATTTGGATTTTTTTTAATGCCTCAATATTTCTGATAATATTTCCCCTCTTTCTGGTACAATTTCTGGCCTCTGAGAAGAGAAGTAACCTAAAGCGCTCTCAATTCCTTCCCTCTCATATTTTTAAAGAAATTTCAGCAAAATCACTCGTCTTTTTCCCCCCCATCACAATTTTATTATGTGACTTTGTACATAAAACAAAATCAAAGACATTACAAAATACATATGCAGTACACAAATGGAGCTAAATGTGATGTGAGAGAAGCCTTGGCTTTGGTGGACTGACGGGAATCTGTCCCAGTAGAGCAAACTGCTGATCGACTGCAGCGCCACAGCTTTCCTTCCCACCAACATCTAACACAGGTTTTCCACATCCTGCCCCCGTGACCCAACTGTATAAGCTGTTTATTTCTGTCACGTGAAACCGTTAAAAAACAAAAAAAGGAAGGCTTCCTTAAATGGAATAAAGCTGTGCTGGTTCAAAAGTATTTTCATGAGCATCTCTCAAGAGTTTCTTCTTGTTAGTATTACACTCAGCAGGAGTGAAGTCAGGAATATGTGGTCGGCCTCCAAGAGCACGGATGGGAAACGCTACCTAAGATAATGTACTTGACACAAAATGACCACAATTTCTATAGCAGGGCTGATATATAGAAAAAGAAATGCGGAAAAAAGGTAAGAAAACGTTACATGAATTGTAGTTAAACACTGCGGTCCGCTATATCATTTAAATTACAGGAGCATAACATCTTGGGAGAAAAACAACAAATGATGCCTAAATAACTGAAAGGTATAAAAACAAAATGCCTGAGGTGAGCTTCAGCCTTATGCGATCTGCCAGTGTGCAGTAAGTGAAAGGCCTACTCCTTCGCTGGGTCATTTGGCATTAAAAGGACACGGCAGTGCAGCATCCGGCGTTACCGAGGAGGAAAAACGGAAACGACTGAACTCTGAAAACCTCTGAAAATGCCATCTCTGTGTTTTTCTGTGCGAGTATGCTGGTGCTTGTGAACAGCGAGCTGCAAAACGTTACTGTGCAGCCTTGATGTGTCCATTTAGAGAATCAATTTAGAGAAAACAGTCATTTAGAGAAGAGGGAGGAAAAGAGAGGATAGGAAAGGGAATGAAAAGTAGTGAGCGGATTTCCGGGGCAAGAGGAGATCTCGGCTTTACTCAGAGTCCAGGCGATTCCCCTCTGGCTTTCACTAAATCACACAGTAATCTGGTCAAACGGCAGATGTTGTTGATTGACAGGCAGACCGACAATCCAGGCTGGCAGGTTGGCAACTAGTACATTGTAACATGGCGGCGGTCCTCCTAAACTATTAAAATATCTTCTTCTTTTTGTTCTTTTCCAAGGTCCTGTAAAAGATGATAAAGAGAATTGTTCAAGAGCAGCAATCAGCATCCATCAGTGTCTGTTTGCCTTGTTTCAAACGGCAGCGATCTGGCCGACCTGAATGGCCTCAAGATGTCGCTGTATTTCATTTGTATTTACTTGCATCTTGAGTCCAGATGCAACCCATTCAAAGCCTGGGAGGAAATCCTGAGCTGGTCAAAAACGGGTTCTTATGACAGCAAACCCAATAAATAGCCTTGTATGGCACAGCATTCTGGCCCTGTACATTAGCATTTGCTTGTTTGTTTAATCCGCACATCACATTTTGAAATAGGTCTTTGCGTGCTAGGGTTGCCACAGGCTTTTTGGCTTTCAAAACATATTTTCTGTAGATAGATAAAACTCATAAATTACTGAACAAACCTAACAACAAAATCAAACTTTTGTGTGTCTATTTTTCACAACTATCTATATTGTGTATAATCAAGGAGGAAGCAGTCTTCAACCAGCTGCTGTAGTCAAGATTTCCTCTAAGGTCTTGAATTCAGACTCAAGAAGTAAATTGCGACATCTTGAGATCATTCAGGTTACAATCTTGCTAACCTTGGACTGCTCCGTTCTTCAAAAATTAGGTAAAAAAAGCACCACTCTGTTCAATATACTGCGGTGTCCTATGAGATGATGTCATGGTATTTGTTTACCTGGAGGCATCTAGTTTCTGCTGCTCCAGCAGCCTCTGCTGGGCCTCCCAGTTGGCCTTCTCCTCCTCATAGTGGCGACGCTTCTCCTCCAGCTCCTTGTGTTGGGCCTCCAGGTTCTTTTTCATCTGCTCATGACGCCGCTGGAGCTATGAGGACGTGGAAGATCAGTCAGAGGTTAGCCATGTAATCAACATACGATATTAACCTACAAGACACCCCCGCTGGCTGTTTCTTACATCAAACCTAAGAATGATGCTTTGGCCAATTGGGTTCAACCAATATGGTTTTTTGAGGGACAACGCCAATATTTTTGGACTGACGCTGCTAATATTTTGTGCTGGTATTCAATCTTTACATATGATATGCCAAACATTTCCAAAAAAAAGTATTAAGCGTTTCCCCCAGAATTCCTCTTCTTGACAAGGTGCAAAAGCCTTTGAAACAGCATTTAGACCATGGGACACTAAAACCCAGGATAATAATATCATCATCATCATCACTGTGTGGTATCTGATCAAAATGTCATTCAATCAATTCAGGTTAACTGCTTCCCATAGACATCCAGTGTATTATTGATCAATTCTACAATAAAAATGTCATTAAACAAACTGCATCATATCAGAGGTGGCCGATATCAACACAGTATAATCAATCAAACCCTAATACATTTACATTCATTTGAGACAGATTGTTAATTTCCTAGTACTATTTTCCGCACCTCAGCCTCAGAGTCTTTGAGTTTCTGGATCTTCTCCTTAACCTTCATTTCAAACACTTGCTCCATCTCCATCTCCATCTTCCTCATTTTAGTAACATGCTCTCTTCGCTCCTCCTCCATCTGGGCCAGAGGACTCCTGGTGACACACACCAATATGTTTAATGTTTACATAGACAGTACGTGGTGTTAGTTATGTAGATGGTGAGACATCTCTGAAATCCCAGATCATCCCATTTAGACAAGAGCCCAAGGTGAACATTTCCTGCTAGTGTCAATCAGAGATATGACCCCCCCCCCCCACCCCGTCCCCCCATTCAGAGGTCTCGCTGGCTGTAGAGTGGTGAGAAGGAGAAAGAGCAGGATCAGGTAAGACGAAAGACTGGATGTGAAAGGCCCAGCAAGCTAGAGCCAGAGGATCACTGGCCTTCCTGCAATAGAGGGCTTTCAGCTGTAACACACCCCCTGGTGGCCATATTGGAGGTCCTCAACTCTTGGCCTAAAGTGTCTGTGAACAGCTGACTGTGTTTCTAAACATACAGCTCGTCTCAAAAGAATTGAATAGACATGGTTAATTTGTCTGTTTTTGACCGGGAACTGATAATGTCATCACGAATAAAGCTGACTTATTTTGTATTTAGATAATGTCAGCTTGTTAGCTAGCTAACCATGACTGTCTTGTTGTTAACACATCTGATTAGCACACTAGCTAACGTATTTAGTAGAAGCTAGCGTTAGTAGTGGCTAGTAGTGTTAACATGAACTAAATTAGCCTGCTGGCTAGTTAGCTAGCTAACAATTTGTTCAGGTTAACTGAGCTGACTCTTCTCAAGCTCCAACTCAGTGTTTTGGAGTAGAGACTACTTTTGGACACAAATCTACCTGATCACACTATTTACTATCACTTAAAGTTAACAAATTGACCTACATCACAACAATCTTTCAGGTACCTCTATTTTTCCTGGTTGTTGCACACAACCAACTCTCTAACTGACCTCCATGATGGCGCCAGGTGTGGTTGATTGGAGATTTGTGACACAATTGCAAAGCTTCTATAGTCAAGCCAACTGTATGTAACCGACTTTAGAGAATGGCATTGATGACATACAATATATTGCATACAGGGCATGTAAAACTCAAAGGACAGTATATAAGATACAGATACAGTTTCTAATATTATTACTAACAATCTATCTTGGTATCTTCTGTGACCAAATAGGCCTACTACATTTTGGATCGTTTTACAAAATGTAAAAACAAACAAAGGGAGCTGCAGGAACATAATCCTATGAGGAAGGGAAAGGTGAAATAGGTTGGAGAGAGGAACAAAAAAAAAAAGCACATCGGAAGAGGTTATGAAAAACCGAAATAACACTTACATGCCATCAACTGTCTCAACTCTAAAAAACAAACAAACACAAAGTCACTTAGCATGCTGTGTTAACTCCATGCATTACATTAGAGAGAAACTGATTAGCAGGTGAAGGTTTGCTGGTGATTACTGACGGCTGCAGTCTGTGGATTAAGAGTGTGTTAGGAGTTCAGCTCCAGATTAGACAGGATTAATACTGGTGGCCAGTTAGTGGAGGTTAGTGGCGGGTGTTTGGGCCAGTAGGTTGAAGGTCAGATCTTTGTGGTACAGACTTTGACCTCCACAGTTAAAATGTGAGGCGTCTGAATGAGCTGTCACCGCCAGGAAGGGTCTGATCCCTGATATTAGCAGCCCAATCTACTAACCAGTTTCAAGACATCCTTCCATTTACTATGAACACACAGTTCACTGTGCTAACTCTGGGAATGTCATAAAAATGGGCTTTTCATAAAAATGAACACAAGAATCCTGCATATATCATATAGCTGAGGAACTCACTTGGTTAGCTGCCCCTTGTTCTTGTTGTTGTCTACTCCGTTGTAAGTGACCGCAGCCAATTTCCTGCTACGGTAGTTTTCATAATGAACATTGTTTGTCACGTCCTTCAGATCTTGCATATGAGTTCTGGGAAATGACATGGAAGTAACAAATTACATCTATTCTCAGTACTTCTCAGTACTGGAAATGAGTAGCTTTTTTTTGTGTACCTGTACTTTTGAGTAGGTATTTAACATAAGCATTGCATAAGAAACCGGTCAATTACAAATTACATCTGCATCAAACCTGCAAACAAGCATATGGAGGTAATATTAACTGTAACATTAAATTATCAAATTGACTCATGATAGCTTACTTATCCATCCAGTTACAGTATTATTGGCTAGTATTAGCCTGATTGTTATCTATCTAGTTCGCTAGCCTTGCTTGCTAGTTGTTGTTTTTGTTTTTTTAAACACAATCAAATAATGACATGAAAAATAATTTCATTTTTTAAACACTCAACATAGTTTCTAGAAAGAAAACGATAAGGGAAATTGATTAGGCAATTGTGGGATGAGAAATTCATGCTCTCCATAGCAGAGTGCATAACCTGCCTAACATGTTGATAAATTGTTGCTGATTGCTTTACTTTGTTTATGAACTTTAAGTTCTTTCTCCAATTAAAATAACTTCATTTGAACTCTGTCCTCTTGTTTTTGCACTGTATGATCATACAGTACGTCAAGATCATACGTCAGTAGTTTTTACTCTAAGCACATTTAAATTACTATATGGTATGTAAGTATATTTTTACTTGCATGGGACATTTTAGTGCTCATTCCACCCCTGTGGGTCAATGGGAAAACGCTATAGAAACCTGGCATTAGTTTGCCACAGTGCCATCTGAGGCATTAGGCAGATAGTCAGTGCCGCATGACCGTTGTGCACTGGAGTGGGTGTGTGTGTGTGTTTACCTAATGAGCATATTCCGCAGGATTGTGAAATCGCAGTGCTCTCCATTCTCCACTGTGAGAGGAGGACAGAGATAGAGGAGAGGTTAGCAGGGACACTATATAGTAGAAGACACTATGAGATGAAACATTAATGATCCCTGTAGGGAAACTGGGTCATCACAAGAGCAAATAGTAATAGGATACAGCAAGGAAAAATATAATTTAAATAAGAATATAGCAAATGGGTCGTACTAAACATAATGCAACCAACAATTCCAAGGTGTCAAGAACATATATATATATATATATATATTTTAAGAAATGTATGAATGCAAACTATTAATTACAACATTAAGAGGGCCTGCAAAATAACTGCAGTAGAACATACTACAAAGGGGGGGGGGGGGTACGATATGATAATATGGTATGAAATTATGAGAAACAAATGAGAACAAATTAATTTACAACTCATATACACTATGTGCAAAATCTGTCTAGATGTGTGTACACTGTAAAAGGCGTTTCACCTCATCAAATATACTCAGCAGTAAAGGAATGTGGTTTAACATTACAGCAAGTGAACAAAGGAGTGGCTTCCTGCGGTGCTTAAAGGTCAGAAACTGAGAACCAGCCTGAGGTGGGCTGTGAAATCAGGGCATCTGCTGGTTTCAGCAAGCCACATTTGTAGACTTTTTAAACACCTCTTTGATGTTACCTAGAATCCACCAAAACTCCCACAAAACCTTGGGAGGGGCTACTCAGAGACGGACCCCTAGGCTACCAGGACGGTCGGGTGTGCAATAGATGCTGAGTTTGGGCAAGCAGCGTATACTGAGTGCATAAAAGGATGCATGTTCATGTTCTGGATTAATCTAAGTTGCAATGCATGGGAAAAATAAAACCTATAATAACTGGATTTAAGATGTATTGATACTTAAAAGTTTACTTAAAAAAAAAGAAAAGAAAAAAAGACTTCAAGGGCAAATCCCAATTCACCCCTTGGCCCTACCCCTTAGCCCTTCCCCTCCGTTTTGCGCGTTCACGTGAAGGGGTGTCCCAATTCTCTTGTGATCGAGGGGTAGGGTCAAGTGCGAGGGCTACATGGCCCTCCAAACGGAGATTTTTCAGGGGCACACTTCAAACCAAGGGCTAGGAGAAATCTCCCAGAATGACCTGCGAATCAACTGGAAGATCATGGGGACCACTACACTACCATCCAAAGTGATCACAAATGTAGTATTTTCTTCTTTAATAAAGATTTAAAAAATATTCTAACCGTGGTATTATCTTAGTTTAATGTCATTTCAATGTATTATAGACCGTTTCTTTATAACAAGCATAACAAAAAAATCGCTAATATGCCGATGTCTCTACTTCGCTAGTTAGTTACGTTACAACATTGTTTTAGGCTGATTTGTGCATGACAGTCCCGCATTTTGACATATTTACATGTCGCCTTTCCCCTTTGATGGCATATGACGAAATATAACTAAAGTCCAGCAGCGAAGTTGCTGCACTTGTTACGGCTCCTCTAATATCAGTGCAGACTGGCAGGGTAACGTGAGGAGCACGGCTTGCTAGACTACAGATTGACAAGTTGATTGTCAAGAAGTGGACTGGTAATGAAGCAGTCGCCTTTTTTATTTGATGACTTGTTTGATTGATTAGTAGCGTGAAAAGTATAAATTGTGAACGAATCGCGAGCGTCCATGCTTTTCTATTTCCATCAGATGAACGGCAAATGTCACTGTGATAATACCATTATTGCCATAGTAATCTCCGATATCAAACTTGTCCCGTCTGCTTATGTAAACGTCATCGATGACGTATCAGCGTCTTGAAGGGTTGTCCCAATACTTAGAGATATTTTCTAGCCCTACCCCTTGTGACTCGGTTGCGAGGGCCAAGCCGAAGGGCCAAGTCGAAGCCGTAGGGATGAAAATGAGAATTGGGATTCGGCCTAAGGACCTGCGGACCCCCTGAAATTGCATGCCCATGTATGGCTGTGTTACCAGAAACTGTCAGCAGGTGGCATCAGACATTACAACTGCTCTTTCAGTTGCTCATATATACTCACCACAGTCCCTTGAGGTTTGTTTGGACTGCTGTGGTGGAGTTATTCACATAGCTTTTAACCAGCCTTGCCCTCTCTCTCTCCCTCTCTCTCTCTCCCCCGCCCTCACTCCATATTTATGCTGACATGGAGCCAAAAACATTTTTGGTATTCCAAAACCTACTCCCCATGGGCGGCAAACACTGGTGGCAAATCCAGTTCCATAGTAGTAATGCTACAATTCATCCACTAGGTTGTGCCACATTCAGCTCTGTAGCACAGGCATACAGATCTGAGGGTAATACATAATTTCAAGAAATTAATTTTCCACGGGTTAAACACTGTGGCTTCTAATCGTATTATTGGTGTAATGGACAGAGACAACCTCACATGAATTAGTTGTTAAGACTAGGGAAGGCCATGACAATCACAGCTCTGGGTGTTGACTGCAAGCAAAGTGCTCTCTAAACATGCCTACTCCTGTTAATCACACGGCTTATTGTGGATCAATGTATTGCTCTTCTTAAGATGTGGGTTTAAGCTGGATATTCCTCAGATCTGGTACATCAGGTTCTATTCAAGTCCTGGTGCCACCTGCACCACCTTCATCTTTAAAAGTGTAGGCAAACTCAGTTTCACAAAAGTTTCTGAATGACGAGATTTCCATTGTAGCCTCGAATTTATTTGTTATAGTAACTTCCTCTGGCACAGTGGGGCAGTGTATTCTTCAAGGTGTAAATTGTCGATGGCTTGCAACATCACGACTGCAGCTTCCTGTCTCATACCAAAACTGTGTCACATCCTGTGCTGAAAAAAACAAATGTCTGGTTTACCACTGACGGCTCAGATGTATCACCGTGTATGTTCATATTAGTGTCAGATTAGGATTCATTGCTTGTCATATTTTCTTTATACAGTATGAAGTTATGCTCTATTGATATTCTCTGACATTCTTTAGTCATGGTGTCAGACGAAGTAGTGTAGCTGGCACACACCGTTTGTTTCGACACAACCAAATAACACAGCAGCATTTTAGCAGGCAAGGAAGAAAAAAACATATGATCCCTAATGTGATGAGTTGCACTGAAAGACTAATTTTTCCTAGTTCCACTGGCTATGATTTTACTACATTTTGATTTATGTTTTGCATATTGCGTGTTGGACTTCTTCCTGGGCCATTGTTGAGGATGTAATGTTAACATAGCAGGCCTTGCTAAGTGTATGTTAGCAGTAACCCTAGTTGTTCAGTTGTAACAGTGAGCTATTATTGCCGATTCGATTTCATTGTTAAATTCGCTCTGGCTGTATCCAGTGCCTCTCACAACAAGTCAGGTCAAGTCACAACCCCTGTCTAGGAAGGAAGGTGCAGAGGAAGGTGATCCTGTTGTCTACTTTGACAAGAGGAACCTGCAGCTCTCAAACAGATTCCAGGCGTTGGAGGGGCTCACTACTATGGAGCACCCCCTACGCCCCACTCTCTTCATCAGCCTGTGCAGGGGCCAGTGGGTCTACCTCTGCTTTTAAAAATGACCCCCCACTGCCTCATCAATCCTCCGGGAGGCACTATGCAGCAAAATTCATTTCCAGACTTGATCAGACTTACTGTCTGATGATCTAATGCTAAGGGTTAGGGTATTAAGTATTTTATCTGTGACTTTATCTCTTCAAATAGCAATGGATTCTACTCCCTCTGCTCAATAAACCCATAGAAATGTGGAAAAGCAACCCTCATTAAATAACATCAAGGCTTGTGTGTGTGAAACAGAGAGAGAGAAAGATTCCACTAGGTTGATCAATTTTCAGACCAGGCTTTGACCCCTTACCTTCAGCCACACCCCAGGGGTACTGCCTTCCCCTCACTCGCTTTCCATTGACCTCAATAATGGTGTTACTACCGACCACAGCCAAGGGTAAACGATCCTGCAGAGGGGTGGGAGGGGACACAAGTGTTGGATAGCTCACCCACAAAGGCTAAAAATACACTCTAGGCCATGGCTGCAGACTAGCAAGCACATAAACACAATACATACAGCATGAATGCAAAGACACTGCATCTGAAAAACTACTGAGCATTATTTCTAGAGAGGGTTATAGTAGAAGTAGTAATAATAAAAAAACAACAATAGTACTTATAGCACTTTTTCAAAATAGTGCTTTAACAATTAAAAGAAAACACCAAAGTCAGAAGTAAGTTAATAAGTAAGTCAAGAAGACACAAGATAAAAACATAAGAATGGAGAGATAAAATAATATGATACAATCCATAAAAATAAGTTTTACAAAGTGATTTATGTTTGGGTTAAGTGTAGATAGGATTGTGCATGATTTTAGATTAGAACAAATTGTCAGTTATGCCAGAGAAAGTGCTGCTTCAGGATTTATGCACATACACAATGGAAGAGTGCCTAGTATAATACTAATGCAGTGCAGTAGTCAGACAAAAAAGGGCCTTGTGATAAGCTGCCCCAGATCTAAGTGAAGTGCCAAAACTGGTCGATACTGATGTGCAGGCTGGAACTACAAAGACCCGACAAGCACCAACCTTGATTTTCTTGACCAGCTTAATCTCCTCCTCGTCGTCTGTCTCTGGGAACTCGTAGATTTTGATTTTGTGCTCCTGGATTTCTCTCATGATCTATAGGGAGTGAGCGATGGGAAAAGAAACAGGGTAAGACGGGGGTGAAATCGAAAAGCGTGAGAGGTAATGCACTGAAGAGGCCATTTGGTTCCGCCAGCTTTCAATAGTCACGAGGGAGGTCAGTCAATACACGGGGGAGGAGGAAATCTACCTGCTTATTCGGCACACACACAAACACATGCGCACACTCTCACAACACCAAACTAAACTGAGGCTATTGTGGCTAATAACGTGAACAAATCATACACGCCACTCGCTAAACAGAATATGAAAAAAAGACAAACAGAGCTGACGCACACCTGTTTCTTAAACTGTTGGCACTCCTCGGGGGTCATTGTGTCGGCCTTAGCGATGAGGGGGATGATGTTCACTTTTTCATGTAACCGTTTCATGAACTCGATATCGAGGGGCTTCAGTCTGGAGGAGGGCACAGGGAGAAAAGACAAACTGAGTTTCAATAAATAGGTTTAAGTGGGAGCTTGAGGGCCCAGTTTAAGCTAGTTGGCAGGACCTGACTGGGAGGAACTGTGGGGAGGAAATGATACTTCAACGGGACGGAGTGCTGAAACTGCACATCTGGACGACCCAGACAACACTGTAAATCTGAGTAAATCTCAATTTATTCAATATTTTTTAACTTTAAACATTTCCATGCCCCCCCAAAATGCAAAAAAAATTCAACTATAAAAGGTGTTTCCCCCAGTATTGTAATGATGTCAGAAGCTAAAATGAAACGTAGGAATAATTCTAATAATATTAATGTTAGTAATAATATGTTCGTAATAATAAAACTATATTCATACATACTTGAATCCCTCAAAAGGTCATCAGTTCAGGTTAAGGGTTACCCATAGACATTCAGAGTAGCATTGATCAATTCTACAATAAATATGTAATCAAACAAACTGTAATCAAACAAATCTAAATGATCCAATCAAAATCTGATTGGATCAGATTTTTAATAAAATGATAATATCTGGCCATTATATTGGTCTAACCATAACGCATGAGTAATGAATGGAGCCATACGGTGCCTTTCTGCCATGAGAGCAAACAAGACCACAGTCACAAACCCTCACTGTGTCACTCTGTGGACCAAAAGGATCAACAGCTCTGGGCAACCTTTTGTTGTAGGCAGCATAGAGCCGCCCACTGTGTGAAAACAGCCAGGGTAGTTTGTGTGTGTGTGTGTGTGTGTGTGTGTGTGTGTGTGTGTGTGTGTGTGTGTGTGCAGAGCAGAGGCCAGAGCCAAGACACAGATGGGTCTCCAGGTCAGCGAGCCCAAGACAGATTACACCAATGTTATTGCTGCCTGGTAGCGCGGTAGGAGGCCACGGACAGAGCTGTACCCTTTGGCTCCAGGCCAGGGAGTGACGGAGCGAGCCAACGACATGGGCCGAAATGTCCTGCATCTCTATTGCTTATTTCATTCCCATGTGACTGATTCCCCCTCCACAAAGAGGTTGGGGAATAGCTTTAAAAACAAATTCAGCCATACAGGAAACTGACCTCTAAAAGGCTGGTAGTTGCTCAGTTTTATTCATTCAGTTTAAAGAAATGACAAGTAGTGTATTCCTTTCCTGGTTTGTTGATCTAAAAGGGGCGACAAGTCTGATTTCTACCACAGTTGGGCTGAATGTAATGCAATAAATGGGTGAAACAAGTCCCAAAATACATTCTCGTATAGTCGTGTATTGCCTGACTTTCCCTGTCTGGAACATAACCTCTCAGAATTCCATAATATTTCAGAAATTCCATGACTAGTGGGAACCCTGTAACACCTACTCGTGTCCAGAAGGGGCGATGAAGTAGAGGCAGCAGTGCACTCTGCTGTCGGGCATCTGACGTCTGTTGACCCGGGACTCTGCATTGAGGTAATCCTCAAACTTACTGTCGATGTGATCGATGACGGGCTGCCAGCTAGGGATGAAACATTACTCCATGTCAGGAAATGTGTTTCCACACAAAACTAAAATACACAGTGCAGCAATTCATATTAACCAGCGTCAGTCGGTTCAGCTCACCAATTACTGTTGTCAACAGCATCACCAAACCCTGGGGTGTCCACGATAGTAAGCAGAAGCTGGACTCCCCCTTCCTTTACCAGAACCTTGGATTGCTCCACCTGAAACAACATTAACATTAAGACTTTTTGTTATTCCATCCATGTGTTTTCCTATTAATTTTCCATCTCGCAATTAATTTGTCTACTGCTGAACTATTTACACCTTCTGCTTGGGCCACACATTAAATTAGACGACATGCAGCCAGTGTGCCAAACTAAAAAATAATGCAAGTCAAAACCACACTGTAGTAACAGCAGCCCACATTAGCTACCGGTTGGTCTGTGGATTCTCCCCCACACTATCTGCAACTTTAGCCTGGCCTGGCCGACCAGATGGAGGACAACCTGATCATGTGCCATTGCAATCCTCCTCCGACCATTGGTTAATCCAGTGGACTGGGAAAAATCCCAGTTTCTCAAAACATCTTCTTCTTTTGAGAAATTATGCATGTATTTATATACATATAGGCACAATATGCACACACGCACACACACACACACACACTCAAAAGAACCATCATTTAAATATGAATTTAATTAATAACTTACTACATTTTTTAAACTGTATCTAATAATTAATCAATTAATCAATCTGTTGCTAACCCCTGCTCTGAAGTTTTTCGATTTGTCACTTTGTCACAGAGGATTTCCTGCCAGTGGCCATACCGCAGTCAGTCCTCTGTTGCAGCCCTACTTTGTGAATTAGGCTGACAAGACAGGTGTATTTTTTCCATCAAAATCTTAGTGCAGCCTTAAATCAAAAGTGAAACTTTTCTCTGCTCTGCCCTGTTCACATGTTTATAATGGTGTGTGCCAGACAGTAAGGTGACACGTCATTGGGTGACGTGCAAACATGACCAACAATGGGATATATGGTGAGCATCAGATCAATGCCATCCGCATACACCTACTGTAGTTTACTGCCTTTTGTATTCACTTACCCAATACCTATTGGAGTCACGTCTTACATACAAATACTCAAGACGAAAAGTCATAATTAAACTAGAAAGTAAACCATACAGGTTTTGAAGTAAAATGTTTGATGTGTTGAATGTTTAGATGTGTATTTTAAGGGATTCAAGGTGTCCAGAGTAGGGTGCATGACCCCTGACCCTAGCTGGCAACATTTTCTCTTTGGCTGGCTACTCAATGTGATTGTGGAAAGCACTGAAAATATACCAGAAAACAACTCCGCAAACCAACTAATCACGGGAGGCAAATTCAAATTTGCAGGCTCTGAGGACACAATCTAAGACCTGAGCAGTCCTTTGGCCACAAGATGAAGAGAGGGAGGAAGAGAGAGTGCTGCAGTAATACATAGATAAACAAGGTGAACAGAGCTGCCTCTGAATGGATCACAAAGGGCCAGCATGGGGTCCAGGCAGCACTCGTGATCAGCAGATGAACTTCTCTTCTGATTTAATCAGCAGATCTGTACCAGACCTTGCCTGCCATGCTGTTTCAGAGACCGAAACAGTTTTGTGTGTGAGTGAGTGAGTGAGTGAGGAAAAACTCTGTCTACTAACTGCTAAGCAGACCTGCCTTAACCTAGCCAGCCATATGCAGACACTAACATTACAACACTACCTCATATCCATCATACCATGTAGTAACGGTCTGTTGCCTTTGGTTGGAGTCCAAGTCTAAACATACATTTTTCTTAAGTGAATGGCTTGAGATAAAAACTGACAGTGCTGTGATTTGTTGTGTAGTAAGGTTGTAATAACATTTTAAGAAAGCTGCTCGTTGCCCTGAGGAATAAGCCACATTTGAGCATAACCTCAGCTAAACTGAGCTGTTACCTTACACTTAGGCCGCACCGCAGAATGCCCATGGTATGCTTGGCGGTTGGGGCTGGGCTGCACTCTCCCCACACCACCTCATATATCCAGCAAGCAAGCTCTCATAACACACTGCTACCCTCTACAAAACTACTCAAACCAATTCAAATAGAAAAGTGAATTGAAGAGAAAAGATGAACAAGGGGAATTTCGTGGTGAGGGTCTGTTTGGAAGCAGCTGGTAGAAGGGCTGAGGGTTGCTGGACTAAATGAACCATTTCTGGCCAGACTCATTGTTAGGGTGGCTGACACACAGCTGCGTATTTAGTGGGATCCATGCTTAACAAGTGGAAGATTTAAATGGCACTGTGAACAGTGCTACAGAGAGGCAAATGACACCACAGGGTTCATGACATAGGCAAATGTAAGCTGTCATTCACTTGCAGCCTCTACTGAGGTCTGACCCCGAAAGGAGCTGCTTTCTAACCTATTATGTAGAAAAGAAGGGTCAGGAGCTCTGGAGGCTGTTTTGACATGCTGGAGTGTGTACTGACATGTACTTGAAGTACCGATTGCAGAAAAATAAGAGGCAAAGAGCAACAGAATAAAACAGGATGGTTTAAAGTGTAATATTAAAGATGTAAATCCATGGACAAAAGCTGAGTGAATCAATCAGCCCATAGAGCTGGAAAGCATGCAGGCCTTTTATAGGCTAGTGTGACAATGTGTGTAACCTCCCCACCTCACAACACCTGGCAGGTTAGCGCAGGTGGGCTGCAGGGTTTACTGTCTGTTTGGAACGGCTGACCTCCGCCCTCCCATCACACACTGCTGCAGCACTGCAAGGCCTTTATAGTGGTCCACGACCCCCCTCTACCACTGACTGGAATCCATCAGGGTTACATCACGGCCCAGTTGTCTTTAAACCGACCTCAGAATTTAAAGGCTGACACCATCACATGGTATCTAAAAGTTTCATCAAGTTAAATTGATGAAGTTAAGACTGAAAGATGTTTTAATGCCAGTTAGAATTAAATGTGAAACAAATGTGAAAGTTAAAGCAGCTGCTAACAGATCTACTGACTGGACTGATTTCTTACCAGGAAAAGAGGAAACTGCCAAGAAACTGCAACATTTAAGCCATTAAGTTTAGATAATATGATTTGAGTCATTTCAACACTTCTCAGGACCTGCTGTCACCCTTCACCAAGACTTTTCCGTCAGATCGTAGGTCTACAGGTGTCATGTCTTTAGGAACCCACTATTATCAAAGTGGCATATACAAGACATCCCACACAAACTCTCTAACATGCTGTGAAAGACAGTCCACTTCTGGAATGAATTAGAGTTTGTGCTATGACAGGGACCAGTGCTGGTGACTAGCCAAACTTCTGAAGTATCCTTCAGCGTCTCTCACTACTCCGGAACAGGATGAGTCAAGCCACAGACATGTCTGTTAACGAAACTGGCCGACCACAGTCTGTGAGCTCATGGGTAGAGGAACAACAGTGCTGGGCTCAGCCATGTCACATAAGGACATCAATTTCAGATCTCAGTAACCTGTCTTTACCAGGGTATAACTGCCTTCACCCTTGTATGGGTCCAGAAAAATGTTAGCTATTTATGTCACAATCAATTTTGGTAGGTGTCATTTCTTAAGGCATTAAAAGGTTTCAAGAAATATTGGATTCCTACCACAGGATCTCATGTTTTTTTTAAATTATATATCAGGGGTAAAACAACCCACGCACACCATGAAGTCAGGGCAAAATAGCATCAATAAGTCAGCCCATATCCTGAGTATAATGCAAACTTGTTTTATTCAGACACTGGTACAAAAAAGAAATGTGCAAAAAAGTAGAGTTAAAAAGAAGCAAACATTTCAGTCCCTAAGACTATAATCAGTGATCGGTTTGTTTTATTTTTCAATTGATGCACCAAAGGTAAACTTGAATTTTATTTTATTACTGAGAGATCAATTGAGAGGTTCATTCAATTTGAAAAAGCACAAAAGTACAAATATTACACATAAATTAATATCACAAAGTCATGGTATGATTATCTTAGGAAAAACTATCCCAGTAAAGATTATTATTACCCAATCAGCTGAAAGTATTATTTGTGTCAAAATCTATTTAAATCTTCATATTATAACATGTTTTTACATTCCACACTAGTCATGGAAATAGAAATTGGAGGTGGTGGCATTACTTTGACTGAGAAAATGTTAAAGCTACTATTCTAAAAGGGGTATCAAGATCAAGTAGTTTCCAACGACCCACAGCCTTGGTTGAGATTGAGAGAAAGACCCTGCCTAATGCAATGTCTATTGCAACAGGATACATTTTCCTTTAAAGTTGTAAAATTCCATTGGAGTGGCAGTAGAAGTCCTGGATGTAAAATCTATTTGGCGGAAACTCTGCTCAGTGCACCCGGCAGCTTTCTGGCTAATCACCAACCGCTTGTCCTTGTATCCTCTCCAGCCCTATCTGGACTGATTAACTACCAGCAACAGAGACGTCTGCCCAGCCTCATCGCCTGCAATAATTTAAACCCGCTTTATCAGCCGGCGCTCATCCTGCGCTCTCCAGGCCTCCAAAATGGATGGGACTGGTTCTCATTACACCCAGCATTCCGCTGGGTTTCATCACGTTGCTCTGGCATGACTTGGAAGCAGAAGCGGCCACAATTATTTGAAATGTAATTCGTTTGTGGTTCCTGGAGCGAGGGGGGACAAAAAAAAAAAAGAAGAGCTCTCTGTTTTCCCACTTTATCGTCTCATTCCTTTCTAGGATAAACAAGCAATTCATACATACATTTCTTTACAAGCATACAATTCAGCCCCACGAAAAACCCCTCTGGGACCTTATGCTAACCAGCGTAGTTTATCATCTGGAGCTTCTAGGAAACCTCTGTAGTAAAAGCCAAACCTTTAAGTCTAATGCACACACACACCCCCAGTCTAAATCTCATTTAAACTTTTAATATAGGCTGGGGAGGTGTAATGGGCAGGTAAACACATTGGTAGCAGCACTGGGATGCAGCTAGACAGAGCTCCTCACTGTGTTGCCAGGGATTAGAAAAGATTTAGGGCCAAGTAGTGGAACACAGGGAACAGGTGAAGGGAAGCCCCTGAACATGCTTCTGGTGTTTTGTGCTGCAGCCCAACCTAAACAGGTAAATCACCTACTAAATATAGGCGTTTCTGTCGGAGCCACTTCGCACAGACAAGTAACCCTTCATGCTTCAAAAGGAAGTCAGAAGTCCAACTATGCAAGAGGATCTTCATGGAAGGAAGGAATTTTTTGCAGCTACGAGCACTCCCTGAAAGCAGCTCCAACACCTCATCCCCTGCACTGTGCTGTGTCAGTGCAGTAAATGTCAAAAAGTTCAAAGTTATGGCTAAAACAGGTGCTCTGGCACAGTGTCACTTGCGGTAACAACTTCCTTTGCATGGTGGATATGTACTGACACCCTTTAACAGCTTTGTTTACATACTCCAGCAGCAAAGAGGCTCTCACACAGAAGCTAATAGGTGTGATTAACCTATTAGGTCAAGATTTAAAGTCATAAACGTCCATTTCACTAATCTATCGCTGACTGCTACAACCCAATAGTGATCCAACCTATACAGGGTACCCCCAGGATTCTCCAAGTTAAATTTAAGACTTTTTAAGACCTTTTTAATACCACTTAGAATGAAATTGAATGCCAACTTCACGGCCATACGGGCAAAAGTATGAAGGATATAATGGAAAATCGGTATGGATTTTAAGCCCTAGAAAATAATTATTTACCAAGTACTGAATTTAATAAAACACATGATCAGCGACAAAAACGCTTGGCGCTGGCATTCATTTCCTATTTATCAGTGGATTCCTTACCATTAACTATTAACTATTCCTTACCATTAAATTAACTATATTCACTTCTATGGCTGTGCTAGTATGATCATTGGCGATGTGGTTAGCTATGGTCACCGGCTGATGCGGGTGACGCTGATCATGTGAAGGAGTCTTGCCCAACCTGGCGTTGATGCCGACGCTTTGCGTGGATCATGTGAAAGCCCCTTAAAATGACACGCTAGCTTGTTAGCAGCATAGACATAGACGCCGCATTGGCCTGTGGATCGTACGTAAACGTCGCCGCCATATTGGACCGGGCAAGACTGGCCTGTAAACAAATAAAAGTAAATGGGGGAGCTGCGGTTTTTCTGGATGAAAAGCTCTATAACATTTACATTTCTCAACCGATTTCAATGAGCCTATATTCAAGGGTTTATGATCTATGTGGAGTAGGAAAAAAAAGTTTTGTCTCCAGTTACTTAGAATCTCGATCGTTAGGCTATAATCGCTGTGTATCAACTCTTTCTCTTTGGGAAACCTTCAAAGTGTGAGAAAGGTTAGCTAGCCAGCTAACTACAGTCAGATTCATAATATGTCAGTCGCTTAGCTGAAACGAGTAGCTTGTCATAAAAATCAGTTTGGAGAAATATAGATGAAAATCTCGATTATAGGCCATTTGAATTTTCCCTCTTTATTTGTCCAATGGGGATCAATAAAGGCGCATCTCATCTTATAATAGTCTTTGTCTGTAATTGTCTGTCTTGGAGTATATCTGTATCCTTTCACTGCTATAAAAATATAGAAAGCAGACTAACTGCCAGTGTCTCACTATTGTAATTTGTATTCACCAATTTTTCTCAATGATGGTCAATTATTAGTACTTAAAAATGCGCTATTTAGATTTTTTCCCCCCCAGTATTTTAAAGTGAATGAGCTGTATTCTGACCTGGAGCACAAGAAAAGCTAAAATGATGGGGAAATGGACATAAAATGAACTCTGCACATTTCATTACATAAAATTATATTATATATGAACGTCTCCACAAGTATAAACCAAGGAAAATAAGCCAAATCCATGCTTGACAAACCTGAGTTTTTACAATGCCTTATGACAATGAATTATTTTCCACCACGTAAGTAATTCAGTTCATGTGAGCCTAACGCTGACACGTTTGAGAATATTAAATTCAATGCTTTTTTAATACTTTTAAGACCCCGCGGGTACCCTGCTATAGCCAGTTCATGATAGCTTTTAAATTTGCTATTTGTTTGGAGTACAACTGGGTAGCAGCGAAGTGAACAGTCAAAAGAAAAAAATGCCACCTATAGAAACTCAAACTTCATCGTACTGGCCACACCGTTTTATTGACCAGTGATTTCTGGGAAGTGTGATAGCCATGACTGCTTAGCACTCAAGTCGGCAAAAATAAAAAAAAATAAAAAGGAGAATCTCGCTGATCACCAATTTAAACCATTATAGTGCTCCATTCAATTCAAGAACTGCAATTTCAGCAAGCTCTCTCTTGTCCTCCAGCGAGGCCAGTACAATAGGGGAGGTGTTTTATTGTCAAAAACAAAAGATAAAAAGCAAGGTAGTCAACTGCGTCACACAGTAGTCCTTCACAGCTTAACAGCTTGTTGTAGGAGGGAAGCCAGCCAACCCCCTGGTGCTCTATGCCTGAGCCACCTGCCTGATGCCCTGAAGAGACAAACACACATACTCCACTGTGGTTTCCACGGATTCTTACCTCCTAGTTCACACCCTCTTAAAAGTGATGACATGTTTAAAGTGCAGGTAAGACTTAGGTCTAAGCTGGGCCTATGTGATCAGTCGTTGGACAGTCATGTGAGTCTGGAGTCATAAAAATATGAGGAAGTGCCATGCTCCCCTCACTATCACCACCACGATGGATGCAGCAGAGTACTGATAAGCCAGCCTTGTTTTATCGCTAGCTCCATCAGCGCAGGAAGCAGTCTGCTAGGAGTTTTGTGCAGTGCACACGACCCTCGGATCGTAAACAACTCCCAGGCTGTTTATCACGGTAAATGGCGGCTGCAATTTGAATGAGGTCAAAACAAAAATCGAACGGCAGAGCCCATCAGCATTTGGCTGGGCTGGTATCATCATTTAACCTGCTGTGAGCCATGCAGTCTTGACATTAGACTCAAGAGGCCAACTGGGATCTCTGTATTAGGCTTAGATATTTTATCAACAAAATACCGGCAGCTTGAATCTGATATACATCAGTAAGGGCCTTCACAAAACCATTTCGGTAAAGCCCTACTCTGTATTAGTGATTAGCAAGAGAAGTCTCTCTCACCAAACAGAACCACTGTTGAGACCTCTACTAATTAGTGAGACATTGGCTTCCCTCCATTAGAAAACACTGGCTCACATCAGTCCATGCAATCACTCTTTGACAAAAAGCAAGAAGGGAACCTCCCTCAGCGAACTATTTTTTTTTCTGCAGAGCTGTAGTTTTTCCATTGTTTACATCTTGGCCTTGTGGAGCAGAAAGAGGTGTAAATATTGTGGTTACAGATATGTTCATAGCCGCTGAGCCGTAGCCACCGGCCATCACAGTTAGTCTAAACCCTCTACTGTTAGCGCTGGCAGAGGCCTGCCTCCCACCAGACAGTTTACACAGAAGCACACACACATGATGTGAACACCCTCACTCCAGTCAGTACACACACACACACACACACACACACACACACAACACATACACCCACAACTTTCCCCTCCAACACATGACATGACTGTATACAGCTCCACATCAATCAATAAACATATGTGCACACTCACTCACGTGATCACTAAAAAACAATTATTCTTAGCCTTTTACCAGCTAGTTACAGCTTCTCACTCACATGAGCCACATCAAGCTGAAGCTCCTCATAGCTGCAGCACAGCGTTATTCATTCAGACAGGAGCAGAGGGAGCCCACGCACATCCAGCACCTACATGATCAATCAATAATGTTGCCTTCTTCCCATCTGATTCCATTTGTGCTGCAACTGAAACGCTGAAATCTTATTTTTGTACTTGTGCATTTCATCCACAAATCAATGTGACATTCCAGCCCACATAAGAGTGCTTCCTGTGGAGGCTGGTATGTCATGTCAGGATGGTCAAGTGTAGGTGTGCTGCAGCCCTGGGCCTTCCTCCACCATCCAGCATATTCAGCCTTGATTAACAAAGGAGGGACTTCTGGGGGATAAGGAGTCTTTAGGTCAGAGTCTATTAACCTGCCAGATTTCATAAAGCATAAATCATAAATGGAGAGTTTTAGAGGCTTTTCCTTCCTGCCAAGAATACAATTCTGGAGGAAACAAATATTAATGAAATGCAGCTTCAAGATATCGGTCAAACCCTAACTCACACTGCCAACAAACCCACTAAAACCATGGTCATGACGTACCATTCGTTAGATCATGCATCTACATACAATTTGCTGATAATAGAATGCTCGCAACGCAAAAGGTGCGCAGCTATTAAGTGAGTACAGAAATATGAAGCAAAATAAGCAAGTAACAGGGAGCTCTTTTTCAGGGAGGTACAGTACTGTGCAAAAGTCTTAGGCACGTTTAAAACAAATCCGTACAGCGAAGATGCTGTGATGCCGCCCCATCAGATCTGGATTTTCCACCAAAATGAACTTTCATATATTGTGTATACTCTGCTTGCCCAAACTCGGCATCTATTGCAGCCCAACCGTCCTGGTAGGGGGATCCCTCTCTGAGTAGCCCCTCCCAAGGTTTCTCCCAATTCTCCAATAAGGTTTTTGTGGGAGTTTTTCCTTGTCCTCTGTGAGGGTCTAAGGCTGGGGGATGTCGTGTACTAATCATTTATTATTTTCACATATTGGGCACTGTGAAGCCCTTAGAGACTGTAACGGTGATTAAGGGCTATACAAATAAATGTGATTTGATTTGATTTCAGAAATAATGAAATTAAAAGTTCCTAAATATCAAAATTTGACTATAACGAGCAGTAATGTAAAGAAAAACAAAGAAAAACAAAGAATAAATACAAATCTAGGGCCAAATTCATATTAACAAATCTAGGGTGCCTAGAACTTTTGCACAGTACTGTATATTTCCTAAACGGAGTCATGCTCTTCACCTCATCCATCTGAGCCTGCAGAGCAGAGGTTCACCCTCAGGTCAGGTTTAATTAGTTAGCTGTTAGCTGTAGACTGATCAGGGTCTGCTACTGCTGCCAGGGGGGATTAACTGGTGAAGGGTGAGCCCCAGACAAACCACAAGCAAGTTAACCAATGGAGCCTGATTTATGTCTCATGAAATAGGCTTTTTCTTGACAGTGAGTGAGAGCAGGTAGCAGTCTCAGTACAGTTAAATCACTAAACCATTTTAAAGCCAAAATCCAGCCTTAAAACTTATGTTATTCTTATACACAGGAACATGCCCAACGCTCTCTCTCTCTCAAGGCTAGAAACCACAGAACCAAGGTCAACAAACAGACAAAACCTGGGACTGCTCTGAAGGCAATCAACTGAACACTGACTTGGATGTCTTCTGTGGGTTTTTTTCATATCCAAAAAATGTGCCCTTAAAGCCACCCTGGGTGCTTGTGTCCACAAAGTCAGTTTGTCATTCACTGCCAATGGAGCAGTAACTTTACAGCTTTAACTGTAACTTTAGCCATCACCCCATATAAACAAACTACGGCTTAAAGAGCAACAACGCAGGGAAGTGCGGCTGCTCTAGAACCAGACAAAATAATAACAATATCAATAAATTGTCTCATCTGAAATTATATCACATCTTAGCCTTTGGCAACCAAACTATTTCTTTGTCAAAGCAGATGAACCGGTTTCATTGTCTAACACATGGGTGGCAACAGCCAGGAGGAGTAGCCTCACAAAGCGAGATGTCACACAGTAACTATTTAGTTGATGGCTGCAATGCGAAAGACGCTGAACAACAACAAAAAAAGGTTAGGGCACACCTGCATGACAACCGCCTCAGGCACTGATTGTTAACCTGGCCAGTTTCAGGGTGAAGGTATAGTATTGAGCACAAAGATAGGCCTACAACCTCAGCACAGCCAGACACAACAATTATACTATTAGATACTTTGTTTGCCTCTTATGGGATCAACGGCAGACAAAGCTTATTGATTAGTTGCCTACTCAAACCAACAGAAAGAGCAAATCACTTTTTTCCCATAGCGGCAGTGAGCTGAAATATTTATCCTCTTTGGAAACAAAGTGGTTTCCTGTCAAGGGAGAAACTACTACAGTGCTTACACTGGGTGAAGAAAGGAAAAGTGTAAAGACTATTCCTAGAGGAAGAGAGCATTACCTGTACAGTCTTTTTGATTCTGTGGGAAGGACCGGGGTATTCAGGGGAGTACAAGTCTGTCAGGAAGAGGGAGTTGATCAGCGTCGACTTCCCCAGGCCAGATTCCCCTGAAAGACAAAGAAAGAACGGGAGAGAGTGGGTGGGAGTTCAAGAGCTGCATTTCATGCCATATTCGTTTTCTAATCCCCCTTTTTTCACACCAGACTGAGGCGCAACATGACACAATCTCCAGATGTTTATCAGGTCGGCTTCCAAAACACTCTTTTGCTGTTTGGCATTCTCTAAATGTTTCAGACTCCAAACTTTTTTCAAGGCAGGAAATTGTTCCCTTTAACTTTTTTTTTTTTTTTTTTAAAACAGACAAGCTTTAACACGAGATGAAGGGAGAGACAGACAGGGGTGGAAGATCTGTCCTCCCAAATTCTTTTCCTGTCTGCATTTCAGGAATCTAATCGGAGATTCATGGGAAGGGAAGTAAGACTGTAAACTGCCAGTCATCATAGCTTTTCACTCTCAACAAAGTAGGAAAAGAAGACATCAACAGCACATGTACTGTATCTCATGTATCTCTTTGCATAGAAATATGAAAGCAAGACAAGAACATAAAAGTAGACCATAAAAAGAAGGCCGAAGACAATTTATAGAATGTATGTCTATAAGTGCTCACACTGCAAGACTTGAGCGAAATGCAAAAAATTCTATTCTTTTAAATTGAGTTTGTCCATAGCCCAATAACCTTATGTTGAATTTTGGCATTTTGTATAAACCGACTAGTTGATCTGTCTTTCAGACCACCCTAGTTAAGTTTAAATAGAAAGTCAACCATGATATTTCTTTTTAGAAGAGGATCTACCTCAAAGAGTTAAAAGGTCTATGATATAGCTTGGTGCCTTAAAAGTAATCAGTAGAATCCTAAAATGAATTGTGAAACTAACAGGTAACCAATGTAAAGATGCTAATATCGTGGTGATCTTGTAAACAAGTAATCTTGAAACATTTCACTGTAGGTACCTTGTAGGTACCTTGCCTATAGCTTTTATATTCACAACCAGGCGGAAAGGCCATTTGGACTTGTGAACAATCCCAGCTGGTTCCTTATGTTGGTTAGCACCATTACAACACCATCAAGTGTATGCCTAGTAAGCTTAGGGTGAGAGGAGGGCTATGGGGGAGCTGCTGAACAAAGGCAGTAGTGTGAGAGAAGAGGCGGGCATACGCCGGCCTGGCACTGGAGCCAATGAGCCACTCATGACCTTTACAAGTGGCCCTGGCCAACATCGGCCACGGCTGCCAACAACTCAGCCACTCAGTGCACCATGAGTAGGAAGGGAGGTGGAGAGATGAGGAAAACAACACAAAAGGATCCTTCACTCAACACACTGTTTCTAAAATCATAAATATTTTCCAACAGGGTAAGGGCCACATTTATCTTGCAACAGAACAGAAATATATCAGCAGGTCCTTGCTGTTCTGTAATGAAAAATGTAAGTACCATCTAAATATTTCTTTGCGGCTAAAAGGGAATGGAGATCTCTCATTCACTGAAGGTTGATGGATAACAGGGGGCCGTGGTCTTGTGCAAACAGTGGTTGAAATACATGCATCTTAAAAAATGTCAGCTTGAATTAAGGGAACTAAAAGCTGACAAGAACAGCAGGACCAAGCGAATACAGTGAGATGCCGATGCAGGTCCAAGTCTAGGCCCAGTATGATGAGTACGAATAAGAGGAGCTTTGGTTACACAAGAACCCAGCTCCTCCAACTGAGTGTTATGGTGGTGGTATTGGTGGTGGAGTGAGTCAGGAACACATGAAAGGATGCCGATCATGGCTGGTCAGAGTTGTGGTTGCCTTTTTTGCAAGAGAAGGAGGATCCATGTATCTGGCATACCAGTGACTGCAGTGTTTCCCATACATAGGCTCATCTGTGGCGCCTAAGAGGGGCGCATCATGTTATGTCCTCTGTCAAACCACAGACTAATCTTGCGAGGTTAGGATGCTCATTCAGCTGTTGCTTGTAAACACACCGCACCACATGCCTTATTTCTCCCTCACCCGCTTGTTTGAGACAGACAGGGGCAGAAATCTGACTCGACAACAGAAGGTAATTGTTAACTTTCTTTTTCTCCAATATTGTTACCGTCCACAAAGTGACATTACCGCAGCTGCTAGCGGGGTCTATATATTAAACTATTAAACACGTCACGTAATCATACAACTCAATCAACGAGTAGAAAATGTATTTTCTCCGACCGACTGTCAAAGTTACTTATACTAGCTGCTGGTCACAGCTAAAATGACACAGGAAAAGAGCACAAAATAAAAGTTAGCGCCCCCACACTGAAAGCTGACTGGTTCCTGTTTTGTACCTCAGCAACACTGTTTGGATCACGTCAAGACATTTTCCAAAGCGATGCCATCGGGCATTCACTTGCACACACGATACAGTTTTTACCAAGATTATTGGCACCCTTGACTTTTATGCAGATCATGTACAATATCTTCTGTAACAATTCAGAATCAGAAACAACTTTCGGTCTTTCGTTTCTTGTAATCATCAATAAGCTTCCTGCATCTTTCTGCTGGCAGCTTCTCCCATTCTTCAGTTGCAACCTGCTCCAGTTCTTCAATGTTTGAAGGATTCCTTTGACCAACTGCACATTTCAGGTCTCACCATTGGTTCTCAATGGGATTGAAATCAGGACTCCTCACTGGCGACTCCAGAATAGTCCAACATTTTCTCTTGAACCATTCCTGAGTGCTTTTAGATATGTGTTTTGGGTCATTGTCCTACAGGAGGACCCATGACCTTTGATTGGCACCCAGTTTTCTGACAATGGGTAGCACATTTCACTCCAAAATGTCTTGGTAATCTTCTGATTTCATGATTCCCTTAATACATTCAAGACGTCCAGTACTCAAGGCAGCAACATCGCTCCAGAGCATTATGGTACCTCCACCGTATTTGACTGTAGGTAGGGTGTTCTTTTCATTAAAAGCTTAATTTCATCATCTGTAAACAAAACACTGATCTGCGTAACCAAAGAGCTCTAACTTGGTTTCATCTGTCCACAGAACATTTTCCCAGAAGGATTTAGGTCTGGCCAGGTGGGTCTTGGCAAAGATGAATCAGGCCTTCTTGTGTTTCCCTTTCAGCAGTGGGCTCTTCCATGGCCTCCAACCATAAAGCCCTTCTTGGTTCAGTGTCCAACGTATGGTACGGGCTGAAAGCATTACCCAGACCTCTCTACATCAGCCTTGACGTCTTTGGAGGTCATGCAAGATGTTGTTTCAATTTTCCTCTGACCACCATGTCCTGGGAGATTCTTAACAATTCCATGAGTAGCAAGTTTCTTAATAACATTATGAACTGTGGAAACAGGAACACCAAGGTCTCGAGAGATGCCTTATAGCCTTGTGTTTATGTTTGGTGAGAATAGTTTTTCTGACATCCTCAGACTCTTTTCTCTTCACCATTTTCACAGACCAGGGAAGCAGAACAGACCGTTTTATCACTTTAAAATGGATAATAGGTTCAGCCCTTGACAATAAGCTTTTTAAGTTGATGGCCCACAGGGCCAGTAGATTTGAGAAGTTGGTGGCCCTGCTCAAAAGTTGGTGGCCCTGCTCTAAAACCAGGTGTGCGGATACCGTTTTTTTTTACGAATCGAAATATCATCATTTCTGTTCATGTAACCCGCCATATTGATAGTGCATGCACTTCATATAGCTTGCTTTTATGTGCTAGCTTGCTTTCAGTAGTTTAGACATGGCTTTTTGTGATTGTCTCTTTGTGACAGTCTCTTTCCTCTGTTCATCATCCATCTTCCTCTTCTTCTTTCCCCCGGGCGACTGTCCGGGAGCAGGAGGCTTCAGGCGAAAAGCCATGTCTAATTACTTAATTGTGAATGAATTCTCTTCTTAATAGTACATGTATACGGGCAGTGGTCAAGGGTGGTCAAGTGTGTAATGAGGCGGGATGCTGATGGTCACCTATTACGTAAGTTTGGTCTATTTCCGAATCCACACTCCTCCAGCAACGGATAGTGTAAACAAGCGGTTTGTCCCACTGTCCGAAGTGTGCGTACATTTGATTTCCGAATGCACGCTCCGTCAGCGACCATTTAATGCGCTTGCCCGGTTGTTCCCACTGTTGGAGTGTGCGTAAATAAAATCGATTTTCCGAAGTTAGCCGAGCGGACATGAACTGAATCAAAATGGCGGATTGAAAGAAAGTTTACCGATTTCGACATGAAGATTTTCATTATTTGAGCATCGATAAGGTAGGAAAAAGTGTATAAAGTAATTTAAAATGTGGTGGCCCGGCCGGGCCATCGAATTAGGAAGTTTACTGGCGCGGACACCTCCGGGCCACCGGGCCAGTGCTTATTGTCGAGGGCTGAGGTTAATTTATACCATGTGGGCATCTGCAACCTGTCACAGGTGAGTTGAATTACACTATTCAATTGCATATGGGTGTGCTTGAACAATGGACTTAACAATTGGACGTTATTTCATACTGAAACACACCGATTAAGACTCCTAGCCACTACATAGCTTCATTGAACTACACATATGGCAATTCTAAGTGCCAGGCCATGTTACTGTACAGGGATAAATAATGAGGCCATTCACTGTCCAATAGCTGATCCCAATGCCGGCACCAGAGGAGGGCCACTCTTGCTGAGCCGGCCCGCCAAGCCGAGGCCTGTTGGTTCACTGCTCTGCTCACTCAGCGGCCAGCGCACTTCCTTTAAAGGAAATTTCCAGCAGCTGTGTAAACCATGGGGGTTTATTCAAAGGAACTTCCCACTGCATTCAAGAGGCTGGTAGAGGGGAAGCAGGAAAAGTTTGGCTTGCTAGAGGGAGACCGCCTCATGTTAATTCATTTGACAGTGTAACGAATATACTGAATATACTAATCCTAACCCAAAGAATGTGCAGGTGAAATGAAAAGTGGTCTATTCACATTCTGTGTTTTCAATATTGTAGTCTGAAGGCAGTTATTTTCCTGCGCTACTCTGTTCTGAATGGGACTTTTCCTTCAAAAAGGGGCAAAAGACAGCAAAGGTTTAACAAGTCTAGAGTATGACAAGTGTTACATACATACCTGTTGGCAAACCCGTCAATTTCCTTCAGAGATGGCCTGTCAGTTTCAAATCCCTAAGCCCTCTTCTTTATATAGTGGCATTCTTTCCAAACGGGATACAACAGAGCACATTCAATACTGTTTGTATCAACAAGACCAAATACAATTAACTACAGCTGCAGTGGCCAAGATCAAGGTCCATTCCTGCCAATCTGTAAATCACTGCCAAATATTGACTCTGTCCAACAAATGGCTGTGGTCCACTTTCACTTGTACCCCCCCCCCCCAACATTTTAAATAGAAAAGAGAAATACTGCATTAAAAAAATGGTTCCCGAAACACACATGTCGAAACAAGAACATGATAAACTGAAAAAGTTTGGGTACTTAAATTCTTTTTTCAGTTCTTGTAAAAATAGTCGAAAAAGAGGAGTGGCTACTCTGATTTCCAACTCTCTTAACTTTGAACTAATTAAGGAAAAGGGAGACATTGAGGGCCGATATATAATTATCAAAGGAAGGATAGATAACGTTCTGGTCACATTTGCAAATATATACGCCCCTCCGGAGAGTGATAGAAAATTCTTTAAATTCCTGTTTGATACAATAATTTCTGAGAGTGAAGGGATTTTAGTCTGTGCTGGAGACTGGAACACAATTCTGAACTATTCTGTCGATACGACAAGTACAAAAAGACATAAATCCCATAGGTCAAAAGACCTCAACATGTTAATTAAAGAGACAGGATTGTTCGAGGTCTGGAGGAATCTCCATGCACTAGAAAAAGATTATACTCACTATTCAGCTACTCATCAGGTGCACTCCAGAATAGACTATTTTCTGATGAACATTACAGATAGACACAGGGTGCAGGAGTGCTCAATAGGAACAGCAGATATATCAGATCACAACGCAATTTACTTAACTATACACTTGAATAACAGACAGAAGAGTACATTATGGAGACTAAATATCAGTATTTTAAACAATGAGACTGTTGTCAAGGAGATTAAGAAAGAAATTAGTGACTGTATAAAAGATAACAAGAAAGGCCAAGTAGCCCCAACTATCATATGGGACACAGTTAAAGCAATAATGAGAGGGAGACTAATTTCTAGAACGGCATACTTAAATAAGATGAAAAGGACAAAATATGATGAATTAGAGAAAACATTGAGAAAACTAGAGAAACAACAGCAACAACGAAAAGATGATGACAAAGGCGTGTCAAACCAGATAAAAGAATTTAAAAAACAAATAGAGAACATCTTGAACGATGAAATAGAAAAGAAAATGAGATTCACAAAACAAACCTTTTATGAATCAGGCCCGAAAGCAACAAAAATTTTACCAAGACGCCTCAGGGCACAACAAATTAGAAATTCAATACACAAGATTAGAGACCCTTTAGAGACCTTCCCTCCTTAGGAAAAAAACAAAATGACGAATTAACTGCCCCTATCACCAAAAGAGAACTGGACATAGCGATTAGTAAATTGAAAACAAACAAATGCCCAGGGAGTGACGGTTTCCCGAATGAATGGTATAAAATCTTTAAAGAAGACCTTGCCCCTGTACTGCTAGAATCTTTTAATTGGACACTCAACAATGCTGAGATACCACCATCATGGAAAGAGGCCGTGATATCAGTCATCCCAAAAGAAGGTAAAAATAAAGAACTTTGTGAATCGTATCGACCAATTTCTATACTGAACGTAGATTATAAATTGTTTACATCTATAATCTCGAAAAGAATGGAACACTTTCTGCCCGATTTAATAAATGAGGATCAGACAGGGTTTATAAAAGGCCGACAAACACAGGATAACATCAGACGAACCCTACACATTATAGAACAGGCTAATAAACAACATCTAAGTGCAGCTCTGGTCAGTCTCAACGCGGAAAAGGCGTTTGATAGAGTTAGCTGGCCTTTTTTGTATAGAGTGCTAGAGAGGCTGGGTTTTAATAACCAATTAGTTAGGTGCATACAATCTTTATATAGAGACCCAACCGCCAGAATAAAGATCAACGGCCACCTGACAGGTAGTCTTAAGCTGTTTAGAGGCACTCGCCAGGGTTGCTGCCTTAGCCCCTCCCTGTTTGTAATATTCATAGAGCCTCTGGCTCAAGCTATCAGACAAAACAAAGAGTTGAAAGGAATCAAAATAGCAAAAGAGGATCATATAATAGGACTTTTTGCAGATGATATTATCACCTATCTCCAAAACCCTAACACAACATTTCCCAAACTCATGACAATTATGGATGACTATGGTCTGATGTCGGGCTATAAATTGAACATCACAAAAACACAGGTACTCTCTCTTAACTATATACCAAATAAAGCAATCAAGCAGAAATATAAATTGAAGTGGGAGGCAAAATCAATAAAATACCTGGGAGTACTAATTACTCAGGATTTGAACAAAATATATGAAACAAACTACAATATATTAAATAATAGGATACAGAAAGATTTTACAAAATGGTCAACACTAGTATTGGACTTTAGTTCAAGAATTGAGGTGGTGAAAATGAGTGTGCTGCCAAGGCTGTTATATCTCTTTTTATCTTTACCATTCAGAATTCCAGAATCTCAGTTTACAGCATGGGATAAACAGATATCCCGGTTTATCTGGGCAGGAGCAAGGCCAAATCTCAGAGAATACTATTATGCTGCCCAAATGAGATACATCGTCTATTGGTGCTCCCCGGAGTATCAAGCTAGATGGAAACACATTGAGTTAAATCTGGGTCATTCCCAACCTCAGGCAAGGCTAGGTGGAAAAGATAATACAGACCAAAAGTGAGAAAATTCCATTTTAGAAGATGCATTGAAAATATGGAATGAGGTAGTCAAAAAATACAAATTGGAAGGAGATAGTAAACTTCTGATTTGGCCTTCTCAGAGCCCCAGGTTTAGACCTGGAGAGATAGATAATACATTTGTAAGGTGGATTGAGAAGGGAGTGACAGCTGTATGTACACTTATCGAGGGAAAAACTTTTAAAACTTTTGAAAAACTCAAGAGAATTTAATTTAGAAAATAGGGACCTGTTCAGATATTTTCAGCTTAGACATTTCTATGATACAGAAATTAAAAAAGGAATTTCAGCAGAAGGTAATGAAGTGATTGAAGTGTTGACAGGTGCATATAAACAAACCCCCTCAAAGATTGTTTCTAAACTGTACAGTAGCTTACAAAAATGCAATGGAAGAAATTCATTATATGTAAAATCGAAATGGGAATTAGAACTGAACATCAAACTGTCGCAGAGTGATTGGCATTCCATGTGTAGAACACAACAAACTTCTACTAGCTCCAAAAGATGGAGGGAATTCGGTTGGAAAAACTTAATCCGCTTTTTTATTACACCCCATATAAAAAATAAACAATTGGGTAAACAGCAGCAGTGCTGGAGACAGTGTGGGCAGATGAATGCCAATCACTCACATATTTTCTGGTCATGTATAAAAATACAAACATTCTGGGACAGGGTTATTCAGACTCTTGAAGAGATCTTATGCTGCAAGATTCCCAGGGACCCCCAGGTTGTGTACCTGGGGTTGATACCTGGTGACATTATTCAAAAAAAGGACATCTACCTCTTCAAAATCCTGATACTTGCATGCAAGAAGGCTATCACAAGGAACTGGTTGAAATGTGACCCTCCAAGCCCAAGACAGTGGCTGGACATTGTTGAGGAAATATACTCCATGGAAAAACTGACTCACTATCTAAGGACCAAAGCAAGGACCCATGAACAACGCTGGGACAAATGGACTGCGTACAAGAAGCTGATCTGAAACAATGGATCAAAGGTTGTATAGAGAGAGTGGTATCTTCTCCCCCCCCCCCCCCCCTTTTTTTTTTTTTTTTTTCCTCATATCATTTAATTTCTATTCTATTTCTGTCATAAATGCCACTTTGCCGTGGATGTTGTTCAGTGTAATAACTGAAAAATAAATTTAAAAAATTTAAAATAAAAAAAATAAAAAATGGTTCCCACCGTGGCCCTGACCACCATCTAATGCAATGAATGCATGAGACAAGTTGTAAAATACATTCTGCTATATTCATGCACAGTGACCCATTTGCTAAATTCCCTGATACCAGACTTCCCTGAGAATTTATCAAATTCCCCGACTTTCCCTGTCTGGAATACACCTCTCTAAATTCCATGGTATCCACAAAAATGACTAACCAGTGGGAACCTTGTAAATGTGTTTTACAACACCTTCACCTCCCCCTAAAAAGTTGGTCCTCAATTAAGGAGCAAGCGAACAGTATCTGACGCTTCATCTCCTCCAGCATGACATGCGCTTGACTTTGTCAATTACCCTGCTATTCTAATTACATGCTGCACACAAAATTGCAATATAACAGCTCTAACAGCCTTTTTCCTGAGAGTGCACAGAGGGGGGAGGGAGGGGGGGAGGGCTCCAGGGCATGACCACATGAATGCTGAACTCAGACAGAAGGGAGGGGGTTGGTTTGAATACGTGGGCTCTCCCCCTCCGGCCCTAGACGCAGGTAGGCACCACAAGTCAAAAGCCAAGGCGGAAGGAAGTGACATCACACAGGCACACAGGGTGACTTCCTAACCAGATACCTCTGGGCAAGACTTCTACAGCAGAAAATGGAAAAGAGCTATGGGCGAGCCTCCCCCAACTGTGCTGTTCAGGCTCCAACTTTGGCTGCATGAATGGAATGACAGGAAACCTCCTCCCAGCCCACAATCCAAAAGGCACAAGTCACACACACACGCAAACAAACTGGGGAGGTCCCTGTCTTTATTGCTGAATGGCAAACATTTGTTTTAAATATGGTTTCTCAGAGTCTTTCTTTACGTGCAAGGTATGCTACCCAACTAAAACCCATTTATAATATGTTTCAGCAGCCAGCTGCTAGTGTTTTAAGCCATAACTGTTGTGTGAAATTCAATATTGCTGGACACCTGGACGTGTAGAGTAGGGGCTACAGGTTCTCCACATGTCTGAATGGCAGATGCAGATGTATCCACATATTAAAGGGTAATTCCGGGATTTTTCAACCTGGCCTCTATATCCACAAAATCGCTTATCATACCTTTAAGTAGATCCCAATATTTCTGAGTTGCTCCGGTAGATCGGCTCAGCCGGCAGTCGCGAAACGGCAGCTCAAGGCTCCAATGTAATCAAGGAGGCATGTACAGGCGGTCAAATGCCCAATCCCAATACACCCCTAAACCGTACCCCTTGGCCCTACCCCTCCGTTTTGCGCGTTCACGTGAAGGGGTAGGGCTGTCCCAATACTCTATTTTTGAAGGCGGAGGGCCAAGCCGAAGCCGTTTCTAGCCCTTCAAACGGAGATTTTTCAGAGGCACACTTCAAACCAAGGGCTACCCAGAATGCCCTGCGAATCTCTGGAAGTAACAGGAAGATCATGGGGACCGCTACGCTACCATCCGAAGTGAACCACAAATGTAGTATTTTCTTCGTTAATAAAGATTTTAAAAATATTCCAACCGTGGTATTATCTTAGTTTAATGTTGTTGCAATGTATTATGGACCGTTTCTTTATAAAAAGCATTAAAAAAAATCGCTAATATGCCGATGTCTCTACTTCGTTAGTTAGTTACGTTACGTTACAACATTGTTTTAGGCTGATTTGTGCATGACAGTCCCGCATTTTGATATATTTACATGTCGCATTTCCCCCTTTGATGGTATATGATGAAATATAACTAAAGTCCAGCAGCGAAGTTGCTGCACTTGTTACGGCTCCTCTAATATCAGTGCAGACTGGCAGGGTAACGTTAGGACGGCTTGCTAGACTACAGAGCACCGCTAACGCTATTCTGTCATGAAGTGGACTGGTAATGAAGCAGTGGGCTTTTTTATTTGATGACTTGTTTGATCGATTGGTAGCGTGAAACGTATGAGTTGTGAACGAATCGCGAGCGTCCATGCTTTTCTATCTCCATCAGATGAACGGCAAATGTCACTGTGATAATACCATTGTTGCCATAGTAATCTCCGACAACAAACTCGTCCCGTCTGTTTATCGATGACGTATCAGCGTCGAAGTGCTGTCCCAATACTTAGGGAGATAATTTCTACCCCTTCCCCTTAGCCCTCGCTACCGAGGGCCAAGGGGTAGGGCCAAGCCGAAGCCATAGGGGTACAAATAAGGATTGGGATTGGGCCAAAGTACGTCCACTAAAAGTGCTTGATTTTGCCACTGACAGGCTCAGATTGTTATTCGTGTGTCTGACAACATTACTGAAAGGATCGCTACAGAAATAGACAGTTTTTAACCAGAAATAGACCTTTTTTAACAACAACTCTCAACTCTGACAAAGGTGGTCAATGAAAGCAAGAGGATTCACTCGTTGCAAGAAGAGGATCGTGTAAACAACCGCCCTCTTCCTGCAACGATCCTTTCACGGATATAGAGGCCAGGTTGAAAAATCCCGGAATTACCCTTTAAGACCTCTAACTACAGCACATTTTCATGCAGATTTCAAGGATTCAAATAATAAGCAAACAGATTGAAGAACTATAAAGCCCACTATAAAGCTGTGTTCATTATCCTCACTTGAATAACCCACTTGAATAACCCATTGAGAAAAAAAAGGATGTAAAAGAGGAAAAAAAAGGATGTAAAAGGTAGTAAAAGAGAAACACTCACCCACAACCATGAGTGTGAACTCAAAGCCTCTCTTCACAGACTTTCTGTACACTTGGTTGGGAAGATTTGCAAAACCCACATAGCCCTCCAGGTTCTTCTGTTGCTGTGGACCAAAAACAAAAACAGAGCTGATACTTATCCCCAATAGCAAAAAGACAAAATAAACAAATATCAAGCAATATGTACTTATTCCTGTAATAGGGATCATTGGCCTGTTCACACAACAGGGGATCTGCAGGTTTCAGAAAGCCAAATTTAAGACTTCAAAGCTGCCTGGAATTTAATTTAAATCAGAAGACTAATGGCAGATGTTCAATATCCAGATCACCATCAATATCTAATCAATTGTTGCTTTGCCCAAGGCCTATCTGTTCACCAAACGTCATGGAAATCTGTTCATAGGTTTTTGAGATAGCCTGCTGACAGACAGACAGACAGACAGACTACCTAACTAACAGGGGCAAAAACATAACCTGCTTGATTGGGGTAATTAACAGATTTAAGATCGTTTGGTGAATGGTGGATTCTATATCAGCCAAGACCCAGTTATTTTGCAGCTTATGCAAAAAAAAAAGGGTCAACACAGTGGTGGAAGTGTGACACAATACTTACAGCTGGTTTGGAGAGCAGGTAGGTTGTCATTTTGGCCAAAAGTGAGATGGACGGACAGCGGTCAAAGGCCAAGGAGGCAGGAATAAACAGCAGAGAAAAGAATTATTAGCAAGACATTTTAACAAGATATTTTAAAATGACAACACCAGAGGAATGGTCGTAACATCTATCTAAAGGGAATCCACCAAGACTCATTGAGACACTTCCTCTGATGTGCTATAAAATGCTGAGCTATCCCTTTTCCAAATAATGGAGGGAAATACACAGATGAAGCATGAGTCTGGAGAACAGGTTTAAGGGCCATGTCTATTTTATAAGTCTCCAGTTGCCAGTTGATGGACATGAAAGATCCAACAATATAGGGTTTTTCCCTTATATAGAAGCCATTACTGTAGAGTCAGCCAGACAATGTTGATGTGTTGAATCATCTGTGTAGCATGTGATGCCTCCTACAAGGACAGAAGTTAGCTAGCTGACTTAGAATGGGATACCAGCTAATCACAACTCAACAATGTTAAATCATTAGACGACTGATTTCAAGAATGCTCAATGGCCATCATCGAGAGGTTGTTTACACCATAGCTACATAACTACAATAGCTATGGATAAACAAAGTCAGGCCTATCTTCAACCAATCATTTCTCACATCTGTTTATGGGAACTGTCACCAGTTAATCTGAGTGCTGAAGATGATGCATCCTCCATTCATCAGACTAGCCCCACTGTAAAACACACACACACACACACACACACACACACACACACACACACACACACACACACACACACACACACACACACACACACACACACACACACACACACACACACACACACACACACACACACACACACACACACACACACACACACACACACACACACACACACACACACACACACAGTAATGGCAAGACATTCAAGTAAAACTTTGGCCTATTATGATGTTTCTTTACAACATGGATGCATTTTCTCAGATCTTCCACAATCAAGCCCAGGACAGGTTTACATCTCTCTAAATTATTTTCCACTTGAACAACAAGAGTGGTAAAATGCATCACCACCCACAGGATGGGTGTCACGTATACCGAGCTGCGTAGTCACCGCACACATGCACACGCACATGCACATTCCTGTGTTCCATCATAGCCAAATTTGTTTCAGGTTGATATCTATGCAAAAATAGGTGGATTTCCATCTGCCAAGTTTTAGTTTGGCAGGAAGACAAAATGGCTTACTTATATCGATCTAGTCAGTTTTACACTGTTATCACAATGAAACAAATAAAAACAGTGGCAATAACACTTGCACTAGTAAGAAATAAACCGATGTAAAGAGTAAGCAAAACGACATATTACAGCTTCCTGACTTACTATCTGTGAAGCTTTAACCAAAGGAAGTCAGGACGGTTTTGAAGGCAACATTTGTGAAATAGTTAAAATACCATTGCCAAGGTTGGAGCGAGCTTCTAGGATTGAAGAGAAAGCAAACACCTGTGTTTTGCCTTCGGTTTAACCTCTGAGTGACACTGACAAATGAAATCGCAGGTCAACAGAGACATGCTACAGTTACAGACAGAAAATGCATGTTGCACTTTGTTGTTTGGTAAACTGCAGGAAGAGCTGTGGTGAGCTTAACTGCCTCTGAGACAGTTTGTCCAACCAGTCTTGAGGCAGGACCCTGAGCACCAAGTCTGAATAACACACAAGAGGGGATACCAAATTAAACGTCTGCCCCCTCCCACGACCCTGCCATGGCTCAGACATTTCATGTATCATTCCAGTTATGCTTCCATACCTCTGTCAATTTTCTCCTCACATGTGACACAGATCTGATGTTTTCTAACAAAGTGTGAACAGCAAAAAGCTGCATGGAGTCACACTTTTTCACATGGATATGTGGTTAAAAAAAAAAATATGATCTGAGGCTTTTTTAAATTATTATTATTTATTTTTTAAATTGTTGCCATGACAATGAGTAACTCTTACATCATTCACTTGAGATAACTGTCATAATTTTGGCACCACGGCACCTTGGCTGAGCCAGCATTAGCATGGAGGACAACAAGACACAACGTTAAGGAGAGAATGCCAAATAGCGACTTGATTGGTATTTGGGGAGACAGATCAGTCAAAACTCAAAGGCGCATACTGTAACTGAAATGTGTTGGAAACCAGCGGGAGAAGTGTAGGTATGAAAATAGAGCTGACATCTTTTGTTATTGTTACTGTGCATGTGTCTTTTCCACATCGCTGTCAGTTCATACTGGTATTGGATATGGGTTGCATCACAGAATCGATATGAACAGTCAAAAAAACACATAGGAGCAGCAATTCTGAATGAGTAATGTGCACAAGACTGCTGTATAAACATAAGACTAATAATCTATCCACCATTCATACAAATGACAAGGCTACCCTCTCTTCCCCGTCTTTACGAACACCTGAACAAATTCAGAACAGACTCAGCTGTGTCATCTCAGCCTTCCCCCTGGTATTTGACCACCATGCCACACTGTCTGGCTGAATGGCTGACCTTGCCTATCTGTGCTATGTCAATGCACACTATGCAGCAGCATGCACAATATCATTTGGCTCTAGCTGCAAAATACCACCCAGTGTCAATGTTACTCCCATTCCATTAAAGACTTAAGTGTTTAATTTCCCATTACGTAGCTGCAAAGGTAAAAGAATTCAACTTTATCTGTATTCTGGGTCTGTGCCAGGCTCATATACTTCCTCTGCTGATTCAAATTGGATTTCTGGAATTGGGATTTTGACTTATTCTTCACTATCCACAACAAGGGATGTAATGGAGGGTAAACACAACTCAATTCAGTTCGATAAACGTATTTGTAGAATAGTTTAACCAACTTTTTAGCTGACATACATCATGACAAAGAGGCACAGTAAAAACTGAAGTAAGTTGTATAGTATGAAGGTGGAGCCTTTTAGGAGGGGGTAGGCATAAATCAATGCTTCATGACAATATAACTGATTTTGTCTATATTGGTGGTTGCTTTATGATCATCAACTGGAGTTCATAGTTTATCCAGCTTTCTATTTACCACATGCCATGACATGAGTGCTCACGCAATCAATAATGTTATCGATCCATGTGTGATTGCTAAAGAAAGAACAATGTTTATATATGGCTGTCACTTTCATCGGAAAGGCTCTGTAAGCTACCTATATAAACCTGGATGTAATGCAATGTGGCCAAAAAGTTTGCTAGCTAGGTATTAGTGGCTAACCTGTCTGACTAGCTAGAAAGCTAACGTTAACTTATTTAACGTTAACTACGTATATAGCGCTGTCGTCCTCTCACTCCCGGCTAACGTTAATGTTCTGACCAAAAAGTCTACCAGGCTAGAGCTAATCAATTTTTGGTCATTAGACAAGAATTAATTACCTAGCTGTTTTTTTTTTGTGCTGGGTGTGATTTTAGCAACGCAACGTGTTAATTTTCTAATAAAAAAAACTAACTCGCTCCTCGTGAAAAACACAGGAAATGCCAGTCTAACGTTATAACCGATATGTTCATTACGGTTTACGGAGACAACTGTGAGCCAACGTCCGTTCAAAAAATGGCAGTTAATGCTCTCTTGCTTACTGGCACGCGTACATAACTAGTAGAAAATAACTTAGTTTAAGATTTTTTTAGGACTCGATAGGATACACTCTTCGATTCGGCATACATCCAATACGCAGCACGTTTTCTTCAATATAATTTCAATTTTTAGGATTAGTTCACCCGTCACACAGTTTTCTTTCCACCAAAAATACATAGTGGTGGGCGGTAGTGAACAGTGTAATTTAAACCAAGTCTAAAAAGTGAAATGTTGTGGAGATAAAGTAGCACTTGGTCGAATGTTTATATGCCGGATGCACCAGACGACCATAATGATTTGTTCAATTTCTCAAGTCTTGTTCTAAGAGTTGTGTACGTGTGCTTATAAGCAAGGAAGCATTAAATTGCTAGATTATCGCATGGAGTTTGGTGTGACAGTTCTCCATACCAGAGAGGACGGCACGTTATCGGGACTAGGCTAATGTTAACATGGGGTCATGATTTTCGAGCGGTTCTTAGCGTTAGTTTATTTTCAAACCTTTAACTGGCGTAGGAAACTGTTCAACAAAACAAACTATTCGGAAATGTAGGGTCAATTATGAACTGAGACAACAACGGTAAAACAACAAAAAAGTAAACACTCATGAAACTCACCCATTATGCTGCCGCTGCCGCTCCCGTCTGTTTCACTAACCAATCTTCCGCCGTTCGACATTCCCTCTCACAAACTCAGTACTCAACTCTGTAAAGTAGTCGCCTAGTCAGCTACGCAAATTATTTCACGTAATGACAAAATTACAACGTGTTATTGACGCAAGTACGTCAGGGAAACATGCGTACAGTCCCTTTGGAGAATACAAAAGGCGACACATCGCGAGACTTTAAACCAGCTAAACTCAACCAGCTTAAGTCTATGTATGTATTTATTATACTGATAAAACTACTAATAATGATATACCAAATACCAAATGTCTAGAGCTTTCTGATGACAACTGACGAATTAATTAATATGGGACACACACACACACACACACACACACACACACACAGTTTGTTTAGCCTGTGGCATGTCCTACTAGAATAATACAGTAGAGCTTGGTTTGCAACATGTCTTTAATTTTATGACCGTCTGCAAAATTAGAGCACACCAATACTCTGAACTATACTGTACACTTGTGCAGTCTCTTGGGAAATGAGACGGACAATTGTGCCACCTAGAGGTTATTTATATTAGATACAGTGCAAAATCGACTTCTTCAGGTTCTTCTGGAGGTTTATGAGTCTCAGGGGGTGGAAAGAGTAGCAAAATATTTTGGTCAAAAAGAAGTACTGTCACTTAGAAGCACAATTCCTGGTGTGAAAATCTATTTAGGGAGAAAGTAAAAAGTAGCTACCTAATTCATTAAGGTGCCTAAACAATATAAAGCATGAATCAACACTGTTCTTCAATTTCTGGTGCAATGATTTTGGAGAGCCTACAAAATGTATTCTCTGTAATGGATATTATTTAAAATATAGTCAGGAACAACAGTATATTCAAAACAAAGTAAAATAACTCATTCCAAAAATAATCCAAGTAAACAAAAACCTACTCAATTACAGTAACAAGAGTAATTGTACTTCATTACTTCCAGCTTTGGTCCCGCTCCCATCCACTACATGTTAAGTGATGACGGCTTGTGAATCCCAAAGCCTGTACATGTTTCCTCTGTCTGTTGATGTATGCCCCTAAGAAGCGAATAAAGTGTATGAAAGTTTAAATGTTTCATTTTTATTTAACTTATTTTTATTTTTATTTAACTTATTTAAACCAGTCAACTGATTTCCAACTGCTATATCTCAGCTTTTAAAGTGTTCCACCGTGACTTTTCCTCAACCCACTTTCTGTATAAACCAGTACTGTTAGATTTCCAAAATCGTGCAAAGAAACAGTTGTTATAATTACATTCAGCCCCTTCAGTTGATAGCCTGTTGGTATTCACTGTCTCCTCTTGCATTTTCAAGGAAGCCCTGGCCAAGAAAGACGAGCAGACCAACAACATACAACAATGTACAACATCTGAATACAGTCAAAATCACAACAAATAAAGAGCAAGGTAAATACAATGTATAAAATCAAAATGCAATTAAAGTCACATGAAAGACTTCTGTATAAGTGCTCCATAAGGTTTACAAGATCAAAACTTATAATACAGCTGAACAGGGAACAGCTCAGACGTTCAGCAGTGAGGTGTCTTAAATCATTTGATCTATTTGGTCTATATGAAGTTTTGTATTTTGCACAATGGCATAAAGCCACAGGCTTAACAGGTTGTGAAGCTTTAGGTCGATGACGTTTCCATTCCTTCTTGTGAAAGGGAATACAATTTCATTGAAAAAAAACACTTGACACTGTATCTCCTCCTAAATGGTTATTAGTCTTGGTTGTTAGTCTTATGACTATATATTAAAATTAATATTATACATTATTACTCTTGCATGCATTCACTTTTTATTGTCATGTCAAAATACTTCCAGGCAGTGCAGTCAGCTGTCCCTCAAGTTGTTTGGATGGTCTGTGTGTATCAAAGGCTAACACAAGAGACTGACAATTTAGAAAAAGGCGTCCGTGTGTGCTTCAATCAAGAAATAAGTTGCATAATATCTAAGAGTGGGAGCAGTCATGGGGGGGGGGGGGCGGGAGAAAGAGAAAACATGATGAAGGTGGAGGAGGAAGAGGAGGAGGAAGAAGTATTAAGAGTATAAAATAAGGGTTTCCAGTAGCTGGTTATAATCAGGCCATGAACTGAAAAAGAAAACCATTTGAGAAGCAGGTAACCCTTGAGGTTGTTCATCATGAGTTTGCTAACCACCAGGGTTTTTTTTAATTTAATTGTTTAAATCTGAATTCTAAAGATAAAATTCTGATAATTGATATTGTTCATCTGGACAAAAAAGGGGATGTTTTTAAAATTATTTTCACCAATTTTGGTTACACTATAAGCAAAATATTTCTAAAAAAAAAAATTCTATTCACTGCAATTGTTTATGACAAAGAAATTCAAAATATTTGCAAAAATTTATTTTCTTAGATAAGTTGCTGAACATTACTACTCGTATTTTCATAGAGTTTGAACAAAGTGAGAATTTGCATTGAGTGTGTACTGTAGCATTTACAGACATTTTGAGTTGCTTGAGCTCACTCTTTGAAAACCTAATAGTAGGATTGTTTGTCTACGTCTGAAAATGTTGGTTCACTTTAATAAAAAACTGTGAGAGGTCTAGAACTTAATTAGGTTTACAGTTTCTGGGGGGAAAAAAACGATGAACTTCATAATTTCGACTTGGTAGCATGGTAAAAAATATTCCTCTCACATGGGCTGACATCCTCAGAAAATTGCACACCTGTAGCACATATGGCTGATTTTTAAGTTTAGACAGTTGCTATGGCACCACCACCAGGAAGATCCTGGTCCTGTATGAGAGTGCATTGTGTAATGGGGGGCAGGGTTGCAAAGCCAACCACGGACCACCCGGGTTTCGAAAAGCTATCCTGTAGGCGAATAGCCTCTAAATTTGCGTGAGCAGACAATGGGAAGGGAACACAAGGAGATAAGAGAGAACTAAAAATATTCCGAGGTGCCCCTACAAGGAATATAACGTTGAACAGAAAACAACCCACTACGGGCGATAGTCTCTTGAAGAACTAACTGAAAGTTACCCTAAACAGGTGACAAATTCCCGAAAGAAAAGAGACAGAAAAGAGACAGAAAAGAGACTAGAGCAGAGTTGATAGGGTTTCTTTTAGAGCGTGAATGAGAGCGTACCGATACCAGCCCAGTGTAGTGCAAACTGACACTGAAGCGCTGAGCGCAGGGAGAGGCCGGTTTATAAAGGGCATGCTCTCATTACCGGGATGAGCGGCACGTGGTGTAAAAAATGGTGAAGAGGGAGGTCCAAAGGGACCACTGCCCCAGTGGCTGAGTCAGTCACTGCACCATGACAGCATTGTTCGTATGGGGCGCCAAATGTAACCCCACGGAATTCATTTGCGTCACACGAAATCCAAAAACACTTGTTTGATTTCGTCCACGAAATGCATATGGGCGCTTAATGTTACTCTGATACACAGCATGCATTTCGTCAGGCACCAAATCAGTTTTGTCAATTTCGCCCATTTTCACCCAGTAGATGGCGCATAGGTGCTGCAGAAAGCTTGGCACACTGAAGTGTTTCGCATATTACGGCACTAAATTCATTTAATACTTAATTAATCTAGAATTTGAAGACAAGATATGAAACCATGGAACAAGGAAAACTAAAAGAAATAATGACTTTTATGAATAATAGGTTATGCAAATCTATGTGACAGCACTGTTGCTGGAGAAAGTTTGCCTTGTTCCATGGTTTCAAACCTTGTCTTGCTGTAATATGCCACTTTAGTGTGCCGAACTTTCTACAGCACCTATGCGCCATCTACTGGGTGAAAATGGGAAGTGAAAGCATATGCATATGCAAACCTTTTAAGTCCACAGCATCCATTTCCGTCCACGAAATGCATGTAGTGTTTCACGAAATGAATTTCATGCTGCATGCAATCGATGAAATGCGGACTGAATTGATTTGGTACCGGACAAAATCGACAAAATGGATTTGATGCCGGACGAAATGGATGCCGTGTATCACGGAATGGATTTCGTGGCACAAAATGGATTACGTGGATGAAATCCACAGGGTAACATTTGGCGCCCATATGGATTTCATGTGACAAAAATTATTTCCGTGGCACAAAATGGATTTTGTGGACAAAATTCAGGGAGTTACATTTGGCGCCCCCTAAGAGATGAGATGAGATGAGAGGGGCAAAAGTAACAGGATTCAGCAGGTGACCAAAAAACTTGAACAAAAGCACACAAATAGAAAATAAACTCAGCCATAACAGCAATAAACAAATAAAAACAATAAATCAGTCAAATAGAATGTAAACAATTGTGGGGGTCCATAAACATACTGGTGACAATTAGACAAGTTAAGCATCCTGTACGTGTATGGATTAAGATACAGTTGTTATTGCATTTACTAGCAGGCATGAGTAGTTACTTAAATATTGATTACTAAATTAGAAATATGTTATATAAATATAAGCATGTCTAAACAAAATAACAAATAATGATCTAAAAATCAAAAATCAAAAAAATCAAAAAAATGAAATAATGGAACCTTTATGAAAGAAAAATGTGCGAAACCTGAAGGAGCGAGTATATGGATTTACAGCAGTGTACATTGTGTGCAAACGTGCATTGCATTCACAGGGTCAATTAGATTGATTCAACATCTGAATGCATACAAGACATGAACCATTCTCTGCAAACGTAGCCAATAAAATCAATGTACAGAACCCTTAACAGCCTTACCCAGCAGCATATTCATGACAGCCTCTGGCTCAGAAAGTGAAATAAAGTGGCGGTATGGCAGAGTGGAGAATGAAAATGTCGCTTCACATTGCACAAGGCAGCTGATCTGTTTCATGCTGAACACGAGCCACCTGTGTCTCTCCGTGTTATTGAATGTTAATAGTATGGACAATTAATTAAGATGCTGTCCGACGCTGTTACTGTGAAGAGACTGACTGAAAATTTGCTTGGTGATTGCAACTGACATAATTATGCTGACAGTCAACAGGATTCTTGGGGATCTATTTACATCCCACAACACAATGTGCCGTTCAGTGCTGAAATAATGTCTTTAGTTAGTCATTTTGGCAATAGAACAACATATCAGTTACAGAGAAAAATACAATAGATTTACATGAAATGGGCCTTGGTCTTCTTGAAGCAAACAAAACAAATTATTTGAACTCTTTACTGTCTCTAAGAAGATTACATTTATATAGGCTGTGTATTTATGGCTACATAGACATAACACTGTTAACACATTGTTTTAAAAGGGGCCTTATTAGGGTATTTGGACTGAATACTTTGAGCCAATAATCAATATCTTAAAAATGTATTACTACTACTAATACTACTGTTACTGTTACTACTACTACTACTATTACTAATACTACTGTTAGTACTACTATTACCACTACTTCCATGACTACTACTGTTAGGAATTATTTCTTGGTCGTGGTGATGAACGTAAGAAGAAAGCAGCAACAAACTACGTCCGAGGATTGAATGAGTATTTAATACAATTCAGCGCTGAAAGGGAGAAATATCGGGCAGCATCTCTGCCTGTGAAGATATTCTGAAGAACATCACAATGATATAGTTCATTTATACAGTTTGACCATGTGATAATTAGCATTGTCCCTTACATCCCCCCTCAACCTTTTGTCTGTTATCTGTGTGCTAATTGAGTAAAGTGGGTGTAGCTCTGTCCCCTACTTCCTCTAGACCTGGGAACACCGTCTCCTGTGCTAATTTCCAATTGATCAATGGCGACCAAAAGGGCCTGTATTGTGTTGTATAAGAGGCCTCAGACGGCCTTAGTATATTGTAATTTAGTGTCTGGCCAAAGCAAGACAACCTTACCTTGGCCAAATATTCAATTCCCAACGCTACTATTACTACTACTTTTACTCCTACTACAAATTAATGTTACTACAACTACTGTTACTACTACTACTACTGCTACTACAACTACTACTACTACTGCAACTGCTACTACTACTAAGACTACTACGACTACTGCAACTGCTACTATTACTACTATTACTACTACAACTACTACAACTATGACTACTATGACTACTACTTGTGTGGAATCTGATTAAAATGTCACATTAGAAATCATTCAGGTTAAGTTGTCCTTGTTCCCATAGACAACCAGTGTGGTGTGGATCAATTCTACAATACTAAATATGTAATCAATCAAAATGCATCATATCCATCATATCAGAGGTTGACAACACTGACTGAACCACATTTATTTCTCTTCTTTATTTCTAATAAAAAGCCAATTTTGGTCCCATATATCAGTCTAACCATAGCCCTAATACAGAGTTTATACACAAGATGTCAAAGTTTGAGTTAGAATTGCATGATAAAACATTGGTCCTGGGAATCAATGAATCAATTCAGATATTGACAAAGAGTCTTTGAGTCATGAATTACTTGAGTATATGAACACAAAAAAACGAGCGCTCAGGAGAGAGGTACACACAAGGTAGGGTGTGCAGATCTCTGCCAGAGAAGCGTCTGAGCAGAGATTATAAAGAAAGGTACAAAGGGGCTAGTTTCTAAACATCTACAAGGTCATGCTAGTTAGTCTGAACAATCTGTTCTGTGTGAAAGTTATGGCAATCAAGAGCATGGGTAAAGGGGCTGTCCACTGTCTCTCACAGGCCTAAACACAGTCCATACATTCATACAGGAACATAAAGTTAATGAAACATGTACACATGATCTAAGTTACACAAGGCATCTAAACAGTTCAACATGTCATACTAACTAGCACATGTCTAACTAGAATCATAAGGGCACATAGAATCACAAGATACGATACAATAAATTCTTCCACACTACCATGACTGCTCCTTGTTCAAGCACCATGAGTAATACCACCGGTGAGATGGCATTACCTGCACACAGCAGCCAGCTAGTTCAAATACCATCTGAAATCTGAATGTTCTTCTCATAGACTGGTCATTCAAATTGAAGGGACAGAGGTTTAATTCAGTCTTTAGCCTGCACAGGCAATTTGATTCATTCAATTTTATTCTGGTTTCAAATGTATGAATTTTTGCTTGGAAATAAATAGTCACTTGCCTCTCTGTTTTAGTCAACATTCTTCACTAGTCCCTGTTCAGCTGCAAACAACTTTGCCAATTCCATGTGGATTTGCTCAGTGGTGATTTTATGCACCGTTTACATTTACGATCCCTTTCCAGCAAGGGCTTCAGTGTGCTTGTGTGCTCATGCATGAGCTACATGGCCATGCAGTGTAGTCAGTATGTATGAGGGAGTAATGATTCCTTCTGGTAGAGGAACTGCTTGTCATCCTCTGTAGCAGCTCATTAGGGAGGATAAGAAAGTGGGTTCTCTCTCCCCCAAGCAGACCAATGAAAGCTGGATGCTTTTAACACCCCAGTCGTCCTCCCACTTTACGGAACATTTTAATACACACAACCTCAAGAGACAGGAACAAGGACTTCAACTTTATTATGTGAACCACGGAGACTGCTGTTGCTGTTACTGCTGTTACTGTTACTTCCAGAGACTTCATTTGAACCTGCTACTGTTAAAGCAATGGACACTGAAATCATGGGTATGAATTGGATATGGCAAGATGTGACCACTCTCTATACATTAGCCAAAGTCAGCACAAATTTGTTCTTGTAGTTTTGGAAGACATAATATCCTACTATCACTCAACATAGTGTATGTTAAAGTGTTAGCACGGAGCCTACTACCGCTCAACATAGTATATGCAAAAGTGTTAGCATGGAGCCTACTACCGCTCAACATAGTGTATGCTAAAGTGTTAGCATGGAGCCTACTACCGCTCAACATAGTGTATGCTAAAGTGTTAGCACGGAGCCTAGTATCACTCAACATAGTGTATGCTAAAGTGTTAGCACGGAGCCAACTATCACTCAACATAGTGTATGCTAAAGTGTTAGCACGGAGCCGATTATCACTCAACATAGTGTATGCTAAAGTGTTAGCATGGAGCCTACTATCACTCAACTACCATTTTAAGTGCATTTTAAGGACACTCATAAGGACTTATAATACATTCATAATGCCTTATGACCATGCTAAGCTAATGAGAACACCTAATTTTTACTGATGTATTATATCAGTGCTAATATAATGCATCAATGGGCATTATTTGTTCCTATGCATGGCCATAAGGTATTATCAGTGCAGTTAGAAAGTGTTACCGTGCAAGTAGTTTTTTTTACATTAAATTATTGCATAGAAGATATTGCGTTTTAACTCTTTTTAATGCATATGTGAATAAATTTGTCACTGTAGCTTACATCTGATTCCATATTCCGCCAGCATTGCTCCCTTTGATGTTTCCCTGAGTTGGACATTAAAAAGCCTCGTTGTCATCATTTATTTCCATCTGAACGTGTCTTTCTTTTTCATCCTCCATCCACCACCTATACAGAACCCATGCCACGAGAGACACCAGCGCCTCTTAAGGACCTGGAGATCCAGTCCACATCAAAAGTTACGTGGAAAACACGGAAGCGTGGAGTCGAGATACCTGGAGGTGTTGAACGTGATTAAAGAAAAAACAAAGGGTATCCCTTGAATAACGAATGGCCTATTCCGGACTTCTTTAAAAAAAAATAATTGAGCACATCCATTCTTTGTGGAGATTTATAGCCTCTTCTGCCTCTTTACTTTCACCTTGAGGCTGTTCTACTGCAGTGTGGGAAGTCCAATTACTGAAAAGTGAAGATTTCTAGCCCTGAGGTTGGAAAGACGGCTTTATCTCCGGATGTTATTGCCAAGACCACTCAAGCAAGGAATACCAAGCATTTCAAGATCATCCATCGCAAGCAGGCATCCACATACCACTACAACAATTGAATGAATTCTGTTCAATTTCATGCTGTGAATAGTGGTGTTCGTGAGTTCATCCTAGCTGCATACAGTAGTAAATATTAGCCCATACTGTCATAGCTATGCTGTAGGAGTGATTCAAGGCCAGACCGGTAGCTTCAGCTTTGGTGTTGGGGAGTGCAGCCCTGCCAGCATCTCGCATTGTAAAGCCTAGTTGTGACAGATATCCCACTGCTCACGGGGGATAACCAGAGCTCGGGTGTCATCCTGTCTGTTGCCACATCTTGTTGGTCCCTACAGCAGTGTGAGAAATATTCAAGCAAAACAATCCAGTCTGTGAGCATTCACACATAGGGGCAGTACCTGACATGTTCCCATGGCATCACTCCAAATGAGTTACATGAAGGAGATCACAATCAAATCACACGATCTGAAATTAAATCCCAATTTAAATTCATAGATTAGGAAAGGATGCATGAAGATGAATTTGGAAACCTGGCAATATGCAGTAAGTTATTAGGCAGTTTCACCTAAACATCGATATATCATTATCAGATTAATTGTGATACCTCACTATAATTACTGTAAATAAACAAGACTATGATGGAGATGATTGGTAGCCTCTATCTCATGGCAGTGGTAGAGGAAACCGGGGTCAGGTGGAACAGTTGTCGATGTGCCGGCTTGTAACGCCTCCAATCAGAGAGCAAGGTGATGTCACAACATTCACCCATCTTGCATGTTGTTCAGCCCCCTCCCCCTCATGCCTGCAGAAGACAGGCTACTCTTACTTTGGTCTCTCACTCTAAAGAATACTGTCCGGTTTTCAGGTAACAAAGAAGTCGCTCGCAGTTTTTCTTCACGACATGTTGACACAATGGAGGTGGGCTGCAGCAGCAAGAAGCCTCGGTGACAGTGATGACAATGTTGTGTTATTCCAAGTTCTTTCAGAAATTGGCAATACAATTATACTTAATTGTTAGATAAGGTATTGAAGAGCAATGTATATTATGTTTCCACACGATAGCCTAACCCTGTGTTCATACTTGTTTCTTCTTAACAAGTTTTAAAGAAATTCTTAAACATAATGAAGAAAATGCAATCACTTGACTGACTCACTTGGTGTTTTTAGTGTTGAAAACAAATTGATTTACAAATAAAGTTTTACAATGTGAGTTGCTTTTGCTTTTAGTTTCATTGTCAAGGTGTTACAACAAACCACATGGGATGTTACAGCTGATCTTGACATGGGGTCGATTGTAACAATCGGACTTTTCCACTTTAAACAAAAAAACCTTAAGAAAATGATAGTTTGAAATGTTCAGTTTTTACATATAGTTAGTAGACAGATGAAAATATACTATATTAAAAGTATGGCTGTCTAGCTCTAACAGTCATTGAGTTACAACTAGGGATGGGGATCATTAATTTTTATTGATATTGATACCATTATCGAGCCTGCTTAACAATCCGGGTCCTTATCGATACCACTATCGATACTTTTCTATGGAAAGATGAGACAGACGGCAATACATTTTTAACAGAACTGGTCTTGCATTTATTGCTTGTGTGAATTACTTTAATTTCTGAACATATTTTGAAAAAGAAATAGCCTACACACATGGCTCCATCAACATAAATGAGAAGAATAGTAAAATAATATATCAGCAGCAATAAATGAAATTCCAACAATGAAGAGAACAATAGAAAGAAAATAAATATAGCCTATCCTTTACACAAACAAAAAGGGAAAACAAATTGACAGCTCTTAACACTAACAGTTTTTCTGCAGGAAAATGATCATGTCGGCCTGTTTCAATAAGTATTTCGTTTTCAAACTTAAGTGTGTGTACTGTCACTTTAAGAGATCGTAGCTAACTAGCCAGCCACCAAGAGACTGTTGCCACTTCACTCACTGCCCTGGCTATCTTAAATTAGCTAAACTAACACCATGGGCTTCAATTTATTCGTGTTTGTTGGATTATTATCAATTGCATTATTATTGTCAATGAACGGGACTTTGGCTGCATGCACCATCCATGCATACCTTGAGTTGATGAGGATGGTCCCGCTGGAGTTGTTACCGATGCTGTTCCTACTCGAAGACAGTCAAAGGTACTGCACTTTGTCTTCAATTGATGGGCAACATTGAGGTGTTTTAACATTGAGGAGGTGTTTCCCCCCTTACATGAAATGACCCTCGAGCACAGTTGGCATTTCGCCTCCTCTTTATCTTTCACTTTAGTGAAATGTAGCCAAGCACTTGACCGTTTTGCACGCTCCGCCATTATCTTAATGTTTGAAAATATGGTCACCCTAGCTATAGGCTCGATAGCAGAACCGATAAGCTCCGACCTTATTGATTACCGGGTTTTGAGAAATTTGGAACCGGGTCCTTTTGGACCCGGGTTTCAATCCCCATCCCTAGTTACAACAGGATAAGCAAAAAGTGTTACAACCAACCACGGTCTCCGCTATTGTTAGCCCTGTGACATTTTCCATAAAACTCAGTGCTTCCTGGTGTCTTTGTCTTTACTGAAGAGGATCAACAAGTTGGAAGTGATTTGCCCATCAGCCTCTCTCTCTCCTTCCACCATCGTTGCAAGAAACTCTGAAAGCTTTAGTGCCGTTAGCACTGGAAGAACAGCGCCCTCTTCCTGTTTTGTGCTGTAAAACAATCCAACACATTTCCTGCCAAATCGACCCGGTGGCAAACAATGTAAAATACAGTGTAGAGACTGGTAGAGGCTGCCAATCCTTTCTGCATCTTGTTATCAGTTATTATACTAACATCTCAAAAATATTGTGGGAATTATTTATGGATTTTTGGATGTTTGTTCAGTTTGCAAGTAAAGACTGGAGGAATCTTTTACTGTTATCTCGTTTAAGATTTTTTTTGCGCATCTTTACCTTTATTTAACAGTAGATAAAAGCCAGGAAGGATTTGGGGAGGGTACAAGGGTCCTGAGCTGGATTCCAAACCAGGATGTCGCAGGTACATGGGGGATGTACCACAGCCAACCGAGCCACCAAGAGAGGTTTTATTCATTCTGAGGTTTAACCACGAAAGCGAACATGTTGCCCAAATCACACATGAAAAGCAAACAGAAGGATTTCTCCATGTTGTCCTCTTGCATTTTTACAGACATGGACTAAAAGTATGCAGTGTAGCCGATGACTAATACACTGAGGCTCAGAGAAGGAGAGATGGAAATAGGAGTATTGTCCAGATGGTAGCTGACGGAGCAACTGTCTGGTTGCTTTCTTGCATTTGCTCAAATTTGAGAGAAATTGGCATTCTTCCTGTGGCTCCTCTGTCAAAACTTAACTTTACTGCAGAAAAAAGGACTTCTGCTGAAAACCCCGGGAATTTCTTTTAAAACAGCCAGGCTGCAAGTTAGAGATTTGGTGAACTGGAAACAAATGAATAAACCTCCAAGATAATAGCAGGAGGCACCCACTTACCGGGAAGCACAAACTAAACGAAGAAGCTTTTACTGGACGTCGGCTTTAATTACTCCGTTAGCGGATCAGTCGAAGTCTCTCCCTGGAAACATACATGGTCTGGAGGGTTTTGAAGATCCAGATTTTAAAGCATTGCCGCATCTCTCTTCCAATTTCGCCCTTTATTTTTCCTCTCCCTTAAAATAGATCTCTTTTTATGAAATTTCAAAAGAGAAACATTCAGTCCACCACTAAGGATTTCCAAGGACGGCATGTCAGAGATTTATTTTTCAGTGAGTTACTGTTCACTTTTACACAAAGAGCAATACGTTTTGTCAGTAGACGTTTTTTTCTTTTCATGAGTCATCCGTACATGCGCCAGCTTTACCTCTCGAGGGTCAGAAGGTGAATCATTGCCAGACGTCAATATTTCCCGTGCACGTCACGTCCCTTGAAGAGTCATGCATTTTTTACAGTAACAGGGACAGGGGAAACAATTGTGCACTCAAAATGTCTCGCACAGTGCAAGTTAATTCAAAGTTGAGCTGATTTTTATTTATTTTATTTTATTTTTTTAATGAGGTTTCGCACCTCTCAGTTAATTTTCAGCCTCAGGGGAGTGGAGGAGATGAATGTCGAGAGAGTGAGAGAAACAAGCGAGCGTCGCCAATCATCAGGTGTGAAAACGGGCTAAAAACAGGCTTTTCTGTTTTCCGCCGTGCCGTGCTCAGGTTTCCTCCGGGGTCAACTCACATACAGTACAGTGAGCTCTCATCCAGGAAAAAAAAAAAAAAAAAAAAAAGACCACAAGAGCCTCATGACCTCACACGCAGGAGAAACCACGTGTTTGGTGTTTAAAAACAACTACAGTAGCAGCAGAGGTAAAAACAGCATTGTTGTGGGCGTTGCTGTAGCCTCGACTTCTCCGACTCAACAACAAAGGCATCCGCAGGGCAACCATCGCCTAGGTTTTATATAATACACAACACCGACACCAGTTCAAGACGGGACATCAGAGGTGTGACTGAAGGAATGTGTGAAAACACTGTGCCTTCAGGGTAGAAAGTCATCCACGTGAGGTGTGAATGGGAAGCACTTTTTAAAAAATTGGGTCAGTGGATGAACTGCAATTGCTCCCACAAAATTATGCTTGGTATGGTATTTAACTAGTGACAAAAATATAGCCTATATGTTGTGACATGTTTCTATCTGATGTATTTTCCTACAGTTTACAATCCGAGGCCCTGCAAGCTGTCAAACCTAAAGGAAATGAGGCAAATTATGGATTTATGAGTTGGCAGCATTTAGACCACCCACCAATAGAAATATGTGCCTATGTGCCTATTTAGATTCTCCATGTGCTCATGGTAGTAAAGTCATCATCACTCAAATGACATCCTGGAAAAAGCGGACACCCTTATTGTATTTAATTATTTATTTCAGTAGTAGATTTCAAATCCTAGATTGTGATTTCTTTTTTGAGTAACGAGCCCAGCACTGCTGCTGACAGACAGGCAAACAGACTAACTAACAGGGGTAAAAACATGTGATTTATTATTGGTGACATACCTGTAGGCTACCAGGACATACTGGTCTTGCAAAAACAAAGCATTAAAACAAAAAACTGCCTAAGCCACAAAGTGAATCAGAAAAAAAAGCTCTCTGTCACGCACTGACAACAACTAACAACGCAGGAGGAATGCTGCACCAAGCAGCGAGTTAATGCTCGGTGAAGTTCAAGGCTTTTTGTGCCACTACCTGTATCCGTGGCAACGAGATAAACAGGTCAGCGCGTTCCACTACATGCAACGTGTCTTTTTGGTATTCTGTGAAATTGTAATGGTATTTCAGGCCATAAATAGCGAATTTAGACTCATTTCTGCCATATCTTTGATCTGGCTTTTATTTATGCACAGAATACTCCTATTGTTAGAGATCCAGCCATCATTTAAGGCTACAGATAAGTGAAAGATTAAAGTTCAGGACATTTCTTTTTTTTAAAGTTTTCTTCTGTGCCACATTTTCTAAAGACGTACAACAAATACCACTTCTAAGTGGTTTCTGCCAAACCTTTAGATTCTTCTATTTGACATGCCAAGTGGCAGCACCAGATTCAAAATTCCTCCTAATTATACTGCTTGTACGTTATCATTTTACAAATGAGACATGCGACTTGAGTTCATTCACAGTTTACTGGTGAGCTGATTCTCAGCCCCTCATGAAGGAGTCATTATCAGAGCCCAGTGATTTGGCCACACGGAGAGGAAATTGCTTTCTTCATTACATCTCCGACATAAACATATTTCCAGCTGGTTCATATTGTCCCTTTTCGTAAGACAGACTAGGGCACCGTGCTTCTGAGCTGCCCTCGTTTTATTATTCTAGACACTGCGGAAAGGCAGAATGCAGCAGAGGCAATGAATTGATAATGGTCGTGTCAAAAAACACAATACTGCGCACGGTCCTGTCAGACGGAATGAGCAGGAGCAGAATCTGAGACCACAGAGCAAATCAATGTGACCGTGAAGATGTTCAGACAGATGAACGTCACTTGACCCACTGAATCGAGGCTTCTGCCAGCAAACAAGGATTACATCCTCTATCTATTGCCTAAACCTGAGCTTTTATCTTTTGTCTGTAATAGTGACAAGATTGGGATGTTAACTGTTTTACCTAGTCGTATACAACCCATAACACCAATACTAGCGTCCTATCAGTGGAGCCAATTCAATGATTTCAAATTTCTTCTGATTACTTTTGTTTCTGACCCATATTACTGAGTTGTTGTGTCCTCCGGTCCTCTGAGCAGGGCCTGTTGGCTCTTCCCAGGTCTAACCTTAAAGGAATACACCAGGTTTTTGGTAGATTGTCCTGTTGGTCAGTTTACCCATCATCCATGTGTCCCTGGTAGATTATCATCACTCCACATAGTGTATGCTAAAGTGTTAGCATGGAGCCTTTTATCACTCAACACAGTAGGCTCCATTCTATTACTTTAGCATACACTATCACTCAACATAGTATATGCTAAAGTGTTAGCATATAGTCTACTATAACTCAACATAGTGTATGCTAAAGTGTTAGCATGGAGCCTACTATCACCTAACATCGGGTATGCTAAAGTATTAGAGTGGAGCCTACTATCACTCAACATAGTGACTGCTAAAGTGTTAGCATGGAGCTAATCACTCAACATAGTGTATGCTAAACTGTTAGCATGGAGCCAATCACTCAACATAGTGTATGATAAAGTGTTAGCATGGAGCCTACTGTCACTCGACATAGTGTATGCTAAACTGCTAGCATGGAGCCAATCACTCAACATAGTGTATGATAAAGTGTTAGCATGGAGCCTACTGTCACTCGACATAGTGTATGCTAAAGTGTGCATGGAGCACTGGAGTGAGTGATTTACTGGGGTCACATGGATAATGTTCTCACCATTTACTGGGGAAGTCAATTGAGTTGATGAGTTCATAGCAACAAGAAGGGAGGAAAGCAGTAAGAAAGCTAGCGGTGTTAGATTATCACTCATCAGATAGCTGATCAAGATGAGTGACAAGTGTTGGGGAAAAGGGAAAAAATGAACATGCAAGCCATCAGAGTAATTATTATTAAACATAATTAATACAAAGGCTTATGCATATCAATCACAATCAACATTTTCATACAAGGCTTAAAAGATGGCTATGAAATCTACGGAAAGTGCCTGCATTATAGATACAGTCTAAATTAGAGGATAGGGCAATTATCCAATTGTCATCCTGGCGGCATTAGATGAGATTTCTGTGTGTGAAAATGCATTCCTGTTCATCAGTACTGGGCATGGTTTGGAACAAGAAGCAAACTTATTTCAACTGCTACTACATACTTCATGCGCTAATGTAGAAGATTCGGTGACGTTAAGAAGTCTGAATCATTTTGTAAGGCTGTAAAGTTAGCATTTCTGCCATTTGGTGTGTAGCCCAAAATCCCTATGGAAAATATTATTTATATTATATATAATATAAATAAATGAGATGGTGGAGAGGTTTACTAGCTATACAACATTTTGTTCCATGAAATAAAAGAAATCAGCTAACATCACTTTTGTGAATGTTCATCGATTGTTGCTAGGAAAATGAAAATAATCTGGGAAAGGAGACTAACAGCACTCACTAGCTTTCTGTCAGTTTGACGTGATTAGCTAACAATAACAACTACAATAACTATTCAATGAAAAATCTTAATTTGAATGTAGCCCACAACTCAGTCAGGAGATCAAGCTCTAGACAACACAGTGTAGACCAGAGGTAAAGCAAGCAATGAATCAGTGCTATTGTAGTCCACTTTCCCCGACGATTAGCATTTTGTTAGCAAAAATCAATAACTAAAAGATCAAAATTCACAAAGATGATGCTAGTGGATGTATTGTAACCCCTGGAAGAAAATGTAGTATATCTTGTGGGTATCCGTTTAACACAGCCCTTATTTTTGGCATTTTCCCGAAAATCTCATTCATATTTTCTAACACCAAATGGCGGAGATGCAAATCTTTGGCAAACCAAAAAACTTTGGCTCTCTATCGGCCAGCAGGGAGAGCTAGGGCAGCAGGCATGGGCAGGAGGCAGCAGCCAAGGAAATTCTTCACCACCTCAATCTGTCAGTGGACAAGTTTCTCGCCACCCTGAGAAACAACAGCAACTAGAGGCCAGCTCGTGTCACCCGCCATGCAGATGGTTGGAGGCCCCGTGGGGGACGCTAGGTAACACCATGCAGGGGTATTTAAAGAGCCCCGCTGACATGACCTGCCACCGGGTACCACAACCTGACCACAGAAGGCCTTGGTGTCTCAGGAGTTACAGAGAAATACCATGTTATAGTGGTGAATTGTCCATAGTGCATCTATATATTGCACCTAAATTATGTATATTATTTCGCCCTTCTGTTTTATCTGATTTATAACAATTTGAGATAATTTATTTGTGCAGATATTCTTAAAATCTTATCTTAAAATTTTTAAACCAAAAAATGATGAAAAGATATATATACTTATTCTTCATAGGGTGAAAAATTGGAGCACTAAAACTCTGATACTCACTGATACTATTTCTACTACTATTACTAATAACAATTACACATATGAATGCATACTTGTGTAGAAATCAACCCAAACATTCAATTCAGGTTAAGGGCTTCCCTTAGACAAACAGTGTAGTATTGATTGCTCTATAATAAAGACGTAATTAATCAAACTGCATCATCACACTGCAAATTCATCATCATTCAATCATCTAACAAGGGAGTCATTCAATGTGATTGAGAGGGACTCTACATCTTGGAAAATGATAGATTCAGGCATTTTAAGTTGGCTTACAATGCCATCAGCAACTACAAAGCCCCTTGTAGTCAACATTAATCTCTATGTTGTATTGTAATTCAATTCAATAATGAACAGAGGCAACTGGCTCATGAATCAAATGGACAGCAGTAATGCAGGGAGAGAGTGTGATAGGCCCACAGCTGAGAGACAAGAACGATGTAGATACGGTTCTGGCCAAGATTATTGGCACCCTTATTTCTTCAGAAATAATTGAAAATTGAAACCACTTTCAGTCTTCAGACATCCATCTATCACTTTATAACAGCACATGATCAAACAAAATATAATAAAAACAATATTTAAAAAAAATCTTTTAAAATTTAAAAGTGGCCATGGCCATGATTATTGGCCCCGTAGATTCTCATTTGCATTCACCTGTGACAGGTTGCAGATGCCCACATCGTATAAATGAACCAATTATCCATTTAAAATGATAGAACAGTCTGTTCTGCTTCCCTGGTCGTCTGTAGAAAATGGTGAAGAGAAAATAGCTGTCAGAGGATGTCAGAAAAACTATTCTCACCAAACTCAGCATTCACAAGGCTATAAGGAATTTCTAGAGACTTTGGTGTTCCTGTTTCCACAGTTCACAATGTTAAGGTTGCTAATTATGGGATTGTTAAGAATAAAGGCTGACCTGGAAAGGTCTGGATAATGGTTTCAGCCTGTACTATACAGAAAACCAGATTGAACCAAGAAGGCCTTACGGTTGGAGGCCACAGAAGAGCTCACTGCTAAAAGAGAAACGCAAGAAGGCCTTATTCATCTTTGCCAAGACCTACCTGGACAAACCTAAATCCTTCTGGGAAAATGACCGATGAAACCAAATAAGAGCTCTTTGGTAATGCAAATCAGCAATTTGTTTACAGACAATGAAATGGAGCTTTTAAAGAAAACACCCTACCTAGCATGAACACCTCCGCATGAGTTCGGGAACTGTCAACCATTAACATAAGCTGCTCAGAGGATCCATCATAACCCTCTCTCTTCTCATTTTATCAATTATTCCGGAAGGCAAAATGAGTGAATGTCATCATTCATTTGAGTTCCATTTCTGACGCTTAGACCAGGCTTTTGAAGTTCAAGTTAAGGTTTTTTCAACTAGATGAACATCCCCGAGGGCCAGCAGAAATTGATGAGGGACTGCTCAATGTCCTACCCAATAGAAATATCACATTACACAGCGTTGGCTTCATATAAAATGAAGGGTTTTGAAGGGTAATTAAAATAGATAGAGGAGAGTATTCTGTTTCCCCACTACGAGACAAAAGAAAATTAAAACAGAGTGAAGTTTCTCTTTCACTTTTTTATAGCTGCACGGGCAACCACAGTGTGATACAAAAAAATGACAGCATTTATGAAGGTATTTCCCTGCCAAAATTGCTGCACGCAAAATTGACGTTTGCAAGTGTAAAAGTGTAACTGAAAAGAGAGTTTTGTGAATACAAATCAGTTTTTCTTGCTCAAATTGTTTTTTGCTTTTGCAAATCATGAGTTACACTTCTGAAAATAGTTTTGGCAGGGAAATACCTTCATATAAGATTTATTTACCAATTCACATTAGGTCATGTAACTTAAAATTTCCATATATGCAAATATTCTCTGGAAGTTTCTTGAAGAGGAGGATCCTTTCTCAGGACTTCAGAGGCATCTCCTTGGAAAGAAGAGGATTTTTGCTCCAAGGCGTCAGAGGCATCTTTACATTGCCTTCAAACTTTTAAGGTCTTATAGAAGGACAGATTAGGTGGGAAACCCTTCGATCGAAAATTCGATCTCTAAATTTTAATCAAAAATGTTTTTTTGCAATTAAAGTAATTTTCTGTTAGTATTTCTTCATCTGTCTGGGGAGACTAGCTCATCAGACTGTGTCTCTCCTTGGCAATATAAAATAGACATCTGTGTCGCCACGTCAAGTTCATCGATGAAGGTTCTAAACATGTTGCTCTGGACCTACAAAGAAGCAATCCCCCAATTGTAAAAGTATACGTATCATTTAAATACTACTCCAGCAGCCATGCCAAGTCGTTGCATTAAGAGAGGAGCTGTAAACTGAAGCAGCTCTGTGTGAAGAGGCACCAGCTGGCATTTTTGGCAGCTGAAAGAGGCGATCCCTTTGCATATGCCGAACGGCAGTATTGCGCCATTGATTGGCGTTTGAAAATGCATTACGTGATTCCATGGCAACGGACCACTCCACCTGATGGGGTGGACAAGGGAACAGTAGATAATTAGTGAAACTAGTCCACAATGGCCCACCACAGCATGGTAAGTGGCTCAGTGCTGAGTTAGCAGCTGGTAAATGGGGTGTGGTTGAAGCGATGGCTGGACAGAATCAGGCTGGAAGGCTAATTTTCCCTGCTTCCGACACTGGCTGCAGCCAATTAAGGCTAATTGGACAACTGCAGCCTGGAACTGGTTTAACCACTATTTGTCTTTCTAGTGAGTGGAGACTAGACTGGTAGCAGGCCCTGACCTGCTTTAGCATGTTTGTGCTTTTGTTGTATTGGATAAAAGTAGGCTAATTTGGATTTTGATCTGTGTTGTCGTATAGCATGGTCAGTAATATGTAGCATGCAGTAGGATCATTTTTACTGTGTACTCTTACTGTCTTGTTTTTACTTGCGTTTGTTTTTAATGTTGTTTTATATGTGAAATTATTTGTATGCTGCCTTCTTGGCCAGTGCCCACTTGAAAAAGAGATGGAAATCTCAACGTGATTAACCTGGTTAAATAAAGGATAAATAAAATGTAAAAAATAATAATGTCCGGTTTTTCCTGGGAAAAATCCTGTGGCACACACAAAGTGATGCGATTTACCTTTTCAGTTAATTTACAATGAATAGAAGAAGAACTGGGTAGTTAGCATGAGCAGCGGTAGCCACCGGGGCTGAACAGACAACGAAGAGAAAAGAGCGTCACCTACAGAAATTCAAACCTCATTGACAGAAAATCCAAGGGAAAAAAAGACATCACAGTACTGGACACACTATTTGATTGACAGGTGATCTCTGGAAAAGTGCAGTGCAGAAACACCACGGCGATGAGCATCAAAGATGGTGCTAAATGAATGTACAAAAATCTCACAGATGGCCACTTTAAGTCTTACTGAGAAATACATGAATTTGTAATTGGGTGAGTCATGACACGTATGTGTGCCTTTTTAAAAGCAGATGCAAAAGCACTGGTGTGTTCAGAAAATCTTTGACAAGAGCCCCTTCATCTTCACTTCAAACAAGGTCTTCATTGAAATGCAGCATTGATTGGGTCAGTCACTATTCAGCATATGCTTTATTCATGATGTGATACGTTAGATGGAAATGGGAAAAGCCTGTATATGAATATGGAATCACATCATTCAAAGATAAACATTTGTTTAGGGCAAAGCTGCTCACATTCAGCTGCTGAACTATTAGTGTTACAGTGCCGTTTTTTGTCTTTTTATTACAAAAGGTTCAGGGAATGTGCATTTAAAAGATAGGCCTAGCACAATAAAATAAAGATAATCTAGGAATACAAGCAGTTTTTATTTTTTATTGTGTTATATGATTTAATGTCGCCTATTGAGGATATGCGATCCAAACATCTCTGGGGCAAAATAAATGATATCATAAAACAATGCATATCTCCTTTATTTCCTTTGCTGTACGTCATGCTGTTACAACATAACTGTGGAAGTCAGTCCTATAAGCTTTGAACATTTTCACTCTCGCCCGCATCAGACAGTCACTTGTCCAGAATAAGACAAATACAAATACTGTACATGGAAAACTGCAGTGAAATTCAGTTGTACAGGTCTTTTTTTGTGTCACTTGGAAAATAAACCTGAAATGAGACGTTCTCTTAACAAAACACAAATTCTAAATCGAGAACGCAATATTCTTGAGTTATGAAAAAAAAGTACAAGATCTGAGGTGGAGCGAGGAAAGAAAAAAAAAGGTAAGAGAGGTATTCAGGCACTTAGAAATTCTCTCGGGTCCTTGGCTACACTGTGCTTCATTACATTGTACATGCATTTTAAAAGACTATTCTTGATCTCGCCATGAGGAGTATGAGGTCGCCTCTACAAGACAAGGCTAAGGGCTGTAGCACATTCAATCACGACTAATTAAAGGGATTTCAAGTATTTCACACAACACTGACATTCCTATTTACATGTAATCCTAGTTTGCTCTAGCTATGTGTTCTCATTGCCCTAACACATCGTTTTAATAATCATTAAATGTACAGATTCTTTTTTTTGAAGGAAAAACATGAGAATTCCTCTCAACTCATGGTTGACAACATATCAGCAACACCCAATAACCACCATGTCACTAATTTTGCACAGGATTTCTTAACGTTATCACAATAAAGTAAACCTAATGTTTAGGAATTTTCAGTGGAAATCACATTTGTACCTGTACCTCCTATGTATTGATCTGTACTTGCTTTCTCTATTATTTTACTGTGCTCCGGTGGCTGCGATGGGAGGGAAGCCATTTGAGAAAACGACAGCAGTAATTTCCTCTTCTCTCGCTGCCCAGGACATTACTGTACACTGCGCTGTTAAAGGGAAATGGTGCGCGAATAGAGATGTTTGTGTCAATTTTTCATCATTCCTCCCCTCTGACAGGCAAAACTCAACCGGTGAACTTTATTTTTAAGAAAGAATGAGAAGCGCATTAAGAATCGAATGAAAATGTGTGTCGGATCAGTAGAAGGCAATGAGAAACAATTATCAGTAATAGCATCGACGCTAAAAGGAGTTAACTAACCACGAGACACCTACAGTAAGAGTCCACTGAATCCAACGTAGAGCCGAGGCCATTGTGCTTACTCGTCTGATTGTTACAGATCTACAAAGACTGACTCTGACCAACAACCTGACTAAAGACAACAAGAACATACATGGACTTCACAAACCGAAGTAGGAAATGCACTGTACATTGCAGCCACAGCCTGCTCACACCGGTCACCAGGATTCCAAGTGTGTTAAATAACAAGCTTTAACAGTGAATTCAGGGTGTATTTTGGGGCAGATAGTAAGATATTAGATAAAAGATTAAAAATAAACAAAAAAATACGCAGGCGAGGAGCACACTACAAAGCCTCAAGGGCCAGACTGCCTTGAAGGGACACCTTTATATTCAGGATTTCAGTCTATTATAATCCTTTACCAAGCATTACGTTTTCTGCATTGGCAATTCAGCTGTTTTTCCATTCATATTCAAATACCATTAGCCACAAAATGGGGAGAGTGCTTTCAGCTAACAGTACCAAGTTTGCTTTTTTTTTTTTTTAGGTAATGTTAAGCTGTTTTTGGGCAACTTTTATTGGGAAACTATTTCCCTATGTTGAGATAAGTGCTTGAAGAAAAATAGCAGACAGAAATTCAAGATGTGAAGCTTTTTCCTTTAACCAAGGTTGTATGACATGTTTAAAGGTGCTGTATGTATAATTTTAGTATCGATAAATCATTAATCTCGCTGGGCCAGACCGTTCTCCAGATCTGTCTGAGAACTCGATCATTCTGCCAAAGAGGAAAAAATGCCCTGGGCTGTTTGTATTTCTGAAAACGGGACTTAACTCAAGATGCAGCGACTGTGCCCTTCCAAAATAGTGTCATGGGGGAAATGTTTTGTTGATGGAACGCACAAAGCTAATGAGTCACTCTATGATTGTTTGTTGTTTTTTTAATTCCCACAGAATGAATTGCACAGGCCTGCCATATTGCAAGATCCAATTCTTCTTCAAAGTTTTCCATTGTTGTATTTTAATCATTACCTCTATAGCTACCTTGCGGTTGATGTTGTTGTTGTTGCACTATAGCGGGGGATTTCGAAAAAGTAACACAAAGGAAGCACAAAAGGACGGGAAGTGGGGAGGATATACCACTAACTGCTTCCTGTAGGTCAGACTAATAAATCATTAATAAGTTAATTTTGAGACCTTAGTATAATTACTGTAAACAAACAAACCACTGTTGGGAAAGCTGCTGGATTGCTTTATCACACAAAACAGGAAGAGGGCGCTGTTCTTCCAGCACAAATGGAGCTAAAGCTTTTAGAGTTTCTGGCATTGGCAGATGGTGGAAGTAGTGAAATGCTGATGAAAATGTTCATTCTCTTCAATGAAACTAAAAACGCTAGGAAGGGAGCCAGGAAGCAACAGGGTTTATGGGAAATGTGGTGTTACTTTTGAAAAACACTAACACTGATCATATCTCTGGCGTAAGATAGAGGCCAACAATCGTCTCAACCATGGTTTCATTTGTTCACGGTAAATATACCAAGGTATCGCAATTAATTTGACAATATCTTGCTACAATTAGCACCTTTAACAAAAGATACAATCAAAGATTGGTCCCCAGACAAGCACGTAGAGGTATTTGTAAGCTTTGTGCATCATATGATCTTATTTTGTAGAGTTGAGTATATTTTCAAAATAATAAGAGCAAATGGAAGTGTGCATTAAAAATGCAATGCAACTGTTTAAGCACAGATAGTGATTTTTATACAGTTAGAGCTATTTACTGCATGGGTGTACTAGGTTAGACCTGTTGGCTAAATGTCGTGCTCCACTAAAACCTTTCGGCCACGTAAATTGTTGCAAATAGTGTCAAATATTCAGTATTTTATCCATTTTGATTAAATTTGATAACATAAGAGGTTACTTTTAGAAAAATGATTTATTACAAGGCAAATTATTCAGCATCTTGATATGTCATGAAGCCTAAGACGTTATTTTTTTCATAATAGTTATTCATTATCCATTGCAACTATTTCTGTTCCACAAATTTTGTTTGCCAGACCATCTTTTTAAAGTTAAAGGGGAAATAAGTTAGGTTTTTACTGTCCCATTGTACTAAATGGCCATAATATATCTGTGGGGACTTACATAGTACCCCTTTAATAGCCAAGGCTATGATGCCCTATCATGGATTCAGCAATGGTGAACTTCCAGTCTAGAAATGTATGTAAACGTATTATTAACACTAATTATCACCAATTATTGTACCCATGTCAAATCTATGTGTCAAATAGTGTATAATTAAATCCTATATTATGTTTGAAAGTGGTATAAGTGAAATAGTTGAGAGAAGAATTGCTCTATTCCAGTGGTTCTCAGTCCTGGTCCTCAAGTACCATAGCCCTGCTGGTTTTCTATCCTACCAGGTAGTTAATTGCATTCCCCTTGCATTCCGGATGTAAATCAGTCCCTGATTAGACAGCTAGAGTGAAAATCAGGATTGAGAACCACTGCTCTATGGCATTTCTTTACAATTGCCCCAGAACCCCAGAAAATCTGCAGATGACACTAAGGGGTATGTAAGTTGCAATGATTGCAGGAAATATCTCAACAACTCAAGGTACATCTTACATTGGTCTGTATGATGCACATACTGAAAGGGCTCTGGGAAATGGGGTCCAGGTTATGCCTTACAATCTTTACAGATTTTCCAGATTTTCATCAAAAAAAAAACATCCTATCAAAATTTAAACCTGAGATTAAAATTTTCAAAACTTTGTTGTCATTTTTTTGGTTATGTAGAAAGGAGACTGTGCAATTGACTAATACTGGCTGTGTGGCTTCCACTCTCGTAATTCAATTCCCATTTTGAACAAACTCTGGTAAGGACATATGACAAAATTTCCAAAATAGAAGGATTTCTCAACAGTTTTACACTTCACATCACCTCAAAGTTTTAATCAGTAAACACTAAAAATGTGGGTCTTTTTTTTATAAATAAATATTTTGGTGTTCATTTAGGTTTGTGTGCAATAAGTCACTTTTGTGTTGCTGTCAGACAACAGTGCTTATGTCATCAGCCTCGTCAGGTTTCTTGGGCTTGCTGGGGAGGGACTTCAGGTACTCCAGGTGGCGTCGGGCGTCCTCCTGGTTCTGACGGACATAATACACCACGTATGAAATGACCATGGCAAACCAGCCAAACATGGTCACCAGCATGGCGTAGTCAGTGGTCCGTTTGGCCAGGTTACAGAGGTCAGTGTCCACCGCCAAAAAGGGCCGTCCCTCCTGGTCACGAAGCTCCGAGCTCCTGCATAGGACCCGGGCAGCGGCTTCATGGTTATGGGCCATGCCGCCAAGCGCCTGCTGGAGGGCGCAGTCACAGTGCCAGGGGTTATCGTCCACGATGACGCGGGCTTTGAGCCGAGCAAAGGCATCCTTGTGTACGCTAGTAATGCGGTTGTGGGAGAGGTCCAGCACTTGTAACGTTGCCTCCACACCACTGAAGGCACCTTCCCCCAGAGTCTCCACCGCATTGTAAGAAAGATTGAGCTCCCGCAAGAGCCTGAGGCCGTGGAAGGCTCGATCTGGCACGGCGCCAATCTGGTTGTGGTCCAACCTCAGGAGGACGGTGTCGACTGGGAGGCCAGGGGGAATCTCTTTGAGCCGCGACTGACTGCAGGTAACGTTGAGGCCGTGGAGGTGGGGGTCGGCGCGTTGGCAGATGCAGCCCTTGGGACACATGCTGGCCGAGGGGAAGCACAGGGCCATGAGGACCAGACTCTGGAGGAGCAGGCACATGGGGATGGAGCGTGACAGCCACAAGTCCAGCAGAGTCATACTGACTGGCCGCCAGCAGCATCCCGCCAGGGGCCCCAGCACCACCTCTGGTCCCTCACGCACATCTCATACTGGAGACCAGTGCTCACTGTCCGGCCACTGGAAATACTGGAATGTGACCAGATTTTATCATGGTGTATTCAGCCCTGAAACAAGACAAACAAAGGCCAAGGTGAAAAATTAAACTCTACACTACTGCTTAGGGTTAGACTCCTATATCACACTGCCAATATTGGCCTTTAATTCAAAATCAAATATTGTCCAGTGAGTGTGATCCAGCTCCATCCAACTGATAAGATGCAGTTTGTTTGATTACATATTTTTGTTTGATTACATTGGTTGTCTATGGGAAGCCCTTAACATGAATTGATTCTAATGTGGCATTTTGATTGACTAAATACTTGGAATTTGTTAGCAGGAAGATGGTCAAATTAAAGATTGACCATTGGTACAAAATATCGGCTGCTTCAGTATCTGCTTTCAAAAACCCACATCGGTTGAACCTTATTACAGCTGTCACCATTGCCAATGACAGCAGACTAAATGGAAGTCATCAGAGAGCCATACATGCAGATAGTAAATTCTTTAAGTAAGAGTCATTAGCAAAATAAAAGCATGCTATTGCAACAATAGCATGTCTTAATTAAGCAAGAATGGGGACTTCAAAGAGGCAATGGTTTATTTATGATACCTTTTGAACAACATTCATGCACCTTGGCATTTCTAAAGAGAGTAACATCAAGTGCTTAACACAGGTGACTAATTCCACCACATCCACCTCACACTTACCTAACACATTCATAGTCACAGTGCAAAACACCATAAGGGAGAAGACAGCACTAGCACCCGTGGTGCACATACAGTACAAACACTACAATGGTCTTCATATCCTCATCCATAAAAACAAGCATGTATTTGTTCAGTTTGTAGACATTAAAGTAATAATCTGAGACATTTTAGCGTTTTTCATTTCACTGCACACCCTGTGTGTGTATGTGACAAATAAATGAATCTTGAATCTTGAATCTTTAGCTCTATCGCCAACTGATATAACACAATACGATTCAACATACAGCTAGTTCATGAAAGCTTTTACATCCTCTGACGCACACAGGAGGTGATGCGTTTTACGCTTGCAGTTTGGAATAAACAGAAGAAGAACTGGGTAGTTAGCATGAGCAGCGATAGCCACCATGGCTGATCAGACAAAGAGCGCCACCTACAGAAACTCAAACTCCATCAACAGAAAATCCAAGGAGAAAGACGTCACAGTACTGGACAGTTTGATTGACATGTGATCTCTGGGATGAACAGTGAGAAACACCACAGCGATGAACGCTGAGCGCCAAAGATGGAGACGAAATAAAAAACAGGATCTCACAGTTTAAAACTTTAAAAGGAATCAATCAATCCGAGGAGGGAATAGACAGAAAGGCGAACACATTTGCACTACAGTTGGCCTGCAGGTATCTGGAGCTCTTCAAAACTTCACCATACGCCTGGAAATGCCCGGGCCCCGAAATGGTGTTGAATTATCCATCCATCTATTCTTGGCAAAGAAACGGCAATAACTTCTGCATACACACAACAGCCTGTGCTGGCCTTACATCCTGACGATGAAGAAGAAGAAAGCCGAGGAAAGCATCTGCGTTTTCTGAAAACAGTTTCCCCGTAGAGGACCGGTGTCCACATTGCGCTGTTTATCCAGCTGTAGCTCTGCCACAAGAGACACAACTTGTTGTGCCTTGGAAACGGGCATTATGGTGGATCTATTACAACATGCACCGTGCTTATGGGAGATCATGTGTGCGGCAAGCTGAATCTACTGACCTATTGGTTGATGATCATTGTTCTTTAAACGCATTTCTTAAATCCATTGACTTGTGGTGCTGTATTTGTAAAGGCGAGTCACAGCAGGATGTGAATGCCAAAAGCTCTACGTGGGAGATATATACAGTAGGAGCTGTGTTCTGTTGCAAGTCATCGATAAATTGAAAAAAAAAAAGACAAATCTGTACTGTCAGATGTTTGGACCCATACACTTCAGAGGCCTTTAAAAGTCCTTTTGGAAGTCTATTATTTCTACGAGTTAAACTAAACAGATGTCTAAAACATTTCCTTAGAATAATGAGTGTTAATGCTGGCAAAAAAAAGTGGAATAATAATGGCTTTGAGTTTTGATTAAAGGATATTACAGAATTCATTCACATTCATGCTGCTGCCAGAATCCTGACCAAAACTAGGAAATTCGACCATATAACTCCCATCCTATCCTCATTACATTGGCTACCAATTCAGGCCAGGTGTGACTTCAAGGTGCTTCTACTTACATATAATCATTACATGGGATGGCACCGTCCTACTTATCAGATCTGATCACACCATATAAACCGCCACGTGCCCTCAGATTACAGGACGCTGGCTACCTGTCTATCCCAGCAGTCAAAAAGAAAACTGCAGGTAACAGAGCCTTTTCTCACCGGGCTCCCTATCTCTGCAACAGTCTGCCTGCCTCAATCAGAGAGGCAGGCTCTATCGAAGTCTTTAAGTCAAGGCTAAAAACCCATTTATTCTCTTTGTCATTTGACCAGCCTTGAGGGAGTGGTTCAGTCTGTTCTCAGAGTAAGGCTAGACCAGTTAGCTCATCCTAGCTCAGGTTCCTGATGATGGCTACTAGCATCCTGCCTACATGTCCTATTCTCCCGGTCTAGCTACTCCTGTCCACTGGTCATGTTTGTCAGTTTCTCCATTTAGACAGATTTTGGCTTCATCAAAATAGCCTCAGCAGACTCATTTACCCCATTTGGTAGGAGTCTGGTTAGGAGCAGGTTACATGATGCTGCAGTTGGCTGTGTGGACATTAAATTCTAATACTTCAACCAATATGTGCTTTTAAAAGCTGATACAGATATTGTTGCGTTGAAGCTGCCAATAACTCATATTTTGTGCCAATGTTCATTATCTTCCACCATTTCCATGCCAATAAACAGATTCAGTGTTTCTCTGAGAATTCTATTCTCGGCAGGGTGGAAAAACCATTGAAACATAATTTAGACAATGGGGCACCAAAACTCCCCATTGAAACCCAGGATGATAATAATAAACATTCATGCATATCGAAGTCTTTAAGTCAAGACTAAAAACCCATTTATTCTCTTTATCATTTGACCAGCCTTGAGGGAGTAGCTCAGTCTCTTCTCAGAGTAAGGCTAGACCAGTTAGTTCAAGTTCCTGACAATGGATACTAGCATCCTGCCTACATGTCCTATTCTCCTGGTCTAGCTACTCCTGTCCACTGATGCTGGTCATGTTTGACTGTGTGAGTGAGAGTGCGTGTATGGGTGTGTGTGGGTGTGTCTCCTATCTGTTCTGACTGAGCGGGTGTTTGCTTTCTCCTATTTGGGCAGTGTTGGTGCCTGCGTGGTCCCCTAGTCCTATTATTATTGTTAAAGTACAATTATATGCTGACAACACAGTATTATATGTGCATGCGAAAACAAAGCAAGAAGCTGCTGCAGCATTGTCTGCAGCTATGGTACCTGTATCCCACAGGCTCAAAGGATCATGTCTACATCTCAACATAAAGAAGACTGTATGTATGTTTTTCTCCCGTCAGCCAGCAGAGGGCAAACAACTATGTGTATTAGTCAATGGAGAGAGCCTTGATGTGGTGGAACAGTTTAAGTATCTTGGTGTGGTCTTTAACACAAATCTTACATTTAAGGAACACATTAAAAAAATTTCAAATATTATTAAAATCAACCTGTCAAACTTCCATCATATAAGACCTTTTCTCACCTCTGAGTCAGCCAAAGCTTATATGCACGCCATGATATTTTCTCACATAACTTACTGCTATACAACCTGGTCACATACAACAGCAAGCACATTAAAACCCATAAAGTCTCTCTTCAAGAAGACAGTCAACATTTTGGATAGGAAACCTCTTCATTTCCATCATTGCAATATCATAAATAAGTTTCACATTTTCAACATGGACAGTTACCAAACCTTCATGGATGTTTGTCTTGTTTTTAAAGTTTTAAATGGGCTTGCCCCCCTACCGTTAAATGATTTCATCCAGAAAAAAATAAATAATGGGAGAAATACCAGAGCGCTAACTAGGGGAGACTGTAATGTTCCCAGGCGTAGGATTAAATTCAGCCAAATGGTGGTGTCTGTAAGAGGCACACATTCCTGGAACAAGTTACCAGTACACATCAGGGACTGCAACAACTACTTGGTTAAACATTGGTTAAAAACAAACCAGTTATGTACCCACACATAATATCTGTTTCCTCCTCTGGTGCCTCTTCCCGGGGGCTTTCGGTTCATTGTGCACTTTATCTTTTTTACTGTATGTAACTTTTTATTGTAATACTGTTTGTAATTTGTCTTTTGTAATTGTGAGGTTTGTTTCGTGTTTTTGTGAGTACCTGCCTTGGGACTACGGATGAAATTTAGCAATTGTACTAATTCCGGCACATTTACATTGATGTGTAATGCTGATATGTTGATTAATGTGCACTGTCCCAATTCAATAAATAAATATTCTGACACTGACTGAGCTGCCATTTGCTGTGATGCCCCACATCAATGTGGATGTCCCACCATAATAAACTTTAATGCATTGTGTATACGCTGCTTGCCCAAACTCGGCATCTATTGCACGCCCAACCGTCCTGGTAGGGGCAGAGGTTTCTTCCAATTTTTCCTAAAAGGTTTTTTGGGAGTTTTTCCTTGTCCTCTGTGAGGGTCTAAGGCTGGGGGATGTCATGTACTAACCATTTATTTTTTCACATGTTGGGCACTGTGAAGCCCTTAGAGACTCTAACGGTGATTAAGGGATATACAAATAAATGTGATTTGATTTGATTTGATATGATGCACTGGCTTTGGATTTATCGGCTTTGCAGTCTATCAACAACAACTGGGACCATCGGGGACATTCAGTGGAGCATTGGATGTGTGCAAATAATGTCTGAATATTTACAACCAGATGAGAAAAAGAGATGTCTGAAAAAGTGTGTGGTGTGTCTGTAGATCCATTCAGTAACATAATTAAAAGTGAATAGTGTGATCAGGTAGATTAGTTTTCCAAATGTAAGTTACTGTGACTCAGTAAACTGTCTTGTCTTTAGCCCTAGTCCTAGTCCAAAACACTCTGAGTTGTAGCTTGAGAAGAGTTGGCTTAGTTAACCTGAACAAACTGTTAGCTAGCTAACTAGCCAGCAGGCTAATTTAGCAACGAGCAACCAATGGTAAAATCACAATGAAATGAAAAATGACTTTTTTACCTTGTTGGCAAATTTTTCCATGTTCCATTATATACACCTATTTGACAATATATGCCAAAAACAAAACATTTTCTTGTATTTTTACATCAAACCTTTGTTTAACCTCTTCCTGCAACAACTCACCTCTCGCGAGACTTCTGCTTGAGGGAGACTTCTGGTTAAACAAAGGTCTATCTCTGTAGGGTTACTTTCCGTAATGTTGTCAGACACTTCCAATAACAATCTGAGCCTGTCAGTGGCAAAAACAAGCACTTTTAGTGGATGTACTTTGATCAGGCGCAGTTGCCCCAATGGATTATGTTGCAGCCATTACATTACTTCACGGCTGCCGGCTGAGGCAATCTACTGGAGCAATTCCACAACTTTTTGTACCTTTTAGTCATTTATACCCCAAAATATGTACAAATAGGGCCCAGGCTTAAAAATACCAGAATTATCCTTTAAGGCACTATACAGGCTGATTGCACCACAGTCTTTATCTTATTGCCACTGCATAATGGTGAACTGATCTCTTCTTGTAAAACAAGAGAAATTTGAGACCATCAAAAGTGGCCTGCAAGCAGAAGCTTTTGTGTTTTTCTTAAACTGGTGTGCTGGTGAAAAGCACCTGCTGGCCTTTTGCTTGGCACTGTTGATTCAGCAGGATCGATTACGAGGCAGGGCTGGCGTGGTACGACTGGAACCAGAACCTCCAAAACCTACCAACAGTGCAGAGGGAGAGAGAGCGGGAGAGCTGGTTCACTGCTATTACAGGTGAGATCCTGAAAGGTCAGACTTCCTCGCCTGTCATTTTTTTCATGGTATTCACACAGGAAATGACTTCCTTCCCCTACTACCAGAGAGAAGAGTGAGGGTTCACCACGCTTTCCATCAGCAAACATACAAGACAGACCCCGGCAAGACAAATGTGGGTATCAGGAATCAAGTGAAATCGCAGACACTGGTTGGTTTGATTTTGAGATGCATCGTCACACTGTGGCCTGGCAGGGGGTGCTATAATGAAAGGTCAAAATGTCAAACTTTGAAAGGCCATAGCTGCTACACCACCAGTCCACATCTTGTTGTCAGCAGATGTGATTATTGGATAACTCAATTATTTGTGTCCTGTAAAAAATGCCTAATTTGCGCATTCTTTAAACTGTGTGTAACATGAAGCTGACGACCACATGTAGAGAATGTTTTGTGACACTTAAATAGTCCATTGCAGATTCAGGAAATTGGAAGGGCATTAATGAAAAACCCTTTTGCATGAATCTTGCATGAATCTTGGTTTTCATATTATGGAGTTCCACCTCTCCAACGGAGAAACATTTTGAGCTGCATGACTAAGAACTTGATAATAATCTAAATGTGAAGAGTGACAGTGTTGACATAGCAAAAGCAGATCAATAGACATGACTCAGTTTCTCCATTTAGACAGATTTTGGCTTCATCAAAATAGCCTCAGCAGACTCATTTACCCCATTTGGTAGGAGTCTGGTTAGGAGCAGGTTACATGATGCTGCAGTTGGCTGTGTGGACATTAAATTCTAATACTTCAACCAATATGTGCTTTTAAAAGCTGATACAGATATTGTTGCGTTGAAGCTGCCAATAACTCATATTTTGTGCCAATGTTCATTATCTTCCACCATTTCCATGCCAATAAACAGATTCAGTGTTTCTCTGAGAATTCTATTCTCGGCAGGGTGGAAAAACCATTGAAACATAATTTAGACAATGGGGCACCAAAACTCCCCATTGAAACCCAGGATGATAATAATAAACATTCATGCATACTTTTGTGGAAAATGTCTCATTAGTAAAAGTTCAGGTTAAGAACTTCCCACAACCAGTGTAGTACTGATCAATTCTACACCAAATATGTAACTACATTATATCCATCATATCAGTGGTGGATGACACTGACTGGATCAGATTCCATTTTTCACCAATATGGTGGGTTAACCCTAATAATACCCTTTATTCATCAAGCACAATTTAAAATTTCAATTTAAAAATGTGAGAATAACAAATAAATTAAGAAACTGCTTAAAGGGAACATGCACCAAATAATAATAATTTAAAAAAAATTGGAGTGCATTTTAAGTGTTTTAATGGAGGACACGAGTTGGCAGCTGGTTCCAGAGACTAGAAAGATCCCTCGGCCTCAGCCACAAATCTGGACTGTGGAGGACCTACTAAAGGGTTAAAAGCTCTGATATTTAGCTAGGCGCTAGTCCAAAACCTGTCTTAAAGAGGATTAATACAATTTTGAAATCAATATGAAGGGGGCGGGGGTGGCTAATTACGCCCGAAAGTTTCGTTCTTTGGTACGTCACGTCAAACTCCATTCAAATTCTGCCAGTTGATTTTTTCCCTTGCTCGCCAGCAAGCATAGATACTCGGTGGAACAAAACTTAAGACGTCGTCTGAATCAATAAGATCCGGTGTTCAAATCGGCATGCTTCTAATACACTAAGCAACACCAATTTCCATAAAATTCCAACTTTTAAAATTGTCTCGCCTGCTATTCCCTCATTCTTCTCCAACCAAAATACAGCGCGAGGGGCGGCAACGAGCAGCAAGATTTTAAACATTACGGTCGTGTTCTACCTAGCATGTACGTTTGAAAAAAACATTAAACTGGCAGAATTTTAACGCAGTTAGGCTGAACGCCCCATACAGGAGACGACGGAATGTGTCGGGCCTGTGGGCTAATGTGTCATCTCCTCTTAGTTCCCATCAGGGGTCTCGCTGCAGCATTTCGGCACTGTATGTAATCTGGATACATAATGTTTGAGTAGCCGTAGAAGCGCCCAGGACACCTTCTGACCGCGAGGAACCTGTAGCCTTGGGCCGTGGGGCTGCCCCGCTCGCACCCGCTGGACGCACCGAGGGTCGCGGGAGGGTGCAGCTGCTGTCCTCCGCGTGGAAAAATCTCACTGCCATTAGAAAACTATTTAATAGCTGCATGTTTGACAAAGCTCAACTATCATATGACTGACATGTCATAGCAAACATAGTCGGTCGTTTCAATGACTTGGGCAAACAATTGTAGCTAGTAAAAAATTAGCTGCACAAACAGACGTAATCTAAACAGCATCCTCAGTCCAATAAACCTGCCTCAACTGTAGAGCAGATACGTGCCGTTCTCTGTATGTAGATGACTCTTCACAAAACTCCATTCAGTAATCTCGCAATTCAATGAGGCCTTCCTTATTGGCAAAAGTACACCCTATAAAATATGACTAAAGGCCGTTTCTGAATCGGTAGGGGCCACTCTTCCATTCGGTACACATCTAATACACAAAGCAGCACTTATGTCAATACAATTTCAACTTTCGAAAATAGTTCGCACTGCCCTTCAAGGTGCATTTTGGTGGAAGAACGACGTGAGAATACCAGGCGAGACAATTATACAAGTTGAAATTGTATTCACATAAAGTGCTGCTTTGTGAATTGGATGTATGCCGAATTGAAAGGTGCCTCTTAAAGACCCAGACGTCGTCTGGGTTTATAATTTACAGGTTGTGTACTTCTGCCTATAGGAAAGGCCACATTAAATTGGCAGTTTTTTAAATGTACTTTGGCATGACGTCGATTCCATGCAAGAGAGAACGGCACGTATCGAGGCTACCTGAACTGCCGACACCAAATCAAGGCTTGATGTAATTGTAAGGAAAGCCAGAATACAAAAAGCCAAAGCCAATACACATCTATATAAAACCTCATATACCCAACCAGATAAATCAATACACGCATTCCTCTATGCGAAAACTACTCAATAATTGCCAGGGAGAAAAAGGGAAGATTTATAAAAGGATTTATAAAAAATAAAAAATAATAATAAGGTAGAGACGCTATGAGCGACAGCCTAGGGAGCAACAGGCGACACACGTTCCTCTCACCTGCAATAAGAAGAGTCATTTGCTGCTGAATTCAACACGCTTGCGTCCTGTAAGAGCTTTTACAGGACGTCTTTCTGGGCAGTCTGCGTGATGTAGTATCCTCTTAGAGATGTAGGGAAGTCGCTGTTTTATTTCACATCTTTACCTTTCAATGTAAAATAGTAGACAGGAGTGACTGGGGAGAAAGGGAGGGGTTCTCACTGTTAAGCCACAAGGAAGACAAGACAGTGCGACTTCCGGTTCCAACTTTCACAATAAAACAATTCAACGTCAACTTTCTTTTAATGTTCGATTTAATGTTCGATGAAAACAATGTTCTATGTTTTAGCCATTAATGTATAGCATTTTGTTGTTTTTTGTTTTCAAGCCAAAAAGCAAATGATAAAGCATTAATAGTATTCCAGTATCTTGCATGGTGATATATTGCCTCTTCAGCAGACATTTCTGTTGGGGCTGTGCTCTAATTAGCTAGCTAATTTGTTCTATTGTGAAAATGTGACTATTATATTTCTGTCCATTTAAGGTTACTGTATGCTGTGCCAGAGATCTGTCAGTGTCTGTAATTGTTGGAATTATTTTACCCCTTTAAAACCTGTATATCGTAAACCCTTAAAACCTCTTGATAAATGTGTTATGACCTTGTTTTTTTTTCAGTAATGCAAAGAAGTGAAAGTGAAGAATGCATTTAAGGTGGAATCCATAGTGAATGAAAATACAACTGATGTTTTTTGCAAAATATTTTTAACAGCATATATTAAAGGTGCCACATCTAGAATTTTAACATTAATAAATCATTACCACATTAAAGCTCCAATAGAATATTTACCTCAGTATATCATTCTCAATTAAATGTGGTATAATTTTGAGAAACACAGGCAATAACAATACCACTGGTGTGAGATAGAGGCTACCAATCGTCTCCACCATGGTCCCATGTGTTTATGGTAATTATATCAAGGTATCATAATTAATATAACAATGATATATCGATATTTAATAATGATATACAAAGCACCTTTAATAGCCATATAAGTCAGCCAGAATAGGACTCACTTATATGCCTTCTGCTTGCCATATGTCATATTACTGTCAAACTTAGTTAAAAAATTAGTTTAACTCCATATTTAATGCAGTGTAATGATTCCTTCACTATGTTTTGTAACCAAACATCAGAAGTGACAAAAGTTACACTTTTATTTTGAAGCCAAAACCCCCCAATATCTGATATTATTCTCACTAACTTCAGGTGCTTGACACAGCTGTGATGTTCACCCTGTAGAGAGCAGATGAAATGAATGAAAATCATCATGGGCAGACAGGCAATAGGTTTTATCAGAAGAGGAATGAAGGAATTTCAAAAGCACTGGCCCTAGAACACCATAAGCTGTAGTAATATCTATAATTTCTAATGCAGAATCTGTCAGTAATTCAGACAGTTACATTAATTTACAAATAAACAAAAATCTGGGTATGGATTGTCACATCAGAAAGGTGTGGTTTTCTGATGGACGACATCATGGCATTTACATTTTACTTCCGTTCTTCCGTTCATTTCCACAGTTCAGGCTACCCACAGTACGATCTGTCTGTTCAATATCATTCATGTATTTCCTTTTGACCAGTAGAATGTGAGATCTGAGGCTTTATCGATATGGTTCAAACTCCTATTGTCAAAAACTCGCCACATGCAATATTCAAGCATGAGTGGCATCTGCTCAGTTGTCGCCGTCTTTCAACAGGTCAGGAACAAACACAAGGGAAGCAGGTCACGGCACCCTACATTCCTTCCAGTCCAGGCCATGGCCATCCGCCTGGCAACCAAACCTCTTCACACTCACTAAAGCAGTGGTCTACGCAGTAGGGTTAGACCGATACATGGGGCCGATATTGGCATTTTATTATGAATCGGATATCAGCCGGCATTATGGATATGACGCAATTACATATTTACATATTTGTTGTAGATTTGATCAGTACTCAGCTTGTTAGCTAGCTAATCTGGTCTGGTCTTTTAAACACATTAGCTAGCTTATCTATCAAAAATATATTGTTAGTGGCGTGGCAATCCAGGGGAATTTAAAGTGATCAACCTCAAAGATACTGAATACTGCTGCAAAATATCAGCTATCGGCAGCTGCAATCCAAAAATATCTATTAGTATCGGTCTTCAAAAGCCCATATCGGTCAGACTATGGGTCAGACTAACTACTCTGATGTTTGGTATTGGCTTTTAAAATCCTTGGCGACTTTGGTGTTATGGGCAACCGGTTCCATTTTGGCAGAATGCTCCTAACAAATACGTCTCCTAAAGGTCCATTAGCACGCTACGAGTCATTACCGCACAAAAGTAGGCCCAGCACTAGTTTCAAAGTCCCACAATTATTCCAAGTTTCCTTTAGAGTTGATAGGCGTATTTTCAGTATAGGCACTATAGGATAATAAAACAAAGGAAATAAGTCTTGCGGTTTGCTCCCCGTCCTCCCCAGATAAACACTTTGTGATCGTTTAAGTGGACAGTAGTCCTTTTAGCCAGCAGATGATTATCTGTTGTATATGGAGCCAGAGGAAAGAGGAGCATAATATATGCTCAAAAGAGATGGGCTTTTATCTACTCAATACATGGTTCATTATTCCATCTACCTTGGCTTGGTTGTGAAGCACAGACAATGCTCTCTTGTTTGAATGTCATGTGAGTCGTGATCATTTTCACGTGCTGCGTTATATCTGAGTATTTACACATGCAGAAGTAGGACAGAGATGCTAACTGCCTCTTTTGGCCAAGTCCGAGAATCGGAATCGGTATCGGAGCCCAGTAATTAAACAAATTTGTTTCTTATCTTCGCAGGACAGACGGCGAGTATTTGTTCATAAATCATTCATGAATCATTATTGTCTTTTGAATGGCTGCAGTTTAGAAAACATAATGCCCCCCCACCCCCTATTGCTTTGAACATCTACGTGACAATGCAATGACGTTTTTATCGATCAGTAATGCTCTCATGGAAAGGTCACCCTCACTGATTTGGCAGGCAAGTTTCAGTGGTCGATACATGTAGCAGGACGGCATGGTGTTTGACCCATATTGTATAGGGGGATTTGACTGGAGACGGTGTTTCCTTGCTTTAGTGTTTTCTGTCTGTTCAAAGGGACAACAGGGCATCCATTTATGGATTTAATCATTCATTCATTTATTCATTCAGCTAGGTTAGGTCAAAACCCATTAATAACAATCGCCATCAGTGCTGGAGTCCAGAAACAAAAGAGATTTTCATTCAATTTTTTTTGGGGCGGCAGTTGTCAGACCAGTTTCTGAGACAAAATTGAATTCCAGCGTCTTATCGTGAAAGAAAATCGAAAAAGAGACCCGTAACGGAGACCAGGGATTTTCATTTTCAAACCTCAGACAATAATCCTACATCATTTACATACAGGTTGACATGGTACATTTATCTTGGCATTATAATTAGCATGTTGTAATGAAATGGTTAGAAAGGGAAGAGTTTCTGTCTACTGATGGAAGCCAAAGGCCACAGTATTAAAGCAGTAGCAAAGGATTTAATTAGAAAAAAACAAATTTCTCCCTGTGATTTTCTGCATATAAGGCAAATAGCATGCATTAAAAAGAAAGGAAATACAGTACCATGCAATTGCACTGACACACACAGAGTGCACACACACACACAAGCACCACAGCTAAACTTGCCATGATCATAAGGAGCTAAAATAGCCCTGCCTTCATACAGCAATTAAATATGAAGAGGACATGATTATCTGACCATTTCACTCCCGGATCTTATCATCTCTTCTGGGACGAGTCTTACATTCATATTCAGTGTAACTATCAAGGAATGAGGAACACCTTCTCTTTCATTTACAGTTCATTAACATACCCGAGGGCTGAAATATACTTCTTAAGGGAAGTTTTCAGTGAATCTATAATTAGAGGCAAACCTTTAACATTTGTATTTTGTACTAAATGCGTTATCACAGACTGTAATTGGCAAAAATTGTAAGAGCACTGTGGTTACATCAAATCAGCTCCTTTTCAGTACAGAGCAATACAGAGCAACAAAGTGTTTGAAGTGTTTTACGAAAGATAATGTATTCTCTCCAGTTTGCTAATGGTAGACAATGGCTGCAAATTGACTGTATTAAATTGAGTTGGCAGTACAACTATAATAATAATATCATAATAAACTGTATTTGTATAGCACTTTTCAAAATTGCTTCACAGCATAGGAAAGACAAAGAGTCATAAAGTGCAAAGTGAATAAGTGAGAGACAATAATACAGAATACAAGGTCAAATAAAAGAAATAGTAAAACAAACGAGGCAAAAAAACAGTAAAAGAAAGGAATAAGAAAAATAACTCTAAAGGAATGGCTTCCAATAAAAGTATGTTTTAAGAAGTGATTTAAAAGGCGACACTGACCTTGACCTTTAGTCTTTAAACGGTAATTTTGGAACAGCCAAGAGGGCTCTGCCTGAGGATCTCAGGCTGCGCACTGGCTATTATGGGGTTAAAAGGTCAGCAATATAACTAGGAGCCAGACCATGAAATGCTTTAAAATGAATTAGTAAAATCTTAAAATCGATTTTAAAACGTACAGGCAACCAATAAAGGGAAGCTAAAATAGGGGTGATCCCACCTTTTTGTTAAAAGATTTTTTTGATGATGATAGAAATAGAAATAGAATTTAGCTACAGGAAGTTCCTTGACATCCTCTCTTTAACATCAGAGAGGCAGCCCTGAACTGCAGCCAACCTAGTCAGGTAATGTGGCTTCACTGAGAAATATAGCTGAGTATCATCAGCATAGCAGTGATAAGAGACACTGTGCTGTTGGATGATGTGGCTGAGCGGAAGCATGTGCAATGGAAATACAATAGGTCCCAGAATTTAACCTTGAGGCACACCACACTTAATCAATACTTGGAACGGGGCATGATCATCAATAGACACATACATTTGTCTATTAGACAAATAAGAAGTGAACCAGTTTAGAGCAGCCCCCGAAATTTCCACCCAATGCCTCAATCTATCAATAAGAACATTATGATCGATGGTAATGCTGCACTAAGATCAAGTAAGACCAGTACAGTGCACTCTCCGGCATCAGTATTCATCAAGATAAGATAAGATAAGATAAGAGAGACTTTATTAATCCCGCCGTGGGGAAATTCACGTTATAGCAGCTCACAACAATAGAAAAACAGAATAGAATAAACAATATAGTGCAAAAAAACAAGTGTGCAAACAATAGAGTGCCATAAGAAAAAGAAAAAGATAAACAAGGAGTATTAACAAATTAAATATTAAATATTAAAAGACTGTATGCAGCTTAATAACAAAAAGTGTATTATGGGAGAGACTGTAGGCCTATAATATATTGCTATGGCTATATACATATTTACATATTACATATTTACATGTTATTGGTGACCCTGAGAAAAGCTGTCTCAGTACTATGCTGCTTACTAAAAACCAGACTGAAATTCATGAAAAAAGTTATTGTTTTCCATTACTGCAAGGAGTTGTTTCGAAATTATTTTTTTCAGAATGTTTGGAAATGACTTTAGAGATGGTCTGTAGTTACTGAGGAGTGATGGATCCAGGAGAGGCTGAACACAAGCAATCTTGAAATAGTCAAGGAGACAACTAGTAGACAGGGTGCTATTGATGATAGACATGGAATATCAGTGAAAGAGCTAGGCTGGTATGTTATGGACCGGATCAATAAAGAACTTTTTGCAGTCTCCGTTAGTGGAGGGAGAGGCACCAGGAGTAACTGGGTTCACAAGGCAGTCCACAGTGCGAAACAGAATTATGTTTATTGGCAGAGATGGGGTCTGAAAAGTATTTGGCTCAAGCTTCTTTAACTGTATTATTGTACGAGGTTAGCAATTCTTTCAGATACAGGAAGTGGACCTGAGGTCTAGTGCTTTTCCACCTATGTTCCACTCTCCTACATTCCCTTCTACACTGGTGAATGCTGTCATTTATCCACAGAGATAGGATAGCAGAAGATGTGGACTTCAGATTTTAGAGGAGCAATGATATCTAAGAGCAGAAGAGCAGAGATTATTTTGCCTTTGATCCTCAGTTTCCTGGCTATGTGCTATCTCATCTCAGTGGATAATTATCTTGCTGCTTTTGTTTTACATCAATTTATCCATTAGTTAAATGATGTAGAACACAAAAAAGCTGTATTTAACTGAACGGTAATGCATTGCCATTCCCAGAATCCTTTAGTATACTGAGTCTGAATCACAGTGACGGCAGCGTGGAGCCACTTTGCTGGGTCAAGACTGACATGTTTTCATGCCGACCAGGGCAGGCTGTTCCCCCTGATATTTTGTGCAATAACCTCTACATTGCCTACACTGACAGTTGCAGCTTTTCTCTTCTCCCATGCAGCATTAATAATACTTGACATGGCAACACACACACACTTTGAGGGCTTCGTAACACTAAGAGAAACCAACTCTATCGAGAGCCAAAAGAGTTCAAATACATTTTATTATTAATAATAATAATAATAATTAGTTTAAAATGTTACATGTAGTAACCTTTTTTCATTAGAGAGAGACTGATGTGTTTTTTTAAGACTGAAGATGCCGTTACTGAGTATTTTCTGCCGTTAATCAATACCATTACATTTCTAAATCCAAACATTTCAAGTATTCAGTGTTTCCCCCCAACAATTTTATTCTTGATATGGTGGAAAAGCCTCTGAAACAGCATTTAGACCACGGGACACTAAAACTCTCCACTGAAAGCCAGGATGCTAATGATAGTAATAGTAATACATATCTATGCATATTTGTGTGGAATCTGATCAATATGTCACTGTGGCAGCTGGGAGGAGGGTGGGGTGAGGCTGAACATGAATCCACCCCGCCCCAACCCCGGCTGGTCAGCCCTTGCAGGCGGCTCCCGGCTGCCCCCGGACCTCCGCGGGACGCCGCGGCAGGAGACGGCCCGCTCCCGCTCCGTGTCGCCCGTCGCTGGCTGGCTCGCTCTCCTCCAGCCGACCGGATCCTCCGTCCGCGTCGGCCTCAACTACTCACGGCGCCAGCCTCTCACACTGGCGCGTTCTTTCTCTCGCTCTCACAGGTCACACACACGTTAAAAGGGCCCGGCTGCAATTAGGCTTAATTGGCCGCAGCCGGTCCCGGATCCAGGGTAGATTCCACTCTCTGGATCCATGTTCAGCCTCACCCCACCCTCCTCCCAGCTGCCACAGTCACATTAGAATCAAGTCAGGTTAAGGGCTTCCCATTATAGTATTGACCGATTCAACACGTCATTTTTCATATCTAGTCAATAACAACATGTACAATATCACTTACTGAACTGGCTCTGGCTTCTTGTCCTATTATTTGCATTGCATGGGAAACATCACATGTAAAGTAGCTAAGTAGCTATTATTTTTAATGAGTAGTAAGCCTTCCTTGCTTTCTTTTCTTCAATTTCCGAAGCAACCCAACATTGCTCTTCAGAATATATAGAGAGAGAGTGAGGTCATTGTTATATTAACAACAGGTCACCCAGGCATCAATTGTTTCTCGCCTGCCGAACACATGGATTACATGTAAGCCTAACAGCGCTTTGTTAGCTATCCACGATAGGATACTGTACTTTATTACTTTTTTTAAGGGATGAAAACTAATAGCGTTTTTCAAACCATGTATACCACTAGTGCAGGTACATACAGTACAGTATTCCGAGGGAAGAGAAAATGAAAAAGGAAGAACAATGTTTCTGACTGGTTTGTGTGATAAGGAATGAAATATGTAATTGTATTAAACGTGGGCCATGAGCGTCTCCTTCTCCTGTCGCTGAAATATAAGTCTCATGCCACCACCTAGTAGATTTCCATGATCAGATGTACCATTTTGTACATCTGTTGTCCTTCACTTTCTCATTCATTAACTATGATAATACAGCCTCTAGAGTGAAAGGATGTTTTTTTCTCAACAAATTGAATGTTTGAAATGATCTTTATTCCAGTTTAATCCAATAATTTGCATAAATCAAGGTTGTGTAATATCCAAAGAAAAGCAGGAGGTCACACTGAAAACGGAGTCCTGGTCTTTCCATAGTTCCTATAACCCACAAAGCAGTACAATTCCTCTCTGCAGGCTTTGTTCACTTGTCTTGTTCACCCTGCCATTAAAAATCTGTTCTTCTGGAGACATCTGGTGCATTACACAATGCCAAAGTGTCTCAAGCGCATATGAGAAATAGACAATGGAACGAGTCCAGAAATAAGGTAACATCCCATGTAGATATTCTTGTAATGGAATCTATGTGGCAAAATCCATTCAGGATATACTAGAGGTCAATGGAAGGAGACCAAGGTAATACACTTCTATTTCTTGAATGTACAAGGGGTGATCACAGTGTTCACCATGCTGCCTGCTGAACTCCAAATTGAACTGGAGATGGAAAATATGCTTTTTGCAAAAATTTGTCTCTTTACAAACCTTCCAAACATTAGATGTTTTACAGCTTTCAAATACATGTAAAAGTCATGTTTATCCTTCCTATCAAAAGCTCAGACAATCATTTTCAGTCTGTAAACACAATAAATCACTTCACATAGCCAGAGGTGGAGCGACAGCAAGTGCCCTCCTGTAATAAAAGGTTAGATTCCGAATCAGTTCTGATGCATATTCTGTTGTGATGCCTTGCAGTATATGACCTTATTCTAGCATCAATTATAATGGGTGCTATGATCAATGGCCAAAATAGTCATTATGGATTAATGAAAGCAGTGTTTGTGAAGGAGATATTGGATGTTAATGAAAAACTGAAAGACCCTGCAGTCTATTGAGAGCGGGACCAGCAAGAAAATATTCCCATCTGTGCTTTTTTTCTGCTGAATACTTGACAGCTAAATACATGTTCAGATGAATACAACAGGTCTTCATCTAGTCTGTGTGAAATGAACACAATCCGAGACACAAAAGATGTAAATTCTCACGAGAGCACGAGGAACGCCGCGGACATTTAACAATTCCCCATCGCATCACGAGACCTTGGATAGGAAAAAAAAGCAGATGGTGGGGGCCTCTGCAATCTGTTTGGCAAATTATCCAAGGAGAGGATGAGAAAGATGTTTCCGCTAGATAACCCACCAAAGGGTGTGCCATGCAAAAGCTACCAGTCAATACAGGCTCACATTTACTGAGCTAGTTGGTTCATAAGAAGTTCATTCTGCGGCTGGTCGATAGTGTTTTATCAGTGCTCTAATAACAAGACAAATAGCTAGCCAAAGTAAAGGAAGAGTACATAAGACTGGAAGACAGGAAATCCACTGGAATCCATGAAGACACCAAATACTCAACTTTTAAGAGTAGTGGTTTGTAGTCTATACCTTGTCTCCTAGAAGCACATAAATCAACTGCTTGAAAAGCCACAAAATCCATTTGTGTCTTTTGGTGTAGTGTGAGCTGAATTACACCGTTAAGGTGCTACATGTAGCATTTTACCATCAATAAATCACTGCCATTTTGAGACTTTATCATAGTTACTGTAAACAAATTAGACCTTTGCCAAAAAGACTGGCAGCCTCTACCAGCCTCTACACTGTATTTTACATTGTGTGCCACAATGTCAGAATTGGAGGGAAATCTGCTGAGTTGTTTTATGGCACAAAACAGGAAGAGGGCGCTGTTCTTCCAGCGCTAAGCTACAAGCTAAAGAGTGGCAATGGCAGATGGTGGAAGGAGAGAAAGGAAGATGGAAAACTCACTTCCAACATGTTGATCGTCTTCAGGACAAAGAAAAAACCTTGGAACGAAAAAGAAAAGGTCCTCTTAATCACGGGGAGCAGCGTGTTCTATGGGAAATGTAGTCGTAACCAACTGGTGTGAGACAGAGGCTACCAATCATCTCCACCATGATCTCATTCGTTTACAGTACTGTGTACGACTCATCAATGATCACTTCTGCTGCCTTATTGATTGTGACTGAAGTGTTTCACATTCATATGCCAAACAAAATCATTGTGTCGTGTAGTGCTGCCCTTCAGAGGGACAAAATGGTTAATGATAATGTCAGAAACTGTTACAAAGTCACAGGTTGGACCCAAACGCAGAACCGAACTCAGAGTATGGATAAACAATGATTTATTGAGAAGAGGAAACCGGGGGGGGTAGGCTGGAGCGGAGACAGGGGAAGGAGCTGGAGGCAGGAAGCGGGGAGAAGCCGGAGGGACTGGTGGTGAGCATGGCGAGCAGATGATGGACAGGTAGGCAGGCAGGGAGAAGAGTGGTATGGCTGGATGATGGGTTGAGATCCTGGGGTGAAGAGAGACACAGTTAGATGGAAAGAATACACAGAGCTTGGAATTACTCGTAGTAGTTGAGGCCGGGAACATGAGCTGACCACACTGGCTGAATCAACAATCTGGGGATGAGAGGGAGGAAAGACGGGGTTTAAGAACTGGTGGTGATAATTAGATGGATGGCAGGTGTGCTGGGTAGAACAGGAGTGGGAGATGAGCCGAGGAGGAGCCGGAGTCTGACGCCACACCCGCCAACACAAACACACAGACAGACAGAGACAGACAGGTAGAGACACACGGGGAACACAGGAGGCACGGCCAAGACCGTGACAGAAACACTAGAACTATTGATTCTCTACCTTTGGTGATCGCCTGCTGGTTTACTAGTGGCTAACCTGATTTTCCACACCATATGGAAATGTAATATATGACATACATGCCCCTATATCAGCGAGCGATATTGCCATATATGTTACATATAAGGTAATTTATTATCACATACACACATCCTCCGGATGTATGACGATATAGGTTTTTAACAGGAAATATCCAATAAAATTTGTATATGTACATATATTAAAATTTGTATTGTATGACAAATACAAACATGCCTCTCCTCATTAGTACAGAGACCAGGGTTCAATTCCCTGACAGGGAGGACTCTACTTATATGGGGCAGCTGTAGCTCAGGAGGTAAAGCGGGTCGGCCTCCAATCAGAAGATTGTAGGTTCAATCCCTGGCTCCACATGTCGAAGTGTCCTTGGGCAAAACATTGAACCCCACCTTGCATGATACACACCGATGGTGAGCGAGGGTGAATGAGAGGCATATACTGTGAAGCGCTTTGGATAAAAGCGCTATATAAATGCAGTCCATTTACCATCCATTTGTATGGGCTAGACATATGTACATAATATTGTTGAATTGTTCCAGTTTCTAATATGTTTCATATAGTCTGTACATACATGTTTTTCCTTCATATGTACATATATGGAAATTTACTATATGTACATATATTACATTTCCGTATGGGCAGACACAGGGGACACACCTTACAACAAAGCAATAGATTTTGATGAAAATCATCTGCCAACACTATTTAATGAATAAATATCACCTCATTATACCACATATTTCAGAATGTAAACTGTCTGGTTAGTAGTTTCCTTATATCAAGCAATATGTACCATTAGAACAGGCAGAAGTGAACCAGAGGCAGGCAGGAGTGACGTCAACTTATTTATCATGAACGTGGATTCCTTTCAGGCCATCTAAAAAATAAAAATCTACCACAAAATGCATTTTGTGGATGAAATCAAACAAGGTGTTTTTGGATTTCATGTGACAAAAATAGATTTTGTGGACAAAATTCAGGGGGTTACATTTGGCGCCCCATACAAACAGTCTTAGTTACTGAGATATTGTAAGCATGTTAACACCTGTTAACTATTTAGGAGGACTTGCAGGTGGATAGTTTCTTACTTCTGTTAATTTGCACAAGCATAAACAAATTGGTAAAAAAGCAGTCACGGCATGTTTTCATTGACTCCACAACCAAGATGCAGGCGCAATGGCTTTTTGGCTGGGCTGACAGGACACGAAATCAGACAGGCTTCATAAAGATCTGGAAATATCCTTCTGAGTTTTCACACTCCCTCAACCCCAATAAACAATCTTTTTTTCAGGATTGTAATGAATATAAATTAATTTTCATGAAGTCACAACTCTGTGAAGGGATCATAAACATCACTGTTTGTGAGGTTGGTTAATTACCCCATGCATCAATCAATGATCACAGCACTACTCATGGCAAATCATTCAAAACAGACAGGGAAGGGTAAACATCCAGCATGCTACTGAGCCAGGTGTCAAACCTATGCAGACAGCTGATTATTACTAATTGTCTAAATTCTTTATGTGGCCAAGCAAAATAATATTTCAATCACAGCCCATAGTTTGTGTTTGACAGAAGTGTGGCGCGCATGCTGGTTTTGGCACACCCTTGACCCCTGCGGTTGTGAGCCGACCTACTGTTTGCGGTTGAAACAATAAACTCTGCCGATCATGCGTCGCATTTCTTTGTCACGACTTCCTGGTGAAAATGTAATGGCTAACGACCTCTGTCAAGGCTGTCTGTTGCGTAGTACAAGTGCAACGCATTTCAGTGTGATGCCTGGCATGGCTACTTAGTTTTGCTGCGGAACCAACATATGGGTTTGGGGTATTACCTGCTCCTCTGCATACTAGGGACACACACACACACACACACACACACACACACACACACACACACACACACACACACACACACACACACACACACACACACACACACACACACACACACACACACACACACACACACACACACACACACACACACACACACACACACACACACACACACACACACACACACACACACACACACACACACACACACACACACACACACACACACACACACACACACACACACACACGGCTTGGATTCACTGGATAATCCTCTGGAGGTTAAAGGACAGCTCACACAGAAGTCAAGTCAGGGGGATCTCTGGACAGGTAACCTGAGGCTGGGTAATCCCCATTTCAAGATGATTTAGATTAATACAAAAACCATTACAGATCTAGGCAAGGTAGACAAGAAACAAATAATGACCTTGGTCCCAAACATGCAGAGAACAGCACAGCAACCAGCACAGCAAACCACAGAAACTCATGTCCCACTGATCTCCAGCCTATATAGAACTCCCTATGAAGAGACACACAGGTGTGTCCAATGCTACCAATTAGCTACCAATTAGCTACCAATTAGCTACCCTGACTATCCTACTAGGGGCGTGTCCCAACCAAAGCCCTTGTGCTCTCTACCTGTCACACCCCCATATTTTTTATTTTTGTCAGGGTGGGAAAGCCTCTGAAACAGCATTTAGATCATGGGACACTAAAACTCTGAAACCCAGGATGATAACAATAGCAATATCAACATTTGTACTTGTGTGGAACACGATCGATCAGGTTAAGTGATTCCCATAGATAATCAGTGTAGCATTGATGAGTTCTACAATAAAAATGTAATCAGTCAAACTGCATCCTATCTATCTCAGAGGCGGACGACGCTGGCCGGGTGATATCTAATTTTTTGGAATATCGGTCTAACCGCGCTACACACCGTAGGAATGAAGGCCATCCTATGCTGGCTACAGAGAAAAAGAGGTCTAATTTTAGAAGCTGGCGATAAGCCCTGCTCCCTGTGGGACAGGGTGATATCAAAGGGAATGCATGCTGACTCTGTTGCCATGGTGATCATAATTCAGCTTGGATGTCTCCTAATTGGAAGGCAGGGATGTAAAAAAAAAAAATGAATCAAAGCCATCGTCATTCATGGGAATCAAAAGTCCCAGCTATTGCCAGGGCGTCAATGAGGAGCCGCACACGTCAATGCCGCAACACGATCGCCTTACTGTATGCGCGAGGTGGGGATTCCCTTCCTTTAGGGCGCGGTTTGCAAGGTAACACTATTCCAATAACAAAAATGAATGCCAAGCATCAGTTCTTGTTGCAATGATAACAAAATAAGATAAGAAAGCATAATAACACACACCGGCAGAAACAACAAGTTAAGAAATCTCGAGTCTTAAATCACAAGTCCTTAGGCCAAAATATTTAGTGAAGGTACCGGGCTTTCCTCTCAAAGCATGAAAAAAAAAGAAGCTCGTGGCGCCTCATCTATCCTTGTCAGATTATTTCAAATTTAAAAAAAATGGATGAATAATTGATTCATTCATTAGCTGAGTATGACATGCAGAAGAGTTAATAAAACGTAATCTCTAAAAATGGCCTTGAGAGAAAGACATTCCCCAGTACTGTAATTCATCATCCGGGTCTCACTTCGTATCTGCTATTAAATTCACTCGGGACAACTATTCATCAGTCGAAACAATGAGCACGAGCTCTATATGCTTGCCATAAACCTGAAACAAATGGTCCATATTGCCAGTGGAAATCCTTCAACTTCAGGTTTTTGGCTCGAGCCTCACTTGAAGTGGTGCTCATTATAAGGCATCGTAAAAGCACATAGTGAGTGCGTGGCAATTATTATAATCAGAGCATAGTATAATAAAGCCAATGCGCAAGGAAAAAAAGGTTATATATTTTTCATATTATATTATATTTACTTTTTATATTTGTATGTATATCTTTATATATTATTTATATTTGTATTTATATTTTTTTGGGACAATTGTATAAGTAACAATAAATTAAATGTTCCTCTGCTGATTTTATTGTAAGAAAGGTTGCTTCCAGTGAGCTTTTAATCCACATCACTTCAAGTAAGCAAGTTAAACATACAGACATACTGTATAGTCTGAACCATCGACTTCTGCAGGGAATTTAAAGAGAATTCAAGAGTCTCCAATTTTCTTTTCCAATAAAAAAAAGGAGCGCGATGATTGTTGTTCATACTCAGGGTAACAACTGGAAAACTGTCCTATCCCCTCCTGGCTTTCATTCAAACCCTATAATGGTATTTGATCGTCAGTTACTCTTCTCTGTTACTCATCCCAGTGATTCCATGTTGCTTTCTCAACTGGAACTAAGCTCAAGTCAGGGGCCAAACGAAGCTAAATAAAGAGAGAGAAAAAAACATCCTCCAAATTAAGAGTCTTGGTTTGAAAAGGGAGAAATTGTCACCGTGAAAGATCATAAAACCGCAACTGTAAGATTATGATTGCCTCTCTATTCACTCTACTTGCTAAAAAAAAACACTATCTCTCTCTTTCGCTCTTATTCTCTTATTATTATTATTAGAGTTGAAGCTCATATTGTCGCACTCCTTGTAAGTCACTTTGGATAAGGGTATCTGCTAAATCTAAGACCCAACATGCATGACTCACTGCGAACCAGCACCACCTGCTGGTGCAATGTAACACACACACACACACACACACACACGCACACACACACACACACACACACACACACACACACACACACACACACACACAGTGACTAGAGCGTAGCTGGAAGGAAGTGGAAGTGACAAATTGCTTCAGGTCCACCTCTCTCTAATATTTACATATAGTACAAACACAAACACCATTTTCATTTTCAAAATACGTTCAGCTCCTATTTTGAGGTCCCATGCAGAGTCTTGCATCAAGAACTCAGTCCAATCAATGCACAAATAAAAACATTGAAAAAACATTAACCATAAAGCTGGTTGCTGGACGGCAGACGAGCTGTGGTTACCATCTTATACTGGTATTGAATATCTTTAAATCTGACCAGTCATGCCAAAAAAAAAAAATCCAAAGAAGTACAAGGATTCAGTGTTTCCATCCGAGAATTTTAATCTTGTCAGAATTGAAAAGCATCTGAAACAGCGTTTAGACAGCGTGGGACACTAAAACTATCAACTGAAATCCAGGATAATAATAATTAAACAAGTGTGGCATTGATCACTCTGTATTCAATCAAACTGCATCATATCCATCATGTCAGAGGTGGATGATGCTGGCTGGACCAGATCTAATTTTTAATAAAAGATCAATATATCAATTGCAGTTTCATTCAGACACTACCAAGACACAGTGTAGCATTAGTTCCGCCAAATCCAAATGAGTTTGTGAGGGCGACCCGCCGGCCCTCCGTCAGCCATGGCCGTGCGGTGCAGGGGACGTAATTCAGGTCAAACTCCGGCTCGGTGCGGTCCAGGTTGAGGGTGGGGGGCAGGACTCCGTGGTAGCAGGCCAGGGCAGTGAAGGCCGCCTCCAGGGCCCCTGCTGCCCCGAGGAGATGCCCCGTGGCTCCCTTGGTGGAAGAGACAGCCAGGCTCCGGGCATGTTGCCCAAAGAGCCTCTTGATGGCTGCGTTTTCAGCCGCATCGCCTAAAGGCGTAGATGTGGCATGCGCGTTCACATACGTCACGTCTGCTGCTACTACGCCAGCATCTCTGAGGGCAGCTGACATGCACCTGTAGAGACAGTTGTAAGACAAAACTATTTGAAAAAATTATCTTAAAAGGTGCAATAAGTACCATTTTTACTGCCCCATAACACAAAATGACCATAATATATTTCCCACACGGACAAGAATAAAAATATGGGGGAAATACTGAGTAATTGTAATTTTTTGGCATGGAAATGGTCAAATTTAAAGATATTAGAATAATAGGCCACAATTGGCTATTGGCTAAATATAGGTTTCGGCCTTCACTAGTCAGACACTAGTGTGAAATACCTGAATGCTCCATCTCCATCTGCAGTGGGTGCAGTGATGTGACTGGCGTCCCCTGAGAGCCCATAGCCCAGAACCTCAGCGTAGATCCTGGCTCCCCTCTTCACTGCATGGTTGAGCTCCTCCAGCAGAAGCACCGCCGCTCCCTCGCCCATCACAAAGCCCTCTCTCTCCGGGTGAAAGGGCCTTGACGCCAGCTTGGGGCTGTCATTCCATTTGGTGGCCAGTGCTCGTGCCCTGGCAAAGCCGGCTATTGACAGAGGACCTATGCACGACTCGGTTCCCCCAGCAACCATAGCAACTGCATCACCGTGAGCAATGAACCTGGCAGCATCGCCAAGGGCGTGTGCACCTGTTGTGCAGGCAGTGGACACAGCATGGTTGGGACCCTTCAGTTTGTGTTTTATGCTGATATGCCCGGCAGCCATGTTGACGAGGATACGAGGCACAAAGAATGGGCTGACTTTGTTGTATCCCTTGTCTTGGAAGGCAGCAGAAGTGCGCGCAATCTCGTCCAGTGATACCATGCCCATGCCTATAGCCACCCCTGTAGTGAGCTGTTCCAGTTGCGTTTTGGGGTACCATCCTGAGTCCTCCAGAGCTAGCTGAGCGGCTCCGAGGGCCATCACAGTGGCTGGTGACATGCTGTTGATCTCCCCACGAGAAGCAAACCTCTCCTCCTTATACTGGCCCTCCTCATCCCCTCTGGGTACCAGCGCTGCCACTTTACAGGGAACAGTCTTGTACGCCTCTGAGTCAAGAGCAACAATCCCACTATCACCCCTGATGAGACGGTCCCAGGGCAGTGTAGTCCCAGTACCCAGAGGACAGACAAACCCTATACCAGTTATCACAACTCTCCCCCCAGGCTTCCCGGAGCTGTGATTTCTGGAGTCCTGGCTTGGACAAATGCAAGTACTCTGTTTAAGAAGTTGTCTGATGTTCTGGGATCTCAGCTGGAGTTTTGCCCAAAATGACAGCGATAACAGTGACATGCTCATGTCTTGATTTCTCTGTCAAGTTTGGGCAGGCTAGCTTGTAGCTTTCCAGTAGTCAGTCCTCACTCAATGGCGAAGGGAGTTTACAGTTTAAGACAAGACTGACAAAGTTTCCGTATAAAACTGAGTTTGTAACTTACTCACTAGAATGTGACTACAGGGTTAGCTGTCAACTGTAAACATATTCATGCAACCAAGAAAGTAATTCACATCCATCAGAACCACTAGCTACTGCTAGCAGGAGCTAACGTCACGTAATATTTGTGAATGCCTGATTTATTTTAACTTTTTCAGTAGCCTAAAGTCAATTGAACTAATACCAAAACGAGAAACGGACGAAAATACTTTACAAAATCCAGACGTTTGGTAAAATACAAATATACAGCAACAATGTTGTTATTAAAGCCGCAAACAAATATTCAGGCATTATTAGGTCAGCTGTATCCAGGACCCAAACTTAAAGCAAATCAGGAAGAAGCTAACGTTTGTTCGGCTGAGTTGTACTATCAGTAACATCAAATTTCATACTCAGCATAAACACGTTAAAGGACTTCGACTTGGAAGGGGCTTCTTTGTTTCAGAAAGTGATGGCTGTATCGCCAGGAGTGTCAACATTGTGTGAGAATTCAAATGAAGTTTTCCTAGACGTCGCCAAGCTGTTGCTAACTTACGCCGACAACATTTTAAGGTAACGTTACTAATCTAACGCAGCGGCGGCGTATCAATTGAGATGTCGCGACACGCACCGTTGAGTCTGCATTAAATACAAAGTCAATAATATTAGCAACGTCGAGTCATTTACAGTACATTTACAGTAAATAGCTTAGCCAAGGTACGTCTGAGGAGAGAACACTCAGTAGTCTCGTAATTAGTGTCGCCTTTTGTATCAGGATACACAAATTTGACTTATAATAGCCACAGAGGAATACTAAATAATGATTTTAGAATGTTAGAATAAAACAAAGTGAAAATGTTTTGAAATAAGTGGCGCGTTATGTATTGGATGTATGCCGAATAGAAGAGTGGCTCCTACCGATTTGTAAAAGGTAACAAGTCATGTTCTTTCAGCAATGCATGTTTGCCGATGAGTAAGACAACGGTGAATTGCCAGATTTTCCAATGGGGTTTGTCTGGACGTGTATATGGCACACATCGGGGATAGCTGTAGCTGGACATCTATTAAGTTAGGCGCTTTTGCGATCAGTAATTTAAGAATTTATTACTCTGCATCATATGTTACGTCCCCACAGGAATCCAAATGAGGAAAAATACAGATCTATTCGCATAGGCAATCCCACGTTCTCGACCAAACTGCTGCCGGTCAAAGGTGCGGTGGAATGCCTCTTCGAGATGGGATTTGAGGAGGTACTGAGCTACACATGACATGCATTTACCAGATGGAACGCAGGAAGTAGTGTGTTCACATCCAAAGCGACTTTCTCAGTTACAGGGTGAGAATGAAAGGAGTCAGTCCTAAATAGGAATGCAAGCACACACCTACTCTTGCTTCCTTGTAAGCTTTCCTTGTGTAATGTTTCCGGTTAAAGCCAATATTCTTGTACCAATTGGGTTGTAAAGCAATCCAGCAGATTTCCCGCCAGATCTGACCTGGTGGCACACAATGTAAAATGCAGAGTATAGGCCGGTACAGGCTTTTTGTAGCGGTAGTCTCGTTTGTTTACAGTACTTATGCTGTTTCAAAATTAATGTGATGATTTAATGATGTTAAAATGCTACGTATGGCACCTTTTATTAAAGAGCAAAATCAGAAACATGAATGCACCTCTTTTCAGGCTGAAACCCACCTGTTGTTCCCAAAGTCTGCGTCCGTGGAGCAGCTGAAACTCGTCAGGGAAGCCATCGCAGCAGAGAGGGACCAGAGGCTCCGCGGAGGGCAGCTTGCCCCGTCTCCTCAGACAGCCCCTCCCCCAGTCCCTCCCGCAGCTTCAGCCCAGGAAAGCCCTGCTACCTCCAGCCAGCCAACTATACCACCTCCACCACAAACATCCTTGGTACACATCTGTACAAACTCATCTGTATTATTCACACTGTAGGATCCATAGTAGCAGGGATGTAGTGGAAGGTACATGCACCTCAACTCAACCCACCTTTTGAGGCTAAAATTAAAACTCTGGCGCAAAGAGTTCCGGTTTGTTTGGAATAAATAGAAGAACAACTGGGTAGTTAGCATGAGCAGCGATAGCCACCGTGGCTGAACAGACAAAGACAAGCGCACCACCTACAGAAACTCAAACTCCATCAACAGAAAATCCAAGGAAAAAGATGTCACATTAGTGAACACACTGTTTGATTGATAGGTGATCTTTGGGAAGTGCAGTGAGAAACACCACAGTGATGCGGCTGAGAGACAAAGATGGAGACTAAACCATATTAATTGATTTCTCTATTACACGTGGTTGTTTGCCTCATGATGATCACCGACTGGAGTTACAGTCATAGTGTATCCACCATTTGATTTTCCACTACATCACTGCAATATCTGCCTTTTCACATGCAGCTGTAGCGGCACACTGCCAGCTCTTTTTTGTTACTCTTGGCACTCTTGTTATTAAAGTTTGGATGGTTTCTCCTCTGTCAGGAGAACAGCATGAGCTTCTTTGTGACTCTCCAGTCCAACTTCCAACATGTGATGCTCTATGAAAACCCAGAGCTGCAGCAAAAGGCCAGGATCCACATCCCATACCAGGATCTGTCCTCTGCTGCCGAGAAGAAGCTAACTCAGGCCAAAGAGGCTGACCCAGGTACAACCGAATGGCATGCCACCATTCATAAGAATCGTTCACAAGTCTACGATGCCATTATGCCACCTAGTATTGGCCTATTATAAAACAATTACAGGAACACGTGCATCAGTTGAATTTATTATTTGATCAAATGATGCACTGGATATTGTATAACATTATATTGTGGGTATTATATTGCATCAAAGCAATTTAATTTTCTGTTCTGTACAAGGACGTTTCAGCTGGATTGTCGACATTCCTGACACTGATCGCTGCATGCTCTTTTGAGCCATCTCCCAGTGGAATAAACTAATGTTCATGATCTCCAGTGGCGTTGATGAATTGATTTGCTGTGCTGTTTCTTTTTTTTTTTTTGTTCTTAGAATGCAAACTCGGAAAGGATGATTTCCTGCTGCTGGAGTTGCTCCGCTGGTTCAAGCAGGACTTCTTTTCCTGGGTTGACAGGCTGCCCTGTCGCAGCTGTAAAGGTTCAACCCAGACCTCTGGCTCTCTGAACCCGACCGCTGAAGACCTCCGCTGGGGAGCTCAAAGAGTGGAGAGCCACTACTGTCAGACATGCCAGATCTCCACCAGATTCCCCAGGTGCGTGCGTGCGCGCAAAACATATTTTGTACTTTTGTCAGCTAGGTTTTTATTTTTTATTATTTGGCTTTCTCTGCCGTCCTAAACCTCAACTATACCTTTTGAACAGATTTAGGCTTTGTGTTCATGTGTTTCCATTCTATTCTCAGGTACAACAATCCAGAGAAACTGCTGGAAACCAGGAGGGGGCGATGTGGAGAGTGGGCCAACTGTTTCACCCTCTGCTGCAGAGCCCTTGGCCTGGATGCCAGGTATATCTGGGACAGCACAGGTACGTACCTTTTAAGACAGATGGGGGGTCTTGCATTACTAATGTGATTATCTGTGCTGATCAAATAGTAAAAGCAAACCCTCGTTATCCTTTTTTAAATTTTTTTATGATCACAAAAGTATCTGGGGTTAGACCAATATATCGATATATTGGACTTATTTGCTAAAAATTAGATGTCAGCCAGTAAGTGTCATCCCCCTCTGATAGAATGGAGGTTCCTCCCTGACCACAGCTAGTTAATATGGTTTTATTAGTTTTTGATATCAGGTGTCTGACCAGCGAAATCATTTCAGTGGTGTGGGAGGATTTTCCTCAACAGCTTCAGGGGTGTCCGTCTGTAAAACCTGCAATGAAACCTGAGAATTTCATTAGTCTGGCTTTCAAGGAAGAATTTTAGTGTTCCATGATGTTTCAGAGGCTTTTCCACCCTGACAAGAATAAAAGTCTGGTGGAAACACTGAATAATTGTAATTCCTGGCATGATAGTGGTCAAATTTAAAGACTGACACTGATATGTGAGGATTGAAGTTGAGAGCTGTTATTTGGTGCCGATGAATGTCTTCAAAAAACTATATTGGTTAAAAAACAATAGTATCTATCAAGAGTGCAGCAAAGTCTCTGTGAAAATTAAATTATATACCTTGTGTTCCAGACCACGTGTGGACCGAGGTTTACTCCGTCTCCCAGCACCGCTGGCTGCATTGCGACTCGTGTGAGAACGTCTGTGACAAGCCTTTGCTGTATGAGGTTGGCTGGGGGAAGAAGCTGTGCTATGTTCTGGCGTTCTCAAAAGACCAGGTGAGGGAAGCTGTCTGACACCACTGCCCTGTAGTACCTACTGTAACCGTGGATAAGAGCAGATTTCACCCAGGATGATTATCACCCTTTAGGCCAATTAGTAACCAGATCTACAAATGTGAAAAAGGTCCATTTCAAGTCAGTGCAATGCAAATGCATTGTATGGGGCTGGCTATATTGCTGTTGCACAGTTTAAAGATTTGATTTGCCAATACTGTTTTGAAAGGTGGATTACCTCTTCAGCTACCAGCAGTTTTTGTCATATTTCCAGAAGACCTACAATAAATTTAGGAAAGAACCAAAATTCATGAATGTTTTTTCCAACAAAGAAGTATGTGCTCCAATCATTCCATCATAGAAAAATAAGAGTTGTAGAAATCATTGGAAACTCAAGACTGCCATGATATACATGTTCTTTACAGGTGTATGTAAACTTTTTACCATATACTCTAGTAAGCAGTCACTCTGTTTAGGTATTCTCTCCCAGGGTCTCTGTCCTACAGCTCAAACCTTCACTTCTGTTCCCATGGCGCAGGTGGTCGACGTGACCTGGAGGTATTCCTGCAGACATCCGGAGGTCTTGACGAGGCGAACCACGGTTCAAGAAGCCTGGCTGCTGCGCACCATTAACGGACTCAATGCTGTGGTATGTTGTTTTTTTGGTGTTTTTTTTTTTTTTTTTTAGCCTTTTTCACCCCGCAAAAATAAGGGAAATCTCTGGTGATAATGATGTATAGCTCTGACACTCGCTGTGCTTTATTGGTGCTGAAGAGGCAGCAGTCCCTGAGTCCGGAGAGGAAGAAGGAGATGCTGGAAAGGCTGCTCGTTGAGCTGGTGGAGTTTATTTCCCCGAAGAAACCAAAACCAGGCGAGCTGGGCGGCCGCAACTCTGGATCCCTGGCCTGGAGGATAGCGAGGGGGGAGACTGGGGGGGCTGATACAGGGACCTCCCCTGAGGTACAATATATCACCTTCAGTCCTACAAAATGTACCTCAATACATCCCTTTGTCAGCTGTGGGTACACACTTTAAATACTGATGTACTTAACTGAATGCCCATTGTATCTTTTTGCACTTTGTACCCAGGTTGCGGAGTACGTGTTCACTCCTACTGAGAAAGAGAAGAGCGACAGGTTATTCCACATGCGCTACAGCGCCAACAAGGACCAGTACTGTCGAGTGTCTAACAGCGACGAGGTCATTCAGGGCTGGGATCAGTGTGTGTTGAGGAAGGAGTCTGTCTTCAGGAAGGTGGAGAGCGACTGGCAGATGGTTTGTTAACTTTTGTGTCATTAAAGGTCCTGTGTTACTCTGTTTTCAGGATTTTAAATGTATTACTGATCAGGTTATGGTTGGTTAGGTAAATGTTTTTTATTGAATAAACTTGAACACTAAGGCTGCATTCCAGAGATGTTGGGAAGTGCAATGGAACAGCCTTTGAGGCCGGAATTACAAGTAGCAAAGATTCCTCAACCCCAAGGTTTCCGAGATGCTGTAAACACTACATTACTCTTAGCATGTTTATAATCCTTGAAATATACTTGGGTTTGAATTACAGCATTGCATGACATTGAATCTACCTTGTATGGTAAGTGATTACTTACGGAAGTCATCTGTTCATCTGGTGGAAATCCCCTTGCCACCTTAATTTACTTTGATATTTGGCCATTTAGAAGGTAGCCTAGCGCAAGACACTCAGGGTTTCCCTCAGCACTTGACAAGATAGCTACACCTCGCCGTGACTGTAGAATAAAAATTAAATCTCCATTATTTGAGTGCATTTTCACTGCCAGGAATAAATTCCCCATTCAAACCCACAATAGACATTTCTTTCAATACACCTAGCAGCTAATGGCAGTAATTTTCTCCCACCGTCAACAGCCTGTTGTTGAATTGAATGGAGTATTTTTGTCAGAAACGCCCTCAGTGCCCAATGTCTGTGTCCTTTTACACCTCTGAAGAATGTTGATTTGAGACTGCACAGCGCTAGCTCTAGGCATGGCAGTGCCAAACACTGTTCTTTTTTTTTTTTTTTGACTGCATCCCTTGTTCCATTTTGCTCGGGAAAAGCTTTGAAAAAAACTTTCAATCATTTGGCACTTTGGAGCTTATTTTTGAAACCACCATTTGAGTCTGAAAGTAGGGCTAGGGTATTTATGTTCTTTAAATGGCTCGACCTGCAAGCCACACTGGACTGGGAGCGTGTCATACTCCACATCATGTCTACACCACTGGTAGCTGCTATTTTTCGAACTGTTTGAAAGAAATTCCTCATCAAATCACCAGCTCCTCTAATTCAAATGAGGTAAACCTGCTGAGTGGAGCCTTTCCGGTACTAATGCTGCGAACTGGCCTGATTTGGATGGATTTCAGGAAAGAAGAAAATGCGTAAACTAATGATCAGTTTTTATTTATGTCTTCAGGTGTACATAGCCCGAACAGAAGGCTCCTCCTCGGGAACAATCGGCTGGAAGTTTGACTTTGCTCCAGCGGGAATGAAGGTGAAGGCCGTCTCTGTCATGGCACGTAGTGAGACCTTCCACTCCGGGAAAGTCTGCTGGCGCGTGCAGTCAGGCCAGGAAACTGCAGAGTTCTCTGGAGGTATGATTAGGGACAGTTCTACAACATAAGAACATTTTCCGTAGAAATTGTATGAATGAAAAACTATGAAATGCAGCATTATGAGGATGGGGAGCAACAAAATAATAATAATAATTTGAACCCTCAGATGGGAGGATGCAGTCGTTCCCGGGTCTTTCCGGCTCTTCGGAGTTTGTCATTGAAGCAGAGCTCGGCGGTGGGGAAGGGGAGTCGTCATGGCAACACTCTCAGCTGTTCAGACAGAGTTTGATGGAGGCGGAGGAACCCTCGTTTGAAATCGTCGTCGACCTAGAAAACGCTTGACAATTTGAGACGGAAACGCGTTGTAGTCAGCAAGGGCAGGCCATGCAATGTAATGTAATGTCATCCGGTAGCGTCACCATCGAGTGCTCTGACAAATTCAGGGCTAAATGGGTGGATCATAGCTTTGGCTCCACAGTTGATGTATGATTAAAAAAAAAAAAAAAATGCAGTGCAATAATTAAGTTTGTTTCAATTCTTCTGGAATCTTAACTACAACGGTAAATTATGCATGGCCTAATGGTAGGTGGATGCAGGTGTGTATTATTTTTTACCTGTCACAGAGTAAGGGCCAGTTTACCTGATAACACTATGTAGGGGACATTAAATGTAAATCATATCACTAAAGAGTTTAAACCACATAGCCATAAAGTTGTAACATCTGCATCCATTGTGAGTGTGACCATATATGTGATGCATGAAGGCATTTCATTTCCCACACAAGAAACCACGGCTAATCTACTGCTCAGGTTATAGCTACCCTCTTGCTAGTAATGAGTTTGATTTATGTGACCATGCAGTTTTATTGATGGTGACTGACTTATTTAATCTAGGGGTTGTCAATTCACTTAAACCCAAACAAAGGCAAAGTCTCTGCATCTAATTTATCAGATTCACGTAATTTAATTTACCACAAAAACGTCTTAGTCTGCTTATATTGGAGCGATGGCTGATGATCGACAAGATGATATTTGGTCAATATTTTTAATTATTACAACTAGTTTGGTGACCTATCAGCTTAGAGGGAACATTGGTCCTGATTTCTCCCCTGATAATGATTTTTCAAGATCTGGCTTCCAACTAGATTTGTTTTTTCCCCCTTTAATATAATGATGAACAACTACAAGGTCAAATTTGGACCAAGGGCTAAAGTATAGCAATTGCCAACTTTGCCATTCCCAGTTGATGCCCGTGTGTTTAAATAGATTGTTAGTCTTGGGATGATGGGATGAATGTTGTTGGTATTATATGGTATGTGGATATGGTATAATAAAGATATTTTCTGCAGTTTAGGTGCGTTTCAGTGTAAAACGGTCCATATGTTGCAGCACATACATCCATACGTTGAGTATTCAGTCGATCTTTGCCTCCATCTAGCGGGTACAACCTGTAGGTGCACCACTATTTTACGGGGTTTTCCTATTGGTCGAATTACCGGTGCCTTTGAAAGGCAAACACACGATTGGCCGTCTATCTTGCAGATGGCGGAGCCGGACGGCGGTTGCTGCTAGCTAATATACGTTTCATTTCTGAATGAAAAGTATTAAAGTATACCAGCGTGTTTTGAGCATTTCAGTTATACCTTATGGGAATCTATTTTGTACTACATAGGGAATTGTTAAACTATTTAATATTTGTGTTTTGTACAGTATTTATATTCTAGCAAGTAGCCCGGTTAGCATCTTTGTTGGAAGTTTAGGCCTACTGTGCCACCGCTTGTCGATTTTAACAATAGCCGCGATACACTCCCCCTCACTGTGGGTGTTTTGATACCTTTGGAGGATTATCTTTGACGCGAACTGGATACGAATATGGGAAGTAAACGCGTATTAATGGCTTAAAGCGAATTAAACATTTCTCGTGTTGATGGACTTTTAATTTCACCAGACTTGAAGACATTTTTGCGAGCTGCATCACGAAATTTTAGGATCACAAAGGAAGATGTCCAACGGCGCAGCAGGGAGCGGGGGTCTGACTTGGGTGGTAAGTTTGTTTGCCATACGTAAAACAAAACTGGTAGCTACGGTGTGGCTAACTCAATTTAGATGATTTTGTTATAATTGCTAATGTACGCGTTAGCCCACTGCACCGGGTAGATTAGCTTTAAAGCTCCAACTAGCCTTGCGCTAGCCTCAGCGGCTGTTCGCTTATTCATAACGTTATATGCTTAGCCCGTGTTCAAGACCACGACCAGCTGTAGTCTCAATTCAGGTCGGATTAGAAAGACCGGTTACTGCTATGCCGGACTGCAGTAGCCCAGGTCCCGCTACTTTAATTCTCTAATGTGGAAAGACGCCAATCTCTATTGGAAACCTGGCCATTTAAAGTTGCCTCGCTTATCTAGAAACGTAAATACCTGATAGAACACGCCTCAAGGTCTTTTAAAAATCACTAGGATATACTTTTAAATTCGGCATACATCCAGTCGAACGAGAACCTTTTATTTAGATAAAATGGCAACTTTTGGAATTGGTTTTCTGTTGTTCCCATTAGCTTCTTCCACCAAAATACACCGTCCTGTACGGCAGCAAGCAGGGTAAAGCAACTCATAGAAGTTGACTTTATTGATATAAAGTGCTGCTGGCTGAATAACCTGTGTGCCGAATCTACCAGTGAACCTCAACTATTAAAGTTTCCAAGTCGTGTTCTCCGAGGTGTGTACGTTTCCCGACCGACAAGGCGGCTTTAAAACAACATTTTTCTGAATGGAGTTCGGCGTCAGTTTCTGCTGTGTATATATTGGGTATCAATGACACGCCTCTGTGTTTGCATCAGTGGAATGCGTACTATCATAGTCGTTTAGGAAAGCACTAAGCACTTCACTCTGCTGTTAAACTAGCCTCAGAAGATTACACTAGCTACGTAATAAAATGTATTTGACAAACTATAGATACTTTTAATTAAAGATTGCACTTTCCAAACCAAACTTTACTTTACTAAACTACATGTAGTATACTCCCTGGTGATTTATTTAGCTTGCCCAAAGATTACCCTGACTTTTACTTTGAAAATTTACTTCAATATTTCTGATGTAAGCAAAGCCCCTACTACCCCAGCCTTCCTGTTATATTGGCTGTGGTTTGCTTCTGTTCAGTTACGTGGAGAAGAACCCCTCTCCGTCTCCCAACTGACCAAGCCATAGAGAGGAGTGGGGTTTTTTCCCTTTTGGTGGTGAGCACTGATAAAAAAAAAAAATCAGCTGTCAGCAACGCAGCACAATCATTTTATCACAAGGCTGGGGGTTTTAACAAAGTTATGTACATGTGTCTAATAACAGACCCTCTTTGAAAAAAACAATGCCGCCAAAAAGGAGGAGGCAAATGGCAGGGGCGACTCTGGCAGGGCTGAAGGGTCCAAGAAAGAGAAGGAGAGCTCCAAGAAGATGTCGGTGGAGCGAGTTTACCAGAAGAAGACTCAGCTAGAGCACATCCTACTCCGTCCAGACACCTACATCGGCTCCGTGGAGCCCGTCACTCAGGTGAGTCCAGACAAAACGACTACCCGTTGTTGATACTAGGGTTAGACCAAGATATGGGGCTCCTCCTTCAATGGGCTCCTGCAATGACATTTTATTTTCTTTACATATTTTCTTTATTCATTCAATTGTTCAATAGTGTTTCTTCTAAATTAATTCTTCTTTTGAAGATCTAATTTATCCCAGAGTTTCACCCTACCATTAAATAGATGGGCTGGGTCACCCTGCCTTTTTAAAGAGGTGCTAATCCACCTAAAATGATTTCTTTCTTCTGGGTTTCAGTGGAGAGTTTTAGTGTCCCATGAAGGTTTAAACACTGTTTCAGAGGCTTTTCCACCTTGACAAGAATAACACTGAAAACGTATGACAAATAATTATTAAATAAATAATTAATTAATTATTGAATATTGGCACAAAATGTCAGCTATTGGCAGCTTCAGCACAAAACCCCTTGTTTATGTTAGTTGACAACAATAGTGCCTGCTCCTCAACACACACTTTCGGCCTCTTTGTGGTATTGTTATGTCAACCAATGCCATCAAAGTTGCCCATGCCTGGACTTAAATCCTTTTTTATTCTTCTTCCTTTTTTCAGCAAATGTGGGTTTTTGATGAAGACATAGGGATGAATCTGAGGGAAATCACCTACGTTCCTGGATTGTACAAAATCTTCGATGAAATTCTTGGTGAGTAAATCTACAACGTTGGTTTTGCTTTGACACGATATAATAAGCACAGTTGACATAATTGTTTACTTTTCAGTTGAGCCTGTATCCATGACTAGGCTGTTCAAGGCTTATTATCGCTATGAAAATGTTGCTATCGTTTAGTGAGTGAGAGTCTGCTGGCTGGCACTACTCAGTAGCAGTGTTATTGGTCGAGGAGGACTGCACTTTGGAGATTAGTTTTCCGTCCCTGAGCTTGTCCTTGTGTGCACTGTTTGCAGCCGAAATAGGGACATTTGTGAAAAATGAAAAGCCGTCTGAGAAATCTTTCTTAGTGGATGTGGCTGCCCTTGGTTAAAGCTGCACCAGGCAAGATTGTTATGTAAAAATACACCCGTCTTATCAGCCTAAATCACAAAGTGGGGCTCCAACAGAGACGTCCCATCCCTCCTAATTGAGACGCCGTAGATTCACCCTATTCGCCCTAATTAATTTCTGGTGTGGCTATGGATTCTCTACCCACAGAAAAAGCCTACAGGATTGACTATTTTTGAATTATATAAAGTTCATAAATTGTTTTACACTGGATGGTTTGCCTCTATGGTCCCTTTTGGTATCCTTTGGTGTAAAGCAATCACAGATCACCTGGGTTGGTAAACATGAGCAGGCTGTGTGCAGTTTAATGACATCACATTACATGATTTCTGTGTATTGAAGTTAAAATTTTTCACTTACGACCCTGCCATTTGGAGCAGCCAACATCGACTGCTTAGTGAAGCTTTTTTTCTGCTGGAAAAGAGCAAGCATGCTCAGTTGATTTTCCCAGGCTAAACAAAGGTGATGTGTTTGCCTTAATGGCTCCGTAAAATGCGATTGTAATACTATGCATCCAGCTCCGGCAACTGTCTTATGATGCTACTGTTAATAAGGTACAACAGTGTAATTAGCTTTAAACTGATGTTATTGAACGCTGTGTTCACCACAAAAGATTGTCGGTAATTGCTTTTCCTTCCTTGCACTCGTTTATCTATTCATCGAAGTTGTGTAATGGCACCAGTTTTTTTTCTCTGTCTGGATATTATTACTCTGTCTGTATAATTACAGAACAGACACGAGTCCTAGACCATATCTTCGGAGTCAGAATCCTACACTCAGCACAAAATATGTCTGATTACAATTCCCCATGGCAGGAAGTAAGCAGGCCTGTGTGAAATCTGACTTCAGTGTTCCTAGACTAGAGCAGTATCTTTAGAGAGAAAAATTTCTCCTTAACAAATAGGTATTTAACTGGTCAGTCCATATTCATAAATATGGCTGATCCTCTTAGGAATTGATTGCAGCAGTTGTATGTGGGCCAACCGTTTTGACACTGGCAACGCTTACGAAATTCTACAATAAGACTATGAGTCAAATGGGGAAATTGTTTTTGATATACTTACTGATATACTTATTTTGACGTGTTTCTCTCCCACAGTCAACGCAGCAGACAACAAACAAAGGGACAAGAATATGTCTACCATTAAGATCACTCTTGATCCGTGAGTACTATGTGTTATATGTAACAGATTTATAACAATTTTAACCATGCTTCAAAATGTTTTTTCAAATGGTCGACATCTCATTTTGGAACGAAGCACCTTTTCCCCTCCAGAGAACCTTATTTTCTTTCGGTTACCAATGATATTCAATGTGGAATCTTGGACAGCAACGCTAGGCCCAACTGTGCTCAGCCCTGCGTTTTCTTCATGGTCCGGTTAGCAGTAGTAGTGAGTGAATATTGGCGGTAGATGGAGTGAGTTTGAGTCTGTAGAAAGCCAGCAGGAGACAGCTTGGTCATCTAGAGGTGATGGATCTAGACAAAGCTGTAATGAGTCGGTGCTGGAATGCACCGAGCTCTCATTTTACATGCGGTTCACCTACAGCCTGGCAGCCGCACCCACATCTGACTGCTTAAACAGCAGCGCGTCCTTCAGCCAGGGCCGCTCTCCACTCTTGTCGTCCTTCACTATATAAATTATACCATTATGCCCGCTTCACTTAAGGCCATGCTGCTAATGTGGTTTCATAAGGAAGTTAATGCTCTTCTCCAGTGCCTCCTTTGTGTACTCGCTCCGCAGCATTGTATCTTTGGTTTCAGCCACCAGGAACCAGGGTATATGAAAAATACAACTCCATTTTTACTCACATTTGTGATGGCTTATTTAACTGCTGCAAGGGCTGTCATGTCAGGACCTGGATATATTTGAGTTATATGTTTCTCAACTCATATTTACATATTTGGCATCTGTCTCTGCTGTCAACACACTGTAAAGTGGTAACACTAATAACTCACTAAAAGCTAATCAGCGTTCTGGTAGCTTGGGTTCAACTGGTATTGTTTTTTTGAGGGTTGATGCTGATATTTTTGGATTGAAGCTACTGATATTTGTGCCGATATTCAATACCTTTATGATCTAATTATTATCAATGCATTTAGACCATGGGACACAAATTCTCCTTTTGAAACCCATAATGATGATAATGTTTCATGCATACCTATGTGGAATCTGATCACAATGTTGCATTAGAATAAATTCTTTACTTCTTTACTATTTACTAAACAATAAATATGTCATCAAACAAATTGCATATATCCATCATATCTGAGCTGGATGACACATATCGGCAAATTGATATATCACCCTAACCCTGCTGGTAGCACTGGAGTTAGCCTTTTACCCCGATGACCCACGACTATCTGTTAGAGACTGTCATGCACATGGCCTCTGTAATTCATCCATCGTCCTCCATTCTCTCTCCACCAGCGAGTCCAACACCATCTCTGTCTGGAACAACGGGAAAGGAATCCCCGTGGTGGAGCACAAAGATGAGAAGATGTACGTCCCGGCCCTCATCTTCGGCCACCTCCTCACCTCCAGCAACTACGACGACGAGGAGAAAAAGGTCACGGGTAAGAGGAACCACGTTAATGACTTAACCCAGCGTTATCACAGTCCGGTCTGAAAGCTGAGTTTTAAGCCCTGCAACGATTTCTTTCTGTTCGGCACCAGGTGGAAGGAACGGGTACGGTGCTAAACTCTGCAATATCTTCAGTACAAAATTCACAGTGGAAACTGCCTGTAAGGAGTACAGACATAGTTTCAAACAGGTGAGCATGCATCTCTTGTTAAAGGTGCTATGAGAAGCATTTTTAAACCTCCATATATCATCAAATTAACGTGATATCTTGTCATAATTAAGGTAAACAAATTAGACCATGGCTGAAATTATTGGTAGCCTCTATTTTACACCAGTTAGTTCTAGTGTTTCTCCAAATTAGGACCAAATCTGACCTGGTGACACACAATGTAAAATGCAGTGTAGAGGCCGATAGAGGCTGCCAGTCTTCTTGGTGATGGTCTTGTTTGTTTATGGTAATTCAACTAATGATGAATGTGGTATTGATTTATTGATGTTAAAATGTTACACGTAGCACCTTTTGAACTAAAACCTTTCCATATCAATGACATCTTTAGACTTGCAATGAAATAGTTGCTGTTTTTATAGGGTGTTTGTGACATAAAATCATACCTGAGGTAAGTTTGTGTTTATTATCACCATTTGTGGTGTCTGTTCAGTCTTGGGTGTGATTGGCTCTTTGAGGGTTTTGAGTTCTCTTTTGTCATAGGACGTTGTCACATTATGGTTGACTCATCGCACCTGATATAGTTTAGGGTGTTACGATTTTCATCAACTTTTGTAAAAGATGTGTTTGAAAAATCATGGTGATCGATTACTGCAGCTATTTATGTGTGTCACTAATATTGTCACTTTCTGCCCTCAGACCTGGCAAAACAACATGACCAAGACTGCCGAGCCCAAGGTCAAGTTCTTTGACGGGGACGACTTCACCTGCGTGACATTCCAGCCAGACCTGACCAAGTTCAAGATGGAGAGACTGGACAGGGACATTGTAGCACTGCTCACCCGCAGAGCGTATGACATAGCCGGCTCCTGCAAGGGTGTCAAAGTCATGCTCAATGGGAAGAAATTACCTGTAAGTCAATCGCCATACCTTAGTCTTTCTCAGACTGCTGTGGACCCTCACTCATTATGGGCCTGACAACGGTTATTTCTGATTTGAAGTGAAGTAGTAGCACTTAGTCAGACTTACTTGTGTCTCTTTGTCCCGCCAATAAAGGTGACTGGGTTTCGCAGCTACGTCGACCTGTATGTGAAAGACAAACTAGACGAGACGGGTGTGACCCTGAAGGTGGTGAACGAGTCTGTGAATGAGCGGTGGGAGGTTTGCCTCACCATGAGCGAGAAAGGCTTCCAGCAGATCAGCTTCGTCAACAGCATTGCCACCACCAAGGTATCTGAATGTCAGCAGCAGCAGTCAGTATTACAGGGTGCCCGCAAGTCCTGAAAAAATGTCCCGTTAGAGATATTTCAGTGACATGCTAATACTTAAGTTGTGTTGGTTTCAGGGTGGCAGACACATTGACTATGTGGTGGACCAGATAGTGTCCAAACTCATTGAGGTGGTGAAGAAGAAGAACAAGGCAGGAGTCTCAGTCAAACCCTTCCAGGTAGCCTGATGAAATGATTTGAGCAGTTCAAATTTTTGCATAAAGCAGTGGTAGCTATATTTGCAGGTTGTATGTCAAAAGTCAAATCGCATTGTTCTCATTTCCCTTCCAGGTGAAGAACCACATCTGGGTATTTGTGAATGCACTGATAGAGAATCCCACGTTTGACTCCCAGACCAAGGAGAACATGACTCTCCAGACGAAGAGCTTCGGGTCCAAGTGCCCTCTGTCAGAGAAGTTCATCAGGGCGGTAAGGACATTTCATGTTGTTTCATCTATTTCCAATTCATCTGTCTGTCAAGTTGATCTAAATAATCGAGCTTTAGTCATGAGAAGATTTTGTCTCTTTTATCACCCACAGGCGACCAATTGTGGGATTGTTGAGAGTATACTCAACTGGGTGAAGTTCAAGGCTCAGATTCAGCTGAATAAAAAGTGCTCCTCTGTGAAGCACAGCAAGATCAAAGGCATCCCCAAACTAGACGACGCTAATGATGCTGGTGCGTTAAATATGTGCTTTGAGAACGGTTTGAGAATAACTTGCTACAGTGATTTTTGGTTTCTTTATCATTTTTATAATCAGAGTATGATATAATGTATATATAATTTTCTGATGTCTGATTATATTTTAAGAGACTTTTATTTGCTTCTATTGGGTGTGTGTGTGTGTGTGTGTGTGTGTGTGTGTGTGTGTGTGTGTGTGTGTGTGTGTGTGTGTGTGTGTGTGTGTGTGTGTGTGTGTGTGTGTGTGTGTGTGTGTGTGTGTCACATGTCAAATACACATTTGACGTGTGTGTCCTAGGTGGCAAACACTCATCTGAATGCACTCTCATCCTCACTGAGGGAGACTCAGCCAAGTCACTGGCTGTCTCTGGGCTGGGGGTCATAGGGCGTGACCGCTACGGAGTGTTCCCCCTTAGAGGCAAGATCTTAAACGTACGAGAAGCAACGCACAAGCAGGTATGTAATCAGATATCGGTGAAATAACTACAGTGTCCAGGGTTTCCTGCAGGAAATGAGTTAGTCAAGGTAATCGTGGCTGGTTTGTAGCCAAGTCTGCTTTAAGACTGCTAGATGATTTAGGCATTTGTGGGCGGGGCTTAAAGCAGGCAGTGAAGGATATATCTAAAGTAGCAATGGGAGCTAGTCAGTGGAGCTAGTCAGTAGTCAGTTCTCTACACTGGCCCCCTTGTAGAAGCTCGCATCCAGTTCAAGATCCTGGTGCTAGCCTATAGGGCAGTGAAAGGAACAAGTCCTTCTTACCTCCAGGCTATGGTCAAGCCTTACACCCCTACCCGACCACTTCGCTCTGCTGACTCGAGGCGACTGGTTGCCCCGTCGCTCAGAGGCCCCTGCGGCCGATCTACATGGTCACAGCTTTTCTCTGTCCTGACCCCACAGTGGTGGAATGAACTCCCCACTGATGTCAGGACAGCTGAGTCACTGCCCATCTTTCGCCGCAGGCTGAAAACCCACCTCTTCAAGAAACACTACCCTGACCCTTCCACTTAGCACTTGCCTATTTGTCTGAGCTCTTGTTTATTGGCTCTTGTTTATTTGATACACTTATTTGTCTTAGCTCTTGTTTATATGATTCACTTATTTGTTTAAGAAAAAGTAGGTAGCTAACTTATTGCACTTTTACCTTAGCACTAGTTATGCTCTTAACTGCTTGTTTAGGAAGGAAATGCACTCACGATTTCTGGTGACTAGTAGTTTTCTTGCCTGCCTATGTTGAATGCACTTATTGTAAGTCGCTTTGGATAAAAGCGTCTGCCAAATGACTGTAATGTAATTTAATCTGGCAGAAAAGAAACACTGACTGAGGCAGAAAGCTTTTGGTTGAGTGTTATAGCTTAGCTCAGAACTTTAGTCATGGTTGTTGGGCATCGAAATAACCAGCTTGATTTAGTCATGGCTTAAACATTGTTTCTCAGTGCATTCCATTTCCATTGTGATAATAACAGACAACGTAGCTACTCCTGAAATGAATTAATTTCAACTATTGGGGTTTAGGGCTTTCCCTGTTTGGTATAATCTCAGGGGTGCAAATTTATGGACTGCTAAGCGGGCTGTTTCAAGCCAACAGTGTCAGTTGTCCCATTATTGTTAAAATCAATAGCAAGTTTAGAAATTAAGTATTGTTAGGAATGAGGGAAAAGCCTGAGCATAGGTGTTGAGTGGGAGCCTTCTGGAGGCGTCGTGGATGGAGTGGCAGGAGACCACTTGATAACCTGCATTCACACACAACCCTAACATTTAGATTAGGTGGCCGCTGATGGTGCTGCCGGCTGATGTTCCTGTAGATTTATGACCCCTTAGCCTGATGTCCTCTCTAGTCTCCATTTGTGGGTTAGTAAATCATTTTTTTGAACTTGACATCCTCTGTATTGCTCAAAGTAGGTGATGTTCCCCAAATAAAATGCTGCTTATTGGTGGAATCTCGATTTAGTATCTGTAGGATCGGGGCCGATCCATACTACGTTGTCTGATAGATACTTTGATACCATGCACTAGGCTGCAATATAAAACTTTTCTGGCAAGAAAAAAGTCTCCTGATGTGAAAATGCTGCTATTTGTGATAGTGGCTATTGGTTAGAAGAGGTGCCATGGCTACACACGCTATTCTGTTTTATTAGGGCATACTGTTAAGCTGGTATGAATAAGCTGTTTTGAGCAGTGTTAAAAATAGTGCTTTCCTGGGTTTCAATGGGGAATTTTAGTATCCCATGGTCTAAATGCTGTTTCAGAGACCTCCAACCTGCCAAGAATGAAATTCTGGAGGAAACTCTGAATACAAAAAAATGTTTGCTTGAAAATATTAATTGCAAAATATATTGGCTGTCAGCAGCTTCAAACTAAAAATATCGGTATCAGCCTACAAAAATCCATATCGGTCAAACCCTACTTGAAAAAGCCTGCTTGAAACCATGGGATGGTTGTAATATTGAGTTGATTTACATTTCACTTTTTGTCACTAGATAATGGAGAATGCAGAGATAAACAACATCATCAAAATCGTTGGCCTCCAATACAAGAAGAGCTACGATGACGCAGAGTCGTTGCGAAGCCTGCGCTATGGCAAGATCATGATCATGACAGATCAGGTGACTTTCCTCATCTCCAAAGATTCACTTGGGCGAAATGACAATATATTGAAGCAGCTGAAGTGAGAAGGTTTTTTTTTTTTTTTTTTTTTTTTGGTATTCTTCTCCCAGGATCAAGATGGCTCCCATATCAAAGGTCTGTTGATCAACTTCTTCCACCACAACTGGCCGTCCCTGCTGAAGCATACATTCCTGGAGGAGTTCATCACGCCCATCGTCAAAGTAAGGCACACACACTTAGCCCCCCCACCCCACCCCCATGCAATCTTAGTGAATCTTGACCTCACTGTTGCTGATTTTGTATCTGTAGGCGAACAAGAACAAGCAAGAGCTGGCCTTCTACAGCATGCCAGAGTTTGAAGAGTGGAAGAAGCAAACAGACAATTACAAAACCTGGCATGTAAAGTACTACAAAGGTTTGTTACTCAGATATAGTCAGCTGCCAAACTCAAAAAAAAAAAAGGTCTGTGCCATCTGTTTGGATGATATTTGTTGAAATAAATTGTCCTTTATTTGTGTTCCAGGTTTGGGTACGAGTACAAGTAAAGAGGCAAAGGAGTACTTTTCTGACATGGAGAAACACCGGATCATGTTCAGATACAGCGGTGCAGAAGATGATGCTGCCATCACTCTGGTGAGTTTGATGCCGCAGCTCTGTATTGTTGTCAGACGGCAAGATACCTGATTTATTCTAATACAACTTTTTGATTGGATTCCACACAAGTATCTATGCATAAATATTGTATTATTTTCCTAGGTTTGAGTTTTAGCATCCCATCATCTAAATGCAACCCATCGTCTAAATGCAACCCATCGTCTAAATGCCTGGCCAAAAATAAATTCTCGGGGGATACACTGAATACTTTTTATATTATAGTACTTTTTGGCATGAAAATTGTCAAATTTTAATATTGGAACACAATATTGGCTGTTGGCAGCTTCAATCCAAAAATATTAGTATTGGCCTTCCAAAACTCATTTTTGTCAAACCCTAGTTGTAACATAAGCCATTTGGATCTCCTAAGTGTATTAGAGCCTAAATGATTCGGTAGAGGTTGAGCGGCAGTGTTTTCCTCGCCCTCCAGGCCTTCAGCAAGAAGAAAACAGACGACAGGAAGGAGTGGCTGACTAACTTCATGGAGGACAGACGCCAGAGAAGGATGCACGGCCTGCCTGAGGTTTGTGGCTTTGCAGAAAGAGGAAGTCCGCAAGTGTGAGGCAATGACGAGTGGAATAAAGTAATGTTTGTAATGCGGAATGTTTGTGAAGTTCTTTGGGTTTTGAAGTGAGTGTTGCTCCCACTGTGGGAATTCTTTGGTCCAAACATCACAAGCTCTGTTCCATTCAGCATTGTACTCCTTTGATTAGCTGGTATTTGATGGTTCGTGCGGTGTCCCCCAGATATCCGCTCGGAGACCAGTCAGCCCAGCTTTGTCAACGTTTTTTTTATGACTCTGCCGTTTGTTACCGATTTCAAATGTGGGCTTTTCCCCCATGCCAAAACTGATCAGAGACCACCCCGATAAAACCGTACACCGTTAATTGCTATGCAGATGACACCCAGCTGATCCTGTCATTTCCCCCTTCGGACACACAAGTGGAGGCACGCATTGCTGCATGTCTGGCAGACATCTCGGAGTGGATGTCGATGCACCACCTGAAGCTCAACCTGGACAAGACTGAGCTGGTGTTCCTCCCGGGGAAGGGCTGTCCGCACCGAGACCTGGCCATCACCATTGATCATGTTGTGGTGACGTCAACTCGGACTGCGAGGAATCTGGGTGTGACCCTGGACGACCAACTGTCGTTCTCGGCAAACATCGCATCAGTGACACGCTCCTGCAGATTCCTCCTCTACAACATCAGGAGTATTGGCCCCTTCCTCACTGACAAGGCAGCGCAGGTGCTCATCCAGGCTCTTGTCATCTCCCGCCTGGACTACTGCAACTCCCTCCTTGCTGGTGCCCCTGGCGTCGGCCATCAGACCTCTGGAGCTTGTTCAGAAAGCTGCAGCTCGACTGGTGTTCAACCGCCCCAAGTTCTCCCACACAACTACCCTTCTCCGTTCTCTACACTGGCTCCCTGTAGCAGCTTGCATCCAGTTCAAGACCCTGGTGCTAGCCTACAGGGCAGTGAAAGGAACTGCTCCTTCTTACCTCCAGGCTATGGTCAAGCCTTACACCCCCGCCCGACCACTTCGCTCTGCTGCCTCGAGGCGACTGGTTGCCCCGTCGCTCAGAGGTTCCTGCGGCCGATCTACATGGTCACGGCTTTTCTCTGTCCTGGCCCCGCAGTGGTGGACTGAACTCCCCACTGATGTCAGGACAGCAGAGTCGCTGCCCATCTTTCGCCGCAGGCTGAAAACCCACCTCTTCAGGAAACACTACCCTGACCCTTTCCTCCTAGCCTTGCCTATTTGTCGTCATTTATGTGCCTGAGCTCTTGTTTACTGGCTCTTGGATACACTTATTTGTCTTAGCTCTTAGCTCTTGTCTCAGCTCTTGTTTATTGGGTTCACTTATTTGTCCTATCTCTTGTTTATTCGATTCTCTATTTGTCTCATTTGTTTAAGATAAGTAGGTTGCTAACTTATTGCACTCTTACATTAACACTAGTTATGCTCTTAGTTGCTTGTTAAGGAAGGAAATGCACTTACGATTTCTGGTGACTAGTAGTTTTCCTACCTACCTTTGTTGAATGCACTTATTGTAAGTCGCTTTGGATAAAAGCGTCTGCTAAATGACTAATGTAATGTCCCTATTTATTTTATCTTTCATCCATCAGCAATACCTGTACGGGACCCAAACGAGACATCTTTCCTACAACGACTTCATCAACAAAGAGCTGATCCTCTTTTCCAACTCCGACAATGAGAGATCCATCCCATCCTTGGTCGACGGTTCGTACGCAACACACACCTGGACGACTCTCTACACAGTTTTGAAGTGTGGATAAGAAAATGTGTTCATTGAGCTCTCATTGAAGTCCTTTCTTAGCGTGAGATGAAGGGCTGCGTATTGTCAAAATTGTCTTTATGAAAGTAATAAACCAAACTTGCATTTCTGTCAAACAACAGAGGCTACACATATTGATAACAGGTTATGCAGAATGGATTCTGACTGAAAATAATTTAAAGGCAAGATATTGGTGTATTGTTTTGAAGCCGTGGTCCCCTTCTGACAGCGTTGTGTTGTTTTCCAGGCCTCAAGCCCGGCCAGAGGAAGGTGCTGTTCACCTGCATGAAGAGAAACGACAAGAGGGAGGTCAAAGTGGCCCAGCTGGCTGGTTCAGTGGCAGAGATGTCTGCCTACCATCACGGAGAGGTACAGGGATACGCATCACACCATTCCACATCCAACTCCTTATTCACATCTTCAGTATATAGCCCTCCAGAAGTGTGATGTAATGTGTTGCGTATCAAAGTGGTTAAGCAACTCATAAGTAGAGTATAACTAGCTTGTAGAATTATAGCACAGATTTTGCTTTCAAATTACCTGACCAAACCATTGCATTGCTTAAAGTGCCTTTTGTTTGTTTTTTACCCAACTAGCAAGCCCTCATGATGACCATCGTAAACTTGGCCCAGAACTTTGTGGGCAGTAACAATGTGAACGTCCTGCAGCCGCTGGGTCAATTTGGTACCCGCATCAACGGAGGCAAGGATGCTGCCAGCCCTCGTTACATCTTCACCATGCTCAGGTAATGCAACGGGAAGGAATGATGGTGATTATTGTTAATTTCTACTCTACTTTATTTCTTATGGTAGAGTAGCTATTGGTGATGGGGAGGCGGGGGGGATTCATGTTGGTTAAAATAAGTTTTGACTGTTTTTGAAAGTCAATATTTTTTAATTGAAACTGACAATAAAAATCCCCAAATTACCAATTTCAGTTGCCTCAGAATTTTATTCTTCTCAGGGTGGAAAAGTCAATAATAATGAATAATGGCATAATAATAACATGCATTTTTGTGTGGAATCTGATCAGATTCCACACAAAAATGCATGCAGGTTATCTATGGGAAGCCACCATGCAACAATATGTTGCATGGTGGCTTCCCATAGATAACCAATGTAGTATTGATCAATTCTACAATAAATATGTAATGAAACTGTGTCGTATCGGAAGTGCGGAAGTGGATGACTTGCTGATCTGATTTTTAATAAAAGGCCAATATTGGCGAACCAGAATATCTAACCCAAAGTAAAATGTTGGTAATGTAAAGTCTTTAATGTCCTTTTCCCATTCTCCCAGTCCTCTAGCGAAGCTGCTATTTCCAGCAGTGGATTCCAACCTGCTCAAGTTCCTGTACGATGATAACCAGAAGGTGGAGCCGGAGTGGTACATTCCCATCATTCCTATGGTGCTGGTGAATGGTGCTGAGGGCATCGGCACAGGCTGGGCCTGTAAGATCCCCAACTATGACACCCGGGAGATTGTCAACAACATCAATCGAATGCTCAACCACCAGGACCCCCTGCCCATGGTACAGATTCCTCAGGACGTTTACAACTTGAATCACTTTGAGTTTCTAATCTACGTCGTCCTAGTGTTTGAGATACTGTTAAAATGAATAATTTGTTTACCCTCGAATCTAAAATCTTTACCCAAACAGCTCCCAAGCTACAAGAACTTCAAAGGGGTGATCCACGAACTGGGCCAGAACCAGTACCTGGTCAGTGGGGAGGTGCTGGTCCTAGACAAGAACACGATTGAGATCACTGAGCTACCAGTTCGCACATGGACACAGGTACTTTTCTTCTTAGCTAGCTAATAATGGGTGACGTTGGCATGTTTTAAGATGAGATGAAAGTTTAATGAGCCCTGTGGGGAAATTGGGATGTTAAAGCAGAAAATAATAACAGGATACAGCACGAGAAGGATAGAATGTAAAGGTGAATTTACAGCATATAAACAGGATGTGTAAAGGTCTGCAGTTTCTAAATCTCTGTGCTTATTTTTCATCTTATTATCGGGGGGTAACTGTTGTCCTTCCCTGCTGTGTCTAGACCTACAAGGAGTCTGTGCTGGAGCCCATGCTGCAGGGCACAGACAAAACACCGGCTCTCATCAGCGACTACAAGGAGTACCACACCGATTCCACCGTCAAGTTTGTGGTCCGCATGTCTGAGGAGAAGCTAGCCCAGGCCGAGGCGGCTGGTCTCCATAAAGTCTTCAAGCTGCAGTCCAGCCTCACTTGCAACTCTATGGTACGCACCAGCACTCTTGTAACGCGTGGAAAGTGTTGGATTGGTCTCCCTCCGTTCATCCACCACACTGTGGCGATCGCCTGGGAGGACGTCTTTGTGTTCTCTTGTTTTGTGTTTATTGATGGTTATACTAAACTACTGCCTATACATGCACCTGTTCTATCATTAGGTGTTGTTTGACCACATGGGTTGTATGAAGAGGTACGACTCAGTCCAGGACATTCTCAAGGAGTTCTTCGAGCTCCGGCTGCACTACTACAAACTGAGGAAGGACTGGTTGTTGGGCAGCCTGGGAGCCGAGGCATCCAAACTGTCCAACCAGGCCCGCTTTGTACTGGAGAAGATCGAAGGAAAAATTTCAATCGGTAAGACTAAAACATCATGTTATGTATCTGCTTCTAATTTAGCCATATGTTGAGTGAGTGAGATATGTTACATTAATTGGTTACTAAACTTAACCTTTTGCACCTAACAGAGAACAAATCCAAGCGAGACCTGATTCGGATGCTCGCCCAGAAAGGCTTTGAGTCGGACCCAGTGGCCGCATGGACCAAGGCTCAGGAAAAGGTGCAGTTTATATGGGACATGCAGACACAGTAACAGCATAACTACCATGTTCCAATACAGTGGGACCCCAATTGCTCGGTACAGTATAGGGCTTGACAATACAAATCAATTCAGGTTTAGGGTTTCCCATAGACAATAGTATTGATACGTTTTCCAATAAATGTTAACCAAACTGCATCAAATTCATCATGTCAGAGGTGGACACTGATTGGTCCATATCCCATTTTTAGTAGATATATTGATAAACCCCCCCGGGCCCAGATCACCTAGTTTACTTGTCCTGTTGCAACACCGAAACTCACAATCCTTGACGTGCACTCACGTGTCGCGCTATGTTCTCACACTCAATCACAACAAGAATTCATTCAATAGTTAATTTGTTCTTTATCAATTAACTGATGTGGTCACAACCAGGACAGCTTAACCCTGTTACTGAGGCGATAGTGCTTTCTATTTCATTACTCATCAACTGAACAATGAAATATATAATATGAAAGTCACTCACCTCAGTTTAGGTTTCCCAGTCCGGAAGATATTGCACATCCTGCTGACAACACCATATGTTAGGAATTATTTCTTGGTCGTGGTGATGAACGTAAGAAGAAAGCAGCAACAAACTACATCTCAGGATTCAATGAGTATTTAATACAGTTCAGCGCTGAAAGGGAGAAATATCCGGCAGCATCTCTGCCTACGAGGATAATCTAAAGAACACCAAGCCGATACAGTTCCTTTATACAGACATCCATGTGATATTTTACATAGACCCTTTCATCCCCCTCAGCCTCTGTCTGTCGTCCCTATGTTAATTGAGTTGAGTGGAAGTAGTTCTGTCTCACCTTCCTCTAGACCTGTGAACACCATGTTTCCTGTGCTAATTTCCAATCGATCAAAGGCAACCAACAGGCCTGTATTGTATTGTAGAAGAGGCCTAGTACAGATCTATCACCTCTGTGACCATGTGGCATAGAGTATTGTGTTTTCTGACAGTAAACTCATTTGACAGCTCGATGAGGGTGATTTTCCTTGCTGTGATTGGATGAGTTCATGTTCATGTTTTCTCCGATAGGCTCTAGATGAGGAGGACCGCGACCGCAACGGCAACGACAGCGACAGCTCGGTGGATTCCGGCTCCTCGTCGGGGCCCAACTTCAATTACATCCTCAACATGCCTCTGTGGTGCCTGAGCAAGGAGAAGGTGGATGAGCTGCTCAAGCAGAGAGACCACAAGGTACCGTATGCTGTTTCGTATGCTGTGCATCTATATATGTTACCTTAAATGTGTATTTTTCCTGTGCTGTGCCATGCTCAAATTCGGACCACAGTTCAGAGTTCATAGTGCAAAAAAACAATGTGTGTTGCTGTGCAGAGAGGGGAGCTGAATGACCTGCAGGAGAAATGCTCTGAGGAACTGTGGAAGGAGGACCTGGCGGTCTTCATCGAGGAGCTGGATGTAAGTGCTCATGGGAAACCAGTTCAAGTTTACCCATTCATTTACTTAACACTTGCTGATCTATGGATGCTTTGGTTTGTACAAAGTCTGATTGCTTTTATGGTTTCCATTAGGAAAAACTTTTTTTTTTTGGCTCTCATCTGGACACGGTCTGTATTTAGGAAGTTATTGAGTAATGTATCCTGTCTTTTATTTATCAGAAAGTGGAGGCCCAGGAGCGTGATGACCAGAGTGCAGGAAGGGCGGCCAAACTAGTGAAGGGTAAGGTGGGAAAACCCAAGGTGAAGAAGATGCACCTCGAGGAGACCATGCCCTCGCCGTTTGGCCGCAGGGTGGAGCCTCCGACTCAGCCCATGAAATCTGACGGCAGCAAGAAATTACCCAAAAAGAAGAAGGTAAGGACAGTTGTGAAAGGAAGTAAGTCGCCATACTGTGTACTGAAAGTGAGGACTGGGCACAAAACGATTCCATTTCTTGAAAGATGAATCAATGTGAAATTATATGAAATTGTGGCCAAATGGATGGGGTGACATAAATGGTGTGTTCTGTTCTCAGGGCGACTCAGACCTGGCGATGAAGATAGAGTTTGATGATGACGGTTTGGTTGGGGAAGGAGGAACGGGGGAAAACTCGCTGAACTCCGCGGCCCCGGCCAAACCCAAGGCTCCACGCGTGAAGAAAGAGAAGAAAGAGCCCGGTCAGCAAAAAACCCTCGATTTGTCTCTTCTCTTGTTGCATCAGCTGACACCAAAGAACAGTAACAGCTTCCTCAACACTAGTTAATTGTTGAAAGTAAATTGTAAGGCTGAAAATCTTCTTTACTTGATTGCAGGAGCTCCTAGAGTGAGAAAGCCGCCTGTACCCAAAGTCCCCTCGGCCAAGAAGGTGAAAAAGCGCAACCCCTGGTCTGATGACGAGTCCAAATCAGACAGTGAGCTGGAGGGCAGCGAACCCGTCATCCCCAGAGAGACCAAGTCCCAGAGAGCATCAGGTAAGATTGCAAATATCATACAGGCTAGGTTGCAAGTTACTCCACTGGGCACAGCATACAGATACACTACTACATTTGCAGCCTTCAAATCAAGTAGAGTTATAAAGTAAATAAAGTTTGTTAATCTGGGATGAGTTTAGCGTTACAGCATCTGTTACTTCTTATCTTTGCACATTTGTCTAATATTGATGCTTTGAGCAGATTATCTGATTAGCTGGTGTTGTTTGGATGAGTCTGAGGTTGCAGTCTGATGCAGCCAATACACAATAGGAGTGTTTTTTCCACAGGGCATGGGATTCAGACTAACCTTCAACCTCCTTTTCAGCCTCCAAGCCCAAATACACGTTTGACTTCTCTGAGGAGGAGGAGGATGACGACGACGGAGAGGAGAACGGCGGCGATGATGACGTGGCTTCCTCCCCGGTGAGGTCTTACAAGGACGACTTCACGCCCTCGGAAACCAAGGGGCACTACGACGACCACGATGACGACGATGACGAAGACGTCTATCCTCCTCCCAAACAGATGACCATGTAAGACTTGAGCCGCAATGCAGGAACTTATTTAACGCAACAGCAGAGTACAGACTAGTTTTATCATTAAAGTTGTATGTGAAATACCAACTACTTCATCACTCGCCCTTGCTTCTTTTTCTCTGAAGGTCCACACCAGCAGCTAAAAAGAAGGAGTCGGCCAGCATCTTCTCCTCCAAGTCGGCCTTCTCTGAAAAAAGCAACGACAGCGGTTAGTCTTCCTGGGATCAGGGTGGGATCACATGTTTATTGGGCAGAGTTTTGGTAACCTGTCATCCTGCCAGGTTACAGAATTTTTTGAGGGGGCAGATTCAAAAATCTGATTCCAGTCCCTGTAACTTTATACTTCATACCGGTTAAGAACATGCAAAGAAAAAGCTGAGTATCAGTCCAGACTGCAATTTGGCCTCACTTAATTTTGTTACGCTAGGCTTTCCAAGCATGATGTCAACATTCGTCTCCTTGTGTAAATAACAACTGTTTGGTGTTGCCTGAGTTCTCACCTGCACAAACAAACTAAAGGAATAAACACTCCAGAGTTCAGATGAACTTCTACAAACATGCTTGTTGTGAACGCACCCTTATCCATTCCTCACCTTAGTGTACGTGCTCTAACTCATTTTCATGTTGTTTCTAGAATAGAAATAAGACATTGGTTGGTGCTAAACATAATGCAACTGACATTTCCAACATGTCAAGAACATGTGAATATGAAAACAATATTTGAATAACAGCAGGATGAGGGTGTGCAAAACAACTAAGTAGACCATACTGGGACAAATGAGAAAAAATAGTCAAAGACTGCACAATGTGAAAGTAGATCCAAAATATATATGATGTGACTATATGCAGGCAGTGGGTTAACTGTGTTTGACTTGCAGACGGGTCCAAGTCCAACAGCGACGACAACGGCCCGGTCTCCTCTTACTCCAGCAGCACTGCGTTCGACAAACCATCGCCAGCAAAGAAAGGTAACGACTCATCACTTCCACCAGGGGGAGCCAAACACCACGTAATGGGGAGGTGACAGAACAGTTCAATGATTACTTTACAATACTTTATGGGGGAAACTGTATGGTCAATGATATGAAGTGTATCTGCTTTTTTGATTGATAGAAAGGATGATCTTTTCTCTCTTAATGAATCTGTCTATATGGATAGCTAGCAGTTAAAAGCATAAGTGGCTTTTCAGAGGCCATAATAACGGATTTGTTTATGCTTCAAATTGGCTTATAATCTGCTTTTAATGCAACACAGTGCACTTGGACCCTTACTGTAAACTCTTTAATTCTTAGTATGCATCTATTTGTTTTTAATATTTGAGCTTGTCTTTGTCAACCTGAACAGCTAAGAAGCCCTCTGATGCAGCTCCCAAACCCAAGAAACCACCAGCACCCAAAGCAAAGAAACCAGATAAATCAATCTGGGACTCCGACTCTGACACCGGGTCCAAGAAGCCGGCACCAGCTCTTAAAGGTACCGCCGCAATGCGATCGGCTTAGAAGAATTCATTTCAGCAGAAGCTTGTGACTGCCAACTGTAGTTTTGGTGACGTTTTTTTGTTTTTTGTTGAACTTGCTGCAGGTAAAAGCCGGGGGAAGAAGAGGAAGACGTCTGACTCAGAGGAAGACAACTACAATCCAGTGAAGAAGCCTGGAAAAACTGCCAGCAGAGTGAGTTTACTTTGGGGTTTTTCATGTGCAGTGGTTGTGTCCGTGCTTCTATGCACATTCTTCTTCCTCGTGTCCGGCCATCTTCTATATCACGTCTTACCAGTGGTTGGCGCAGGCGAGCGCAACGGCATTTGGTTCGGCCAGGTCATCTCCGGTACATTGTGGAGCTTGGCTACATCTCATGATGTGTTCCATGGTTTGGGATTCGCCACACACACATGCATCGGAAGTTGTTATTTTCCATTCCTTCATGGACACCTTGCAGCGTCCTTTGCCGACCCGCAGGCGGTTCAGTGTTTTCCAGCCAGCCCAAGGTTGATCGTAGCCAGTAGCGAGGCATTCGTCTGGGGTGATGCCTCTCTCCATTCATTGGGTTGTCTGGCTACCAAGGCTGTTCCACTGGTTCTGCCATTCAGTAATCCTGGCATCAGTTGGGGTGGTCTCCAGTACATCAGTGGTGTCCAGGAAAATTCAGGGAGTGGGAAAGGTGGTCGGCAGGTCCTTAAAATGTTTACAAAATGTCTTTACTTTTCAACTGTATTTTTGTTACGTTAAACTTGCTGAAGCATGCAGATACTTTGTATAGTGTTTAAGCTGCACTAGGTAAGGATCTACATCTCATCTTCTCAGTCTTAAGTCGCAAAGTGTTGTGCCGTAGAGTCACCCTATTTACCAACAGAGTCGGTATCGCCACTGCGAAATCCAAACTGTCCCGAACAGCAGAGAGGCTCCGTCCAGAGGAAGCTGGACTCACCAAAGTTAGATCTTTTGCCTCCCTCGTTCCTTTGGTATAAGTATCACAGACCGGCCGTTCACTGACGTAACCTGACAAAGGGGTTCTCACAGTTATGGAAAACCTGGAAAAGTTACGGGAAATGGAACATGTGCATATAGTTTTGGAAATGTATTACTGTCAAGATTGAAATGCCCCGATAGTTGTAGCCAGAAATAAAACCTGGGACATTCAGATCACAAAAAGTTGCGACAAATATTGGTCATGGGAATTGTGCGGTATGTCATTGAATATGTTCATTAAAAAGGTGTAGGAACCCTGTATGAGGTTTCTGGGTATTGAAGGCCTTCAATTTCAAACCGTGACTTCTCACTGCCATTGGGAGCTGACAGAGTGCAGAGACCCAATGCAGTAATGAGACTGGCTTAAATCATGACTGATTCTTACCCCATTGCAGAAGTCAAAGAAAGCCACATCTGACGAGGACATGGACAGTAACAGCCTGAGCATGATGGATGCCCTGTCCCGCGACCGGCCGGGCCGGGCCAAGAAAGAGGTCCGGTACTTCGCAGAGTCGGACAACGAGGAAGACGACGATGACATGTTCGATTAAAGCGACACCGGCCCCATTCAGACACACTCCGCTCGTATGGAAACTTTCTCCCGTTCTGTGTTCCCACAGACTTTTGTACATTTCTCCGTTTTATTTTATTTTCTTTATTGGTGATGTTCAATGATTTTTTATGTGTAGGTGTTTTACACTTTTTATTATACATATACAGGTTTCTTTTTTATTCTCATTGAAATGTTATGTATTTGTCTGAAGCGGCTTTTAGAAGTTTAGAATGGCGTGCTTTAGCACATTTTAATTGTTAAAATACTATGTACCTTTTTGAACATGAAGTTGAAAGTAAACAATGAAATGCAAATGGTTTTGCTGTCCTGGGATCCTTTCTTGGCTGAACAATTTCACACTATGAAGGAAAACAACCAACAATTTGACCACAAATCACCAATTGATCCTTTTTGCCTTCGACCCTGTCCTCTGATCAGTTTTATGCTACTTACCATGAGATACTATGAATCCATGTAACATCAGACCTCGGGAAACTGAACTCAGAAAAGTCATGCACACATTAGTATTTTAAAATAAATATATTTTATTACTTTGCCAGGGCAGTTCATGGTAAAGTTAAACAGTATATGAACATAAAAAGCATTGTTAATGTACAAAGACGATATTTAAAATGGAGAGTGAAAACAGATCGAAGCTCAAACCTTGGAGCACCTGTAAGGAGGTCTTCACTCTACGGGCTGGCAGCAGGGGCGGATGGGACATAACCGTAGCGACCCCCACCTCCCCCTTGCTTCCCGCCCACTTTCGTCCAGTAAGACAAGATCATCATGTCTCACAGTAGCACAACAACTATACAACACTGCACATGATGGGGTGGTGAGGTTCTCGATAGCGATGGAACAAGGCGACGTCTACCAATGCCTGCAGGACAGACGCAACAACAGAGCTGCTGGTGATGATTGATATTGAGGTTCACAGTCGTTCTCTGGGTCCCAGTTATGGTGTTTCATCTAGGGTTAGAGCGATACAGGGGGCCGATATTGGTCCGTCGTGCAGTTGGATTGATCAATACAGCACTGGTTGTCTATGGGACATCCTTAGCCTGAATGGGATCTAATGTGACACCTTGATTGGATTTCACACAAGCATGCATGAATGCATGTATGTTTTATTCTGGGGTGGGGGGGCTGACTAATGCAATTTTTGGGCATGAAAATGGTCCAATTTAAAGGGAAAATCCGCCCTAAAACACCACCACTGTTTAAAACTGCTATTGATGATAATATTGGTGTTGGCCAAACGAAGACGGCATGACGTCAAGATATTTCCAGTGCAGCTACAATTGGATAGCAGAAAAAAAAAAATTCAATCAAAAAGGAAGGGCTTCTTTCGAGACCAATCTGGGAAGGAGAAATCCAGAAAAGTAGCAGTAGCCTCAATAGACCAAATGCAAGCCACAAGACGTGTTGCATTTTGAGTAAGGAGAGCGGCTGCGATCATAGAAGCACCCCAATCTTCACAAACAAGTTGGCTAGCTAGCTAACAGGTGATGGTTGAAAGTTCACGCGTTCTCTGGGGGTTGTCGAAAGGCATTCTGGGAAATGTAGGAAATAATTAAGTAAAAGTAGAGGAGGCAGATTGAGGGAATGTGGCTAAACCAAAAAAAGTAAATTGCAACACTTTTTTTCCATTAAAGATATTAAATATCGGCACTAAATATTAGCTGCCGGTTCAAAAACATCAGTATCGGCCTTCAAAACCCCTATCGGTCCAACCCCAGTTTCATCAGTTAATCCAGTGTCTTAACCAAATAGCTGTCAATTGATTAGGTTTGATTGATTGACGACAGCTAATTGGCACCCTGGCTAGAGAGAAGGGGGAGTGGGGGGGCAGCTCTGTTGTTTGACATGAGACAGGAACAGAACACGTGGACAACGTCGGGTGCTGAGGTGACTCAGCCATCCATTTGTCCCAGCGCTGGGCTTCTCATTCTTATTGTCATTCTTAGTGTGTGTGGCGGGCCCCCAGGAGTCCAGGTCAGCCTCCCGACCCACAGCTCCCGCTCCCACATTTGCGTTTGGGACACGAGTCGACGTTCCCGAGGACAAAATAATAAAGAGAGCGTTTGTTTCCACAGAGCTGCCAGTTGGAATGCAAAGCACACGCCGTTTATATAACACCTCTGCAGTGAGCTAGATAGTAGAATATTACAGTTACGTCGGTACAACATTCAACAGAAATAATAAAGTAATTCAGCATTGTGTGTGTGTGTCGTTTCCTAAAAAGGAATAGATCGTAGTCCCTGCTGGGTCCCGGCGCCCCCTGGAGGGCTGGGCTGGACGCTGCAGGGGCGGATGTGGACATTCGTCGGCTGTGAAGGTTTTTTCCAGCTTTTAAAAAAAAACAAAAAAAGACACCGAGATGCCTCCCCTTCATCTCTCACCAGGAGAGCAAGACGCAGAGAGAGAGAGAGCATTTCCTATGGTGCAGTGAGATAGAAGCTTAACACTGCATATTGTTCCATTATTCACATTCAAACATGGTAAAACAAAGAAAAAGAAGCAACAAAGTGGAACAGCTCCGTTTTTCCCTTATGATATGTATTTTCCGAGCGGGGGGGTGAGGGGGGCGTTCCTGTTCTGCCGGGACCCTTCGCTTCCCTCGTGGTCTTATTCGCCGAAGAATGACGCACACCGCTACAACCGCTAGCCTTCGTGTCGTCCGGCCTCAATGCTACACCGTTCAAAGGTCCATTATTTAAGTGCTACAGTTTGTATTTCCCATGTGCTATAACAGAGAAAACAGACCTGTCTTTAACCCCAAAGGATGCTGGGACAAGGTCATGTGAAGGGATCCGGGTGCTGTGAGAGGATATCCGGAACTGAGTTCACTTTTATTATTATCGGTCTGTGACTGTGCAGGAAAGCGGCTTTCAAAGATCTTTTAATATCAGCCAATAAGATTAAGAGCTGGGTTGGATCGGCTGTCCACTTCTCGTGGGGGGGGGGGGGGGGGGGTGAAAGGCGTGGACATCTGAAATCTCCTTCAAGGCAAGCTCTGTGCGCTTTCTGCGACGCCGGTGTACAATCTTTTTTTTTTCTTCCCCTACGCCGGCGAAGCGGTTCGGTCGCGTGCGGGGTGGGGGGGGGGGGGGGGGGTTCACTTGTTTCAAACGAAGACACTTGCGTAAAGGGAACCAGAGGGGGAGGGGCTCGGCGTGTAAGGCCACGACGGGGCCCGTGTGCGTTTTGTAGTTGCTAGTAGCCGTAGATACGCCTTTGTTAGATTGGAACTGCACTGATCGGGGCGAGTGGCAAACGGTCCAAGTCCAAGAAAAGCATTCTCTCTGGTCCACGGCCTAATGCGGAATATTGAGCGGCATCTAACGGGACCGATCCAATTTCACCGATTTGCTTTGCGGTAAGTTGATTTACCGAAGAGCCACCCGTCAAAGCTGATCTCACGGGCTTGGCTCCTCGAAATCGAATCTCCCGCTCGCGGCCTCGAGGCCCCCCCCCAAAAAAAGTTCCGCTTCGATCCGACGAGCGCGTATCGACGGCTCCCGCCCGTTGCGCTTCCCCTCCTTTGAGGAAACAGCTGAAGAGACTCGGCCGTCGATGCGGAGGAAAGCGCACTCATTCGCGCGGAGACATGAGAGTTAGAAAAGGCGAGGAAAAAACTTTTAAATACGAGAAACAAATATAAAATATTAGACTTCCGTAATGTCTATATGCAGTAACATTCTAGATAAGTGTTTTTTTAAGGGCTTACAAGTCGCCCCACTTTCAACCTCGATGTATCGCCTCAAAGATAATATTCAAGACAATGAAAAAAGCACCACAAAATTCATCATAGAAACAAGAGATCTAACCATACAATGGTATGTACAATGGATGCCGACAATACAAGAGATGGGGGGGGGGGGGTGGGAGAGAGAGAGAGAGAGAGAGAGATAGAGAGAGGATTAAAACCACTTATCAAACTCCCGTCATGCAGGTAAGAATTTACAGAGGAGACCTGAGGAGTATCATCTCTGTGTTCAGTCGGTAGTGAGGGCCACGCCCTTTAGGCCCACAGTCCCCGTCCCAGAGACTACACGCCAAAATAAGAGCTCAATTCACAATTATACACAAAGCACTGGTCCTTTGAGGCCTCCGTGTTGTCCTTTTCGTTTTTGGGGGAGGGGGAAAAATAGATAAGGAAATAATGTAATAACAAGCGAATATGTGTGTGTGTGTGTGTGTGTGTGTGTGTTGGGGGGAGGGGGTGTCCACGCCTTGCCTGGCTGTCGACCTGTTATTTTTTTTTGTGCAAAGGAATCTCAGAGACAGTCTGGGGTAGGTCACCCGCGGGCTCTAGGGCTCCTCGTCGGGCAGCGTGGACGCAGTGGCCCCCTCGGTGTCCGAGGACTCGGGGGACTCCGGAGGGGCGGCGTCCTCCTTGGGGCTCCCCTTGTTGCTCCCCTTGCTGCTCCCCTTGCTGCTCCCCTTGCTGCTCCCCTTGCTGCTCCCCTTGCTGCTCCCCTTGCTGCTGGGACTGCCCCCCCCCCTCAGCGGACGCGCTGCTGTTGCTGCTGCTGCTCTGGCCATCCTGGCCCTCAGAGTTCTCCAGCATCTCCTGGATGAGTGGCGGCATGGAGCCCGGGATCTCCATCTTAAGGGAGATGACTCGCTCTGCTCCTGCGGGGTGAGACGGTGATGACTGGCTTGAACCTGCTAGTTGCTGATACTTTATCTTTGAAATTTGACCTTTTTAATGCCCAATAATTCAAAACATCCTGAAGCTGTTGAGTAAAATCCTTCTACACACACCCCCCACACCCCCCCTTTCTCTGGTCAGCTGATATAATAATGTACATTAATGTTTAAATTCTATGTATGTATACATTTTTTACATTTGTTACATATTGCATATTGATATTTTTCATTTATACCCATTTTCTTTATTCTTATTTACATGCTAGTTTTGTTTGCTGTATCCTACTATTAGCTGCTGCAATGATTCAATTTCATTAAGTTTCAACTAATCTCATCTCGTACCTTTAGCACTGATGCTGCGCAGATCTGTGATTTTCATGAGGGTTTTAGGGAACATGTGGGGTTTGCTGGGCCGACGCTTCCTCACGTAGATCTTCAGAGCTTCCAGTAGTGGCTCCTGGAGCTGGTCCACCTTGGAGGGCTCCTCCAGGTCCTGACGGTCTGACACACACACACACACACACACACACACACGCACGCACTGCACACGCACACACGCACACACAAAGTAAATCAGACTGGAGGCTCGACTATAATAAATCCATGCATTCGTTGTATCTGATCCAGACAGGCTGTGGGCTAATATATGTATCACTGAGGGAGTGTAAAGCCTGGTTGATTAAGGAGGAATTTATTTCCTAGTTGATTAAGAAGGAATTTATTTCCTTCTTAATTTCATTTGTTGTTGAGGAGAGATTACAGTGACTGTCACAGTTGCATAATTAAGCTGAAAACAAATTAGATTTTTCTTTTTCTTTTTTGGGCAGTTTTCAGCTCTGATAATTACAGGGTGTCAGAATAGTCTGGAATCATAGGGAAACAGCAACTAAAGGAGTATCAGAAATAGTGGGATTCAAGCCACCGCTTCATTCAGAGACCACTTGTGTTCCCTACATACACTAGGCAGGTTCAAATCAAATTAGTAGTTGTTAGCAGATAGTTGGTGGTTTCCCTTTGATTCTAGATTTTTCAGACACCTTGTAGATTTGTGGTGTTGTGATTCATAGTTTAAAACCTGTTGCTAGAAATTTCAGAATAATTTTGGGGTTGTAGCCAGCCAGCCTACTGAATTCATGCCAGATGCGACTTCAAGGTTCTTCTACTAACATATGCATCATGAAACATAGCAGAACTATTTAATTAAACTATTTAGCAGATCTCATCACACCATATATGCCGCCACATAACCTCTGATCACAGGACGCTGGCAACAAGAAAACTGCTGTTAGTGGAGCCTTTTCTCACCATGCTCCCTTTTTCTGGTCTGCTTGCTTTTATCTCTATTGATATACTATAAATCCAGGTTAAAAACCTCCTTTTTTTTCTCTCTATCATTTGGCCAAACGTATGCACATTTGGCTCAGTCTCTTCGTATCAACTTCCAGTTAGCTTACACTGGCTCAGATTCCTGCTAAGGGGCTGGGGGGATGAGTCTGTCTGTGTGTATGGGTGTCTCCGCTTTAACACTGTAACTGTGGTTAAGGGCTAATCCAGCAGATTTCCCGTCAGAACTGACCGGGTGGCACACAATGTGTGCATAGAGGCCATTTAGGCTGCCAATCTTCTCGGTGATGGTCTCGTATGTTTACAGTAATTATACTAATGTCTCAAAATGAACCATGGTAATGCTTTATTGATGTTAACATGCTACCACGTAGCACCTTCAATATTAAGATTTAACTAATTACATTTCAAGCATTGCTGGGTTGAGGTGAGGTCTGGTCCACATCCTGAGATCTAGAGCCCTTTTGATCGTTCAAAAGTCTATTTCCAATTGTTCCCAGGCTCAATAAGGCTGTCACTATAAACTCTCTCCTGAGATGTCTGAACTCCCATTCTTTAACACAGAGTACCACATCACACCATAAGGTGGCAGTGTGTGCACTGAAATCCAGAGTTTATGCTGCTGGACCTCAGCCCCCCCAGTCAAAGTGTGAGATTACTGAGGCAATCAGAGACACCTTGCTCTTTCCTGGATTATGCAAGAGCTTGTAATATTTGCTAAGGCTCGGGGAAATAATATATATATCTACATGTATCATTGAATGGAAACCCTGCACCGCCATGCCGGTGACGCACCGTCTAGAACCTGACAAATGGAAATGATGGGTAGGGAAGAAGTGGAAAGTGACAACAGGACTTTGGAGCTGTGGAACTTATGTGGGTGCACAGTGAAACTTATTCAGAGAGAGACTTGTGTGCTAATGTCTGTGGAGCTTGGCATGGGGGAGTTACTCTTGCCTCAGGTATCTTGGTAGAAAACAACCAGAGCAGACTCATTTCCTATGGGAGGGAAGTTCAAATATTCCACTCAGCTCACTGACACTGAGCCATACATCATCTATCGCTCTATCTCACTCTCTCTCTCTCTCTCTCCCTCCCATGTTTCGCAGTCAGAATACTGCTGCCTCACTGATAGCGACCTGGTTTCAGACTCCTGTGGAGGCCGACTTGCTTTCATCCAAAACTGGGCTGCAGCTCAACTCAATATTTAAGAGGAGGAATCGATACTGGCCCGCTATGTTGAATGGAAAGCAGCCGACTGTGATTTGGTATAGATCAGATCAGTTTAGTCAATCCACTTCATTTGGAATTATTCCACACAGTCAGTATCAAATCAATTAATTTCTACCAGAATTAAGTAGTCAGAATTCAAAAAGCACATATAAACAATAATAATAACCTTTGTGGAATCAGACCAAAATGCCTCATTAGAATCAATTCAGGTTAAGGTCTTCCTCTAGCCAAGCAGTTTATTGATCAATTGTACAGTAAATATGTAATCAATCAAACTGCATCATATCCATCATATCAGAAGTGGACGGCACTGACTGGCGGACATCTGATTCTTAATAAAAGCCAATATCAGCAACACCATACCTGCCATATATTAGTCTAACCCTATGGCGAGTGTTTTCTTTGCCTTCTTTGTCTTGTCCCTGTTGTCACCCCCCTACTAAATGCCCACCGGACCGCGCAGGTTGCCCACCTCCGGAGATGAGACAGATGGCACTGAGGAGGCCTGTCTCGGTGTCATCCATCTCAATGGGCAGCAGCTGGTTGGCAAAGGTGAACACCAAGTCGGTGAGCGGGCCGAAGCCGGCGTTGTGCATCTGCGTCCGGTTGAGGGTCAGTCCGTCCGAGAAGGTCATGGTGTCCTGGTCAGGGGTGTACCTTGTACAGATGCGCAGGATCTGAAATGGGCAGGAAAGAAAAATAAGGGCGAAAGACAGAGGGTGAGTCACCTGGAACTTACTGGGGAAGAAACTTTAAGAGACACACGACTAGGGTTTGACCGATAAGGGGTTTTGGAGACCGATACCATTATTTCTCTTGCACTGAAGCTGCCAATAGCTGATATTTTGTGCCAATATGCCATATATTTAAATATGAATGATTCAGTGTTTCCCCCAGAAATGTATTCTCGTCAGGGTGGAAAAGCGTCTGAAACAGCATTTAGACCATCACAGGACACTAAAACTCTCTGCTGAAAGTTCTTCTAGGGGTGGGTTAGCAGCTCAAATGATATCAGATTTTTAATAAAAGGCCAATATCAGCCCCATATATCGGTCTAACCCTAGCACACAACACACAACCTGCTGCAGAGGGGAAGGTACATTACAGTGTACTGAGTCCTGTATGCCAAAAGTCTGAATCAGGTCTGACAAGTTTGAAATCCCACAAAGTGAAGCAGAGAGAACAAGTATAGTCAAAACAACGACCTTCCACACATTGAAAGAGAATAACCTTTGGGTCTCCCCTCTCTATTGTGTGTGTGTGTGTGTGTGTGTGTGTGTGTGTGTGTGTGTGTGTGCACGCACACCTAATGAAGTGACTAAGCTGGTGGATGTGAAGCCTATAGTAGCCTTTGAAGCTAGTTGAGTGGGCCGGCTCTGACAGTGAGTGGCAGGCGTGTCTGCAACATGAAACAGAATAAAACATGGCTACTGGCGGTGACTCGCACCGGCTGGCCAGGCCTGTGCTTACTTTCCTCACACACACACACACACAAACACACACACTGTTTGATCTTCCCCTCCGACACTCCCTTGCCCAGCTCCTGTGCACAATATGTACGCCCTTCACCGCAGAAATGTGTCGGTGAGCGGATGTTGATTGCTGAGCGAGAGCCAAGAAAGTCATCCCGGGCCGGCCTTCAACTCCTCACCTCCGTGTGCCTGGGAGGTCGATGTACAGCTTTGTCACATCTGACAAATACTTAGTCAACACAGAACAAATCTATCTATTAATACAGATCACTATAACCACTGCTAAAAACAGTAGCAGCATACTATTTGCACTGCCACCATGGCACTTTATCCACCTGGTACTAACATGTGTCAGGATACTGCTGGACTACATTTACACATGAAGCAACTTCTGTCAATGTTGTTGCAATTCCTACTGGTCGCCAATAGAGGCCAGAGGTTACTGGATTTCTCTTTTGCCTCACCAAAACACAGACAGCCACAACAGTCACATCCTCTGCTTATATTTACAGTTTATAGTAAACATCAATTTTGGAGAAGTATGTTACCAGCGGAGCTGCCTGCCTGATTTGATGTGTCTCTTTCCTTGTTAGATCTGTATGCTAAAGTTTTTTTGTTTTTATGTGGATCTCTGAGCACCTCCAGAAGCGGTTTGGCTGATGCATCTTGGGTGCATTTACAACATCAGATTACAATCCAGCCACCCAGGATGCATGTTAGCTGGTTTATAGTTTGTGTGGGTCCCACTCTCTGAATGCATGTACAAGTCCTGTGTGGGGTCACTCTAGGAAGTAATAGTCCAATACTGACTTTGACAGCAGGACAGAGAGCGGCAGGGTAGGCCTATTCCCGGGCTCCACTTAGTTACGGGTGAAAATGCAATCTGCTGCGGTGCTACAGGAGAAAACATCCCACGAGGAAGCTGAAGAACGAGCAGGCTGCCCGGCAGGTTGCCTGCACCTCGACAACACGACACGATGTCCTGTCTACTGCCTCAGATAGAAGGGAATGAGACAGACGGACGGCCTTTTCAGGTCAGGAGAGAGAGCCAGGTTTGGTTGATTTAAGTTTTTGAAGACCAATGCCGCTATTTTTGGATTCTGTGTTTTCCCCAGGATTTTATTCTCAGGGTGGAAAAGCCTCTCACACAGCATTTAAACCATCATGGGACACTAAATCTCTCCACTACTACAAATTCTAATAAAACATATTCATGCATTTATGGATTCAGGTTAAGGATTGTATGTGGAGTGTATTTCTGCACATCAACGCATATGTGGCATCACATCAGAGGTAGACTAGACTGACGTGTAATTTTTTTATAAGAAGCCAATATTGGCCCCATATATCGATGAGGATGAGATGAAAACAGTCTGCGTCATGAAATAAAGCCACATGGCTCTTGAGCTCAAGACAAGCCTCGCCTCTCCTTGCTTTCTTCCTTCCTCCCTCCTCTTCCTCCCTCTATCCACCCTTTGAGCAATGAATGCTAATGAAATCACTCCCCCCAGAAAAAAACTCCACTAAAGCCAAGCATGGGTGAGAGAGGGAGAGCAGGAGGAGAGACAGCCGCTTGCCTTTTTCCCATCTCATTACTGAGGCTACATTAGTACAGTACATCGCTCCACTTAACAACTCCTAAATAACAGACAAACACCAAGTCGGCGGTCGGCCGACAATGCAGACATTTCCGCATCTGCACTCCATAAAGAACATGCAGCATTGTTAACGAATGCAGAGCAACTGACTGCAGAATAATAATAATTTTCCCCAAAAAAATCAGGTGACCGTCCCAAAAAAATATTAGAGAGTGAAAAATGTCTGGGTATGTGTAATCTGATGTCCTCTACAGACAGCTATTCTACTTAAAGACTCCAATCGACTGGGGCGATCAATTAATCTGATCTCCCTGCTCTCATTGGCCGGCTGAGTAGGTCATCCAATAAGGTGCGAGGACTGGAGTAACGGGAGCTGGGCTTGAGGTTAAACCCACCAGTCCCCCTTGAGATTTACGGTTATTGACTGACCACAGGGCCCTAAATTAATTTAGCAGAGGTTCTTACACGCTAAAGAGCAACGATGGAATTGGTGGGGAAAAAAAAATAAAAGTAACAATCCGATAATGAGTCTTTATATGTGTTTTTCTATCAGTTGTCATGCCAGTGCTGTGAACAATGGTTCTTGGGAAAGTTTTTAATCTAATTTGGGACAGTTTATTCTCATATATAGAAACATATTGAAGAGTAACTAATCCACTTCTGGGCAAACTGGTTCATAGTACAATGACTAATCGACATGAAAAGGCAAGAGACCGACTGGGAACAGCACACATGCTACCGTTTTTCAACATTTAGTTAATGGCAATCATTTTTCCTTTCTGTTTTGCAGAAATGGATGCATCTTTAGCCTTTATGGATGCCAAAATATTTGAGCACTGTTTCCATCATACAGTAGTTTAAAAAATAAAAATGACAGAGTAGAATTCAACAGTGTGTGTGTGTTGGGAGGTTGGAATGTGAATCTCAATGACAAGCTTTGGAGTGGGTTTTCATTGTTTTTCCTTGTGTGAGCGCAGCACTATGGCTTGGTGGAAGTCTGGAATCACAGTAATGTCTTTTAGTGGCTACAGGCTGCAGCAACATGTTTATACTTCATCACACCGAGCACATTGGCATCTTCAACCAGGACTGTTATCTTAGCTGCTAGAGGACATTACCTGAGCGGTCTGTTAGCTAACAACCAGCTAGCTAGCTACTTTTTCATGAATCCGCAAATTAGCTAATGCTAACATTTAGTTAACATGCAGTTAAGCAAAGCAAGCCTACCCTTTGCTGTCTTATGTTTCCGTTATATGAAGTGTCCTGTACAATATTAATTCAGTCCAAACCAGATCATTTTGTTGCCTTCACTTAAAGGGGGGGGGGGGTATTTTACTCATTTTGGGCTATTTAAAACTGTTTGACCAGCTTTAGTTTTCTTACTTCTCCCACGCCCAACAAGCCCGTGGCTAGAGCTCGTTAGCTAACCAGGAGTCGAATATACTAACCAGACTAATTTGTAAATTAAATCAAAACATGGTGACACTTAAAGATTCCAAGTTTGCAGATGGGTCACGTACCGTATGAATTGCTCCATCTTTAAAAAATTAGCTAACTGTAGCCGTTGCCATTAAAAATAAAATTAATCCACTCTGTCCTGGCATTTTTTTTTCACATGTTGGGAGACTGTGGAGGGATCTATGTTCCTGCCTGCATCCTACAAAATAATAACTGGAGAGTTGATATATGGCCATAGATATGTTGTTGTTTTAGCTTCACTGGTCACAAAGTAATGGTGCATTCCAGTGTACTCGGAAAAAAACGTCGTCCGAATGTGATATGCGCCGATTCTATTCACTAATGGCGTTTTAGTAGTTGATGTTGAGTTTGGATGCTTGTAACATTCTGAGACTTGCCATACAAACATGAGTTTGCTGCGGGCGATTATGTTTTCCCGAGCAGATGCACTGGAACACATTTAGATTGGAAGTTAGGAATACCGACTCGGAATTATCGATTTCCGAGTGCAATGGAAGCAACGACTTGCGGCACTGCCGAGAGCTGCATTTTGAGACGAGGTTAAAGGGAGTGGTTGTTCACCTGGGCTTGGGCATGCTCTGAGAGGGGTTGGATTATGTTAAGAAGCGCCCGTTATGACGTCTAAAGGGGCTACATTCTGAAACAGCCTGTTTTTGGCCCAATTTGGCACCGTTTTTGGAAAAAGGGGTTGACTTCCAGATTTCAACTTTTCTCAGCTACTTAGGTCAACGATAACCTGTGGAACATGTACCAGGGCCAGGAATAAGCCGCTTTCCATAATATGACCCCTTTAATCCTTATATTTTGTTAACGAATTTGTCTTTCTATAAAGTAGCTAGCTAGGTAGCTACATGGTTAGCTAACACGCTATAACAGCTAGTCCTGGTTGAGTGAACGATAGCTACTCACTGGCAAAAATGCCACTGCACTCAATGATGAAGTAATAACTACAGAAATAATCTGATTAGTTAAAGGAGTTGTTGAGGCCACTGGTAACTTGGCAAAATCAAGACGTGCCACCCAGTGTATCAAAATAATATAAAAATATCGACTACGCAATGGCCAAGAGTGAAATAGAGAAGATTGGCCACTCTCACACAGCAGATCTGTAAAGAGCACAAATCCTAATCCTTAACACCACATTTGCTCCTACAAAATAAAGGCACCAACACACACCAGAATATCCAGGCAAGCAGCTTTCAGGAGCGTGATCTGGTCAGCGATGGTCAGCCCCGTGAAGCCAGGCACTCGTTTGGCAAATTCCACGATCTTGATAATGCACTTGGTGGCCAGCTCGCTGAACTTGTCCCACAGGCCCAGGTCCAGCCTCACACGGTGGTCTGCACTCGAGTTCTGCAACACACACACAAACACACACATAGTAAAGCGTCAGGCAAAAAGGCTGGCATTTTCGTCACCGCACAGCGAGCGAACTGCTAATGATCTCCTCAACCGACGCACTCTCCTTCACTCTGCTCTATATGTGTCACACTTATATAAATAGGCTCCATAAGGACCTGAGCTCTGGAAAACAGTGCCAGGATTTGTTGTTGTGAATAAGCCGAGCTGAGCCGGGCGGCCGGGGCTGCGATAATGAGCGGTACGAGTGTCAGTGGGATGCTCTGGCGATGAGGGGATGCAGTAATGGAGCTGTGACAGGTAGCATAGAGCACTTTGAAGCCAGAGGTGCCATTAATACAGCATACGGCCCAGAACCTACACAAACACTATAGGGGACAGGAGATAGGTGGGAGCAAGAGAGCAATAAAGAAACGGTAGGACATCACAATGTGCAGAAGGGGGGGGAAAAAAGTGGTGGCGACGCTACCGCAAGCCATCAGGGAGGGGGGAAAGAGAGGAGAAATGACAGATGAAAGGAAGGAAAGTTAAGTATGTGAGAGCAGCGAGGCACTTTGGAAGGGAAAAGGGAAGCAGGAAGTGAGAGAGACTGGCACAAACTGTCCCATGAATACAGAGAGTTTGTCTCAAGGGCGTACGATGTGTAGGTGTGTGAGCCAGGGGTGCATTGATGTATCTGTCTGCTGATATGTGGGGCTGACAGCCTTTTATTACAAATCAGATGTTGGGCACCTCTGATATGACGGAGGTTCCTCCCTGATCACAGCTAGTGAATGTGTTTCTTTTTTCTTTTAGTCAGTTCAGTAGCTGCTACCCACCTAAAAGAATGAGTATTGGTTTCAATGGAGAGTTTTAGTGTCCCATGATGGTCTAAATGCTGTTTCAGAGGGTTTACCACCCTGACAAGAAAACAATTCTGGGAGAAACAATGAATACTTGTACTTTTTGGCATGAAAATGCTCAAATTTAAAACAAAATAAAATACACACAATTGGCAATCCAAAAGTATCTGCATTAAATCAGTACTAGTATCAGCATCAAAGCCCAATATCGGCCCAATATATCAACAAACTGATATATCGCCAAACTGATATATCGGCAAACTGAATGAACTGTATTTGTACTTTTTTTTTTTTTTGTTTGCCGCAAGAATGTTGTGCTTTGAGTTTGAAAGGAGAGGAAGCAGCCAGGAGAGGAAGAAGAAGAGGCAAAGGGAGAGGAGAGGGGGGATCAGGCCATCAGTGTGACACAGTGAGAGAATGAGCACCAGTTGGGGAATTGGTTTGGTGTAGCAGGGGAGTGCAAGGGCCGTGGTGCACTCGCTTGATACCGCGAATGGAGCATCTGATGATAATTTGTTTGTTTTCCGATGGTTTACATGGAATAGCCCATCTGTTATGGATGAGTGAGCCTCCCCATGCAGCAAGGACACGACGCACACACTCACAGAGATGCTACACAGCAACACTGAGTCCCTACACATTGGAAAAGGAGGGTTCTTCAAGGGTTCTTTGATTAGGGTAGTGTAGGGTACTGCATTGGTATACAGGTTGATCCGTGACACAGGTCCTTAAATTTGTTTTTTAAAAAGGTCTTAATGCTTGAAAAGCCAAGCCGTGATCAACTGACGTCTCTTTTGATCTTTATAATTTATAATTTCCTGAACCCACCCTCTCACAAACCAAAGTTGTAAGATGTTAAAATGACAATAGGAAATAGTAGTTACAATTATATTTCCCCCCTTCAATTGACAGCTTGTTGGCCTTCTCTTTCTCGTGTTAAATTGTCTAAATTTAAGGCCTTGAAAGTATTAAAATGTCTTCAATCCTTTTATTAGTTCAATCGCTAAAAGTTAAATTAATTTCCACTTAGCAATTAAAAGGTCTTTACAAAGGTCTAAGTGTTCTTTAGAGGACCTTCAAGGATAGAGTCTACCACCTTTTTAGGCTGCTATAAATCTTCATGATGTTAACTCATAGTAAACATCATAACAAGTAACATCAAACGGATTGACCACAGTACTATAGGGAACTTTTCTAAAATAGTTTTCTCTCTATAGCTAATTTATCTGCTACAAGCCGGTGTCCATTATCTGGAACTAAACAAAACCCCTTTTTGTTCAGAGTGTGCACACTACCGCTCACTGGCCTCAGGAGAGAGGAAAACAAAGCCTTTGTGTGACTGTAATTGACTGTTCCGTAGCCTTTGTTTTTCCAGATCGTAAATACTGCTGCAAAGACACGATGACAAAGCCTGCGCCATGTCTTTGGCTCTCCAAATACACTATCCTTCGTAGGGTTCGACTGAAGGTTTGTCGTTGCAGGCCGTTACCGATACCGGTATTTTTGGATTAAAGCTGCCGGTAGCTGATAATTTGTGACCATATTCAATACCTTAAAATTTGGCCGTTTTCATTCCAAAACATTCATAAATAAAAATAACCATTCACTGTTAGACCACCATTTTTTTAGCAGGTGCATCATGGGACACTAACACTCCATTGAGGCAGGTTTCATTGCAGATTTTACAAAAAATGAGCGACCTCCATCATATCGGAGGTGGCAGACACTAACCGGCCAGATATCTGCTTTTTAATAAAAGGCCAGTATCGGCCCAATATAACTTATGTATCGGTCTAACCCAAGTCCCCAAGTCCCCCTATGCTATTTTAAGAGTCTGCGTCCAGCTCCGGACTGACTGTGACCGACCACCCCCCCCCACTCCCCTCTGCTTCACGGCGCATCAATCCCCCCGGGGTTGTTACTGTTGGGCAGTTTAGCGCCGATGTGGCTGGACAATGTCGGGAGAAAACAATCTATTGTGTGGCCACCCGGGAGAGAGAGAGAGGAGATACAGGGAGACAGAGAGAGAGAGAGATCATTAAATATGATCCGGGGTTAAGTGAGAGGCACATTAGGGCCGTGCTTAAATCACACGCAACGAGCCGCGGTCGACACTACAGCACTACGGACGCACATTCCACTGATTGACGTCCTTTTTGATGGGAAGAAGGTGGCGGTGTTGAGGCGAGTGTGTGTGTGTGTATGTGCACATATGTTGGGGCGGAGAGGTTATATTAAAGTAACTTGTCTTGTTGTTCCCTCTGGGCTGAGAAGAAAACGGGAAGAAAAGGGGGAAGGGGGAGTCGGGAGTCGGGCGAGATAATTCGCAATTGGATACCACCCCGCCCCCCCCCTCCCCCGTCTGCAATCTCAGTCAATTACACGAGTCCCATAATTCAATAGAGCGAATTCTAATTTCATTTAAGAACATTTATCCAAACAAATTAGACAAGTTAGAAAATAAGCTACCAGTGTAGAAATGAACGGCGTGGCCCGGCTGCAGCTCGGGATGCATGACAGAGAAAGAAGTAAAACACCCAGTACCTGTGACGGATCGCGATGCGCGCGGCTGTAATGTGGCTAATATCTCCCGGGCCGGGCCACGTACACCGAGCGGCAGCCGGCGCCTCCTTGAGCCAAGGGCCCCGCGCAGCCCCTAATGTTTTATTTTGTCTTTTAAACCGCCGGGGTTGTTTTTCATCATCATCACTGTCAACGAGGCGCTATTCATTGTCGAGCTAAGCCCTCTCACTCACCCGGCTATCTCCCTGCTAACCCGGCAATGAACTCCTAAATCACCGCAGACTAGGATTTGAATATTTCACCGCATAATTGGAGCTTTAACCTAATCTAGGGGCGCGGGAGCTCCTCTTCTGTTTCTGATGAGGAGGACTCAAAAGGCGCATCAGGATCCAATCGCTTGTAATAATGAGGAGCTTCTCACAGTCTGTGAGCAAGCATAATTACCGCTGATCCAGATTAAGGCTTTATCTGAGGCCCGACTGCCACTCCAACAAACAGCAAACACTAGCTTATATCATAACTGGGGACCAATATTTTTTTGTTATTATGCTCCACTATTTTCAGCTGCAGATTTTCAGCTCAACTGTAAATAGTTTATTCTGTAAAGTGAGGGAATGTCTGGTGGGGAAAGGGAATGGGAGGAGAGGACAATGATTGGATGCTTTGTGCAGCGATTGAAAGGAAAAGTAGCAAGTTGCAGAGGAGCCGAGATGGGAGCTTACATTTAAGCGAAGTGGCATGCTAGTTAATGGCTGTGCAGTGCGCTGATTTGTTCCATTTTAGCATCATTCACCCTTCTCTACACACTTGACTGAGCAGTTTTCACCATTGCAACAAAAGAGATTATATTCCATATCATGGCTGCTCGATGGCTTTGTTTATTTTACTGTAAGCAGCATTTAACATGATTGACAGGTGTCATGAGATTTCCCGAAATGGAGTGTGTGTGTGCCAAATCATTACTGATATACCCCTCCCCCCACTCCCTACAGAAGACTGTTTGCAGAGTGCAGGTGCCAATCACGGCTCACTCCCGTCGACTGTAATCTATATGTAAGTCGGCTTAAAAAACAAACACATTAGACACTGTCAACTCCCTGCACAATGCTGCCGTGCCTACGTGTCAATCAAAGCGCCGCTATCTCAACCTGCTATCAAGCCGTCAGCCGTCCTGCAGCTCTCACGTAACTATTCGCCTGTCAAAGCGTTGCGGAACTCAACCCGAACAAGGCTTTCCGGCGCGGCGCTTCATCTGCATGTCAATCTGCAAGCCGAAGGGGTGCATGCTCTGGAGGTTTCTCCGTGTATTTATGACCTTTGACTTTTGCATGAGTGCAGAATCATCCCTCGGAGTAAAGAGGAGAGGCCTGCTGTCACTCCGACGAGGGGAACCTACAGTTGTCGAGTGGGCAGAGGCAAAGGACTGATGTGCCCAAATGACGCGAGGTGGCTTCGGTTCCATCTTGGATCCACCTTTGGTTCAAGGCTCAGAACCAAACGCACCACGTCAGGCCCTGTGCGGATTAGTATCCCTCTACTGTCTGGCCCTTTCACAGGTTGTCAGTTTAGAGGGCCCCAGGGGGCTTCAGGGACGGAGGGCCTCTCAAAGCTCCAAGTCAACCTCAGTATCTGCTGAGAGAAATAAAGCCCTCAAAGTGACAGTCGCCCACAATGCAAAGCTTAGCCCCGTCACACACCAGCGCATAGCGCCGCTGCTTCCACGCCCGTTTGATTTACGGAAGCAGATAACCAAGCCGCAAGTTGGATTAGCCGCATTTATTCCACTTTTCATGTCGAACGTGTCAAAACTGGAGGCGCGGGCTCAGTCGCAGCCTCTGTCAAGCAGACTGATGGGCAGCTGCCTCCGTGAATGCGCCTCAGCTCAGAGACATTTTCCCTGATGAGGGTTTGATGTTGGCAGCAGTAATGCCTTATGTCTCTGACACCCTCTTTTTAATTTCTCCTCTATTTAAATGAATACTGCGAACATCCCGGATGCTACTCACCAGAGGGGCCGGTACTCGGGTGTGTTATCAGGGCAGCGCAATCATACGATGCTCGCTTTTTTAAGAGTCTTTCCATGTGCAATCAATAGCTATTGAGACAGGAACAGGAGCTGCTGCTGAAGATTCGCCTGGACAGTCGGCGATGTGCAACCTGAGTGCTCAAGCTGCATTAGAGAGGGATTTAGAGTACAGTTCATGACATTGATTATCATTATGGACTCTGCCACTCACTAGCTAGCCTGTAAAGACCGGATCAAACAGGCCCACCGTGCCACGGACAACACGGGGTCGTGGAGCCAAAGTAACGATGTAGCAAACCGAAGCCGAACACTCACTCTGCACACATGTGTTTTTCAGAGAGACGATCTGCTTTATTGATGTGCGCCGGCGCCGTAGGACAGCGAACTCACCGTGGTGTATTTGCCAAGCTGGCAGAGGGAAGGGAAGGTCTCCTGATGGGCCTTGCGGATCTTGTCGATGATGGCCTCCAGCTCAGCTGTCAGCTCATAGCTCTCCGCCAGCTCTGGCTTTGGGCTCTCCTTTTTCTTCTTATTCCGGTCATTTCGAACGGCTGAAGGAGGAAAATGAAGGATTAGGATTAGTGTCAATGATGATGATGACTATTGCAAACGGATGTATTCATCGCCATGGGAAATGTTGGTGTTGGTGCTGACTGAAATACAATAAAAGGCAACTCAGGGAGAGGACGCCAGAGCATGGGAGCTAAACGTTCATCCAGTTTTCTTTCAGAGGTGCAGTGATCTCTCTAATAGAACACTATGCAGAGCAGCTAACGAAAATGTTTTGAAATCTCAGATGAGGAAAGTAAAATGTCTTTTCTGTCAGCTTTTCTTTTCAGTCTGTCAGCTTCGTGCCAATTGCAAAGAAACAGATTATCAAAACTTATTAACAAAACTGATTATCTTTCCATTACGACCGTAATCTCTCCCACTGTTAGATGTAATCAATCTGTGGTGTTCAATGAATTCTGGGAGTTATTTTGTTGCATTATTTTTTTGGTGTACCCACTTTCCCTCAACCTGCCTTCTACCTCAGTTAGCGATTTCCTATGTTTCCCAGAATGCCTTTCGACAAACCCCAGAGAACCTGTTGCATCCAGAGGTTTTTTTTGGTGGAGAGAGCAATAATGATAGTGATAAAAAATATCGAAAAAATGGGAATTGCGGACCTCACACATATGTCTTGTGGCTGTATTACACTATGGACTATTACTGCTACTGCCAGTGGAGAAATTGATACCGCTGCCTCTTCTAAAACAGACCCAGAAATCCAAGATACATCGTCAATAGCTGTTAATAGTGTTAACATGTTTAAGGGTGGATGTTTGCTTTTCTGCTTTAGACACTGAAAATCCTGGAGGCATGTATTGCAACCACACTGATGGCAGTGATCAGAGACCCAAACTACCACACATACCTGATTCTATACATGAAATAGCACTGTAAATGGGTAGGGTGAAGGCTGGAAGTCATGCAACGTTGTCATAACCTGTCCACAATTGCCTTACAAGGAAGACGAGTTAAACAGTCTGCAGTCTGACCACTGAGCAGATGCACAATGCACAGCGTTTACTCCCAATGGTTTCCTCACTTAAAAACGCTCCACTCCAGGGTTCACTTAGACCTTAGACCACCTCACTGGGTCAGACCAGGGAGCGGTCGGTTTGATTAGGAATGAATAGAGCGTCTTTATCCGAGGACAAAGACGTCACAGTCCTGGACACACTATTTGATTGACAAGTGATCACTGGGAAGTGCACAGCAACAACAATAACTAGAAATGGTTACCTTTTTTTTTAACCAAAGTTAAACTTTTAATACAAAGTAGTAGTATTAAAAGTTCTAGGAGTATTACATTACTGTCATTCAGCAGACGCTTTTATCCAAGGCGACTTACAAAGTGATAGCCAACGCTATGTGGGGCTCGAACCGACGACCATGAGACAAAGAGTCTCGTGCTCCATCGACTGATTTTGAATGGTGTTGCTAGCTTAAGCGGCTCATGTTGCATTTTTGTTTAAAGATTAACGGAAGTTGTACGGAAGATTAAGTATGAGAGTATTGAAGCAAGCACAGTAAAGGAGTCAAGGACAGATACTCTAGCTAGCCACGTCTTCTTCTCCAGGGAATAATCACACCACAGAAGATGTACTCTTACATGACCGACACATTCAGGCATGTTCCATGCTGCCTGATGCATAGGAAAAAAAAATTCAGTTGTAATACTAATACTGCTACTGCTTCAACTACTGCTACTACCGCAACTACTACTACTGCTACTACTACTATTACTACTAGTACTACCACTACTACTGCTACCACTACTGCTACAACTACTGCTATAACCGTGACTACTATCACTACTACTACTACAAAAGGCCAATATCAGCCCGAAATATTGGTGTAATCCTCTACGTACACCAATTTGTAGATATTTAGCTGTTCCATATTTGACTGTGCATGATAACCCACATCCAGTCATCAATCCCAACTAAAGAGGCGTATGCACCATTAGGAGAGAGAGGTATAAAGCAGGCCTGAGCTCAACTAAGCCCAGGTTGTTGCTGTGTTTGTTGTGTGTACAGTACACCCTGAGAGACCCTGCGTCCGTGGAGTCCTTTGCTTCATTAGGCTGCTGAAAGACCAGATCTTTGAAGTCTGTCGCAGCAGGGGGCTTCAAACAAGCCAATCAGGTTGATTACTCAATACACACAGCGTGATCATCCCCACATCACACGTCTCTGATCAGCTGCAAACCCCCCCCCCCCACCACCCTTTGCAATAATAAGGACTGGAGCTGGAGAGAGAAAGAGCCGGGCCCATTGTCACCACCGAGACACCCAAGGGACCTTCCTTGGCTGACAACACAACAGTCACATCCTCTGCCCTAGTTTACAATAAAAACCCTTTTATATTCACACACCAAAGCCGGGGTTTGAAACCTTTAAAGAAGATCTAGAAATAGAGGGAAGTATATATATTTATGAGGGATTTTGTAAACACTGGCCTACTTAAAGAATAGAAAACATGTTGGAACTTATCAAACCGTGCTTTGGCAAACAGATAGGAGGCTGGAATACTGTTTCCATTGTTCAAGATTTTGGCGCTGGGTGCTCTTTGGATGAAAAAAAAGGGTCTTCTGGTAATCATGTGGGGGGAAAAAAATCCTAGATCCAAGTCATTTAAAAAATCTGAAAGCCTTTATTCTACTTGGCTAGTTGTTTATTATTCAGATATTGACAATGAGTCATGAATTACTTTAGTATATTTATTAACACAAAAAACGAGTGCTCAGGAGAGAGGTACACACAAGAGAGGTGTGCAGATCTCTGCCAGAGAAGCGTCTGAGCAGAGATTATAAAGAAAGGTACAAAGGGGCTAGTTTCTAAACATCTACAAGGTCATGCTAGTTTAGTCTGAACAATCTGTTCTGTGTGAAAGTGCTCCTAAGAAGGTGCATGGAAGGAGGACACGGGACAGGTCTAAGCACGATCTAAGTTACACAAGGCATCTAAACAGTTCATTATGTCGTGCTAACTAGCTGTAACTGTACATTAAAAATTGCTTTGCACGTCTTCAAACAATTCAAATTTAGAATTCTAAATTAATATAATATAGTATATAATATAGTATAGTATAGTAAATATAGTAAAATAATTTCCATTTTTTCGGTTAGAGTAATTCTGCTTGTCCTCTTTTGGAAAATATAAAGATCATGGCCAAATAGTAGGAAGCTCACAACCTGATGACATTGAAATCAGGGAAATATGGGGACATTTTCCTTCCCAATACACAGATTTACTCTGTTTTTACTCTGCCTTACTGATTGCTGTGGATGATTTGATGATGTTCCATTTCTATGCTGACTATCTTTTACCTCACTTGAGTTCTTGATGTGGTTCCCTGTTTAAAAAGTTTATAATAGTTTAAAAAAAATTCAAAGAAATTCAGACCGAATGTGACGCGAGACACATAACTGTCTCATCTGCAGGATGTCCGGCAGCACGGCAAATCGAATAGCGAAGTAAATCTAATAGTAGACTTCCTCCTGATGATCATGGTCCTGGTGCTTCTTCTGCTTTTTAAAGCTCGCACCTAACCCGCATCACGTCTTTATTTGGAATGCACAAGGCGATCAAAAATAATGCGCGCAAATGTCCAGATACTATATAAATATGTGTTTTCTTTGTCATTGCATTATTGTATTATAGGACATATAATACGCACTTACCTTATCTCGCATCCAGCCTACTCAATGCCTCCTGATGAATGAAGGGTCAATAGGGTTATCTATTTAAGAGAATTAGACTGGATGTTTTGGTCAGTGGTGCCCTTATGCTGATTACCGTCACTGTTGAGGGGCTGACATTAATCACTCCGTATAATATTTTGACCTAGATCGGTGACCCATATGTGCATTACATGTGAGTAATTGTCCCTGAATGTATCCGTGGGAGACCCTATATCAGCTACTACTATATAGTCAGCAAAGCAAACATGTGGCGGTGTTAATTCATGTCTTCAATTGGACAGAATGGTATGCAATTGTTGACGACATTTGGATCTGGATTTCGATAATGAAAGAAGAAAAACCCGAGATGAGAGAGAGAAAATTGCATCATGACCTTGCCGGACCAGTTTTCTACACCTTGCATGCAATCTTCATTTTAAACATTTCAGCAGTCGGCAGAATAACAGAGGGATAACAGTGGACAGGGCCTTTGGCTATCTGCTGTTCCAAACAGAAAAGCAGCCATGATCGAAGGTCACAGCAGCAGATAAAACAGAAGGCAACAACAGAGCAAGAGACCTTCAACAACATCTCTCCAGTGCAGACAAACAGATGTATTTACAGATGTAGTATGTGGACTGCTAAAAATGGAAGCACAGCTTTTAGAAATGCTCCTCCAGTGTTGTTTTGTGTGGCCAAATGTGTTTTCATGCCCTCTAGAAAGAGAACACCTTGGCAGCTAGGGCTGTGTTCACACCTGCATGCCTTCGTGCTCAATCCTGAGCTCCTGCTCATATCTGATTTTTTTAATCTAATGTATCCTAGGATGTAATCCATATCTAATACCAGTATGAGCATCGAGTATGAGCACCATATGACATCGATGTGGAAAAGAGTCGCATGTAGAGAAATAACAAAATGCGTCACATTTCAGTTACAGTATGCGCCTTTGAGTTTTGCCTGACTTGAGGCGTCTCCCCAAATACCATTCAAGTCGCTATTTGTCTTTCTTTCCATTGTTGCGCCTTGTCCTCCATGCTAGCCCTGGCTCAGCCAAGGTGCCGTGGTGCCAAAATTATGACAATTGCCTCTGGTGAATGATGTAAGATTTACTCATTGTCATGGCAACGACAGCGTGATGATTTGACTGTTCAAATCTGAGTCTTTGGCCGGATCAGAATTGAAAAAAATACGCTTCCATGAAGCTTTTTGCTGAAAACATCAGATCTGTGTCACGTGTGAGGGGGAAAAAAACAGAATTGGGACCCTTCCAGCTACGGTGTGAACATTGCCTCAAAGAGCAGCCTCTGATCTCCCAGCGCTCCAGCTAATTCTGCGGGAAACACTGCTGCCGAATGGGTTGGCAGCTTCAGTGAGGGAGGACGGCCATGGTGGTGGTGTCAGGGTTAAGCCAGGCAGTATGCGATCTTCTCACTGTAGATACACACAGCTCCACGGAAGGAGCGGGGGGTGTTATGCATAACGGTATGGAAAGGGGGATGGTGCGCAATCTGTTCATGTGTGTGTGTGTCATTTGTCACAGCGCTGTGACAAACTGTGTCTGGCGAGGGGTTGTGGTCTTCCGGAGGCCGGCGAGCCAGGAGATGTGATTTAGGAAGAGAGGGACGTGGCGGTGGCAGTCCACACCCCCTCCCCCCTCCTCCCCAGGGCAATCAATTACCCCTGCACTCCAAGCAAATTACTGCTAGCATGAGCAGATACATCCAAATGATGCATCGGACAAGAGGCCATGAAAATAGATGGGTTTTTAATACCCACAAAGGGGGCGGAGGGAATCCACCCTGCAGAGGGACTCTATCTCATCATAATGTAGTGGCTGTGATAACTACTTCTGACTCCCCAATGACAAATATCTATTCTTGAATATATATGGTATATGTGGTTTGCAAAGTGGGGGTCCTTGAACGGGGTGCCCCATGTAAAACACTTCCATCACTTCCATGATCTAAAAAAAAATTCTTCCTTTCTGTGGTTCTTTTTTTAAAGGGGTGAACAGTCCAAATTCCATGACCAGTGGAAACGCTCCCTGAAAGGGTTCCAGGAGTCCTTGAGGGGTTTCCAGGGGGTAGCCAGCAAAATGAGGAATAGTTTGATCTGAATAGAATATAGTTTACTAGAAAATGAATGACTATTGTAATCCTAGATTTCACACTCATCTCTATGATCTCAGTTCTACAATTCAATACTAAATCAAAGACTAAAATCCTCTTTTTTTGAGATCACTGGTACAAAATCTTTACAACTGGGTGTCCGTTGTCTAATATGCCTCTACTACTTGAGAACCCCCAGCTTGAGCTTAGTGTATTCAATGCACGGAAAAAAAGTTCCAGTATCTCGGGGCCTTTAGGGAGCAATGTGGAGCCTCGTTGCAGTGAATGAAGGGTCATTGAGCGGAGATCAGCAGCACTGTCAAATAACCACTCTTCACACTGTCACACTCGTGTCCCATGGCTCTCCGCGACATTCATCCACTCCTCATTTAGTCAATGAGCAATGTCCCACCCTCTTCTCTTTTTTCCCTCCTCTTTATTTCTTTTGTCACTGCCAATCGCTTTTTTTCTGCTCTGCTGCTTTGGCGGGATGTTGTGTGCCGGCGGTGGCAGCAGGCGTGGACGGGCGGTGCCGTTCTGGAGAAGCTGCCGGCCGGCCATCTGTGCGCTGCCGGCTCTGTGCGGGCATCTCGGTGGAGCTAACAGATGCGGCGGTAAATAAACACGATCGATCTGGTGGCGCGCGGTGCGGCTGGTTTTTCCACGGCACTTAACACGGCAGCTCCTAACGCTATCCAGGTGGGTATTGAGGAGCGGTGATAATTCTCCACATCCACCAGAGCGCCGAGTTTAACCTAATGGTCCTGGTGGGGCGGAGGGGCTGTCAGATGGGACACCTGCACTGTGAAAATATGACCTTGCTGCAGGGGGGGGGGCAATGGCAGTACAAACTCAACCCACAGCCAGAGTGGGAAGCTTCCCAACAAACACAAAATGGGCTGGAGTTACTCACTATGGGCAGGGTGTTTGCTGTGTGTGTGTGTGTGTGTGTGTGTGTGTGTGAGAGAGAGAGAAAGAAACTCAGAGCCATGGCTGTAATGTCACTGAATGGGTCATTAGCAGGTCTTTGCTCTAGGGTTAGACCAACACATCAGGCCGATATTGGCCTTTTATTAAAAATCAGATATCGGCCAGTCCCTCCAGTGGTGCCTCCTCGGCCACAGCTAGTGAATGCTTTTCTTATTATATTTTATATCATCTGTCTGACCAGAGAAATCATTCCAGTGTGGTGTGGGAGGATTTTACTCAACAGCTTCAGGGGTGTCAGTCTGTAAAACCTGTAATGAAACCTGAAGGAGCTGCTGACCCACCTAGAAGAATTTCATCACTATGGCTTTGGGTTTTAGTGCCCCATGGTGGTCTAAATACTGTTTGAGGCTTTTACTAATTTGAGTTTTCTGAATATTGGCACAAAATATCACCGGCAGCTTGAATACAAATCTCTGCATTGGTTATCGGCCTTTCAAAAACCCATATTGGTCTGAGTCTGCCTCGCTCCATGCCATTCACATGACTTCACTTATTGGCCAAGACCCGTGGAACAGGACAACACACACACACACACACACACACACACACACACACACACACACACACACACACACACACACACACACACACACACACACACACACACACACACACACACACACACACACACACACACACGGCTATTAAAGGACACAGGGTACATCTCTAAACAAACCACCTCCTCCTCCTCTGCGGTTTCATCGGATTCATTTTGGATCGCATCAGTACTCATGAGTCTACGAGCCTCATGATTGCTTACGACCGAAAAGATACGGGGAGATAACTTGTGTAAAGATGCATTCAGGCACACACCTGCTGGTGCAGCACACACACACACAAAACAATCCCTCCTTTGTGTTCCACCCTAAGCAGCAGCTCCGTTATCTCCAGAGGCACATGATAGCACGAGTCTCTCCAGTGTGCAAAAAGCAGAGCTTCCCTTCCATCTTCTGACTCTCGGGCCTCACACTGAGCTTTCAACGCCTACCCTCCTCCCCAGAACTCCACGCCACACCACCACATAAGGCACCTTGCAACGGTTACCACTTAATACTGCATCTAAAAATGTGGCGATAACTTGAACGTCATATATTAAGGATATCACGTATTAACAACATATGGTATGAACGATATATATTATCAGAAGAGTCTATTTTGTTCTGGGGAAGGAGCCATGTTTCCATGCTCACGTTCATTGTCTCCGTTGCCATGGACACAATTGCGTTTCCAAGGCAACGTGTTGTTGAGCGGATAAAGGTAACAGAACAATTTAGCTGTTTAACCTCTCATTCTGGGCGCAATTCGAAAGTGCGCTCTAAAAGACGGAAAGAGCAATTAGTCGAAGATTATTTATTAAAAAACAAAACAAGATTACAAGAGAAAAAACAAGATTATTAAAAGAATAATTGTTTGAAAATGTCAGGCAAACAAACATGAACACGTGAAAAGACTCATTGACTGCCTGACCATGAGTATTGAAAGTATTAGCAGTAATATTTCAACATTTTCCATCTCATTCACCTCTACATCTAGACATCTAGAATCACGTCTTCTATTAGATCCATCTTTGGGCTCAGATCAACCCAATCAGTGGTAATGTTGAATAGTGATCAACTAGATTCCATTAATCACAAGGCTATTGTGGATGAGATTTTCAAGATTCGTATAATTGAACAGTTTGTTACAGAACTTGAGGTTTTGATGAAATTCAAATAGAAAATTCACCCAAAATTAGAATGTCTATTTCAGTATATTACAACCACATTGACGGTTGTAGTTACTTCATGTATGAGATTTTGAGAATGTGTCACTGATAATATTTTCAAATATTTCTCGAAGAATTTCCATTCTCGTCCATCCTGCCGCTTTGTTTACTTCCACCGTAGCGAGTAGCACTGGCTGACACGTGACATCATTCACTTCCTCTCTGGCCAGAGGTGTTTGGCGTCCAACCCTCTGGATAGGAGGGTGCCCGGTGCCCTGCTTCCATAAGGATGCAACTACACCAAATGTGGGTCAAAATTGGCTGTGACAGGTAAATCTGCCAATTCTACCGGGTGCTTTGGCAGGTTAGGATTTCTGAATTGGAAGTGGCAAGCAGGCAAGAAGAACAACATACTACAATGCCAAGTCAAGATGGATTTACACTGTGGAGGAGTCTAAAATCAATTATTTTGTGGCTGAGATGAGCAACCTTGGAGAATATTAAATTGTTGATGGGAGTAATAAAGGTAATAGACCGACATAATGAAGCGTATTGTTTTACCAAGGTTGCCAACTCGCACATATTTGGCAACACTTTCAGTCTCAAAACTGTTTTGATCATAACTCTGACTCCAGATGAGTTTCCTCAGGAGAAACAGAGAAGTCCAGAGGAGGAGATAGAAAGAGAGGGAGATGGAGATAGATGAGAAACAGAGAAGTCCTGGGGAGGAGAAGAAAAGATAGGGAGGTGGAAGAGAAACAGGCAGTCCCAGAGGAGGAGAAAGAAAGAGAGGGAGGTGGAGGAGAAACCGAGAGGTCCAGAGGAGAAGGAAAGAGAGGGAGATGGATGAGATACAGAGAAGTCCAGAGGAGGAGATGGAGGAGAAACAGAGAAGTCCAGAGGAAAAGGAAGGAGATGACAGAGATATGGAGCAGCAGAGGAGAAAGGAGTTTTTTAAGTTCTTCCTGATGTTTAAATTCTAGTAAAACAATATACATAATGTAAATGAGTACTATGTAATTCCCAGCAGCTCAAGTGAGATGTTTCAATTATTGTACATTAGAGGGATGACATGAAACTGTCACTCCAGCAACCTGGTTATAGGCTGTAATCAATTACTAACAAACATTTTGGCTAGTGAACAGTAGACGAGGGAGCAGGACATTAAGGACACGACTCCATCACTTCCACCCATGGATACAGGGAAGGGAATTGTCCCCTTTCTCATCAGCCACCCAGTGGGGGCAAGGGGAGGGGGGTTAGCCCAAGGATATCAAGACATCATCTTCTCCATGACTCCACTGTTGAGGTGTAAAACAGCATCAGAGAATGAAATGACCCCCCACCCCCATCCCACAACCCGCATGAGGCTAATGGAGCATGAAGTGAGCCATAAGTGCTGATGCAATCAAAGGATGCCAATAACCTGTGAAATGCAAACTGTTCCTATGGATAACAAAGGAGCCGAGGGAGCGCGAGCACCTTGTCTCTGTTTCCCCGACTACAGGGTGTCCGAAAAGTCTGACGTCATGGGGATGAGTAATATTTCATTGTTTGTGTTCGTTTAATCGTTCATCCACCTGTTCCTCATCTCACTACTGCTTTGGCCCTTACTGTTGCCTTGTTTCTTGTTGCACTTGGTTTCCCTGTGTCCAGATGGTCAAGTGGGTCAAGGCACCAGGGTTTTTGGTGTCTCCATGGAGGCGCTGGTTCGAATTCCATTTCTGACAAATAATTTCCCAATGCTTTTCAGACACCCTGTAGAGTTGAATGAAACCCCTCTTCAAGTTTGGCACTATGATAAGCATTGGCAAAAGTCGACTCCTCACTCCCACAGCATGATGAAATGGTGTTAATGGGTTATTTACCTGTTAGAGAGTGAGATTTTTCACGTTCCACCAATTCTTCAGGAGAATAATATACTTTTTTTGGAGGATATTTACAGGATGTCCTCTTTGGGCACATCAAAATCATACACTGCAAATGTCATTTAGTCTTGTATTCAGTCTTCTAGTCTTATTTTTCTTAAGGTAAGTGCACAAATCCACCAAAGGTGTGTGATGATTTGCAGTTTCACTTCAGTTTATTTCAGGTATTTTCTTAAACCAAGTGACAACATCTTGAAATGGTATATATATATATATATATATATATCTCTACTCATATCAAGATGACTTTATTCGAGAAACCTCTTGAAACAAATGAGACAAAGGAATGATCCGACTTCCACTGGCAGATTTGTCCATTTGATTTGAGAAAAAGAAGATTAAGACTGAATATTAAATGAATGACTTGTTAAGGACATTTTTGCAGTGCAGAGACAATTCCTACAGGGGATGGCTATTAAGGTACCAGAAAACAGTGGTCCCTTTATTCTGTGAAGAGGTGTGATCAGTAGTTGGGTTTGATGGTTTTTCAAGGCCGATACTGATACATTTTTAGATTGAAGCTGCCGATAGCTGAGATTTTGTGCCAGTATTCAGTAACTTTAAATTCAAACAAAATTGCAAGCATTCTATGTTTCTCCCAGAATTTTATTCCTGACATGAAAAGCCTCTGGAACAGCATTGAGACCATGGGACACTAAAACTCTCAATTGAAACACAGGATAATACTTGGCAAATGGCAAACTGAAATATCAGTCCAACCCTAATCAGTGTATTGGGATTTAAACTCACACTCTTTGGACATCCCCACTGAGAAGCACCTCTGCAGCCGGCAGTACTGACAGCGGTTCCTCGTCACCTTGTTGATAATGCAGTTCTTGTCCCGGTGACACGTGTACACCATGTTCTTCTGGATGCTTCGGCGGAAAAACCCCTTAGGAGAAAGAGAGAGGGAGGGCGGGTGTTAAAGAGCAGTCAGGAGAAAGGAGGACACATTTTAGTCTTTTCCTTTGCAAAACATTGTACGGTACCCCCCTCACACCGACCTCATTTCACCTCCTCTGTAGCGCCATTGAAAATCTCCTGTCACTGGATATCATAATGTCACAACATTCAGCATAACAATAGTGGTAGAGTGGTATAGTGGTAGAAGTTTTGTCTTTCCGTTGCCACGAGGGCTGAGAGAAAGAAAGAGACAGTAAAGCCCCTATTGGGAACACTGGAGTTTCAAATGCCAGATTTAAGCTCAGAGACAGGGGTCCTGGCGGGTACAGGAGCTCTGCAGTCAGTGAAGAACCTAAGGGTATCAAACAGTGCCGGTGCAGTGTGGCGAATAAGGTGGGGAATACTGGGCCTGTCTTTGACAAGGTGACATTGAGCCTCCTGAAGCTTCTCTGGAAGACCAAAGCCAGTCAGTTCTATTGATCTGTTTTCATTCAAACAAACCCTTTCATTGTAATTCAGTGCTACAGGACTCAAGTAATGGATCTTAATTGGGGCCCCGTTCGACATAGTATTGTTCACAGACCCACTTAACTGATTGTAGGAGGTACAGCACGTGTGCCTATAGAGGTAGCCCCAGATTGCTTTGACGAGAGTGGAAGAGCTCTGCGTTAAGGCGTTTAGCTGATGCTCTTAGAATGAATGCATATATCATATATAAGGAGTGCAAAGTAGTGATGGCCGGTTCGCGAACGAATCGTTCAAAACAACCGAATCAGTTAAGTGAGTGAGTTAATTCGACTCGCACACGCAACTGAATTGATTCAGCAGCGGTTATAGCAGCGCCAGAAAAAAAATCGCTAATCTAATAATCTAATCAAACAACATCATAAACATTACAAAACCTGTTGTCAATGTATATAGAATGTAATGCATTGCTACATTATTACATTGACCTTTTTCACAATCCAGTATGATCCGGCGGGTACGTGGAAGTAGTCTCTCTCGCTCGGACATCTCACTCGGCTCGCGAGATATCCGATGTGCTCTCTCGGTTCGCGAGATGTCTGATGTCCGAGAAGTCCGATAGAGACTCTCGACTTTTCGGACATCGGACACTGAATGATTCGCAAACCGTTCAGTCTCTATCAGACTTCTCGGACATCGGACTACTCGCGAGCCGAGAGAGCAGATATAGCGGTTCCCGTCCAATGAACCCGCTGGATCAAGGACCCATATTGGATCGTGAAAAAGGCCAATGTAATAATCAGGGTACCCCCAGGATTCTCCAAGTTAAATTTAAGACTTTTTAAGACCTTTTTAATACCACTTAGAATGAAATTTAATGCCAACTTCACGGCCATACGGGCAAAAGTATGAAGGATATAATGGAAAATCAGTTAGAAAATAATTATTTACCAAGTATTGAATTTAATAAAACACATGATCACATGATCAGCGAAAAAAACGCTCGGCGCTGGCATTCATTTCCTATTTGGCAAGCATCGCCGCCGAACCTAGCGTCACCGCCGCAATTGGCGTTCTGCGCCCTGGGCACAGACACTGGGAGACCCCCTGGCGCTGCACTCAAAGTTCAACTATATTCAACTTTGACCTTCGCAACGCGCAACCAATCACTGGAATCTAATAGCTCTTAGTTTGCTATTCATTAGTGATCGGGTCAGAGATAGAGAGCAGTGGGAAAGAGAGGCGTTTGATATCATAGCCGCGAAATAAAAAAAAAATTATAGAAGAGAAACTTGTTTTATGTGTGTCGGAGCATCCCGAATTATACAACATGACGCTTAAATCATACCATGATCTGACTCAAAAGTCCGTATCATGGAATGATGTCGGTTTAAAGACGGTTGGTTGACAGTTTAGTACAGGTCGTATATGCAGCCAGTCTATATTCACTTCTATGGCTGTATGATCATTAACGATGTGGTTAGCTACGATCACCGGCTGATGCGGGTGACGCTGATCCTGTGAAGGAGTCTCGTCCAACCTGGCGTTGATGCCGACGCTTTGCGCGGATCATGTGAAAGCCCCTTAAAACTACACTTGCCCATTCTGAGGCGACGAGCTAGCTTGTTAGCAGCACACTCCACAGTCAAGAGGGTCAATACACTGACGTAAACATTACCTGTACTGTCGTAATGTCCAAGACACACCAGAGTAAATTGTAACATTACACACAAAACATTTTATACATTCGACAGTTATTTATGACGTTACAGTATTTATTTTATCCTACGAAAGGACAAGAAAAAAATGACCTTTTAAGGCCTTCTTTTGAGAATATTAAATTCAATGCTTTTTTAATACTTTTAAGACCCCGCGGGTACCCTGAATAATGTAGCGATCTATTCTGCACACATTGACAATCGTTTTTGTTGTTTAAGATATTTAATAAATTAACTGGTAATTGGGTAAACAATAAGCCATTTAACATTGGTCAACAAAACTATCTCCATTAGAAAAAGAAAGTCAACAGCACACTAAATAAAATGAAATGAATAGCAATACTCTGTGTAAATACTATAAATATTATTATTGTCATTAACCTGTGGGTTAGTTGGTGTTTTACAGTTGTGGTATATGTGGTTATTTGCATGTCTGGTTTGACAGGGGTGGCACTCATGCAAATCCATTACTGGTTTAGTTCAGTTAGTAGAGCATTAGCCTCTCATGCAGAGGATTGTAGGTTCAATCCTCACATGGTGTAGTATTTTCTTGTTGGTGAATCATAATGATCGATTCAGAATTGATTCATTTCTATCGGACGGCTCAAAAGAATCGAGTTAGTTAAAAGAGTCGATCTTCCCATCACTAGTGCAAAGGTCAGGATAGAGTAGTTATGATTCCCCCAAATTACTACTTCTTAGATACTACTTCGCAAAAGATTGACTTCGATATTTCATTTTTTTAATGTTCAATACTTTTATTTTGTTATTTTTTTTAAATTATTGATATCGTTGTTGAAGTTCTGGTGCTTTCCAGGGTGCATAAAGCTCAGTGATTGTTGTGACAACCACTTGATGTTTTTACTCGTTTGCTGTGGCATCGTAGTAGCATTGACTTTAGATATTCTACTTGGTATTGGTTCTGGGTTATTGTAATGACACTAGGTCAGGGCCTTAGTGTCATTACAATAACCCCTGCAACCATAGAATGATGTTTTGAATCAGCTGAATACTTTTTGATCCCTGCAATGCCTTCCGGTCAAAATCGATACCAAAAATAGGTGTTTGTAATTTTTTTTCAATACCTATCGATAGCTGTTACACTTGCCTGGTGCCAGAAATGCCGCCCTCTCCACAAACAACTAGAGCCCACTTCGTCTCAAACCACATTTAGAAGCATGATGTGACGCTCCAAGTACACCGGCTGCTGGAGGGAGATTGATAATAAATACAGTGTGAAAGTCTCCATACAGAGAAACAGAGGTTGTGACATAGCATGGTGAGAGTAACGAGAGGAGCATTCGTGGGACGGGTGTACAAAGTGAGAGTCTTCGCCGTTTTTTTTTCACCTCGATATTAATTTGCCGTTGCTCTGGGGTCTTTTGCAATGATCGTCCATCATCCGGGCCCCTTTGCGTGTGTTTGCAAGCGTTTCCCTCTGTGCCTGAGGAGCTTCTGTCAGAGCGAAGGGGGAGGTAGGGGGGGGTTAAAATTCCATTTACCATAGCTGCCTGTGACTGATGGGACCTTGCCTTTTCATTAGTGGAGCAGGATGCATGATGGGTAACAGATTAGATCACAGGACTGAAACGGCTGACTCTGTAGCCCATCTCGCCTCGGCCGCAAGCATTTGTCAAACCGCCGGGCCGCCCCCCTTCGGTAGCGCAGATAACGGCCAAACCAGCCGATCGTGTCTCAGGCCTTGGCGGCACATGACCGGTCCGAGGTCACCTCCCGTCGCGCGGTATTATTCATTTTCTTAATAGAGGCCTTTATCCTGGCTGATGTAAGCTGAGTGAGTTCTCAGACATTACCTCCGAGGTCTGATTGATGAGCGTGGAACTGGCCTGCTCTACCGTCACCTCCCATATCAGTGTGTTCAGGTTGGGTGCAGAACCCAAGGCTATTGTGGCACTTACGGCATTCAAACCTGCGAGCATGGTCAGGTCAGCCAGCCTTGCAAATATATGTGTGTGTGGGTAAAAGCTGTACAGTGTGTGTATGTGTGTGTGCGCGCGGTGGGGAGGTGGAGGTGCAACAGTATCTGTTTTGCATTTATTGCATTCTGCTTCTAAAGGCCGATTAGCATTTTGTCAGCTTTAGCGATTCGTGGAAGGTTTGCTGAGAATTCAAGGCTAGAGTTGTGATGAATTTAAAGTTTCCTCATCCATATTATATATACCATCATACTGTATATATATTATATAGTTTAACTTTTATATAGCAGGCACCATGCTCTTTTCCAGCTTCACATTCAAGCTCCACGCATTCACACCTGGGAGCCGCCCAGTACAACAACGGTCTTCTACTGTCGGCCAACGGGAGCTTGCATTTTCTCAACAGGTCTGGGGATTCACTTTCCAGTTATAATGTGTGTAGAAAGGGCTGTTCGTGCAACACTGTATCTCCAGCCATTTCTCAGCGGCGGCAGCGGAACAGATGCCGTGACTCATCGGGGAGCTTCATCTCCATGAGCCTCCAGGGAAACACCATCACTGTCTTGAGATGACACCGGGACACACACACACACACAATCGTCGCATCTGCTCCCTTTTCCCTCCTCCTCTCTGCTCCTTGTCGTCGTCACAGCATCTGTTTTCCCCTCCGTTCGTCCTCTCCGTCTTTCTTAAACCCTCGTCTTTTCTCCCTCTCCCCTCTTCATCTCTTCATTTCCTGCCGTCACCACGGGACAGAAGTGTTGACCCGAGACCGTGGCGCCGCTGTGATATTTCCCAGCTCTTGTCCTGCGGGTTTACTCATTTGAAGCTTATAAATGTGCGACCAAAGGACACCCTTGAGCTGAGCGTTGTACAAAGGTGTTTACCTAGGCACAGTGTGGCTGGCTGTCTGGCTAAATAAATGATAGGATCATAGTTTTTTTTTTGCTGTGGGTATGTACAAGGATTCAGTGTTTTATTCTAGGCAGGATGGAACAGCCTCTAGTATTTAGACCACGGGACACTAAAATTCTCATTTGAAACTCATATTACTAATAACCATTTATTATTTATTTATAATAATCATTTATTCATCCATACTTGTGTGGAACCCAATCAAAATGTTGATTCAGGTTAAGGGCTTTCCATAGGCAAGTATTGATCAATTCTACAATAAATATGAAATTAATCTAACTACATCATATCAGAGGTGAAACCGTGAGTAAGTTTTAATAAAAGGCCAATATCAGCCGAATTGTTATATCAGTCTGACCCTAGAACAGTTTCCCCACCTTTTTAGGCTGACTTAAATATCCATAAGGTCCTTTAAGAAATAAAAGATTCAATTCATTGTTTTTTTTTGGTTTGCATTGGTGACTGTTTGACTTGCTGATGATCGCTGACCTGAGGTCATAGCTTACCCGCCTTTTTATTTTCCGCTACATGCTCGCACTTACAACTCTCTCCACGCCGCGCTGTAGATAAGGCCATGTTGAGATGTAATGTAGGGGCATCAGGGGACATCAGCCCCGGGCCACCTGGGAGACGAGGCCACTTCCCCCCGGACTGATAAACTGCACCTTAACCGAGATCATTATCCACCATCTTGTTATCTTAATGGGCCGGGGATAGGGTGTCACAGCGGCGGCCCCGGCATCTTAGGCCTTCTCATTTACAGATTAAAAAACGAAAGTGCCGCCCATTAATTATTTAGCCACAATCCAACCCCTTGTCCGCCCAGCCTCCTCCTCTTTCTCGTTCCCTCCCTCCCTCTCTCTCCCCCTCGCTCTCTGTCTCTCTGCCGTCGGACTGGTCGTCCGGCTCACTCGCCCCGGCCCCCGTCGACCCCGCTGCGGCGTTTTGTGTTGCCTGAGCATTCACCGCGGCCGAGGGGAGAGGCAAGAGCGGTGGATTAGCTTTCGCTCTTAATCGTGTCGACATCTTATCACCGCCGTGGAAAGTAGAGAGGACACTGGAGACCCTAGGGGGTTCCAGAAAAATGAGGAGGAGAAGTAGAGTAGAGGGGGGGCGGGGGGTATTTATCCAGTCCAAGCTATTACTTACACCTGCAGTTCATTGGAGAGACAGGACAGAGATCAGGGAAGGGGGGGGGGGGGGCTATGGGCGAAAGGACAAGTTGAGGGAGACGGAGGGAGGAAAAAGATGTAGAGTAGAGGAGGAGGAGGTGAGGTGTTGATTCAGGAAACAGGGCAGAAGCTTGGTGCTGATGTTGTCATGTGAAAACCGTGTAACTCCAATTTAGTTTATTTTCATGTTTTAAAGACACACCGTGTAACTTTTTCATCTGATACTAGGTTATTAGTGACATTTTCATTGATGTCAATCATTGCTAGCAGTATTACTACTGGCTGTGGACGTGAATTCAGTTACCGTATTGGTTAACTGTTTCTGCAGATTTAATGGGAATTGGAGGCAAAAACCACTGAATAGTTACCACTCGTGGCCACTGGGTAAACACTTCAGCTTTAACTTGAACTGCAGGATTACATTGTTGCTCTATGGGTTGAGAAACACTCGGTGTTCATGAAACCCATTGGATAAACTAAACAATGCACAGTAGTCAAACTAGTCCCCGAAAACATGACAATTTGGAGATACAAGGTTTTCCTGTGACAGTGATTTTTTTAAAAATCTTTCTAAATATTGCATCTTTTCTAGTTTCTGCCAAATTTGGACATTTTAGAGATCCGAGGTTTTCAACCAGGACAGCAGTGACGTGGTTCACCTGTTGGGTTGGGCGCCATTGAGAATGTGGAATAACAAGACAAGAAAGGAACCGGGCACGCACAAAGCCCTGCTTTGTTGCTGTGGCGAATGTGAAACCTCAATAGATAAGACACAAACAGGAACGGCCCCACAGAGCCACAGTCAACAGCTACAAGACGGATAATAGGAGCCAACTCTCCAAGACCCCCACTCTTCTCCATTTTTCTCTACACCAACCCCACCCTCCCCCCCAAAAAAAACAAGCGAGACAGAAACCCAATCAGTGCTTATCTGTCCTGCCGAGCACCTGAAGTGCACAGATGGGCCGAGAGATAGAGATAGAAAGGCAAAAGAAGAGAGAAAAGTAGACGGGGAGAGGGCCAAAAAAAACAAAACAGGGAGAAAACAAGGAGGAAAAAAGGAGAGATAGCCCATCAGAGGCCTCATAGAGGAGCTGTGTGACTCATCCACCCTGCTCTGAATAGCTCCAGAGACAGAGCGAGTGAGACACTGAGCGGGAGGCATAAAAGAGACGACGGAGGAGAGAATGAGAAGGTTTCGGATCACCCAGCCGTCCACAAACGTCCCACTGTGGCCCTATTCTTCGGGTTGCCACTCGCCATTCAGCGCTCGTCTTTTGGCCCCAGACCCAGCGGGGCCCCCCGGGGCAATCAGCAGCCATCTTCAGCTCCCGCCCTCTCAGATGGGAGTCCTCCATTCTGCTGTCACACACACGCAGACACAGCCTGGGATGTGTTGCTGACCTGTCCCATCCAGCACAGCTAGGCCTCTTAACTAGAGTGACAGCTGTCTCTGTGTGTGTGCGTGTGTGTGTGTGTGTGTGTGTGTGTGTGTGTGTACTTTTATCCTTGCGAGGTCCGCACAAGTACAGAAAAATTCGGAATATCAGGAGGCAATACTTTGGCTGGAAGTGGTTGCAAAAAGACCAGTGGAAATAATATTCAGACTGGCATACACTCTGATCAACTTTACTATTAGGGAGCCAAAAACGATATATAAAAATGTTGCATTGAAATTGAGCTTAATTTTTTGAACTTAATTTTTATTTATTTAATTATAATTTAAATTGTATTATACCATCAGAAAAAAAGAAGAATTTGAATCAAACCGTAGGTACTGTAACTACTACGAGGACATTTGTATATGGAGATAGGCAATTAGGCAACATGTCGGTCTAGGATATATGGCATTAAATTAAGACGTAAACTCAAATTCAGGTGGAAGCATTAACACAGGTCCAAGACTGTCAAAAAAGTATCTAGGCTTTGAATTAAATTTGAAGACCTAACTGACATTTATATCTACCTCAAAAAAACACCAGACCATCAACCTGAAAGCTAATGGTATGTTATGTATCATAGGCAAGAGTCACAAGGTAGTACACAACAATAGCTGACCAAATAGACATACTTATATGCATCTAATGACTTGTGAGTTTTTCATATGCGTACGCATATATATATTGTTTAGCCTAGTTTTGCTCTTTCTCCTTGTTGTTAAGTGCCTTGGGTACTGTGAAAATAATAATAATATAATTATATTATTCTGGAGACACCATCGGCTCAGCCCAGGAACACCCCCATCTCCACCATCATCAGCACCGACAACAGAGGCACCTCCACCATGCCTCCCAGCAGTGGCCGAGGGCTGCAGTTTCCCATCCCCAGGTACCTCAACTTCAACTTTGTCCATTTGTATGTTGGCACAAAGTGCTTTATGAAGTGGGATCTCATCTTTGTCACCTCAGCTATCTTCGATGCATTTAGACACAGGCTGCCAGGGCTATGGAAGATAACAGTATACAATGGCGTCAAGAAGCGGCTCACGTCGGTGCTGTGCTGCATGTGTTATTGGATGGCCAATGACCCGACCAGAACCCACTACAAACAAAAAAGCCAGTGTGTGAAGGGGAGCGGGGGGTTCGTCCCCACTGGCTGGATTTGTGGCGAAGGCGTTGTCAGAGGTCGGCTGACCAAGTCCAGATTGGATCGAGCTCCACCGAAAAACAAAAGGCCACCTCTGAGAGCGCTGGAGACTCCCCTGCCACCAAGAGGAGAACGTACCTCTAACATCTAAGATCTGGCCTTGAGCAACATCTGAGAGCCAAGGCAAAACACCAAATCAAATCACATTTTATTTGTATAGTCCTTAATCACTGTTACAGTCTCAAAGGGCTTCACAGTGCCCAAAGTGTGAAAACAATAAATGGTTAGTACACAACATCCCCCAAAGTAGGTGGTTCCTGGATTGGCCTCTTTAGCCACACCAAGATCCACCTAAAAGACACACACATAGGATGCCAGGTTGATCCTCCTCTCCACCTCAAAGGGTCTGAGGTTCTAGGTTGTCTCCCATGAAGAATGCCAAACCTTGTCCCCAGGTTGGTAGAGCACTGCGGGTCTCCTCTAGAGTAGGGATGGGCGGTATACCGGTTTCATCACCGTCACTGTCACATTCTGTCACAACATGGATTTTGCAATACCGTTATTACCGTGATAAATGTTTTAGCATATGAAAAATAATAATAAAGCGTCTTCATAAGTTCAGTTTTGGTCTGAATACGTGTCTTTATTTTGTTGCAAAGAAAACATAAAGCATATTCAGCATTGTCTGCTATATTGCCTGGGAGTGGATGACAGGAGCGGACGGCGGGAATGGACAATGCAAACGGACAACGGAACAGACGGCGGGAACAAATTTTCAATATGTCTTACAGACATGGAACAGACCTGACAGAAAAGGACACAGGGTGAGAGAGTGTGTATATAAGATTATCTGAGTGTGTGTATTTAATGTCTCTGTAGTTGTTTGCTTTACCATCATTACAACTCCATTCAACTAAGCAAGCAAGGACAGATCTGCTACACGGTACCAACTGAGATATAAGCCTCACAATCATTCATCGACAAAGTCTGTCCTCCAATCCTTCTCTTTGCTTCTCATACATGAGGAGGAATGACAACGGGGGGGGACAGTGACATCAAGCTAGTTTTGGAGCTGGGGGCGGGCCTTAAAGCACTGAAGTGTGTTTTACAAGCAAGCTATGTAAACAGTATTAGAGTTCAGATCCTACAATTGCAACAAAAAAGCAAGCAAGCCAAGACAAATCCTGTTAAAATGAAAAGGTTAATTAACACTGGTATTGCAGCCAATCAGTCCAATATTTGACTTGAAAACCTATAGAAACTAAGAGAATCTCAGAAAACGCAGTTTAATAAGCTTTTGCCATGAATTGCTTTTTTCTCATAAATTGTAACCTACTCCATTGTAGACATCTAAAAAATTGCCAGTTATAAGCGTTATTGTTTTAAAAGATGCATGCTTATAGCCATGTAGAAGACATCTTCCACTGAGAATAACTTTTGAGGTGCAAGGTGACTTTGCTGGAGCCTTCAACACAGCAGTCCTCTGGGAGAGCACTGTAGTGTACTATTCAAACTTCCAATTACAAGAAAGTGTCAATGAGGTATTTAGGAGATGATGGGGTATATATAGACTACAGTACACCTGGATTATGCTACACAAACTGAAGAATTTGACTCAACTAATTTTGGTGGTTGTACAAACTTTACAAACTTCGAGTTGATAATGACAGAATTTTTCATTTAATTTAATTTCATTCAAGATTAGAATGATTAGAATGAGGTTTATTAAGAGTTAAGCTTAGGCATGTAATGAGGGTTAGTATAGTATAGTAGTGTGTGTGTGTGTGTGTGTGTGTGTGTGTGTGTGTGTGTGTGTGTGTGTGTGTGTGTGTGTGTGTGTGTGTGTGTGTGCATTAGCAGCATACTGACAGCAGGAAACAATATAGTTAAGACATCTGATGACTTCTGTGATCACAGCATTAAGAGTCTATGGTCCAAATCTGACCTGGAAAAGAATGAATTAATGTGGATGTCTGAATGGAAAAATAAAAGCATATTTCAAAGAATGGTGTGATATTTGAAATTAGGATTTCGATCTATATGGGTTTTTGAAAGCTGATACTGATATTTTTCTATTTTAAGCTGCCAATAATCTTTGAATTTGACCATTTTCATGCTGATCAGAAGTATGAGAAGAGGACGACATTGACTGGCTGATATCCGATTCTTAATAAAAGGCCAATATGAGCCCAACACATCCATCGACCGTATTTGAAACAATGACAAACCTATCACTTTCAACCCAAAAAGCCACGACTACAACTAGCAAGCATGTTGCAGCAGGCGAGTCGAAAGTAGAAAGGATTCATTCCTCAAAAAGCAACACTCTTCCCTCGTCAAAATCACTTCCCACTAAAATATGTGAGTGGACACGTCACATACTATTTCCTCACTTCAAACATCCTGTCCAAACACGTAGACAACACTCCCAGAAACAGAAACCGTGCGCCGACTGAATCAACAGCTTCGCCTTTCGACAGGGCCAGCCGGTGATCAGTGACAAAGACAAACGGTATCACCGGTTGAGCAGCAGGTTCCCACCATGGGGAAAAAGAGGAGAGGGACGTGGCGGCATAACAATCGGATCCATTTCCCCGTCACACCTCCGCAAGCGGCGAGCAGCGCTGACCCTCTCCATTTGATTTCTCTCTCTATTAGCGCTCAGGCTTCTTTTCATGTTGTACAATGTTGACAAATCACATTATGGACTTATGTGTTAGCACTGGGGGAAGCGGTATAGATTATTATGACAGGCAGAACAGAGGCGGAGAAAGGCCCTGGCAGATCCATGTCCTCTCTTCTCTCGCTATCTCTGCAGTAAACTGTCAACTGAACTGGGCTCTTTATCATCATACCACCCCCCTAGCTACATTACCATCGGACAGCAGGGAGTAAATAAAGCCACATAGGAGAAAACCTAGGAGGTCTGAGGCTGGGAGAAGGGGAGGGCTGGGGAACACAGATCTTCGATGTGTGAAGTCATGTAGTGGTAAATGAAAAGGAGGGTAAACTACAACCTCCAGTTGGTGATTATCGTAAAGCAAATAACCACCAACATTAGGGGTGGGAGGTATAACGGTTGAACCTACTTTTAGGCTCTTTGAATGTAAAAATACTTAGTGGATAATAGTTTGTGGAAAAAGACGATGTGAAAAAGTGAGTAGTACAAAGTAAACTTCGACGTAAACAGACGCATGCTTTCTGAAGATGCATGGTGAAATGGAAGGCAGCAAGCATGATGCGGGAGCTCCCGTTCCTGATGCAAACAAAGAAGAAGAATTAGTTAGAAGGAAAGGTGCTTCGTCCATCATCTGGACGTGGTTTGGGTTTAAAAAGTCGGACCTTGAGCAGAAAACTATTATCTGCAAGCAATGTCGAGCGAGAGTTGTTGCCGGCGGTGGTAACACGAGCAATCTCTTTTATCACCTCAAACCAAAACATGTCCGCGAGTATGAAGAGAGTACTAGGATGCGCGCAGACACAAGCAGTCCCTCCACAAGTGGTGCTAAAGGAAAAACCACAACGCAGACGTCACTAGCCGAGTCATTTTACAGTGGCTATCCATATGACGAAAAAAAGCAATCGGTGGAAGGACATTCCACATTCCACAACGGAGTACCTATGTAAAGACATGGTTCCTATACAAACAGGTTTAATGTATTGATCAAAACACTGGATCCGAGGTATGTGATGCCATGTCGAAAATACTTCAGCCGAACTGGAAAAGTTTGCATATAATGTGCTATTTATCTTTATAATTCTTTTATTGGCATGTTGCCTAACCTTTGAAGTTTTTGTTATATACAGTAGAAGTTATTTGAAGTATTGGAATACTTGAAATTTACATTTTTATGGGTTTTTTTGTTTTTTTATATTTCTTTGTATTGTTCAGAACCTATTTTGGAAAACCTATTTGGAGTGCTTTTTGCACCTTAAAATCTGCAACATGTTCATGTAAATAAATGTCTGTTTTGCTACTCTCTATCACTGATTGATAAAATACAACAGTGATCAACCTCTAGAAAGTAAGTCCTCTGGAGACAGGAAGCAATGGGTTTTAGGTTTCTGGTTTGTTTGCAATAAACAGAAGAAGAAATGGGTAGTTAGCATGAACAGCGATTAGCCACCGTGGCTGAACAGACAAAGAAAACAGCGCCACCTACAGAAACTCAAACTCCATCAACAGAAAATCCAAGGAAAAAGATGTCACAGTACTGGACACACTGTTTGATTGACAGGTGATCTCTGGGAAGAGCAGTGAGAAACACCACAGTGATGAGGCTGAGCACCAAAGATAGAGACTAAATAAAACTCATGGATCTCATGGATTATCACTTTATAGCACCCAATTCTCACATAACCTAGATCAGTTTGATAAAATTTGATGATGTACACTATGAATTTGTGTAAGCCTAGAAATGTGGGTAAACTCCATCCCTGCTAATAAAAAAGGGTCTAAGGTGAGTGGGTCTCCCCTCCACCACATCCCTGCCTGTAGGTGTGAGAAACAGAGAGAGAAGGGGCTTGGGGGGTCAAAAGGGGGAGTGGCTTTTAACAAACGCGACAAAATACAATGCCAGCATTTTGAATTGCATTTCATTCAAAAGAGGTTGTGGTCTCCCGCTTGTCAAACCAGTTCCATCAAACTAATCCCAATGTGTCAACGCCTCGGGAGCCAACAAGTAAATGGAGGAGGAGGCGGCGGCGGAGGGTTCGCTGCTTAAAAAAAGTATTTTGTCTCCTTGCCAAAGTTCCTGCCAACAGTGACGACATGCTTATAGATTCAAACAGTCTTTCTCTCTGGACAATACAGTGTTCAAGACACTCTAAGGACATCTGCTGACATGGCACATATGCAAAGCAACGTGACGAGTTCATTTTCCCAAAAGGTTATATATATATATATATATATATATATTCATTTTGAAAAAGAAGAAAAATTATTATATGAAGTCATTCTTTAAAATATGGAGGATCCAGTTATCAAGTTATTATTTTGTCAACCAAGGTATTTGTGGCAGATGGGAGGAGGGTGGGGTGAGGCTTAACTTGGATCCAGGGGAGAGTTGAGTCGATGGACTGACTCTACCCTGGATCCGGGACCGGCTGCGGCCAATTAAGCCTGATTGCAGCCGGGCCCGTTATAACCTGTGTGGGACTGGGTGAGAGCGCCAGTGTGAGAGGCTGGCCGAGCGTATGAAAGTCAGCAGGAGACGGTGTCGCGTAAAGCCAGACTGTGGGGAGAAGAGACGAGCCAGCAGCAGCCGCGCCCAAGCGAGGTCCACGGCGGGGTTGCCGGGACGGAGGCGAGACGGAGTGGGAGAGCGGCCGTCAAGGCGGCAACGGTGACTGGAAGGGCTGGCCAGTCGGGGTTGGGGCGGGACGCGAGCCCGTCACAGTATTCAAGTACCAAAATTCATTTCAGCATTTTAGTTTTGTGCTTTTTTTTTTTGTCACTTTTTCAAAAATCTGTTTTTGTCATCACAAAACATTGGGCCTCATCCAGGAAACATACGTAAAATCAGATTTGATCGTAAAGCATTCGTACGAACATTGCTAGGAACGTAATCTGATCGTAAGGTCTCTCCTATTATGGAATTAATCCTCTGATCCATGTTGGATAAATACAACAATGTTACGAATAATTTACGAAAAACTTTCGTGAATGAGGCCCAATGTCTTTCAAGTTTTCTTCTTCAAAAGTACTGTATTAGGGTGACTTCACACCAAGCTTCTTGGAGCGTTTTTTTAGTTTTTTTAACTCTAATTGTTGAATTGGCACCAGATGACCCTAACACTGCAGCATGGTTTGATAGGAGTAATACAACGTAATCCAAACTAACTACTGGAAATTATGTCAAAACAGAAGGTTTTATGGATACAAAGAGACAGTTGTTGATCTGATAGCCAGCAATTCCTCATGCTTGGAAAGCCTAGCATTGCACAATGAAGAGAGAGGTAAAAACCCCTGCAGTCTGGACTGATATTCATATTCAGCTATTTCTTCTCAAATGGTAGGAAATTACAGCAAAGAGAAGACCAACATGCTGAGATGACGTTACAGGCTCAGGAATCAGATTTGTTTTGCTTTCTCCCACCACTAAAAGCTCTCCTTGCATGATGACAGGTTATCAAAACTCAAGCTGCTTGTGAGTCCACGGGACTTTTCTTTCCAAGCCCCTTGGTTGTGCTTCTACTTGGGCAGTGCGTAACTAAACAAACACAAAATGCAACAAATTCAACTTTTCCACTCCGGTTCAGGCCAAAGAAAACAAACTCTAGGTGTGATCGCACCTTTCATTTCCTTCCAGCGTCTAGTGGGCCGGTCTAGTGCCTCGTCTCTTAGAAAATGCATTTCCGGGTTCAACAGGGATTACTGAGCGAACTAAAGCTGAACATTACAGCTTTTTCTCCTTCATATCAAACGTCTCCACAGCTCAGTGTCATTGCTGGATATGTTTTGATCCGTGTCGTCATAAAAATGCATTTCAAAAGGATGTAGGAGTTCTTTACAAGCACGAGGGTTGGTGATAAATTTGTCCTTGCCTGTTGAAACATGTAATCTTTAAAAACGATCCCAACGTACCCGGGACATTTTGTGAAGTCTTCATCGGCCTTTGAAGAAGGAAGTACGCTGTAAAAAGGTGTCAAGTGAACGGGAGACATTAGGGTGACTGAATATGAGGGCTGGCTTGACTTTGGAGGATTTCTTGACTTTGGCTCAAGCCGGATGAAACTGTGAGCCCGTTGCATATGCATGTGCTTATGGAAGCCCATATGCCCACGCCCTGTTTTACCAATTCAAATCAGTTCTGTCAACATATATCAAATGCACTAAGACTGGGAAATCACGAGTTATGCTAGAATCAAACACTGCTAAAAGCGCCACTGCCACCTGTTGAAGAGGTTCTTCTGTTGTTTTTCATGCCCATTATCCCTGCAAAGACGGCGTTCTATAATATAACAGAAAAAAAACTGCCTGTATGCAAACACACAGGAAAATGACTTTCAAATTAATTGGACGAGTTTGTTTGTATTGGTTGCATCTTAACTGCTTTGATTCATATTTGATTAATGTGGTAAAAATGTTCAATAGAACGAGTCGTAAAGAATTCACTGAATTAAATAAAGTCACTGTACTTAAAAGCAGCCTCATGTTAACCTGGCACACTAATAAACTAGTTGTTTTATTTTCGGTTCCTCTATGGGTTATTAAACTCTTATTAAACTCTTTCAAAACCCAGTGAATGAACTCAAAAATGCCCGGTAGTCAAGGTAAAAACAAGGCTGTTTTTCCCAGTTCCTGAAAAGTTCATATTTTGGAGATACAAGATTTCAACCTGACAGCACAAAAATGAACTCTTGCGGAGCGAAACAGTGCAATGTGATTTTAAGGATCTGCACGTGTGAGTGTGTACATGTGCACGTGTTAACATTTTCTGATAAGCGCTTCACACACCCATTCACGCATCTTTCAAAAAAACACAAACACACGCTCTTTCTCTCTCTCTTTTTGAGTCTATTTGTGGGTGTAATTGGCACATTCACTGGGCAGTAAAAGGCTCTTCTTGCTGCTTGCTGGCTAAAAGCCTACAGCTGTAGAGCATGCTTGGTTGAGTCTATCCAATAGAAGGGGCTTGCCCCTCACACCGCAGATAACAATGCCTTCGTCATGGAGACAGCAATACAACACAGAAAAAACTATAATCCGCTGCTTAATCCTCCTCAAGTCAAGATGTCACAAAAATCACGCCTATTCTACCATGAATTGGGCTATTTTTACATCGCCACTCTACACAGTGAAAGGATGTGTGGAATTAAATTCTGCCACATTCTCAGAAACACTCTGATAGTGATTTCATGTATCTCAACATCATGAGTGCATCTGTCATTAGGGAAGCACAATCTGCACCCCCATAGCCATGTAATAAATAATATGATGATGGTTCTTCACTTCTGTGTGTGCCGAACTACTACTGTACACACTAAACAATTTTGATATGTTCTCTTAATTTCTAGATGTGGTATTTTACATACAATATGTGTAAATGCCATCTAGGCGCGCCTCCTTTCAACCGAGGCCGTGGCAGGGAGGTCAGGGGTCACGTTGAGCCTTTCAGATGAGGCTTATATCGGTGCGTAGCCAGCCTGGGAGTCCATGGAGAACTTAGTTTGACCCAAACCCCAGTGAGTGAGCTGATCACCACCTCCCTCTGGGCCAACAACTCCAAAGGATTCCTAGCATACCATCGCTTCAATTACAGAGCCGGGGAGCATAGAGGATCACCCGATCAGCTCAAACCCACAGACCGGAGTCTAGCTGTGAGAAAACTCCGCCGCCCAGGAAGGAATTATACGTCTGGGGGATAACACAGCGATATAAAATTCCTGAGAAATAAAAAGGTGGTTAATATTCACAAAAATCCAGGGAGCTGATTGATGTGTTTTGGAAGGGAGAGTGAAGGCTTTTGTGCATGAAAACAAAAGGCCCCCAGGAGGGGAATTTTTGTGAATGCAACGATGTTTGGATCTTTCAGCGTGGCAAAATGTGTGACGTGTGGTTGGATTAAGGCGTTTTCAAACCTATGGTTCTGTTTGCTTTGGTCTGAATCGAGGGACAAGTTGTTGCTTTGCTGCATTGCTGCAAGCAAACTGTAATCTATCGATAAAACCCATGTGGGAGCAATCATGTTTCTTTCATAGGTCAGAAAATGTATGCGGGAAAGGGTTTTCTTCCAGGTAAATCCTATAAATCATAGTGTGTTCAATCCATAATGCACAGTGCATCCTGTAGTTGGACAGGACCACTCCAAGCGGAGCTCCAGGGATGGTTCGGAAATTTATCGAAATGTATCGGAAATGTAACAATTCCTCAGGCCCCGTGCAAAAGCCCTCCAGGGTCCAATAATAACCATTCAAAACAAACTTGAACTGAAAATGCCTCCGTGTCAATGGGAAAAGCAAGACTAGGCAAGAGACTTACCTTGCACCCCTCACAGGCACTGACACCATAGTGGTATCCAGAGGACTTGTCCTGGCAGACGAAGCAGGGCTTGTAGATTCTCGGAGGGGGCAGTGGGGACGGCGGACTGGGGACGAGCTCTTCGGAACTGGTGCTCTGCGTTTCGATGGCTGCAGGGGACGCAGACAAGAACAAGACGATGAGAAAGCTTGTCTAAATGACTAAATTCTTGGAGACTTAATGGAACCATTTCGGTTAAAGGTGCTACGTGGAGCATTTTAACATAAATCAAAAGCACATTAGTTTTGAGACATTACCGTAACTACCATAAGCACACGAGACCGTCACAGTGCGTTTTACTTTGTGTGTAACCAGGTCGGATTTGGCGGGAAATCTACTGAGTTGCTTTATGGCACAAAACAGGAAGAGTGCGCTGTTCTTCAAATGGAGCTAAAGCTTTCAGAGTTTGAGAGTGTGAAAAATCACTTCCAACACGTTTCTCCTGTTCAGTAAAGACGCTAGGGAGGGGGCAGCGGCATCCTTTTTGAGACAGGAAGCAATGGGGTTTACAACATGGTCTTAATTTGGAGAAACACTACTAACAAATACTAACAAATACTAACAAAAGATACAGGCTCCACCATGGTCTTTTTTGTTTACGGTAATAATACCAAGGTACCAAGGAAATTTTGATGGTCATATGTTTAAAAATGCCACACATAGCATCTTTAAGCGAAAATGTCCTCAACTTTTAATCTACCCACAGATCCAACCACCAAAATGCACGGACCCCAGCTGCTTAGAAAATGAAGAGCAGTCTTTCCAGCATCTTCCCTGATTAGATTACATTCTTCCGTACTTCATCAGAGTAAACTCAATTACTGATGGTAAGGGACAAGCTCTTATAATCACTCGACCCTCGTCCTTGCGTGGAATTCCCTGGCGGTTTAATCTAATCTTCCTGTAGATTCACCCTGTGTGACATTTAGCGCATGTAGAAGTTGCATTGGGCAAGTTCAGCGGCTCAAGCGAAGGCTTAAGAGGTAGATGGCGCGCACGTGATCGATGTTATGAGAAAGTGAGATGACCACCGAGGTTAATTGGAATGAGATGACGTAGAAATGTATTGATCCTATCACACCCATTGGCATTCGAAGAGCATTTTGGACAGCAAGGAGAAATCTGACTGGATATGCACTGATAACAGCATCTCGCTAAAACCTCTGTATAACGTTTAAGCGGACGTGCAGAAGACACAGAGCTGGCATGTCACTGAAGTACTCAGCTCTATAAAGCTGACATAAGGTGTAAGGATTTAGGAAGTTTGCTGGTCATTTGAGTGTAAATAAATGTTCATTCCACCTTTCTAGAAACAACTATTTCCTGTAGGCTCAACCTGGCTTCATTGATGAGGACGGACGGGCATTTGTTTTCATCTAAGTCAGGCCGGTCCTCATCTCATCACTCCAAATGGTTTCCTTCTGTTCCCAGCAGTAAACAGTCAGAAGCAGCTTGCACATAAAGTGGATGTATGGTGAGAGACCGTGCTGTAGGTATGCCAACGACATCACACAAAAAGCCATCATATAAGGCAGAGTGGGGTAAAATGAGACACTTTGCAACTACAGTAAAAAAAAAACTAAAAAAAAACATTTTCTGTAACCAATATAGTTTTAGAAGTCTGACACATTATAAAAAGTTTATCTTTTGGCACAACTTGCCCCAGGGCTAGTGGCACATTTTACCCCACAACCACCGTTTGGACAAAACTGCTTCACACAGCAACTCTAACTTATGCTTATGACCTCATATAACACCTTAAAAAGCCTTAAACAAATATATATACAATATATAATAACCATATCTACTTTCATTTTAACATATCTACTTTATGACATGATGAAATCACTTGATATAGCAATTTTTTCTGTACAATGTTCTCCAAGTCCTCCATCACAGATTCAAGAAAATGTATTAATTTAATTAATCTGACACGTGATTAATTTTGTGTATGGTTGCCTAGATACAAGGAGCGGCTCGTCTTACCCGCAGGCTCAACTTACCCGATCCTCCCCTATACCTATGCGAGTGCGACAGGAGAAAACCGCACAACAAAATGAAGGGATTTCATGTATGAAACATGCAATAAGGTGTTCACGCGTGATGCTGATGGGGATGTATGACTAGTGGGCCGCAGAAACAATGTATATTACCCTTCCCCAGGTGGTGCGGCACACTTTAATACACATCTAGAGAAAAAATACTTTTGCTACTGATATGCCTCCGGAGCATTTGTGACGCCTCGATAGTTGCACATTGTTGAGAGGCAGTGCCAACATTTCGGCCCGCTGCCTATTTGAAACTCATGGCTGGTTTGGGGAGGCGGTGTGACCACCTGCAGACAGATGGGAGGCATAAACCTAGATGCATTACACCCCTTAGTGTGTGTGTGTGTGTGTGTGTGTGTGTGTGTGTGGGCTCGATGTATGTCAGTGTGTGCGCTCCGCCTAGGCCCTATCAGGTGCGAGGGAGCCTTTTTCCATTTTCTGCGTGATTAAGCCTTGAGTCGACTTCCCTGCATGTTAACATACAGCAGCAGCACCATTGGAGGAATAAAGGCCAGTGACAGACAAGCACACGGCGAGTCTTGCCGAAGAGCAGGCAGGGAAAAATATGCAGTCGCCGTGGCCGCTGAACCCTTAGCCTCTGGCTGAACCTGCCGACGGGGTCAAACAGGAAAGCACACACTCCCCGCTGGAGGCTGCAGCCTGAATGGGGGGAAAGACCAGAGAAAACAGGCCTCCTGATTTGCCCGGTCCAGCGGGACTGAGCTCATTGACACCAGGGTTAGACCGATATGTCAGACCGATACTGAAAAATCTAATATCCACCGGTCAGTGTCATTCCACCTCTGATATGATGGATATGATGTAGCTTGTTTGATTACATATTTATTGTGTTTCTAGACATTTTGATCAGATTCCACACAAGTATGCATGAATATCTTGTATTTATCTTTCAGTGGAAGGTTTTAGGTCTAAATGCTGTTTCAGGGTGTAACACTGAATACTTGTAATTTATATTGCTTATTATTGGCACAAATTGGTAGCTTCAATCCAAAAATATCTATATTGGTATCGGCCTTGAAAAACCCATATCAGTAAAACCTTACACATTTTTCCACCCTAAAAGTGTTAAGAAGCAGAGTTCCTGTAGGTCAGTTAGAAATAATCTTTTGCCAGTACGGATGCTACGGCATCAACCCGTTCTCTGCCCTCTGTGTCCTTATATTCAGTTACCCCAGTGTGAAAACCAGTGACATGTAAAGCTCTGAATTTTCCCACATGGTCAAACAGATGGCCGAGGACCTAAAGCAAAATCTGTTTTGCTGCGCACAGGGGAATTTCACACACTATCACAACGGCATTAGGATTCAGGACAAAAGCTGCTGGCTTCAAATCATGGCAGGACAGGTGTATACAAAGTCTGATTGAATACCGCTCATCCCAATTTAAATAGAAAATCTATTACATTTAAATGGATTGAAAATGCATTGAATTATACCGAACTGGATCAATCAATTCATTAAATCAATCCGGCAATTTGATTGGACTAATTTATCTGAATCGACTCAATCAAGTTAAGTTGGGCATGTGAATCGATTTAAATCAAACCTGACGAATGACGACAGAGGAAGGGAAAAAGGATAAAGATAGAAAAAGACAGAAAAAAGAGAAAGAGAGAGATGCATTTCCTTGAGATCATTGAGTGTTTGGTCTGCGTTGAGAAAATCGCTGTGGTGATTTGGGGTGTGGAGCGGCCAGCACGGCCTGGGAGGATTAGGCGAATATTACTCCCAGTCCCCTCCTCCGCTCAGCTGATGCTTCAGCCAGTCTGGAAGTGGTTTTCCCCTTCCAGGTCCTCTGCAGGAGCACGTAGCGCATAGCTCACATACGCCAGGCCGAGTCAAAGGAAATGGTCAGAGTTCACCCAGAGTACACCAAATTAGAACCAGCTTTGCGCCGCTCTCGTATACATTTTATTGGGGAGGATATTTAGAAAGCCCTTTAAACACTCGGGGGGGGGCGGGGGATAACAATGAGAACCAGTCGTTTTGACTTTATGTCTGGTGTAGAAATGGGGTGGGAAGGGCCGGTGGTCTGGTTCTCATCAGGAGAGGGCTTCAGAAACCAGGGGCGTCGGTTCACTACGATCTAAGCTATGTCTCCGCATTGAATATCATTACCACCAAAACTCACAACCCCACTCATCATTATCGACATACATAAGTGATTACTGATGACTGACAAGATATTATTATTTGGCCAATGTGATGAATTGTTTTTTGTAGTTCACCCAAGTATCGGCGGCCCTGCATTCTCCCTGATGTGTTTTGTAGATACGGCTTCCACGTAGATGTTTTTTCCTTGATCTTTGCTCTTAATTCTAATGCTAAAAACTACAAGATCATATTTGGACTTGCTTAGGCTAATCAGGCTAACCTTACCATACCAAACTGATGAGTGGTGGAGATTATGGTACTGACTTTTCTTAAATATCGGCCAGTCAGTGTCAAATAAACATTTTGTTTGCAGATGTCATTTATTCATTTAATGTGTGCAATTGTGTTTTTGTAAATCAACTCTCCGCTGGGTTTCAGTGGAGAGCTTTAGTGTCCTGTGATGGTCTTAAAGTGGTTTCAGAGGCTTTTCCACCCCGACGAGAATAAAATTCTGGGGAGAACATAATAGTTTGCGTGCTAGAGGAAGGGTGTTTGGTTTAGAAGTTCCCAAAGACTCTTCCCCTTGACCTCCAGGCGACCCCGGGGGCGACCGGTGCACGTTGGCGTTCACGGTGCTCGCTCACATCTTGACTGTGAGCACAACAGGTGCGAGCCACTTCAAAGCTCTCCCGAAAACCGTCCGAGAGACGAAGGCGGCCGTGAAAAAAAAAAAAAAAACCAGAAGACGAGGAAGAAAAGGCGAGGGAGAGGGTAAGGAGGAGAGGAAGGAAACGTGGGAGAGGATGGGGATCGTGCGGCGGGGAGAGAAACGCGATAGGTTTCTTGTTAATCCTCAGGAATTTGTGGTCTTGAAAGCGCAACGCTGGTATGATTTTATATTCCCCTGCCAGCACTTGCAGATGGAACTTGAGTCTGATGTCAGCTCTGTTAGAAAACAGTCCAGACTACCAAGTATCAAATGTGGAGGCTCTGGGTATGGGTGTGCCACCAGGAGGAAGAAAAAAAAAAAAACAGTCCCAAATATAATAATGTTTCAGCTGAGGGACACACAGGCTTAACCGACGAGCGGGAAGAATACCTCTGTAATTACTTTCAGGGAGACGGGCTGATAATAAGTTGCACAAACTCGTTTAAAAATATCAGTCAATACCTAACAGATAATTACTGTTCAAACCAGGAGGTACAATTTCTCTTCATTCAAGGTAAGTTTGCCATGGGGTTTGAGCAATATGGGTTTTTGAAGGATATTTTGAGGCCGATGGCTGTTGATATTCAATATCTTTCAATTTGAACATGCAGAAAAATGACGGGACGCTAAAACTCAGACTGACGACATTCTTTTAAGGTTAGCAGCTCTTTAAGGCAGACTGACCCACCTCGCCTATTCAATGGCAGGGATATTTTACTGCCTTTAAATGAAGAATTAATTAAATGGATAAATAAAATGTACAGGTTTTACAGACTGGTCAGGGACGACACTGACCGATGTCCAGTATTTAATAAAAGGCCAATACTGGCAAACCGATACGTCAGGCTAATGCTAATTTATAATATTGTCTCTTACACGAGGACCCCGCTTGCTCCACGCGGGGACCCTAAGACTCCCCTAATCATCCCGATTAAGCATGGCCCCGGCATCAGACGGAGCTCCTTTCATTTTGCCGTCGTACATGGCTTTTATTTTCCCTCCCCGTCCCACTTTCATTCCACATGGCCCTGCAAAATTAGCTTGGTGCGCAAGCTGTGCTAATGGCCTTTCATGTCCATATCAGAGGCGCTTAAAGCCTTGAAGACAAAAAAAGGGCCCTAATTATCCAATAACAGACATGGCCTGTACATATCATGCTGTAAAATCAAATGTCATCTTTTCAAGTGATACGTACGGGGGCTTATCACCTTTCCGCTTATTTGTTTCATAGTTGTTTTGTTTTTTTGTTTTTTAAGCGATAAATTGACGGCACTTACTGCATGATGCATTTAATATTGCATCAATTTGTTTCCTTAGATGGCGTAATCACATGGTGTGGGCAAGCATGTACAGTAATTCCTCAGTTGCAAAGCCCATTTTATCTCTATAAAGGAGGTTCTTGATCATTCTTAATTAACATCCAAACCAGAAAAAGGAAGTGCATTAATGGACCACTCGTTGTCAATGCGGCTAATTAACACCCCGGAGATTTCTATTCTCCTGAATAAATAAATTAATAAACCAACATTTCAATGACCCTGTGAGAGGCTTTTCAAAATCAAAGTCCAATTTAAACAGCGCCTTATTCAAACACAGAAAGGGCAGGGGTGTCCGGTATGACAGCACAAAAGGCCAGCGTGCAGCTTCGCGGCTACAGTCTGAATAACTATGAATAAAATTAAAGAAGAAAAAAAATCAACAATATCTTATTCCAGTCCATTTAGCAGCTGATGAATCCTGTCTTGTAGGGCCAATTTGACCATCTGTGTTAAAGGGCACTGATCTTCTAATTGCAATGAAAATCAAAAGGCACCTTGGCGTGCTAATTAAATCATTTGACGAGTTACTTTCGCAGCTGAAGAATACCGAATTACTGTTGGTTGGTTAACCAATGTACACGCAACACATTGTTAAATGCCCTGAGAGAATGTGGGCTTTCTCACCGTTTTTAATTGATTTCTACAACAACTGAAATAAGATAAATAATTTGACCAGAGGCACCGCAGTGTTCAGGATCTCTATTTACAATGACCAAGAGCGCAATAGTACTTTAAAAGCTCCCCTTCCAAAGGCATCAAATTTTACAATAAAATGTGTTTGCACATGGAATATAATACAGTAAATATGTGGCGTTAACACTTGTGTACTGGTGGAGTGAACTTTTTTTATCGATTGAAATTTGTTTCAATTTTTTCAAAACGTGTGCGTTTTACATCATTACACGTTATGTAAATAAAAACGTAAAAAAATGAGCACCAAATTTCAATTTTGACCTTATTATTGCTTACTACTACTAAAATTCTACACATGTTTAGCCCACATGCATCAGTGTCGTAACTATTATTAATAAGTTCGAAATGATTATTAGCGGAGGAATTATTGTTTCTGTCATCACTCATGTGGCACTGTCACACAATATTTCAAAGCTGATCTTACTTCCTGACCCACTGGATTGATAGTGGACTGAGGCGGTTTCGGGGGAATGGCAGCTATACCTATTCCACTTTCCCACTCGGCCAGTAAGAGCCACTTGACAGAGTGCCCTTGAGCAAACACTTAATAAATCACGGAGCAAGCAGGGGCAACAGGGCAAAACAAACACTTCTGACAACATGCCACAAACTCTTCACCTTTACACCCATTTAGCAAACACCTTGACGTGGCACTCCAAAGGTGTTACAGGACATCATAAGCACATTATAAGCACATTGTGAGTGCATGATAATTGTTACAATAAACATGAACATGAATGAAACACTTTATGGGGCAACCGTATAGTTACTGACATATTAAATTGAGGTAACATTTAACTTCATGCATTACAAGCAGATTACACTCCCATTGGAAGAATTAGAAAAATTACATTCAATTATCAAGTATCAATCATTTAAGTTTCTTCTTCTACTGCTTCTAATAGGATCGCAATCTTAATATACCCTTTCAGTGAAGAGTCCCACAGTTTGCAATAGGTCGGTATGGATGCAGTGGCCCTGTATGTAGCCAATTAGTCTTCTGGCCACAACAAAACACTAGGAGCAGTCGATCTAATAGTCTTGGCACCGGGCAGGTCAAAACGCAGAGGTTGACATGTTCCGATTGCAGCTTGCTAACCTTATTGAAAAGTCTCGCGGCCATTTATCTAAATCAGTGTCAAGAGAGCGCTGGCCGCGGCTCGTCAGGCCGGCCCCTCCTGTCATGTGCGGCCGGGGAGGAGGTGTGGAAACGCCGCTTGTGTTTACTCTCTGCATTCCTTTAGCCAGGGCTGACTGGAGCCGATCTGATCTGGCCTGGCTCTGGGAAGGAGGGCATACATCAGCGAGTCGAGGCTGTTTCCACCGCTGGAAATTTACGAGCCGCACAGTAGGGATGAAATATGACGTTTTTGGAAGACGTTTTAGAGAACGTCTGCCGCAGGTTGTGCACTTGTGTGCTGAGGCTGCAGCGGGTCAGTGACTTTTAAACTGGTAACGCTTTACTTGAAGTGCACTGGGATGCATTACAGGCAAATTATAAACACATCAGAAGCATAAATAAACTTTTTTGAACTATAGAATCAGCAGACATACGTCAGAAAAAATACATTCAATCTAATAGAATGTCCTTAACTATGCAATTTGTGCCGTAAAGTATTCAACACCTTATTGTTCCACATTGTTTATAATCTGATTATAATCGTCATCATCAACTCACGAGATGCTTATAACGCCTTTTGAGCATCACTTAAAACTCTGGCAAGAACATGACTTTCCTCTTCTTACTATTACACGTTATGATGATTTAATAAGTAAAAGCTCTCTTCTTCACGTGCGCTGTCACTTTCCTTCACTACATCAGAATCCAGACCCGGGCCCTCGGGTTTGGGAACGTGCTGTGAAGCGCCGTTACCAAACCGTGAACGAGCTTCGTGACACCTCTCCTTAATTAACACGTACGGTTGTGTGTGTGCGTGTTGTGTGTTCCTGTTGTTTTTGGACAATGCAACGAGGCAAACGATAAGGTGAAGAAGCAGGGGACCTACACTGTGCGCTCCGGCGGTGCTGCCAGTCCCTGTGCGCCAGTCCGCTGATGCACGCTTTCAGAGCCTTCTCCTGCAGCATGCACGAGGACGGACCGGAGGTGTAGAAATCCAGCATCTGCCCGGGACTCACTGCGAGCACGTCCATACAGTCAAACATGTCGGCGCTTTGCAAACGTCTAAACTCTGGTTATTACAAAAAAAATCACCGAAAGAAGCGCACACAACTCCATCAAACTCTGCTCCCCCCTCCTCTTCTTCTTCTTCTACTTGGCACGGCAAATTTCGCTCTTCTTCTTTCTCCCGCACCGTAATCATGAATTACAACAGACAAAAACTGTTCAGAGGTTTATCCGGGTGGTTATTTGCCATGTTTTGCACCGTGACACTTAATGCGCCGGTAGGGGTGTGTGTGAGCGGGACGCCTCCATAACATCCCGACGTGTCAGCCCCGTCCGGTTACCGACACAGCAGAAAGCAGTCGTCGGGTAAAGCCCGCCTGAATTGGAATACCGTTCTTAATGATACAAAAAAAAACACAACGCGGCTCTTGTTTAAAACCGCACGTTCCCTTCTTGGATGACGAATGGGTTGTCCTTCCCCTCGCGCAGCTCATTTCCAACTAGTTTTGCCACCGAGAACGAAAGATTGAATCGCCTAATATATGCGAGTGAACTTTGTATGAACCCTTCCGAGGCTGCTGACCTTCAAATGACCCGGGCAGGCTGACATCACTGCAGCTCCGCAGCGCGAGACGAGGCGGAGAGAAGAAACGCAGGGGGAAGGAAAAAAATAATAAAGATCGTTTTAATTTTTTCTTTTTTTCCTGGAAAGAACACAATACGCGGCGCGCCCCCTAAAAAAGGAAAAAAACGAAACACGTTTTTTTATATATTGTATGAGCAGTATTACAACTCCAACAGGCTGCATTCTGTAGGGTGTTCCTGTTTTATGCTCGAATGTCCCAAAAATATTTAACATGATATATTTCAAAATAAAAGTAAGTAAAATGTTTATTATGGTTACATTTTACTTGAAGGCGTGAATTCTAACTAAGCTATGGCAAAGTTACTGCATCTATTCTCATTTATCACCAAAACTCTTAAACCTGCCTATAAAACCTAAAACTATGGGGGTAAAGTGGAGCAAAGACTGATGACAGACCAGATTAATTAATATTATCTAGTAAATGTGATAAATTATTAGACCGCCAAACTATCTTAGAAGAGACACTTTGATCCTGAATTTGCTTTTTCTTTTACATAAGGCTTCCAAATCGTTTTTTCCCTTGTTCTTTGTTCTTTCCAATTGAACCTTTTCTGTGTTTCTGATAAGCATTATGGATGCAGCACTTGTTTATTTGTCACCTTTATAAGTGAATGGAAACCTGCATGATCTAAATTCATAATATTTATTGTAAGTAGTATTAGACTGCAATGAAAATGAAACCTAAATCAACACTGCTCTGAAAATGCAATTATATAATTGTTGTTTTGATTACATGGATGGTCCCTCTGCTTTGGGTGATCCCAGATGGAGCTCATAGTTTACTACAACACTGATTATAAGGCATTATAAGCACATGGCATGACATGATATTGAAAGGAATGTAATTTTCTGATGTTTGTCTGATGATTATATTCATCTGTGCTTCTGGTGGGATTCTAATCTGTTGCAATGCATCACAGTGCACTCCAAGTTACTGGTTTTTGCCTATATATGTCAACATACAACATATACATTAAAATGTATGTAAATGTGTAGATATTTTTAGGCTGATTGGTTGAAAAATAAAAATTAAATCCTATATTACAAGTTCTGGTACCGATGAAAAGAACAAAGCATAATTTCCAACTTTCCTTCACATTCTTTGACCTCTATTTCCATCTATTACTTAGGATTCACCTCATCAACGTTTTCATTTATTTTTATTTATTTTTTTAACCCCAAAATCCTCATAGTTGAAGCCCATGTGTGAAGTGATGTTAACTGGTGCTGAAGCTGCACTTTCAAGCATGTAATGTCGAAAAACAATTTGTGGCTACTCCTGCATTTTTTATTGAATGTATGTTTATGTGCAGGCATAATGTCTAAAGTGCATAACAGAGTTCATTCTCAGCAGCTTCCGTTGCAGATTTTGTGGGGGGGGAGAAAAACGGCAATATGTCAGGAAAACATCATATTTGACAGTGTTGTTGACATCGCAGGGTTGTCTACTGTGAAATAAAATATACATACAGTTGCTAAGGCACATTATTTTGACTCTGCAAAGCCAATAAAACTAAAAACGTCCAGAATCACAAACCTATCAGCTGCTCTGTCATTTCATCATTTCCTCTATTAGGCTGATTTGACACAGGAGTGACTGCTGCTGCTTGGTAACACTTTACTTGCAGTGTATTATGTTGCATTACAAGATTATAATCCCATTGGAAGCGTAGATAAACCTTTCTCATAATATCATCGGACAAACATCAGAAAAGTACATTACATTTAATAGCATACAGTTTCCCGGTAAAATCTTCCACCACCTGCATTTTCTTTTCATCATGCTCATATATTCAGGTAAAGCATTACCCTTCATTTCAGTGTAGGGTTTATTTTGAATCGGCATTGTTTAACATTAGAACTTGAAGAAAAATCTACCCAAGCTCAACAGAAAAGAACAACCAGCCCCTAAAGACTCCAAGATTGTGAGCATGAAGAAACGCCAAAGTGACCAAAGCGAGTTTACCTCCACCCTCTCACTTTCCTCATCTCTCTTCCTCTCTCTTTCTTGTTTTCCCCACTCTCTCTTACGTTCACCATTACACCTTTCATTAACCGACTCTCTGCTAGACTGATATATCGGTCTGCTGCGAATGAAATCGGCCTCTCCCTGCCTTAAGGAGCTGCTAACACTAAAAGAATTTCATCAGTCTGGGTTTCAGTGGAGAGTTTTAGTGTCTTATGATGGTCTGCGTGCTGGTTCACAGGCTTTTCCACCCTGTCAGGGACCGAGCTGGTAGGCCAGAAAGGCGCAGGTGTTTTTTTGAAAAAATGATTTTCTTTTATTTACAAAAAGCAAAAAATAACCAAAATACTTCCTACTGGGCCCATAAACGAGGTCAGCACACCAGAACTAACTGAAGAGAACTGGACAGCACAAAACTGACCTGCCAACTGAGACATGGCGGGAAACATATATATTGGCTGATCAGGCCATTCAGACACACAGGGGGGATAGACAAGACATAACCATTTAAATAAACAACACCAACCCAAAACCCATATCCGTACAGCGCGGTCTAATATTAATGAATGAACAAATAAGCAAACACTATCTAAACAGTTATCAAACAAAGATCATTACAAAAGCAATCTAGAAACCCACTGCCCCTCTCCCTGATGCAGGAGGAACATGGTGCAGTCCAATTAGCCAGAAACACCATCTAAGCCGGTGTGACGCAGCTCTTTTAGCTGGCCAGCCAGACAACTCCAGTAGCAACCCCCCCCCAGGAACTGGTAACTCAAAGAAAACAAATGAACTTCATAAAGATTAACTTAAGCTAATGAAACTAATAGCGAAATTGATAAAGAAAGTTAATAAAACTGCATATGTTATATGAAACCAAAATCTATGTGTCCAGTTATTTACGTGTGTAAATGTATGTTGCGTTGTGCTAAAAGAAACTTTTCTGGCCTCAGTGTGTGGCCGCTGGTGTGGCCATCACACACCCTGATGAGAATAACATGAAAGGAGAAAAATATCTGTATCGGCCATCAAAACTCTCTCTACCCCCCCCCCCACCCCCCCACTCCCACCCCCCCACTTTGGATTTAGTAAAGAACAAACATTATGCTGTTCTTGAGCTGATATTTTCTGAACAAGAAGGAAGGAAAAGGATAATTTCCTGGTTAGCAGAGTTGGTTAGGGAGCAATTCATCACGCTACTGTTATGTTTCCATGAAAAGGGGGAGGTACGTCGTGTTAGTGTGTGCACTACCGTAACTATGCGATCACTAAATAAATGGGACACGCTTTCCTCTAATTGGAGCAATGCATGAAGTGATTCCAGGCTGCCACCCAACGCTGTTTAACGCAACACGTATATATATTCCAGATTATTTGATCCAGCTGCGTCTCTTTTATGTACGCTCACGATACCCAACGGGAAGATCAGCGCCGATTGCATGTTCTACGCATTAGTCACTTGATAAGGAGACTCAAAGTGTGCTGCAGAAGAAGGGGGCAGGTTCTTCAATGAAACAGATCAGTGGAGTGACTGATATATATCAGTATCAGCCTTTTATTAAAAAACAGATATTGGCCGGTCAGTGTTTTATTCGGCCACCTTCGGGCGGTAAAACCTGAAATGAAACCTGCCTCACCTATAAGAATTTCATGAGTCTGGGTTTCAATGGAGAGTTTTGGTGTCTTAGGATGCTCTGAAGGGTCGAAGGTCAAGTTTAAAGGTGAATACTGGCACAAAATATAATATTGTCCAAAAATATCAAAGACCCATATTGGCCAAACCCTAGTCTAAATTTACATTGCAGTAAGAGAAATTGTCCCTTTTGTGTTAATAGTAATAGTGGGCTAGTTGAGTCATTATGATTATTGGAGTTTTTTGGCATGAAAACAAAATCAGCTAAATACCAGCTACTGGCTAAAAAACATCAGTATCGGCCTTTAAAAACCCATATTGGTCGAACCTTAACATAGACTACGCTAAACTGTCGGCAGAATTAGAGCTGCTAGACACACTTGTCTGTGTTCTGCAACCCACATACACACTTCTGATTGTGTTTGATGGAGTAAAAGAGGTTGCTTGAGAGGGAGCGCTGGCCTCGGCGGTGCAGAGGAGACCGATCCCCATGAAGCTCATGCATATTGCAGAAAGCCTACAGCGGAGCTGAAAAAGGAACCCCTGAACCCCCCTCCCTCCCCTCCCTGCACCCCCCCAACACACACCACCTGACCCCCTGCAGTTCACCCAGTGTAACAGTAACCTCGGACACACACACACACACACACACACACACACACACACACACACACACCAGCCGGCACAGGTAATGAATACACCTGAAAATCCACCTGTAATTAGAAGGTGATAATGAACCCATCCATCAAGATAAGCCGGTTTTTGGCATCAGTGCTCCCCCAGTTCGGGGGGTTGGAGGGCGGAGGGGGGTGAGGGGGGGTGAGGGGGGGGGAGCGCTGCCAAAGCTCACCAGGCTGTGACAATACACAGTACAGCTGATCATTTAATAAGGCCGGATAAAGCTTGACAGTTTTTAGGAGAAGCAACGTCATGCAGCACTGGCTGCTATTTTCACTGTGTATTTTGAGTCTGGGAGCTTTACCCCTTTTTCAAAATAAAATAAAAAACACCCTCCAATGCCGCGAGCAGCAGCTAGCCTAAAACATATCAGCCCCAGGCACCCTTTATTTTCCCTATTCTTCACGAGCAACCTCTCACGATCCGTCTGTGGGTCAAACCGCGTTCAAATGGTTATGTTTACACTTTCACTTCGCCCGTCGGTGATTTAATTGACGCCGCGCAGAAGACGCAAATACCTTTTCCACTAGGGTCGCATATCATGCCAAACCGCGCATCAGGATTATGTCTTTGTGTAGCGGCACAGGTATGCGCAGAGAGAAACCCAAGATTAGGATTTAATTCTGTACTCTTCAATAGCATAAATTCTTCAGATTTCAACTGTTTTGTGAGATCTTTATGGATTCAAATACCTTCCCTTTTCCCGTTTCAATGCCTGCTTATCTTATTAAGCAAGATGAAACGCACACATATAAACTGCATAGGCTGTAAAAGATTTATAAATTGTGTTTTTCTGCAGGATATGGAATAAACATTTCATGGAGCAGCATGAGCAGTCAGAGCCAGTTTTGAAGTATTTCCCGTGTTTACCAGCCCGAAACCATCGGATCATTTGAAAAATGAAAAGTGACCACTTCATCGTCAAACTAACATTTTTTCACAACGGATGTTTTGCTTCGAGGTTGTCAATACTATTTAAACTCCAATTCTGTCAAGGAAAATACGCGGGAAAGAAATAGCTTTTCATTATTCTTTGCCTCATTCAAAAGAGGCCTCCTCCCTCTGATGCAGGTGAACAAAGCTGTGAGAGAGAATAAGGCGCTGTGAACACAGAAACGCAACGCTTTATTCTGAAAATCACAACTCAAAAACCATTCACCAAAAAGTGAGAGAAGTACGTTTCACCACCAGGAAAGGATGAGGCGGAGGAGACTTGACTAGAAACAGGAAGTAGTTTGATGTTGAAACAGCAAGGTGGGAAGTAGCGGCGTGGAGGTTGGACGGATACTTCATTTTCGTATATTTCATTTTCAGCTACGGTTTTTCTTATTGAACCATGACCAAAACTTTACAGAAGCCATAACCCAAGTTGTTTTACTTGCCTAATCTTAACCGTTAGCTAACCTTTTCACGTGACAAACAGGTGAAAAGCGCATTTGCAACGCTCATCATGGTGAAATTCATGTGAAGGTAAGCTAAATTAACATAGTTAGCTCGTTAGTAGTTAGCTAGTTAATAATTCAAGTGATAATTCATGTAAAAAACTCACAACCAAAACCAAAAAAAAAACAATAACCAAATGACCAAAATTTAAATCATCAAAATTAACACTGGTGCTTGTTTGGTGAAATTTGTTTTATTTATTTAAGATTTATTTGGCAGGGACAGTACACATCAATCAACATTTAAGTTCACACTTCAATGTAAATGTGTCAGAGTTAGCCATGAGCCTAATTAGTGGGATTGCTGTGTAACAGGCTTGTTATTATTTTTCTTCTGTGTGCTTATTTTGCTCACCTGTAGCGCGAAAACCGCTTGTGCCACATACGTGGTTCAGGTATCGAAACGTGCGTAATTTTGTGGAGCATTAAAAAAAAAACTAAAAAAAAACAGTACATTATGTTAGGAAACATTAACAGTACAGCAGCATTAAAAAGAATCAGTAAATGCAATGTCCACACTTGAATAGATGGAGGTGGTACACACAAGAGCTGGAGATTTAGTGATGGGTACAGCTCTGGTGTTCTTTGGGCCAGTTTTTCAGAGTTTTTTTGAACAGTCCAAGGGTAGTGCAGGTCCTTACATTTGTGGGCAGAGTGTTCTAGTACTGCGTGGCTCGGACAGAGAAGGCTGAACATCCAAAAGTACTCCTTCTAAACGGAACAACACAGTCCCCTATGTGGACCTTGTGGGTCTGTCATTGTCCTTTCTGGCCACAAACTGACTCATTGGTGGGGGGGCAAGACCGTGAAGAATTTTAAAAACAAGGCAGGCATCATTATACAGTCTAAGACAGTCCAGGGTGAGTAGATTATACTTTTGAATGATGTGACAATGGTGATATCTGTGAGGTTTCTTGTCCATGATCTTTAGCGCTTGTTTATAGAGGGACTCGAGGTGATGTAAGGTGGTTGATCCTGATTGCGACCAGCTTGTGATACAATATGACAGATGGGAGAAAATCATTGCGTGCATATATAGCAGGGCTGCTTCAGTTGACAGGTAGGGACGAATGAACAAGACCAAACTTCACGGTTAAATTTGAATCCAAAATGATGCCAAGGTATTTGAATTCTGATGCCACCTTAAGTTTTTCACCATTAAATAACACATCCCGCTGATGGACCTCTGTAGTTGTTTTGGAGAAAAACATGCAAACGGTCTTATTGACATTCAGGTGCAAGCATGAGTGGTTCAGCCAGTTTGAAACATTGGCCATTGCTTCAGATAGTTAGTATGCAGCCTGTTGTCGATTTTTTGCATGAGTGTAGAGAACGGTATCATCAGCGTACATTTGGAGACTGACAGATAGACATGCGGATGGGAGGTCAAGCTGAAAAGGAGCAGGCCCAAATTGTGTGAGACAGATTGTGTTCTCCGCGTGGTTTAGTTCAGTCAAAATCCCTTTCAGCCTTGCTCTCCACCCACTCCCTGTGACCCCGCGACCCTGTTGGGAGCTTTCTGTGTCGCACTTCCTTCTCACTCAGCAAAGGACTTCAAGACAATAATACAATTCAACAATACTAAAACACACAGACTTATGGACAGCTATTTCCCCCCTCAATTTTTTTTTTTAAATGGTGACAGCAAAGCACCCAGCATGCACATAAAAAGTGTGTTTAAAAGTTGACCTTATATGGTATGAGTACACACCAATAAGAAAGGGGGACATTACAAACCTTTGTAATGTAAGTAGTGCTCATAAGGCATTATAAGGCATCATAGTATGTATCATGTAAGTATTATATACTTATTATATACTTATTATTGTAAGTATTATATTATTGTAAGTATTATAATCAGATACAACTATATATCAACTAGCTAAGGACATAATATTAAACTGATCATAAGAAAAGTTTATCTCTCAGCTTCTAATGGGCTTTTATTCTGCTCCAATGCATAGCAATGCACTCCAAACTTTATAACATTTGTAGCACTTCATGTTTTTGAAATGATAAAATCACTTCCTGCTACAGTCCTATTTACACAGTCACCAGAAACGAAAGCTGCTATTGTGTGATGTATAACAAGAACCATTTGTGACACTTACTCCACAGTGTAACAGCAATGGGGATGTTGGAAATAGTGAATAATTCAGGTACTGGCAAAACGATAGCTGTCTTATGAAACAGCAGGGGGAAAAAAAAATGTAATTGCTTGTTCAATTCACACATGAGTGTGTATCACGAATGCGGAGAACATCCAAAGCTGTTCGCGGAAATGTCGAACAGCATGGGTACACAATGGCGGAAAAGAAACACGGACTCTGGGTCAAAGAAGAGGATCTGTGTTTGCTTGTTAATTTCAATTTCATAATTTATGGCACTGTTTTTGAGCGGCTCTCCTGAATTAACTTCCATTTAGATTAACACTTTCAATCCTTGCAAACTAAAAAATCAAATGCAAAGGTTCTTGTCAATGAGCGAATACGAGCGACAAATAAAAACGAGCAATTCATGAGGCCAGGTCCCAGGGATGAGGAGTTGAGGACCAGCTGTAACACTCAAACAAGATAGGCCACAAGTAGGTCACATATGCATTATTAATCATTAAACTGTGCATTCCTATAGAAACACAGAAAAAAAAGTGTTTACTTCATCTGAAAGTTTTATGAGACATTCAAAAGCCTACATTCAAAAACCTCGTTCACTTATCTGATGCATTCAATAAATCACAACAGGATTTAAAGATGTAGAAAGTGCTCAATTCTCACTAACACAGTAGTAGGGTTGATACTAATACCGATATTGATGCCGATACCAATATCGATGCCGATAATTTTTTTGAATGAAGCTGCTGATGGCCAGTATTTTGTGCTGATATTAAATATCTTTAAATCTGACCATTTACATGCCAAAAAATGTCCAAAAATTCAGTGTTGAGTGGAAAAGCCTCTGAAACAGCATTTAGACCATCATGGGACACTAAAACTCTCCACTGAAACCCAATGAAATGAAATTATTTTAGGGTGGGTAGCAGCTCTTTAAGGCAGGGTGAGGCAGGTTTCATTGAAGATTTTGAAAACCACCCTTCATTAAGCCAATATCAAATCAAATCAAATCAAATCAAATCACATTTATTTGTATAGCCCTTAATCACCGTTACAGTCCCTAAGGGCTTCACAGTGCCCAACATGTGAAAATAATAAATGATTAGTACACAACATCCCCCAGCCTTAGACCCTCACAGAGGACAAGGCAAAACTCCCACAAAAACCTTATTGGAGAATTGGGAGAAACCTTGGGAGGGGCTACTCAGAGAGGGATCCCCCTACCAGGACGGTTGGGCATGCAGTAGATGCCGTGTTTGGGCAAGCAGAGTATACACAATATATGAAAGTTCATTTTGGTGGGACATCCAGATCTGATGGGGCATCACAGCAACGGCAATATCCCATTTTTAAAGTTCCCCACGTGTAGCATTTTGTGTTTCTCAAAAGTAAGACCACAAACTAATCCTTCAAAAAGAACGTGGTGATGATTTATGGATGGCGGAATGCAACGCGCAGCACATTTAATAAAAGACTAATATTGACCAGACGCGTCAGTTTGCCCGCCACGGTTGCACGCGTCTGCAGCAGAGTCGTTGCAATATTGATGTTTGAGCAGCCGTCCTGTAAACAGAAGCCAACCGACTTCGTGAAATGTTGCATCTGGCGGGTCTGCGGAAGAAGCCTGGGATCAGCAGAAGTAATAAACAACCCCTCGACTGCATGGTTAGAAATTGAGCCGCCGTAAGCACAAGTTATGAGCACAAGCCTCCCATGGTCATGACAGGGCATTTCAAGCCAAGTGCACATTATTGCCCGCTCTGTACAAGACAATAGCTAATAAACATTGACTAGGACAGGGTGATCCTGATTGGTTAAAGACGTGTAGCATCGGCCAGAGGTACGGAGGGGAGCCCCATTACAAACTAGAAGGCAATAAAGTGAGCGCTTTTACTGCTAACGGCCTAAATACCTTCAGCAATGGGTCCCACGCTGGAGATTTGGGTCGATGGAGATGCAGTAATTACACTTGCGTCTAAGTGTCTTAATGGGAGTGCCTTCATTGTTTACTTTTCCGTCTCCCGCAAAAGCACCGGGTGACGGATCTTTTTCATTTGCGATCATATCCGCAGCGTGTGATTGTGTGTGTGTGCGGGACCGCATGCACGTGCAAGGATTTGTGCATGTATTTGTCTTCATATTGTGCCACAATCAAAGCAATAACGTTATCATTAGTCTCTGCCTAACATCCTCTCATTCTCTGGCAATGACTTTCTTTGCCATTTGTTAAAGTGGTATTCTGCAAGGGCCATGTTTTGGGTTTTTTGATTTAGTCTCCCATCTTTGTCTCTCAGCCTCATCGCTGTGGTGTTTCTGCACTGCACATCCCAGAGACCACCTGTCAATCAAACAGTGTGTAATACTGTGATGTCTTTCTCCTTGGATTTTAAGTGGCGCTCTCTGTCTGTTCAGCCATGGTGGCTAATCGCTGCTCATGCTTGCTACCCAGTTCTTCTTCTATTTACTCCAAACACAGATTATTTTATATGAAGAATACTCTAAGACAAAAGAAAAGAAAGCAACGCTGTGATCGTAACAAGTATTTGACAGCAAAGTCAACTTTCTCCTCGGCTCTCCCCGCAAATCATCACCTCAGCCCTCGTCCCCCCCTTAACCCACCTGTAGCCTTCCCAGTCCTGGCCATGATCAACTATGTATTAGAGGGGGGGAAAAGCCCAGTGTTTGCAGTGAGGGAGCTGCCCATCAGGCAGGCAGGCTTCTCTGTGGCTTGGGGAGGGATTACCGGGTGTTCAGGCGGCTTCACACGGTGAGCCTCGGCCCGTCTGATCAGAGAGGCACTTGGCTATCTCCCCACCTCACCCCGGGGCCGGTGATTTCACAGGGATTAGCGCACAAAGTCGCCTAATCTCTCCCTCCGCACTCATTCTATTGATGGCCATCTCAAACACGCACACACACTCACACACATACACAAAAACATGGAAAGACGTAATGACACTAGATACAACAGCAGGCAATGCCATACATGGGAACACTTTGAGTTGTGCTCATAAGGCATAACAAGCACATTGTAAGCACACTGTGAGTGCATGATGATTGTTATAATCAGAGTATAATACACACAAGTCGGAATAGTTTATGAGCAACTACAGAAGCCCAGAGGGGCCATGGTTGCATGGTTGGATTTTTTTAATCCTGTTACTTCGAGATCACAATTTAATAATCGCATAATCTCTAGATAACAAAAATCTTTTTCTCACGATTTGATTATGTTGCCTGGCTAGTCTTCGCCTTGATTCAAATAAAATCCGATGCGCTGATCAATCGTTGCCTCACCTTCTGACAGTGGCAATTCCACTTAAATCAACAAATCCATTCATTTGTTATCTCGAGATAACAAGATATTTAAATTGTGATCTCAAAATAACGAGATTAAAAAATATGTGCAACCATGGCTGCTCTCAGCTTCCCTAGACAACTGTATGGTTAATGACTGATATTAAATGGAATTTGTTTTTCTGATGTTTGCCTGATGATTATATTCTAAGAAAAGTAAAACATTAAAAACATTACTGCATATTCTGTTATATCATGCTGTGATTATAATGAGTATCATTACGCTCAAAATGCGCTTATGATGCCTTATAATAAGGAGCGCTACACTGTATTAAAGTATACTGTGTTACACCTGTTGGTTGGTTTGAATACAAGTCAAATCACCAGAGGTAAAGTCACTGTAACAGACAGACAAGGCAGACATACGATCAAGAATCAAAATAATGAGGTATAAGAAATCATGTGTTGCGTTGTCTGAGTAGTCACATGACTGCACGCTAGGAAAAACAAAACAGTTAGACTGGCTCTAAGAAAGCTGGTAAACTCCTAATTGGTTAATTTATGAGCAGCAGCAATGTTAATTTTTTTAAAAATCCCCTCTTTGAAAACAGTAAATAACTTTTGCCCCCATTAAGTGTTGGGAATACTTCAGCCGGGTACCAAATGGCAGAACACAGACGCCTAATTCAATCAGAAAGCCCTAGGGCAGTATAGCATGGCTAACTACATCACGGTTAAGCATCTTGATTTTGTCAGAATTATAGAAAATGACAAGTGAACTCAACGTGAACCAGACAGTCGGGGTGGAATCCTCGTATTGGCATTTCTTAATCTAAGCAGGCCGGTGCCAGAAAATCAATACTTTTCAGCCATGCTCTTCTTCTGCTGTTTTTTTTCTTTCCCTGTGAGTCTCACCACCCTGAAGAAAAATATAACACTCAAAAACATTCATGTAGCAAGACAATAACAACCACATATTCTGCGCAGTGCTACGGTGAATTTGTGGCAATGACATACCGTACAGACCCAATTAATTGTCAGTTAACTAATTAATAATCAGTTATATATATTTAATATATAATAATATTAAAATAATAATCAGTATATTTGAGTCTCAACTCTGTGGCTCCCTGATTGATCAGCTGTCTTCATATACAGAGAATACAGGAATTAGCCTCCTTGGCTGCCTAGCTAACAATTAGCAACTGAGCCGTTAGCAAACATAGCATATAGCTCATTACATAAACAGAAGCACTGCTTATACAACAACGTGATTTATTATAAAATTACATAAATGACACATAAAATGAAATAGTTTGATAGCATTCAGCTACAGAGGAATGATGTAGTTTGATAGCATCCAGCTATAGAGGAATAGTGTAGTTTGATAGCATCCAGCTACAGAGGAGTGATGTAGTTCGATAGCATCCAGCTACAGAGGAGTGATGTAGTTTAGGTGGTGTGTCTCATTCCTGACTGACAGATATGAATTTGTCTCAGGAAAAAAAGAGAAATAGAGTCCAGTGATGTAGTGGTAAACAAAAAGCAGGGGTGACTATGACCTCCAGTCAGTGATCATCATAAGGCATCACAAACACCAATGACAAAGCACTGCTTTCAGAAAAGCATGAATTTATGTGTTTTTTTCTCCTTTCTCCTTCATATGACATAAGGTTGATACTACTTTCAATGATGTATACTCATATATAGATTCATGCCAGCCTTAAAAGGAGGGTAAACTACTTTGCCAATAAATAGCTGGGTAGACGGGTTTACCCTCCACTACATGCCTGGTCTTTGCCCTCTATAGCACATGGTTTTCCCATCCAAACGGAAGACTGTCGAGAGAAAATAAATGAAGAAATCTGCCAAAAAGGAAAAACTCTTGAGGGACTCCTTTCAGTGCAAACAAACTTACTTTTCATCAGGAGCTATTCCCATTCGCATTATTGGATTGAGTCCATGCAGCATAACTAAGGTGTTGACAGGGGCTGATTACCCCAATAAGTCCCGCGGCCCAAGAGGAGGGGGTCACCCAGAGGACAGGAATGCAGAAGGGCCTTCCTGAGGGCCAACCGTGACCCGGACCAGAGCCCCACCCACAGGATGGGAGCATTATATCGCCCCACCCACCCCCCGAACACCACCACCATCACCCACTAACACTATACCTCTCCACCTCTCTCGCTCCTACTCTTCCATTCTGTTCTCCCACTCCTCTTTCTACTCCCTATTATTTTCTGATTGCTCACACTATAGTCTACATTGACATTGCATTTTAGGACAGGGGTTATCAAACATTTTCATGTCATGGACCCCCGAATAAACATACATGGGGTTGCAGAACATAGATGTTCTCTAGGGGTCCCGAACAGATACTCCGCAACTCCCTTTCTCTTCACCCTTTTCCATCGAGTCAAGAAACAAGCGTAAAAAGCTGGCGATCTCAACTTGCGCCTTGAACAGGCCCAGCAGATTCTAGTGGTGTCTCTCATGAGCTGGTTCGGGGCAATGGGTCAAGTCTTTGTCTGAGGCATTCCACGGAGGAGTCATATGGGGAGAGGGGGAAAAAGGGAGAGACTTACTATCTGCTAACTACACTTTCCTTTGTAGTTCCTCCTCTGAAAGATTCAGCAAATTGGCCTGCGCTGCATGTAACTGTTCGGATCCATGCAAAATCAGCATTCCCCGGCATTCAATTCATTCTCTCTTGTCCATCGTTACTCATAGAGGTGGTTTAATGCCTTTCTTAACTGATGGTTGAACAATGTCGCGCGCTAAACCGTCAATCTGTCATCGAGCCGTTGTTATTCATCCGTCTTTTGTCCCCGGCCGTTTTCCGCCCCGCACATCCAGTCGTTGCTAATCAGCTGTTGGAGCTCGGCGGCGTACCGGGCCATGAGCATGTGGCTTAGCGCCTTTTTCAAAAGCCTGCCTCCCTGCACGGGCACAAGTAGACACAGCTAACCAGGGCTTCCTCTATGGAGAGGTGAGCCTCCGCGCATAAACAGCCTTTTGTTCATCCTCTCAACCCCCCCCCCCCCAAAAAAAAAGGCTCCACAGTCTGCTGGCCTTCCCCCAAGACAAACTCACTCGATTAGAGGGATCTGTTCACGGGTTGTGCTCGCCGGTGGAAAAGCAGGAACCTGCAGCTGAGCAGTAAGCAGCCTCAAGTAAGCAGCCTCTGTGCGGTGGCCCTCCAGCCCTGATAATGCGATCTCTTTCATCCCACCTTTATACCAAGAAGCATTTTTCATTCTGATGGCCACATGCTCGCTGAGCACACGCAAACCTAATGTAGTTGATGGTCTGGGAGCTAAATTGTGACCGGGGGGGGGGATAAATATATAGCGCTGCGCCTCTACAAAGGGTCCGACCACAGCACTGCAAACGCAAACCGAGCCCGGCGTGTACGCCACCAAACTCTGTGACGGATCGCAGCAGAGACGGTGGCGGCGGCGTCTGTGGGAACTAGCCACTTTCACATGTCTGAACGCAAGCCGGCCATATGATCCCTTTATGACTGATTGACTAGTCCAGGATTTCAGGCAGCAGCGTGCGTGTCCATGTGCGTGCGTGTTTTCTCTATACTCTATGACTATTTTGACTGCATATTTGCCGAAAAATGTTGCAGAGTACTTTGGACTGTACAGCCCATTTAGCAGAGTAAAGCGCTCTGGCTCTCGGTGAATGAGAGCGAACATCCTTTCCAACTTATCTCTGAGTGCAGGCTTGGACTCTCCGCTCATTCCCACATATAATTGCAGGTTCATACGCACAATTCGCAGACACACATTAAATAGCTTCTTTGTGGAGAGCTTAAGAATACCACTCGTTTTCCCACCCCTTTTTCCCCCCGTTCCCGAGTCGAGATCAAATGGAGGGAAGCAGTTTGAAAACTGGACTTTTGCTCTTCGTTTCGCTGCGACTACCAGGTTCTATTTGCATTGCCACTTAAGAGTCTTATAAAAAAAAAACCTTAAGTGGAGGAAACAGGATCTACTTTCTATGATCATTTTTCTACATCTCAAGCAGTGAGCACATTTCAAAGCGTTCGGCATCCTCCGCAGGGCACAAACCCGGGCAGAGTAAAACTTCCTATAGATGGGAACCAAATTTAGCAGTGGAAAGTTCACGCTGGCCTGTGTTTGACTCCTGCATCTCGAGCTCCACCCCCACTCTGCCTGCCCCCACATGCCTTCCTGTGATGAAATCTACTCCTCGTGGTCGGCTCGGAGCCCCTCCTCCACTCCCTTGCCACCCACCGCCTCCGCCCTCCCCGCCAAAAAAAAAGAGGGGGATCTTTGAAGCGAGCCGCATCCCTGCCGGCCCTGCCCGAACAATGCGATGCTCGCCCGGCTTGCTTTGTGCTCCGGGCCCTGTCAATGCAAACAGTGCTCTGAGAACTGCTTTTTCATTGTCTCGTACTCAAGGGGTAATAAATTAGAGCTGGGACAGCCAGACAAGCTGCTACAGGGCGAGAATAAGAATGGCGCTGTTAAAAAGGCCCAGCTTTCAATCAAAGTCCATTCAAAGAATAGTTGGGGTTTTGTGTGGACGCATGTTGTGCCTATTAATGAATGTACAAAAGGAGCCATTTTCGTGATTTACGGGCGGCTACCATGGAGAATCCACTGTGACCACAGGCAGGGGCAGCTATGCATTAAGATGACAGACAAATGACGCAATGCTGGTGTCACTTAAACAGGGAAATTGAACTGGTTTTGTTGACTAAGAAGTTAGAAAGGAGAAATCTAAAATTGAGTCAGTGCCAGCGACAATCTCGTCGCCGTTATCAAGCAAATTCTCGCGGCAACAGAAAAGCCCTCGGTCTGCCCAGAGGGCCGAAAGACACAGAAATTGTATTGCTAAACTGCAGTAAAGCTCTGTAATCGGCTCGTCGCCGCAGGGGGAAGTAAACACCGTAAGAAGCCGCCCCCAAGTTAGTTTTGCACCTCGTCTCGTCTTTTTCATTCGCCTTCAAACCGAGTTTGTGTATCAGGCACCAGGCTTTTTTGCGTGCTTGCCAGGGAAGAGGATTGGGGTCCGAAAGTCTCTTGACAGCCCGTGAGTGGAGTGGATTGATGGCTGGCCCCTGAGTACAGAGCCGGGCAGGCCGAGCCTCTCATTAAACAGCTCCAGATGTGTGCCAGATGTCGGCGTGTCTCTCTAAAAAAAAAACTAAAAAAACACTCACCGTAAAGAACCCGTGACCATGATAGTTGGTGCGGGCAACTTTCCAATACACGACCGCACTGTGGATCGCGTGTTCGAAACATCGTCGGCATATGGCTGGAATGTGCGCCTTTTGCATGTATGCATCATATTTTCCAGGAGAGAGAGAGAGGGGAGAGGGGGGTGTGCAGGAGACTCCTGGCAATGTGAACTATGGTTGAACCGTAGGAGGGAGTGCACTCCAAGGTTGAGAACAGTGGGGGTAAAAAAAATCCCAGCCCCGCTTCCATCCGTCATACACACACTCGACAATAGTCTATCTTCCACACATTCCTCTATGCATTGACGACGACCGAGGGTTGTTTTTTTTGTGCGTGTGTGTCTCCGCAACCCTTTTCTCATCACATTCGCCCCTCGATGAATGAAAAGAACAAGGCCTTTTCACTCACGGCAGATGGAAAGCACATTGTGCGCGGTAAAGGCTAGGAAACTGATAAAATAGCGGCGTTATTAAACCTCGGGGTGAAGCGGCAGATGCAGCCCTCGCGTCTCTCGGGCCGGAGGAGCCGACGCGTTACTCCTGTTCATTCGCCAGCCACTTGAGTGCACATTGATTTTCAATCCAGAGGGTTAGCGCACGGTGTAATGAGAGAAGTCTGCATTATTCATACTGTGCCAGGGCTAGAAACCGCGTGTGACCTAAATACCCTGCGATGGATTCTAAAATAACAACAGTGAGCGCAACGCCGGCAGACGCTCAGGCAGACGCTGACAAAGAAAGGGGTGGAAAAATGGTGGTTGGTGGATCAATCTGGAAGAAAAAAAAAAGATGAATGTCGGTACAGGTGTGTGTGTGTGTGTGTGTGTTTATAATCGCGATAGCAAACTGGCACCCAAATATCTGTTAAGATCAGTAACTGTGCAGACACTTTGTATCTGTCTGAGAGCTGCACTGGTAAATGTATTAAAGTGGAGGGTGCATGTCTGTGTTCATATAAGTATGTGTGTGTGTGTGTGTGCGTGCGTGTGTGTGTGTGCTGCGTCTCCCAGGGCTGACTGGCTGCAGTACGTGCTGCACAGATGGGTCCCATTACAAGGAAATTTTGAGTAAGCTTCCGCTTGGTGTAATTGGATTATGAACTCAGTCTGACACCGGCCTCCTCGCGGTAATAATCTGAAACTTTTGCGTATCAATAAATATCTAAGGTAGGTTTCGCTATCGTCTACATTGAGTATCTTTATTATTATGTTGGGCCACTGCCTGCATTGAGTGCAAAAAAACAACCAAAACAATGTCTCAATGGCTCCGTTAGTGCCCTAATAAATAAAAGTTATCATGTGAAGCTTGGAAGAATGCTGATGTCTATCAAAGTTTCCCATGGTGCCCTGTACTGTATCTTTGTGGGCACGGTACCTCAACCTGTTAGTATCGACGATGTAGTGGTAAATAAAAAAGTCGGGTAAACTATGAGGCAAACAACCTAACTATATATAGTATTTGTTTATGCCGGATGAATCTCGGAGAAGCGAGAGAAAGGAATTTCCATTTCCTGGGTTGGGGGGGACGTTTCCATATAAGCGGCGCTGGGGAAAGGGCGGGGAAGGGAGCGCGTCGACATTCGGGTGACTGTCAGGTGAAATCTTCGGTGAGCCTTGGTGGGGTCACGAGCAGGTAAGACTCTGAAGTGCAGGTACCCCCCCGCCAACACCCCCAGGCCAGACGGAAGGAGAGCAAGGGGAGGGGAATTAACAGATGGGTAGAGGCTGGAAGGATATGAACGACAGGATCCATTAACTGACATGCTTGTGTGATGCTATTTTTTTCCGGATTAGAGTCTACCAACCTATGCCAGTGTTAGACTGATTTTGCTTCACAGTATCAGTATTGACCTTTTTTTTTTTTTTGGGGGAGAAATCCGATATCAGCCAGCTTTCTATGTGGCAGTGGGAGCTAAAAACTAGGGTTAGACTGGTATTGGGGCCAATACTGAATACTAAAAGCTAGATATATTATATATAGTCCTTAGCACGGTGATGATTTGTTTCAATGGAGAGTTTTAGTGTCACATGATGGTCTAAATGCTGTTTCAGAGGTTTTTCCACCCTGACAAGAATACAATTCTGGGTGAAAAGATGTTTTGTATTTAATTTTTGGGCATGAAAGCAGTCAAACTTAAACATATTAATTATTGCCACAAAATATTGACTATCACTAAAAACATCGGTATCGGCCTGCAAAAATTAATATCGATCAAACCCTGATGTGAAAAGTAGCAATGCTTGCAGGGGAATAAAAGTGAAATTTGGAGTGTTACCTATTTTCCTTTGTCTTTGTCTCTCTCACATGCACGCAGTCAACATCAGTGGACTGGAGCTTCACACACACTGGTGTGTGTGAAGCTCCAGTCCCTCACTGATGTTGACTGAGTCACTGGAGTTCCCAAGAGGTATCTGATGTTTGCATAAATGTTCGCTTTTCTTTGCAAACCCCCAACCCCAATGAAAGCGGGAGGAGGTGGAGAGGAGACGAACCTGACCACCGACCGAACAACAACGCGTCTCCCCCGGGACGAGGGGACGAAGCGACAGGCTGCATCATGTGTGTAAATTCAACTCATACCCGCAGTGGCTCTCATTACCTTACTACTCGTCTCATCAGGATTTCCTTGATGTCCAAAGTTCAGACGCATCAGACACGCTTGTATATATACACTCCTTTCTCTCCGGCGGTGTAAATAAAGCAGTCCTGGCTTTAGTCTGCTTCACAGACCAAAAAAAGAAGATCAAGGAGAGAGACTGCATCTATTCTCTTTTTCATGTACTTCCTTTGTTTTGTTTTTCATGACTGATGCTGCCTATTTCATGTCTGAACTTTGTCTTGGCTTAGTTCAACGGCATATTGAAATATAAAATTATGTAACAACTATTTTTGGTATACAGCAGCTTGCGGGAAGAAGAAGCACTCGTTTTGGCCCTTTGATTTAAGTTGGCAGTGTAACAAAATCATTAATCAAACATTGAGCATTTGAACTTAATGCACAATGTTGTCCAGACTGAGGCAGGAGCACTGTGCACATATATAATTGGCTTCATTTTTATCACAAATTGTAGACACACACGTATATTGAGCCTAGTGGAATTTCCCTAGAAAGCCCTAGCTGTCACGGAGGACGACAGAGAGGATATTGGACCTTCTCCAGTGGGTCAGTTTGACTTGCTTTCACTCAATTTCTTCTTGGATTTTTAGGAAGAAGTAATTTATCAGCATCAATAAAAAACATGTCTGATTCTCTGTGTCTATTTCCACTCGGAACCACAGAGCTCCACACACACACACACACACACACACACACACACACACACACACACAAGCTCTTCTGCCTCTGAGAGCCTCCTCGCTGGGTTCTAAAAAGCGAGAATCGCCCCAGGGGGAACCTTGCCTGGTGGTTTTCATGTCAGGGCAGATTTTTAGGTGGTGGTGGTTGAGGGGGACGAGTGGTGGTGGAGGTGTAAATGTGCAGAACAAGAGGTTGGAAACAGTAGAGCACAGGCTCAGGCAACACAACCCAGAGAGGTTGTCAAAATATTGCTACAGTAGTGGGAAAAACACTGGTGGCCGGTGACAGTGTGAAAATAATCCAGGGCCCATGCGGCTATATCTGGATTATCCACTGTTATCTGGGATATTAATCACCGTGTCTGATTAACTACATCTCCCAACAACGAAGCCAATTTTCTTTGCTGGAAAATGGAAGTAATCTTGAGTGAGCCACTCAAATTCAATCATTATTCAGCCGTTACTGAGAGGCACTCAAGTGTTAATCATGGCTTTTAAGTGTGGCATGTCACATTCTCGTTGCAAACATCACAACAATAACAATAACAGAAATACTCCAGAATACATTCAGTATAATGGGCTTTCAGCCAAAGTACCACAACCTCTGGTGGCCACATTGGAAGTCCACAGCTCTTTGTAACAGGGGACATGAGCAGCTCACTTGGCTGTTTCAACAGAATTCAATAAACATGTTGTTTTTGACAGGGAATACTTTGTTCCTGATATCTGAAATACTTTGCATTTATGTAGTGTCAGCTTGTTAGCTAGCTAACCATAGTATCTAGTCAGATAGTAAACACTTTCTTGTTGTAAACACCAGCTGATTTGCACACTAGCTACCATATCTGGTAGAAGTTAGCGTTAGTAGTGGCTAGTAGTCAACCACAACCAACCATTAACAACAACAGCATTGCTTTAACATTAACATCAGTTGCATTGCTAAATTAGCCTGCTGGCTAGTTAGCTAAGCTTGTCCAGGTTAACTGAGCTGACTCTTATCAAGCTAGCTAGTGTTTTAGAGTAGAGACTAGGGCTAAAGACAAGACAGTTTACTGTAATCTACATTTGGAAAAAATCTACCACACCACAACAATGTTTCTAACCTGGTTGCTATATAATTAGCTAATATTTGTGTACAGATAATTCATCACTGGACTTCCATGATGGAATCAGCCATGGTGGAGATCTGTGATGCAACTGCAATGCCTATATACATGATTCCAAAGGCACATCACATATACAGTAATTGTATCCCACATGGTACATTTTCTTTCACCCTCTGGTTGGATGCAGGGTCAACCAGCTAAGAGTGTTGCCGCTGGAGCAGGTAGAGATTAAGTATCTTGCTCAAGGACTGCAGGGGGAACCTGGGCGCTCCGCTTGGGGAATGACCTCACTAACCACAAGGTAATCCTGCCACCTCTAATCTACCTAATGATAGTTTTAAATAGCAACAAAAAGCATTGGGGACCAGTGTTAGTGTAGAGTTGCTGCAGCAGCACTTACCAACAGGCGACGGTGTGCTGCCGCTGCTGGACGGCTGTTGGATCTGCAGCCTCTGTGGTGACGGTGGCGGCGGCAGCGGCAGCGAGCTGATGACCGACGGGAAGAGGAAAGGATACACCCCAGGCGTGTAGCGCCTCATCTGAACGAGCGGAGGACTGCTGCGGGGTTGGGTCCGGCTGGCCGTCTTCATCACACCGATGGGCGAAGGGCACAGGCAGGAGCACTGAGCGAGGTGAGGCGTGGCGAGGCTGGGAGGCCATCAGGTGACCCCCTGGCTGCAGTTAATGTGTCTGGGCCAGGCTTGGCACCACGTGACCCTTCTCAGCCCTCCAGAGTTGCATGGTGATGGAGTTTGGTGTCACCCGGTCAGACTCACAGCTCTATCCCACTAAGACTCTGCAACACAGACACAAATGACAAATGTGAGTTACATCTCTGTAGCTCTTTCAACAGTAGATGATGGATGAAACTGTGCATAGCCAGGCTCATACAATCCTATTCACTATGATGGGAAAACCAAGAGCAACTGGGTATGGCAAGGTATGGCATTTGCCAAATTTAGTCTTTTTATCATTATAATGGAGAGATCAAAATTTAATTGGAAGCCATATCTCCCTCTAAGCCGATAGCTTGCAGGCCTACGTCTAATAATTTATCACATTGGCCAAATACTATCTTGTCAGTCATTAGTCATTGCTCCACATTGTCCCCAGAAATGTAGTGGATATAAGCATGTTTGGAAGTATTGGCAAGTACTAATGATATTAGATGCAGAGACATAATACCTAAGGTTAAGTGAATTGAGGCCCCTGGAAAAAAGTAGCTTATAAGGAAGCACAAAACTATTGATTAGTGGAGCCTTTAATTAGAATGCTCAATGAAAACACCTTGTTTTACAAAATGTAGATGGATCCAGACATCGAAAGACATTCATTTTGTGGCAACACAAACATACACAAGCTTTATATCTCCAACTTCGTTCAGAATTCAGAATTTATGTATACCATGTAGTACACTACGCAGTGTCCTTCCTTATACAGAAATAAATTTCAAAGACAATTTAAGCAAATAAAGAATTAGCAGAATGAGCAACTCCTTCATGCAACTTGTGATATTGAGATATTCGGTGATTTAGAGCAGTGCATGAATAAGAAATGCAAAAACAGACCATACTGGCTCAAGCAAAGGCAGCCTGTACTTGTTGATCGTGAAAAAAAAAAAAAAAAAGCCTTCAAGCATTCCACTCTGCACAGTGACACTAATTCAAAATCTTCTGGTCGTTGCCTGAGAATGATCATTCCGGGATTGCCCAAGACATTCTCGGTGGAGAATTTGTCCTCATAAATCTACTGTGATTGCAATCCCATGGCCCCCTTTGGCCCCAGGCCTCCACCCTGGCTCGCCTCACGCCAAGGTCGTTGCTGTCTGGCTTGGGGTGAGGAGGAAAATGAGTGGGGAGGAGCTGAGGTGTCATCAGCCCTCACTGCTAAATCCTGTTTAACAGAGTTATAAACTGCAACGGTATAATGGTGGTCATAATGCTCTAATCTGCAGTCGGGGGCCATTAAAGTGATGTGTAACCACACTTCGTAATTAACGACCACCAGATAGAGTCTTGTTGCTGCACTGCCTGCTGCTGAGAAAGAAAGACAGAGGGAAGAAGGAAGGAAGAAGGAGACAAGGAGATGAGAGTGCTGGCAGGAGTAGAGAGAGAGACAAGAAGATCCATTTAGACCCCATTTACACCAGGTATTAAAATGTTATCTGTATCTGGATATTTTATCTGGATAAGGGCAAACATATGTTAATGTGAGTTTTAAATGCTCATACCATTCATTGCATTGGCAATGTGATGGGATCTGCCAGACTACCTACGGAGGTGATCGGATCTCAGCCAGGGTCAGCCAAGTGGATATGCAATCCATACAGTGTGTTTTACATTCGGGAGAAACTATCCACCCAGTGGGTGGAAATGCTGTTGTTGCATCACTGTGTCGAAACGTCATCACCACATGTAGAAACATCATCACCACGGGTCTAAACATCATCACCACAGGTAGAAACATCATCACCACGGGTTGAAACGTCATCACCACGGGTCTAAACATTATCAGCACGGGTAGAAACGTCATCACCACGGGTCGAAACATCATCACCACGGGTCTAAACATTATCACCATGGGTCGAAACATCATCACCACGGGTCGAAACATCATCACCACGGGTCTAAACATTATCACCATGGGTCGAAACGTCATCACCACGGGTCGAAACATTCTCACCACGGGTAGAAACGTCATCACCACGGGTCAAAACATTATCACCACGGGTTGAAACATCATCACCACGGGTAGAAATGTCATCACCACGGGTAGAAACGGCATCACCACGGGTAGAAACATCATCACCATGGGTCTAAACATTATCACCACGCGTAGAAATGTCATCACCACAGATAGAAACACCATCACCACGGGTAGAAACGGCATCACCATGGGTCTAAACATTATCACCACGGGTAGAAACGTCATCACCACAGGTCTAAACATCATCACCACGGGTAGAAACGGCATCACCACGGGTAGAAACGTCATCACCACAGGTCTAAACATCATCACCACGGGTAGAAACGGCATCACCACGGGTAGAAACGTCATCACCACAGGTCTAAACATCATCACCACGGGTAGAAACGTCATCACCACGGGTCAAAATGTCATCACCACGGGTAGAAACGTCATTACCACGGGTAGAAACGTCATTACCACGGGTAGAAACGTCTTCACCACAGGTAGAAACATCATCACCACGGGTCGAAACATCATCACCACGGGTAAAAACGTCATCACTACGGGTCTAAACATCATCAATATTATCACCACGGGTAAAAACGTCATCACTACGGGTCGGAACATCACCACCATGCCTTCACCGTGGTTAGAAACGTCATCACCGTGGGTAGAAACGTCATCACCTATGAGTAGAGACTCCATCACCATGGGTAGAAACATCACCTAGGGTAGAAACGCCAAAGCTATCGGTGTCCGTATCCACCTTCAAAAACATATCGGTCTTAGCCTAGGCGATACCATCAATATTAGTGCTCCACACGTGAAAGAAGAAGTCATCCAGGGTCCAAGACAGAAGAATGCAAGATATGTGGGTAGAGGGGAAGGAGGAGGCTAAGAGGTACACTTCTTCCTTCTCCGGGCCTGGGGGAGTTGTCGGGCGCCTGGCGCTGACACTCTCAATAACAGGTTGAAGCCCCTGCGTCAGAAGCTACGGGAGATAAGAGATGCCGTAGCTTCCAGCGGGAGGAGAACTGCTGCTTATCAGGCTGCCGGCCTCAGCAGGCTTCCCTCTCCCCCGGGGGTTCGCTACTCTCATGCAGTCACTAGCACTTTAATCAAAGGGAGTGGGGGGGGGGGGGCACGCACACACACACACACTCAAACACATGAACTCCAGGTCCGAGTCTTGCTTATTCGATGCTTATTCTAACCTCCGGCTTGAAACTCCTGCTTTCCAGCAAACAGAAAAGAGTGTACAAATGTCAGGATCAGAAATAGGTTGTTGAAAAATGTGGAGGTTATGATTAAAGTTCTGAAGGTGGTCTTTCTTCCTTCCTTTCTTTCTCCCATGAGCTATTTTGTGCTAACACGTTACTAGACGTGGTGCTCGCGAGGCATCAAAAGCGCCGAATGGGAAGGACAAACCGAACGTCGGGCTATGACATCGCTATGCTACGTTCGTCTACTTGTTAACATCTGGATCATGTGGGACTATAACTCATCTCCTGGAAGCACGGGGGAGAAACAAACAGATTTACGAAACCGGTCGTAAGCCTCTCTGTATAAAAGCGCCAGTTAAAAGCCTGGAAGGAAGCGTGAAGGCAGAGCACTCAAAGACCGAAATCCTTCTTGTACGTCTTTCTATTGGGACTGTGCAGTCATGGCAGTGCCACATACTTTCAATAAATACACAAGCCTTTCATGCATTTAAGCGTACTGTACCATGGTAATTTAAGGGAAATTATCCCTAATTATTGTCGGCAAAGATGAGAGCCATTTGCAGAGAGATGAGGATTCACTTAGCAATAGAGTTCCTGGTTTGTTGATAAAAGCTTCACCTGTATTCTCTTGAAATGAAGGTAATTATCTAATTACCCAACAAGAATACTCAAGGTCCTGCTATTGCTTTTAAGGCCCGATCCAGTAATGCGTTTCTGGATTTAGATTTAATAGCAATGTGTTATACCTTTATAACAATACATGTTAAGAGAAAACATAGTACTGTTTTAATTATATGGCATCTTAGATGATGAAGATGGAAGATGAGTACTGGGAAGAGGACTATGAAAAGGAGGGATCTGATTCTTGGTGGAAAAAAGTAGTTCCTCTGGGAATACTATATGAGATGCTGGTACTGGGAAGTAACTTCACCAACAGAGATTAGTTATTTAGTCCGTGGTCTTAGAACTCTAAACAAGCTGCTTAAAGAGTAGAAAACTTTCTTCAGCATGGTGAGGCACAATAGGAAACGCGAGGCGAGAATAATTCATGAGGCTTAATTTAGAAATGTAGCTAAGGCAGCCGAGGCAGATAGAAACCTGATAACCGCGGCACAGCCACTGAGCTGTATAAAAATAGAAGACATTACAAACAACAAGTTGCGCGTGTAGAAATGACAGCTTGATGGAGCCAGTCACATGCCTAATGTCATATTGCAATTCACACAGTGGAGATGTGATCAAACATCCTGGTCTCAGCCTGGTTAGGGCTCTCTGCTAAAACTAGAGCGATATGTTGGGCCGATACTGGCCTTTTATTAAAAAATTGGATATCTTCCAAGTCAGATTAGTCTGATATGATGGATGCAGTTTATTTGATTTGATTGACTGGCGATCTGTCCAGGGTGTTTCCCTGCCTTCCACCCAGTGCATGCTGTGATAGACAGGAGTAAGGGAGGAATTGAATGACTGAACGACTATTGCATGTTTAAATTAATACTCTAGAATACCATCATATATGATTTCAAAGGCACATTGTCATATAATTGTATTTGTATTTTTTGTCCTTGCAAGAACACAGAACACATACTTCTTTTTCTTATTGTTATTATTATATGTTTTATTGACGTTATTGTCCTGGATTTCCTGGACAGTTTTAGAGTTACGATGATCTAAATACTGTTTCAGAGGCTTTTCCACCATGACAAAAACAAAATTCTGGGGGAAACACTGAGTACTCAAATTTTTTAATTTGTTGGGATGAAAAATCTAAAGTCTTTAAATTGGCTATTGGTAGCTTTACTCCAAAAATATTGGTATCGGTATTGGCCTTCAAAAACCGAAAAGCCGACTAAAAATCACTTCTTCCCCATCTATCCATCCATTAATCCCTCCAACCATCCATCAATCCATCCAGTCTTTCACTTTCTCTCTCTCGCTTTTTCTGCCTCTTGTTCTTTACCTCTACCTCTGTCTCCTCCTTCTTCTATCTCTCCGCCGTCTCGGTTTCACAGCTCTTGCATCCCTGTGATAGATTGCGCGTCCCCCTGATGCCGACCCCTGGCATCTGGATCACAGGCGTAATGACTGGGCCCGCGCGGCGCTAACATGCCTCAGAGAAAGGTCAATAGACCCGAATGGCATTACAGCTATCGACAGGGTCATCCATCAGGGGCCGGCGGCGGCCCGACAGCGGCATGACAATTGATCGCCGATCAATTCCGAAATAATTTCTGCATCATTTCCAGGTGTGGGGAAATCAAAGGGAGCTGGGTTTGTGCCCTTAAGGAACAAGATATATGACACACTCTCACCTAATCAGACAAACCATGCAAACACGTTACCTTCATTATTCATACAGAAGGCATGGAGTATTTTTCCCCTTCCCTGTTGTGCATTATTCATTATCGTACATGAGTGAGGCAACTTTTTCAGCTTGGTAGACACGTCTGGGGTGATGGGTGTTTCATGTTGAGCGTAGAGCTGCTCCAAATGAGGGGGTCTTGGGACCCTTTGTCAGTATCATGTGTCATGAAGCCGCTACAGTAAAACACATTTCTATTAATTCACGTGCACGTATGGTCAGAGACATGTACACACGCACAAACTCTCACACACACACACACACACACACACACACACACAGATATATGTACTGCAGAAAATGTCTTAAAATAATAATCCACAATATTAATAAATTAATGTCTGTTTTGCTACTTTCTATTGTCGACTGATATAACACAATTAGTGAACAATCTTTAACTGTTCTGATTGACAGATGAGCTCTGGGAAGTGCAGTGCAGAAACACCACAGCAATGAGGCTGAGCACCAAAGATAGAGAATCGGATTACCGTTTTAAAATCTCACCTTTTTTTTCTGCCAGTGGGGTCAGATATTGTCAACTCTTTCAAACATGACAGAATAATCCAGATCACCCCACTGGTATCAAGAAAACGACGCCTGATTCAAGACAATTCTTGACTTGATTGTTGACTTGCATTAGTGAAATTATTAGAGAGAATGTTTATAGAGAATAGAGAATAGAGAATGTTTTACTCGCTTTAAATGTGTTACTGGAAGAACAGCTCCCTCTTCCTGTTTTGTGCCGTAAAGCAATCCAGCAGATTTCCCGCCAAATCTAACCCAGTGGCAAACAATGTAAAATGGTCTCATTTGTTCACAGTAATTATACTAATGTCTCATAATGATTTATTGATGTTAAAATACTACACAAAGCACCTTTAAGAAAAGAGATTTCAAGCCTCAGTACTAGCTTAAATGACTAACTTGAGACGGATATTTTTTTTGTAGTGCTGCAGAAATGCATCCAAATGCACACAGGTACACACACTCACAGCTACGTGTCTGATGGGCTCAGAAAAGTGTCCAAACTGAGAATGTTCCTCTGGGTGTTATTATTATTATCTCCACACAGTGACTAGCCACTGAGAAGATGGCTGAAAGCTCCCCCTAATCATGCTAAGTGTGACTAACCGACCCTAGCGACCGTCTCCTCGGGACACGCGCGTCCCAACGTATGGCTGCGACGATAACTTCTGAAGGATACACCGTTACAAGCCGCTGATTTACTGTGCAATCACATGGTGTGATGTGCAGACCAATTCCCTGAGAACGGCGGCCACTCCGACACAGGCAACACATCGGTCCTGCAGGAGGGTGCAGGGTGGAAGCCAGGGGTTACGGTTTCCATTCCCAGTGAGGCTGTACGTAACAGTTTACTTGAAGTGCATTGTGAGGCATTACAAGCAGATTATGAGCCCAGCAGAAGCCGGGATAACTGGTATTGCTTGTGCTAGTGATTAATTAAGACTACATTTGCCATGAACCCTGTTGCTTCCTGTCTCCCCTCCCCCTCCCTGGCGTCTTTGTTTTTCTGGAAGAGGATCAACATGTTGGTAGCGATTTCTCCATCTTCCTTTCTGAAAGCTTTAACTCCGTTAGCGCTGGAAGAACAGCGCCCTCTTCCTGTTTCGTGCCGTAAAGCAATCCAGCACATTTCCGGCCAAAAAACGACCCAGTGGCACACAATGCAAAATGCAGAGTAGAAGCTGGTAGAGGCTGCTGATCTTAGCAATCTTTGACCATATAGTTGCCATTACATTACATATACATATACTGGATAAAGTCCGGTTGATCTGACTGTGAGATGTATGCAGTAGGCCCACTGCTACAACACTTCCACCACATGACGCACAGCCTTTAAATGTGAAGAAAGGAGCACTTGGACCAATCTTAAACTGCCTCAGTGGACTAAATGTGGATTACAGCTTCATGCAATCCCCTTATAGACAGCCTGTCAGCTTTTTCACTGCTCCGCATTGAAGAAAAAAAACGCAGATACTAGGATGTTGATCATGACAAGTTTTGTAGCTCGAGCTCAAATGAAAACACGCAGTATGTGATTTTATCATCAGCCCTAATATGACTGGGAAAATATCCTTTCTTTCTTCGTCGGCTAGCAGCTGACAGACAAACATTGCTTCCATTAGGAATCTGACGTCTAATATGCTGAGCATTATGTCTCCCGTTTCATCGGGGCCAAAGGGTCAGGGTCATTACATAATGGTGTAATTAGTGGGGGTTTTAGTCAGAAAACTAGCCCAGGAAAGCACAGCGCCTGATAAGGGGATGAGATGCCAATAAATAGGGGACATTGTAGACGCAGCATGTTAACACCAACATTAGATTTGAAGAGCAACACTCAAAGACAACCCGTCACAGTTACAACATCCTCCGCTGTTTTCATAAACTCCCAGCCACCCCCGAGCTGTCAGTCCTCTCGCTGGGCTTGGAGCCGAGCCAGGCACAATATTGTTTCATTGCTCACCGAGGCTCCGGAGGCATGGGGTGGGGGGTGGGCGCTCTCACAGATCTACAATCGGGCAGAACACACGTCTTTATCTCTTACTAGGTGGACCTAAAAAAAAGAAAAACTGATTTCAGGTCAGCGCTTTGGCTTTGCACGCCCTTCGCACACCCCCGAGGCAATCAAGCAGCCCGGCTCATCACCTTGTTTGTACAAGCGGTGCTGCCAACAGTCGCCAGGCTCTTTCTTTTTGTTTCCTGCCCCCCCCCCCCCTCCCCCACAACATCCTGTTGTCTGCTTTGCATGGAATAGCCTCGTCCTCAATAGCGTTGTTGTCCCAATTAAGCGCTATCCTTCCAATTAGCTCTGCTCTACTCATGAGCTCCAGCGAAGGTTGCTCAAGTCAGAGACAGTTTTCCTCACACTTCAGGTGTATGGCGATGCATTTCAAGCAGACGATCAGCCCACAAGCAGCAATGTAATGTCATTGTAATAGCATTGTAATGTCACTTCAAGCAAGCTCATGAAAGAAAGAACGAAAGAAAGAAAAAGAACAAAAGAAAGAATGAAGCAGATAGATCACCTTCAAAATGCCTTCACCACTTCACTGTTTTTCCAATCTGGTACCTCACTACATGGTAGGTTCTACATGATTCCTGAACTGCTGCCTTTACCTTTTGTCATTTGTTGCATGGATGTAGACAGTCTCCTGTTATGTGCAACAATAACAATAATGCCAATAGTTGAGGACAAGTCTGGGACACCAGACTCGGTGCCTCGTACAGGTATTCGGTGAGAGAAATGGACTGGATGGACAGCTAAGGTATTGTTCACTTTGTTGCAGAAAGTGCTGCATTCGGGTCAAATCGCAAAGTGGGTAGAAAGGACCTTCCTACTAGCAAATACCTTTCACCTCAGCTTTCAGGTGTTAAATACTAACATGGGAGCTGAGGCTTTGGCAATGGATTTGATTTCTCGACCGTCTTGAATTCTGAACACCTACATGGGGATGCCTGTTTTCAAATGCAGGGAATGATATATTTATTTCAAATAAAATAACCAAAACAAATGTTTTTTCATCCCATAAGTCTGTTTTTTTGTGACTTAAACTCTTAAAATGCCATATTGCGATGTTCGGTTTTCCATAAACCATGAAATCAAATGCATCACTCATCAAGTGGATGTGTGTTATGTGTGGAAAAGGCTGGTCAGGAGCCACCAAAGTCTACAGAAAACTACAATCATGGCATCTTGATGGTTTCGGATGGGCTGGGCCCATCTGGATGGGCAAGAACACTTCCGAGGCGTTGCTTTTAACAAGCTGTTCCGACATATATTCCCATATGAATGGAGGATGATTCCCAGGATTTACCGCCATAGAGACTGCTGGTGTTTTGGCCAGTTGGGATGGGTTATAAACTGCTGCACACACACACACATACACACTCACACAAACATTATCCAACAAGACTGAGGTTCTGCTTGTGTCCCTCTATGCAGCTACACTATGAATGGCCTCTTCGGGAACGGAGGATGGTCTTTCATTGGTCTAGAGAATCGTCGTCTCTTTCATACTTTCATACTCATAATTAGGCTCTCTATTTAGACCTGAAAGACCTCAATGATGTACAGAAGAAGCACAATGATTTCAATTGATGGTCTTTTTTGTGTGTTCAGAATAAAATCAAAGGGAAAACAGTCAAATAAAAAAGGGAGGGACCAAAAAGAGTTCCTTGCATCTCACTGATTTGCATGGACACACACTATTATTAAGTACACTGGGAACAGCAATGGGAAACGGGAGTGCGTCCTTGAAAGGGAAAGTGGATGACAATGTTAGATGCTGCTCAATAAAAAGGACATTGGAGAAAGGAACATTGAGAAACCGAGGTGAACAGAGACTACATGTCTAAAGCTCCCGTCTGACTGAAGGGCACGTGTTCCATTAGTTTAACCCTGATGGCCAAGGTTTGGTTCTGAGAAGCACTGACGTTCAGTGACACCGGGATGGTACGATGAGCAGAGCAGCAGACTGCAGAGATACCACTCTCTCTCAGCTCTCTCAAATTACTTTTTTTTATTAAAGCCAATACTGAGCAAAGCAGTATACAAAATGTCAGGGAATAGGTTATCCATTCAAGCCATACCGAGATGATTGGGACTTAAAAACGTGCTGTACACCAGTATGTAATCACCAATATAATATATAATAATTATTTTTTGGGGTTTGAAAACATGAACTATACTATACTATATAATCACCAATATCAATATATCACATTGCAACAGTGTATGTATTATGGTATGTATTACCATTTCTTACAGTACAAAAATGCAATTATATCCCCTTTTGACAAAAAGTCAACATCTCTTACACTTTTAAATAAAGATTTCATTCCAATTCAATTTCAACTCATTGAAGAACTCTTTCAAAGATGATTTCCCGCCCCGTTTTCAAATGATTTGAAAGCCAGTGAGGGTGTATCGGACATTGTAGCAACAATAATATTAGTAAATAATAGTTCAAATTGTAGTAAATCTTTCTGTCACACACACACACACACACACACACACACACACACACACACACACACACACACACACTGATATCCACTCTTTCCATCATTAATTCCCTCCTAACACCCACACACCCTCCCACACACACACTGCCTTGTTTATTACATGTTTGAGCTTCCTTTCCTCATGGATTATTCTTTTGGATGATTTCTGTCTGTCAGTGTGTGAGGCTCTTTTGTTTGCTCCTGCTTCAGACAGACAGTCCCTCTGGTTGGCTGACAGCAGCCGCTTTTCCACCCATCCAAGTATTTCTATGCAAATGATGATGTACTGAATTATAAATGCTGAATGGAAACTTGCAATACAATTGATTCGATATCCCCCCATCCCCCCCCCAAAAAAAGTTTGTACACTCCCTTGAGACGGAAAAGTGTTTTAAATTGATGGAGAAATTCTGTGGTAAATTGCAATGGGAAATGCATGCAGGTGAAGGGTTCGATTTCATTGTGCAACAGCTCAAAAAGAGGCTTTGGACCTTTTTTTAAATTGTGCACAACCATTCAGAAATGTAGTACTTCCGTTGAGGTTATACGGCCATTAGCAGGTGCTTTTCTCTCTCCATTTTTCTAGTGGATATGTTTTTTTCAGGAAGCCAGTTAATTCGCTTCGACTCTGTCAGGATGGCACCCTACGGATGAACCAAGCACTAAATTACAAGATTATTAGGGCCGTTAGAGGCTCAGGGCCTGGGTGCAATTGCCCTCGCTGCACTTACTGACCATGTTTACATGCACAATGCAATTCTAATGCGATGAGGACAATACTGCGAGGAGAGCAGGATCCATGTAAATACCGTGCCATTATGCTCTTAGTCGTTAAGCATGATCGCAGTAACGTGCAGTATGGGGGGGGGGGGGCTTGATTTTAATGGCATTAATAGAGACCGGTCAACATGTATACACTTTCATCGCATTTCTTTAAAGAGGCATTGAGTGATCTGCGGGCTCTATCGGCCTCTAGTGGCGACCAGTCGGAATTGCAACAACATCGGCAGAACTTGCTCCTCCTACACAATTGTCTGGCTCCTCCCCTCCTGCCCTGCTAATCAGAGCAGGGGTCCAACAGAAACATCTAGTTAAGAGGTAATACTGTATGCAAAACACTGGAATAATAATAATGCTTTGTCATGTGGGTTTTTTTGGCTTTGTAGCCTTCATAGCTTTATATATTTTTCATTCTTTATTTTTATTATTACTATTGTAATTTTTATTCTTAGTGTTATTCTATGTCTTGGCTGCTGTAACAAATAAAATTCCCCCTGGTGATTAATAAAGTACCTACCTACCTACCTACCTACTTACCTACCTACCTTCATAGCTGATCAGGACTCATAAAATGCTATAAAATGTATAAAAATAAAATGTCAAGTTGTCATATATTCATGCGTGAATGTGACAACCATAGGTGATTCATGGCAGCCTATAACTCTGCTGTGTTTTGGCCAGTAAAATGGAGTGGTTTTTGATCAGAAAACAACTGTGCACGTACCCTGAAGCAGTAGAAGAAAAAAATCAACACAAACAAACAAACCACTGCATCAACAAAAAATACAACCAATTCAGATCAAGGCAGTACAAAACAGCCTCTGCCATGGATATATTTTTGGTCATTCTGTACAACGGGGCAATAAAAATCTTATTTACTGCCCCTTTAAGTGCAATCAAGTTGCTCATGTTGTGTGAGTTTGTGTCATTTCTGTTTGAATACTTTGCAGAAACCAAGTCAAGTGTAAACCGAATTCTTAGGGGAGGAGTCACTTTCTAGGATCGTGTAAATGGCTTAATCGCACTGTTTTCTTAGTCCGTTTACACATGCGTTGTTGTGCAGCAGCTTGTCGATGCTGTTACTGTATGTCGGTCTGAGAAGCCCACTGGGGAAGCGGCTTGGACCACCACAGGCTGTAGCTCCACTCAAAACGCACGACAAGCAGGATGACAGCCACTCAGCAAATAACCTCCCGGTGGGTTCCCTACGGGCGAAGGGGAAACTCGGAAATCGCTCCCATTAAATACCTAATCCGGGCCACATAAGTTGGGTTGTCAGTAGCACGTTACTATCACCCTTTCTAAATATCCAATTCAGGATAAATCATGCAACAACTACATCCCCCATCCCTAGATTCCTTTTCCTCACAAGCAGTTTATAAGAAATGGCAGAAAAGCATAGTTTCTCTGGATGGCCATGGCCGTTTGCCACTTTGATTTCATCAAGCCAAAAGGATGGCAGGAACCTTGGACATCAACGCTCATTCACAGGAGAGGCAATGGTTCTCCTGATTTTTGAGGGAAGGGGTAGTAATATTACAGAGTAGTATTACAAATTACTGCTCACAGGGAGAAGTAAGTAAAGGAATAATATTACTTTTGAAACGAGTCATGAGTAATAAGTAACATATTACTATTTTTGAGTAAAAAATCAATCACTGATACCATTGCTTCACTGGGTCCGACGCATTTGATTCAATTACCTGGCAGGACGTCTAAATATGAGCTTTAAATATGTTTTTCAAGCAGGAAAAGGCGGTATTTTACATTACAGAGGGACCTGAAGTGGGGTCGTTTTTCATCAGCGAAGCCCTCCTCTTCGACGATCAATGCGGGGAGATCTTTGATTGAGATGCCGAAAACAAAATTAGGGCCCCGGATTTAATAAGCCATCTTAAAATAGGCCAAATTCTAAGGTCAAGGTTGAGTTCAATACCAGAAGACTCAGCAGACCTCCTGAATGTTGTGATGCTCAACGAAATATCAGGCTGGAAGTAACACAGTTCTCAGACAAGCAAGATGAGGAAAGACCAAGTTACATCTCTACACACTCCATTACTATAGAACTGCTCAATGCAGTGAAACCGGAACTACTTCTTTTCGCTCGCGATGTCACAAACTTAAAGATGGCTGCTCCTCAACGTTGCAAAGGAACGACGTCAGCCAGTAGGGAGGCGCGAATGTCGCGTTCGCTGCTCAGCACATCCGTCAGACATTAAAAAATATGTCTGACGGAGTTCCCGAATATTTCGAGGATAAAAAAAAACACGACCGACCCTTAAAAAAAATGTAGGATTGCGCCGATTTCATGTACTTAAAAGTAAAATGAGTGCAGGGTATCCAGAGTAGGGAGAACCGATTGGAATACTTGTGTCTTTTTGTGATAATATATCTTATTTTGGAACGTGTTGACTCAATTGTTTATGCTGGATTTCAAAATGCCGTTCATTCTGTCGGTAAATGAGCAACTGACTCGACAACACTTCTGATCATCTTGGCCGCCAACACCGCCCAAACAAACAAGCGATAGATATGCAGTGAAAACTGGGCTAAGTGTGTGTGTGTATGTGTGTGTGTGTGTGTTGGGGGGGGGGGATGCTCTGATGTGGTACGCACCGCATAGCCACGGTGGGGAAAAAAATCCTTTGAAGGTGTCAGCGCACGGACAAATTAGAAGCGAAGACAACTCGGTTCCATCGGCTTCCATTAGGAGACAAAAGGGAACATTAAGCGATGCAGATTAACATCTCGCACCGAAGGAGTAATAGGAGGAATCAAAAGATTGGAGAGACTGGGCTTTTTTCGGGGGAAACATCTCCACTTAACTGCTCTTCCCCGCAAAAGCTTGGGGGTCGCGCAGCTGTCACGGCTCTCTCCGCCGCCGCTTCCCCTTTCTTTTATGGTTTTTTTTTTTCTTCCCCCCCCCCTCCCCATGATCCTCCGATGCCAGAAGCACACACAATACTGCAGCTCTGAGGAATAGTTGTGCATCAGCTCGGTGCCAAAGCCCCAAAAAAAAAAAACAAGAGGCGGTGGGAAGGAGATTAACATACAACGCAGCAGAGAGAAAAGAGGCGGATTCATCAAACCCACGGGAGTTTACCGTGCACTGAAGAGGGGTAGACAAGCACACTGTACAAAGCAGGAGAGCACACTGCATACAGTAGAAATAACAGAGGGTGTGCAGGAGCGCAGTGTAAATAAAGTTGAACGCATTTGAAGAAGTGTCAGATTTGAGGAAGCAGCAGCTGGATTGTAAATCTAGACTGCTAGTTTGGCAAGATTTTCTTAAATGGTCTTCCTAATTTATCGCTGTTCACACTCATCATATTTCTACATCTGTTTTCCGTTCTCTCTCCGTCCAACACTGGATCCCTTCCTCATCACAAAACCCGATTGGATGTTGGGAAGGCCAGTTCACTGCAGATCCAAGCGTCCAAGCTCACGAGTCTCTTTTGCAGCAACGGGAAATAGAAACACATTGATGTTGCTGTGTGCATTGATCTAAATCAAGTCTGTCAGCCTTATTGAACATATTAAGTCTTATTATAGTTGTTAAAACTGGAGCACTTGCTGTGCATTTAGTAAAAATAGGTAAAGTTTTGACGGCCCAGAGCTGAAACTGAGCTACCATGCATTGTTTGCAGGAAGTGCTGCCGTATTGGGCAGAGGGCGGCGCAGAACGGCACAATGGATCGTCATTGTCATTTTTCAGCGGGCGAAAGCGAGCGAGTGCGGCTCTGCTCGTTGAGCCCGGTGACTCATAATCCATGTCGCCTTTCATTTCGCGGGGTGGTGGTGGGGGTAGAGCAGCAGTTGGCGTATTGCGATATGGAAATAAGAGGAGCTGATCAAAGCTCTCCTCCCCTGGATGAGCTCCTCATCTGTCTCTCCAAGGACTCCCGGCCTGCCAAAGCGCCGCGGCTCCTAATACAGACGTTTCAGCACTCAATGCCCAACCACCCGCCCGTCATTAAAATTTCATACTGACACGCGGCATACAGATTCCCGCTAGCCCTACAGGCTCGGCTGCATCCACCTGACTGACTCGCAGGCTCTTCCCTTTCCCTTCCGCCGCCCCCACCCCGAACCCCCCTTCCTCGCTCCGGTCTGCTGATTGGACTGGTTTTGAGGTGCGAGGAGTGATGCACATCAGCGGTTGACAGGGGGGTTTATTAGGGCGGGAGTGAGGAGAGAGGGGGGGAGAGCGATGGTAATGGCAGAGGTTACGATTTAGATATTTAACAGCTGCTGCAGGCTTGTCCCACGCCAGGATGTGGAGAGAGGTAGGAAAAGTGCAAGGAGACTGCAGAGGGAGTCTCAACAAGGAAGGTGGATTCATTTCAACAAGCGCTGCGTTTTATATTGCGGGCCGCTGGGTTGGGTTTGGAAGGAAATCTGCTGGATTGCTTTACGGCACAAAATGGGAACTGTTTTTTTACAAGGCTGACCTGGAGGAGGTCTGGATAATGGTTTCAGCCCGTACCATATGCTGGACACTAACCCAAGAAGGGCTTTATGGTTGGAGGCCATGGAAGAGCCCACTGCTGAAAGGGAAACACAAGAAGGCCTGATTCATCTTTGCCAAGACCCACCTGGCCAAACCTAAATCCTTCTGGGAAAATGTTCTGTGGACAGATGAAACCAAGTTAGAGCTCTTTGGTTACGCAGATCAGTGTTTTGTTTACAGATGATGAAATTAAGCTTTTAATGAAAAGAACACCCTACCTACAGTCAAATACGGTGGAGGTACCATAATGCTCTGGAGCGATGTTGCTGCCTTGAGTACTGGACGTCTTGAATTAAGGGAATCATGAAATCAGAAGATTACCAAGACATTTTGGAGTGAAATGTGCTACCCAGTGTCAGAAAACTGGGTGCCAATCAAAGGTCATGGGTCCTACTGTAGGACAATGACCCAAAACACATATCTAAAAGCACTCAGGAATGGTTCAAGAGAAAATGTTGGACTATTCTGGAGTCGCCAGTGAGGAGTCCTGATTTCAATCCCATTGAGAACCAATGGTGAGACCTGAAATGTGCAGTTGGTCAAAGGAATCCTTCAAACATTGAAGAACTGGAGCAGGTTGCAACTGAAGAATGGGAGAAGCTGCCAGCAGAAAGATGCAGGAAGCTTATTGATGATTTAGAAATGTTGGGAAGCATCATCATTGCCAAAGGCTGCAACTAAGTATTACACCAGGGTGCCAATAATCTTGGCCACAACTGCAGTTCTACTTTCATTCTCACCCGTATCTCTCTCTCTCTCCATAACCAGGTGCAGTATCATTCAAACACAGTGTGACGTTCAATAAGACGGATAACAAAATAAAATTATAGCTACTACAGCAAAACCGGGATCCTTTTACTCTTTCAATCTTCCTTCAAAGCGAAGTGATTTGTGGCGGCGGTGACCTCTCATGTGGCGAGACGTCATGTGACCTCGCCATCTACTGTCACACTTTATCCTGCCCTCCCCTTTCACAAATATTCCTCTGCAACTAAAATCCACGATAGTCTTTTCAAATGTTCTGCGATTGATACATTCAGAGAAGGGGGGGGTGGGGTGGGGGGCGGGGCAATACCTGCTTTGATCAACATTATCTCCATGCAAATTCACACCCTGGGGGTAGAGGCACGTGGCACCCTGGCTGCTCTGTGCCCTTGCTGATTGTATTTGGGGGACACCGAGATGAAAATGCATCAAGGAGCCCCCGGAGAAGCGCTCCGTCTTCGTCTCCCCGCCGTTCACCCAGGCATGACGGAACGAGCGCCGGGGAACGAGCGCCGGGGAACGCCTCCAGTCCTATTGTCATTCAGCCGCCGTGCCGGGGACAGAGGGGAGAGGAAATGAGGCAGGAGGCGTCAAGGCTAAATTTGTGTCATCTGCCAAAACTCGGTTCTACCGCGGTGCACACCCTCGTTTATCCAACTTGACTGGAAATAATTGATTTGGACCGTTTTCACACAGGAACCAGCGGGAGGTCGGAGGCAATGAAGGGACATGAGAAAAGGAATTTGAAATAAAATAAAAAACAACAACCATTGTTCTCCCCCCCCCCCCCTCACACACACTTCATATTTCATACTGTAGATTTGATCCGGCCCCGTTCCGGCGCAGAGGACACACAAGAAATCAACCTGACATGTCCAGAGGCAGCTGTGTCAGACGTGCGGGGAAGGCAGGCAAATTTAGTGGAGGAGGGATGTCAAAACAGCTGCGGGACGATACCTCAACATACAAGACAACGCCTCAGAATAAACTTCAATGACAGGATGAAAATGTAAAATATTTACTGGGCTCAGTGACGGCAAAAGAAGATCTTATTCGCTATCTTGCTGCGGCAACACTGATGCAAAAAAGGTTCAAAACCATGCTCGCCAAATGCTGACGTGACGCCGTGCTGTGCTGTGCTGTGCTGCAGCGGACAGCAACGCAGCAACAAACACACACGCAAAAAAAGTCTTGCACTTCTTTCCTCTCCGTTTCAAAACTGCTGACTGTTTTTTTATCGAACCGTAAAATGTCAAGGAGGAAAACTCGCGAACGGGGGGGGCCTGCGAGTTTGTTGAGATATCATCGATAGTCGTAGTATAGCGGCGCCATTTAACATAATGCGGATCGGAACCCGGGCACCTGATACTCATTACGGGGTGTGTCAAGGCTCTGTGAGAAATCAATAGGTATGCATCGGTCGAACGGGTAAAAAAAAAATGCTGAACGTAACTCAGGAAAAAAATAAGCTGTTACTGCTCTGCTGGACTGGCAGGTCGGAGTATTGTTGATGTGCATTGCGAGGTACTTTCCATTAATCGGAGGCAGCCTCGCTTCTGCTGCCCTGTACAATTTAGGTTTGCCATTTAAAAAAAAATAAGGACAAATGCTGATAGTGCCCTATTGTGCAATCCTTCATTAAAAAGCAATAACAAGAGTAATCTGTTAATGATTTCCCCTCCTGTTAATGGATGTTCTTTGTCTACCAAGGTCTTTCTGGAATAACATCCAAACAATGCCTGGCATTGTCTGGCTGGGCGGAGGCGGAACGACTGTGTGTATGCGGTGTTGATGTTTTTTAAAAAAAAAGAGCTGCGGGGACCACATGACTGATTTGTGGGGGTCAAAATGGAAAGGAAAACAAAAAACAAAGATGGGAACTTCCTTCGCCCCAAAAAACAACAACCGACTACCGAGTCATGGGACCCCGGAGGCTACCCTCAAACTTTAATACTGTGAATGCACGCTCAGCCTTCGACAAACTTTCAGTCTCTGTATCTGAGTGTGAGAAAGCAATACTATTTTAGTTTATGGTGCACTCTTTGTGCCGAGAATTACTGCGCACTCCTCTGACCTAAACTTCTCAGTGGCCGGGGGGGGGGGGGGGGGGGGGGGGGGGGGGGGGTGGGTAGAGGAGGTGAAGGGGTTCAGCCATCGTCCAGCTTTCGCACCAGTGAGCATACCTGACAGTATTTTATTTTGGCAAATAGGGGAAATCTAATGCATCTCAATAAGAGGGGTGGCATGCTTTTCTCTTGTTTCTTTGTGATTTAGTGTATTTTTTGTATTTTTTGTATTTTTTACAAATCTTGCCTCGCGCAGCTGTAATCTTGTTTGCTTGTAATTCTCAGTGATGTAAATGTAGGAATTTTGGTCAGACATTGAGGATGTGTAAGCCAACAAACTTTGGTTGTGAAAGTAACCCGGCTGCAGAGTGCCAGACTCAGGCAGAGGGATGAGCTAGCGCTCCAATGCAGGATAATCGGCCTCCAATCCGTCCCCTCTTTGATAGAGCCCTGGAGCTCTGGGGCCTTGATCCACCCCTAAAGCACTCGTTAAAACCCCGGCACAGAGTCCAGGCAGGCCACGGCGCATCGTGTCCCTGTGAAACCCGAGCCACGGCATGGCACAGGAGAGCCAGCCAATGGTGAGAAACTAGCAGAGATTAGGTCTTTTCAACACAGCTTCATGATATCGAATGAACTCATCACAAACCTATCACTTTTGTGCCTTGACCATTCGTTTCTGAGCGTTCACACTTTATCAGGTAGCGTCTCAATTAATTATTGAAGCAGCTTTCCCCCCCTCTTCCCAGCAATTTACACTGCCACTTTAAAATGAATAATTGGTTCACTTCTACCATGTGGGCACCTACAACCTGTCACAGGTGAGTTGCATTATACTGCAAATGATCCATTTCCTCCAGCAAAACTGATTTGAATTGTTCTAAAGGGTGCCAGTAATGATTGCCAAGGCCACTTGTCGTTGTCATCGCAGTTTGAGTCCGACTCTCGTGTCCATGTCATTGGCGTTGTTGTGCTGTTGCCTATGGTTCACTATAACACAGAGCAGGATCATCATGAGGAAGCAGTATTGGACCTGCTTTCTAAGTTCTATGTAATGGGCTCATTACATTTGTACATAAGATACCATTTGTGGCTGCAGAAAACCAGCAAATGACCCAAATGAGCCACATTTAATGCCTTTGAGGTGAGTACATATCGTATCAATCTAAATGACTTTATAGGAGGACCAGTTGCAGTTTCATCCTCCCCAACCGCGGAAAGGCATCTCTGTTTCCAAGCTCTCCTTCGATGCAGCAGCTGCAGAGCTTAGATCCCGCTAGAATATTATGAAACTGACCTAATTTCCCGAGCGCGCTGCAGGCAGCGATATGGCTCCTTTGTACTTTTCATTTTAGCCTAAATAATTGATTCAACCCTTCTTTGCCCGTAATCCAGTCCATAAAATACCGGCCTCTCTGATAGACTCGTAGGTTTTTGCCATTATAAATTAAAATGGATAAATATGTAATAGCTGTTGTCTCAATCCAAGCACAAACTCACAAGAGACATGCAGCTCAATTTCACTCCTTGGAAAATATTCTCCCATCACTTTTTTTTTGGTCGTACTTAAGCAGCTTTCTATCTTGGAATGAATAAGGAAGTTCAGTGCACGTAGCCAAATACGTTTCCATTAACTATTCCATACTATTTTGAAATATTGACATGGCAATATGGCAAGAAGACATGCAGGATTGTACATAATGCAGCTGCAAACATGCCAGCCCAAAACATGCTTCCCAGCTACCCCCCCCCCCCCCCCCCCCCCCCAATCTCCTATATAACGTCCCCAACACAAACATCCAGCACTGATATACACAATGCCTTGGGACTTTTTTTCCCCCCCGCATTCTGTTTGACACCTCCAAGTGCTCCCCCCAGCAGCCCAGGGTCTGATAAAACATTCAGAGCAGGATCCTGGCGCCCAGTGCAGGGGCTGGTCCTGTGATAAGGGCCTTCTTCCCTCTAATTAAAGCCAAGTAAGCCCCCGCTGCAGCTGCCTGCAGTGAGAAACCCGGAGAAAGTGCTGGGGCTGGCTGTTTGAGGAAGCCTCTGAAATAGTAAGACACCGCTGACAAACCGTGGGCTCAGGTGAGCGTCTGCTGTCAGCCTCTCAGCTTCGCTTCCATCTCGGGCTCAATGAGACGGCTTACTGCTTGGGGGGGGGGGGGGGGGGGGGGGGCAGAGGCTGGAGTGTACACAACAGGGTTTAACCGATGTGGGTTTCTCAAGGCCGATATCGACGTTCTTGGACTGAAAGCCACTGATTGGCAATATATTGTGAAGGATCCAGTGTTTCCCCCACAATTTTATTCTTGAGAGGAAAAGCTTCTGGAACGATTCAGATTAAGCGCTTCCCATAGACAACAAGTGTAGCATTGATCTATTCTACAATAAATACATAATCAAACAAACTGCATCATATCCATCGTATCAAGGAAGTGGGACAACACTGGCCGGCTGATATCCCATTGTTAATAAATGCCAATATTGACCCCATGCACATGCACAGCCCATATACCATACACATGCACTCTTGCACGTGTAAATTGTGTATTATTTCACCTACCATCGTAGTATACTTCACATGGTAATGCAGTATAATCCTCTACCATTGCTTTGTTCATAGCACATTATTACATTACATTACTACATTATTATCTTATATCTAACAGTGATGCATGATAGTGGTATGACGATAATGTCCAATCACTTAAATATTATATTTCCCATACAATACTACGACTCATGCAAGCAAGCAAAAGGTTGTATACAATAACAGCATTCAGCTAGTATTTCATAAATTCACGGATGTAGATAGTAGGAGTTGGATGTCCTTGCTCGGAGGTGTCAGTGTCGCGTATTGTATTCGGCATCATACAAGCAGCCCCTTATCCATTAGGCCTTTTTGAAAGAACTAGTAAATATGAATCAATATCCTATTTGACCCTGTGGGCAAAACATTGTGCAGAGACGTTCAAAGTGGAATTCACCCACAACAAAAGGAGAAGGGGGGGAAAAAACACTTGTTAACAATGATAACTGACCCCAGAAGCTCACAAAGGCAGAATAATTGGGTCTCATATTTCGTAATGAGATTCCTCATTTGATCAGAGCTCGACAAATGGACCGCGGGACTATTGACATATAATGAATAACCTTTCATTTCGAGAGGGGGAGGGAAGAGAAAGCAGCGGGACCCATAACGCCGGCCTCATTTTCCATTTTCGTTATTCTATTTTCGAGTAATCACACCATTAACAATTCATTACCTTTTTCATGGAATCAGAGCAAACGGGTGCTGAGAGCAGCTAATATTCCTCACAGTGCATATTTATATACACAATGTAGAACTCATTTGGGGGGCGCGACTGCGCGGGCCTAATCCGTGGCTCCGGTGGACTGAAGTCATTAGCCGGGGCTGCTGATGACGGCATTAGTCATTAGGAGTCGGATTTAAGGTGTCGGGGAGTCAAAACATTAGCTAACTGATGGAGGCTAGCGTGGACAGAAGGGATCTATCATTCAGCGCCGCTATGATGGGCTGTGGGTGGGTGTGGCGGTGTGGGGGGAAGAGAGGCCGCGGTGTTAGCAAGCAGAGAGAAAACTGAATGAATGGTTGTGTGCAAGTGTGTGTGTGTGTGTCATTATCTGAGTAAAAGCAAAGTCAGGCAGGAGGATCATGGGTGCAAATTACTATATCCTTGGTAGACGTTTGTGGAGAGCTTGTAATTACATGCTGAATGTTGTGCGAATAGCAAGAAACAACTCTGCAGTGCAGCTAATATGAAAGACATCCAATTTCTGCTGTTATAATTCACCTATTTCTAAAGGGATGGCTGTGGTTTGATACTGCAATTGAAATTACTTTTAATCCCATATGCTTCTCTTGCTCTCTCTCTCTCGTTGTGGGTTTGTGAAGGCTGATACCAGTACTTTGTGTATTGAAGCTGCCGATAGCCGATATTTTGTGCCAATCTTGAAAAACAAGCTTGAAATGTGATGATTTTCTGGCTCAAAAATTACAAGTATTCAGTGTTTCTCCCAGATTTTTATTCTGAAAAAGTGAAAAAGTCTGAAACAGCATTAAGGCCATGGGAAATCTAAACTCTCCATTGAAAGCCCACATACTAATAATAATACTTATATTACTGCTGCTACTACTAATACTACTACTACAAATAATACTAATAATACTAACAGCATCTCCACGTGCTGCTGTGCCTACACATTTCACATTTATACAATTCAAATAGCTTGTAGAAACGTTTAGCTAGCTAGAAGATTCATTTCAAGTTCCCTGGTTTCCTGGTGTAACATTAGCATAGCAGGCCTTGCTAGGTGTATGTTAGCAGTTAGCATTAGTTGTTAAGTTGTAGTAGTGAGCTATTACCTATCTTTCTTTGGTGCTAAGTGTTCATTGCTGTAGTGTTTTTGCTTCCCAGAAATCACTTGTCCATTCAGCCACGGTGGCTATCGTGGCTCACGCTAACTAACCAGTTCTTCTTCTATTTAGTTCAAACAAAACAGAATAGTAAGACGCATCACTTCCTGTGCACCGGAGGATTTTTCGCCAGAAAGACCGACCAGACACCAGGGGCCAGATGTATAAACCATGCGTACGCACGAAAAGTGTACTTACGTCACTTTCCACGCAGGTTTCAAATGTATAAAAATCCACGGGCGGCGAGAATGTGCGTACCGGTACGCATCTTTCACACCGCTACTTTCCACGCAAGTTTCCAAATGTATAAAAATCCACGGGCGGCGAGAATGTGCTTACCGGTACGCATCCTGCACACCATGCGTACCATACGCATTTTTGAGTTTTTATCCAAAAAAGGATCGTAAAAGTGTGAATTTGGGTGACATTTTATTTGGAGCTTTTGTCTTTCACTACATTGTGTTAGGATGTAATCTATAGTTTAAAAAAACATCCACTATGATTGCATAGTGATGCGTGAGTGGTTAACAACCTTTTTTTTCTATCTTGAGTAAATATGTTTGTCACTATGCATTATAATAATTATAATGATAATGATCTTTATATAAATAAACAAATAAATACATGATACAAGATTATTATTCTGTAGCCTATTATTGGGGAGTAAGAATAACCTACACTATATAAAGGCTGTAGCCGTGCATAATGGCTGTGCCAAATGATACTGTTGCTGGAAGATATTGCTATTGCGCAATTTAGGCGAGAACGAGTCTTCAGAGACCGTACTGATTTTCTGGTCCATGATGTTGACTGGCTAATGCGCCGCTTTGGATTCCCAAGAGCTGTTCTCTTCTAATTGTGTCCTGAACTGGGTCCTGTGTTGGAACGGCTCTCGGAGAACCCTGCCATCCCCGTCCATCTACAGGTATTGACAACAATCGGGTTTTTTAGCGACGGGGACGTTTCAGCTGAAGCTTGCTGACAGATCAGGGATATCCTGAGCTGCCCTGAGCCGGGTCATGCCCATGGCGTGGGGTGGCATCATTTCTTTGAGTAATAGATACATCAGGTTCCCTTACACAGCGGCTGAACAGGCCAACATCAAAATGCAATTTGCAGCGATGTCCGGTTTCCCAAATGTAATATATGTATATAATATTGTTTTGTATAATATGTATATAATATTTGATACCCTCAGGTGACAATGGGTATGCATTGAAGCCATGGTTATGCCATGTACAAACCCCCAGATCACAACAGACGCGCTGTAATGTGGTGCACAGCCGTGCGCTCTGTGGTAGAGCGTTGCATTGGGCTTTTAAAAGGGAGATGGTTTCGGTTACTTTCTGCCATTCAACTTGTTTCATTTGGTCAGTAATGCCAGAGCTTAGGCTTCTAAATAATACGCGTTTTCTTCTGTCATTTTGATCAACCATTATTTCAAGTTCACAGTTGTAAAATTGCGCTTCTTTTCTTCTATTTCTTTTTAAATACTTCCGCCGTTTCTCCTCAAACTAAACTAAATGCTGGCCCTTTATATGCAAACCAGGCAGTTGGGGGTGTGTTGGAAGCCATTTATAGTCAATTGTGGGCATGGTCAGAAGGCTCGTGCACGTGCACACAATTTAAGGATGATTGAGATGTATGAAGAAAAAACACGTGGGAACAGACGTACATGGGGTTTTATACATCTGAGCATATGCATGTTTCCTGTTTTGTGCATACACAGGTTTCTACACTTAAATCTACACAGTTTTATACATCTGGCCCCTGGTATTTAGAACAGCATATAGAAAACCTTTCATCAACTGGCTAAAGATTGAATCACTGTGTTATATCAGTCGACAATAGAGAGTAGTAAAATGGACTTTAACAAAATATATCAGTTCCTTATACCAGTGTTTCTACCCTGCCAAACTACTGCCGCCTCCATATTAAGTGAGACTACAACTCAAAGATGATTCAATGGAAAGCTCTGTCTGAATATTTGGACAGAGCTTCATTTAAAAATCAGAAGCAGTATTCATGAATGCCTTTGTTTTTTTGTTGTGTTTGTTTTATTTTTTTTTACCACTGTGTCCTCGATGTGTCAAGTGAGAAAATCTGCCCAGGCGAGGATGCTCATAAATACAGTGAATACATTTCTGAGAACACCTCAGAGGGACTGGGGTGGGGTGGGGGAGAAGAAATCCCAGTTGTGGAACAGCAGGATATTTCTGTGAACTTCTATTTACCTCACACGTTGAACTTCATCTCACTTATTTACTTACTTCTTTCTACTGTGCAACATATATCTAATACAAGGTCTCATTCATCTAGCTGGATGGCTGGAAATACAGTTTTCCACTTAACTATGGCATTTACAGTATTTCTTATTTTGGCATTTTTTATCTCTCTGTCATGCACACACACAATATCCTCTCACTTTTTCTTCCTGCTTCCATTAATCTTTCTCTCGCTCCCTCTTTCTCTGTCTCTCGCCCTCTCTCTCTCCATTGACCTGCGTTTCACTCCTGTGGAAGGCCCGTATTAACAGTAACTGAATCTATACCGTCTTTGAAACTCTATTCACCGTGGCCAGAAATGAGGCTAGTTAAATGCCTTCTCCAAACATGCTTTAATCTAGCTGGAATGCTAGAGATTGCTTCCACATGTGCTGAACAGGGATCAAACGTTTTTGTTTTTTTCTTTTCTGGCCCAAATGAATTGAGAGACTGAATTGAAAGTTCCTGCCTCATCCAAAACACTTTTTTAGCTTAACAAATTGCATCAAGAGTGATTCCGTCTAGCCATTTTTTTAGTTGATGTTGATGAAGTTGATGTTGCTAATCTGTCACTTTCACAGCAGCATCATTGTAGTTTTTCTTGCAGTTTTCCTGCATTCCCTTACTGTGTTAAATCCCTGTAGATCGCTTTCCAGTGATTTTATCACATGAGATGTGAAAACGTTTCCTTTATTTTAGTTGTTTTTAAAAGTACGTATTTTGAAACAAATAGCAAGCAAATTGAAGTCGAAATTGTGTAAAATCTAACTTTAATCTCTGTTTCATTTTAAGTGCTATAGCTGGCGGAAGTGTTTTGCTTTAGTTTGTACGTTGGCTTGACTGGGTTGTGATTGACAGGAGGCGGGTCCTAATGTAACCGCAGAGAACGTTAGCTATTGGTTGAAAGATTTATTTTGAAGAGGCAAAGCGGAAGGTATCGCTATCTTGCCTCTTCTTGTATACAAGCAGATATTGGAATACGTCCCATAGAAGACCTCCTGTCTCGTTTCTAGCCATGTTCCTAAATGTGTGCTTTAATACGAACCGGAGAACTTTCAAAATGTAAAAGTTTATAGCCCGTTATTGTGATGCAACTGGATTGCTGGCTTCTCAATCACAGTGGTGGATTACCTTTAACAGACCAAATTAGAACTGAATGGGAGCGAATGAGCCCATAAAAATTGTTCGGTTTCACTGGTGTCCCTAGCTCTCAGTGCATCATCCCTGGATAAAACGTTATTGATGTCTGCCTTGATAATGGTCTCCAGTGGCGATTTTGACTGCTGAGTCAACACCAGTTTTAAAAGCCTCTTGATCCTCTTCGTCTGTGTCAGTTTGTCTACTAAATATGAATCTCTCCCTGCTTATGCGACTTAATAACAAGTCACATAAACTCACATACTCTACAGCAAGTGTGGAAGCAGAAAATTAAAGTCAGTAATTGTACTTTTACCTAAGTATGGTTTGACTGAAGTATTGTACTCATTGCATCCGTTACAGAGTTCAAATGTCTTATTGACATTAACCATCCAGCTACATTATTATTGCCGTGTGGTAGTCTGTTTGTTGTCAAGCTAGTTTGTGAGTTAGCTAGTTCGCTAGCCTTGCTAGCTAGTTGGCTAGCTTATAGCAAAAGAAACTTATTGTCTTCTCGTCCTTTTACATGGCATGGGAAAGATCATAAATAACATCAGTAGCTTTTAAACTGAGAACTACTTTTCTACTTTTACTTAAGAAGATACTTTTACTTAATTCAAATTTCAGCAAAGTAACTATTTCTACATGCATTCCTTATAAACTTTACATTAACTTTACAATTTTAGAAACTCCCAATGTGTTCATTTTCTTTGTAAAATTTGAGTTCTAATGTATATTGGAATTTGATGACATGCTATAATAATCTGTTAATCATTTACCTGCCAAATGAAAGAACTGATAATGATGCGGGGGAAAAAATCCATGGCTGACATTTGGAAGGAAATATGTGAAATTTATCAATTACAGAGCTATAATTGCTTAGTGAGAGCCATCCCTCCTCCCACTATTGATTTGGTTTGACAGGTTCCCTCATATTGACAAATCCAGGCAGGCAGAGCAGTGTTCCAGCCACCTCCGGGGTGTCATCCATCTCCCGCCCCTTGTCTCTGAGCAAACCACGGGCCTTAATGCTCATTTAAATGGGACACAAATCATCATCCAAGACAAATGGTCTAATCAGACATAGTGTAGCCTCAGCAGCACCAGCCCCCCTGAAACAGCGTGAAACTGGAGCTAGAACATCGCAGACAAACTCTCACATGGAAAGCAATCCATTTTAGGAAACTGTCGCGCAAAAAAAGGGTGCTATTCATCTGCGTTGGACGTAGTTTGGCTGAGATATCATCAGAGATGCAGTGGAGGGTAAACATGCCTAAGCCATTTTATTTGCATCACATTCATATACATAAGGAGAAAAAAAGGAATACATTTTTTTCTGAAATGGTAATTGTTTTGGTGGTTGTTTACCGGATGATGATCCGCCCACCTTTTTATTTACCACTACATCCCTGGACATCACTGACCACTAGTGCAGTGCATCTCAAGGTAACTCCGGCTAAACCGAGGCGCTAAATCACACCGACACTACAGAACTAAGCTGCTGTCTCAATTAGCCGGGCTGTATACACAGCTACTCTAGGGGCAATAAAAGACAACTGCCCCTGGTAGAGCAGTAGAACGTGCTACTCCAGTCAGATCGGAGCTGTCTGTTCGTCTAAACACACTTCGATATTGCTCCAATTTGATTCGCGGGTGCCATAAAAATGAATGACTGAAGGAAATAATCCACAGTTAGTTCCTCCACCCAGCTGCAGCAGTTGTCGCAAGGGTCAATAATTCAGGCTAGATAAGACTTCCAATTGGTTTTAAGGCACTGAGCGTCGTACCCCCGAGGACACATCACCTCAACCGCCATCATTGGTTTAAACAGCAAACAGAGCATGCTACCCATAATGCACTGTTCTCTAGATGATTTGGGTATTGCATTGCTCTTTCATCACACGTTATGAAAGCTTGGAGGAGAGGTAATCATTCCAGTTATTACTCACGGTTTTGATGATCTGTGGTGTGTGTGTGTGTGTGTGTGTGTGTGTGTGTGTGTGTGTGCGTGTGTGCGTGTGTGTCTGTGTGTAGGGGTGGGGGGTGTTTGGGGGGGGGGTAAAGGTATGCTACCAGATGTGGACCCTGTCCCGAGGCTAGTCCTTGAAATCTTCCAAGTGACAGGTTCATTGGCTTGACCACCAGGTGGGACCTCAGCACTGCAACCTTCTGTCCCTTATAATAGACATGCTCGCCTTGTAAAAAAAAAAGCAGCTGTGTAAACACAGGGATGAATATCTCATTTTAAAACCACCGGTGGTCTGGACCAGAGGAGGAGCCGGGCAGCCAAACACAGAGAGGACATATAAAGAACGGATTGGACGATTGTTAAACCACAGCCCTTTTACATGGTTTGGCATGTTGGAGAGTGTGGCTTTCACTTCCTGACTGCAAAAACTGCACTAGGAAACAATGTGTGTGTAGTAGGCTTCCACCAATAAGGGTTTTTGTAGGCCGATATTGAACTGATATTTTGCGCCGATATTTAATACCTTTACATTTTACCATTTTCATGGCAAACATTTTTTTTAAATCTGTGTTTCCCCAATCATTTTCTTAAACCACTCCATTGAAACCCAGCATACTACCAGAGACAGAGACAACCAGTGTTGTGTTGATAAATTCTACAATAAATATGTATTCAATCAAACTGCATCATATCCATCATATCAGAGGTAGACGACACTGACTGGACCAGATCAGATTTTTAATAAAAAAAAGGGACAATATCTGGTATTTGGATTCAAATCAAAGAGGAAAGTCCAGACAGTTTGTCTACTGGGTCGCCACTTTCAAACCCCTAGACTGTCCCATCTGCCTTTTCTCCTTCATTCAGCGTAAACGTCCTCTCAGCGACACGGAGGGGGGACTGATGTTTATTAGATTTAGCTGGTGAATGGACAACAACACCAACTGTCACTGGTCTGCATCATGACCTTCTCCCAGGGGTCACCGTGAGGTCACATCCATCAATCTCCTGTTTATTTGACAGCGGCAGCAGCAGTGGCGTTTGGGGCTCAGGACCTGGCCTTTCAGGTCCTTCAGATTCAACAATAAGAAACAGGAAGGCCTGGCATTAAAGAATAATAGTCCCACGTGATCCCCCCCGGATCATCCACTGGAGAAGTGGAGATAAAAAGAGGAAATGGTTCAATAGAACTACCACGTCCTGCATACACAAGCGTGCAGCCGATAGCTTTGCAATACAAACAAACAAACTACAACTGAGCAAAATTTGGCAAGATTATTTTTAACAAATGCCCCCCCCGCAGCATCCCGGTTTTGCCCCATGCAAAAGCCTGCTCTCTAGAAGTCGGGGCTGAACGTGGAGAATCAAACAATGCACAGAGCAAAGCATCCTGGGTAAAAGAGCCCGAGAGCACACACACACACATACACCGGCTATGACAAATGCGGCTTTGGTGGATACAAATTGAATTATTCAGACTCAGAGGCTTTGGGGCTGGATGTGAAAAAGATCATTGGTTTGCGTTCTCATGTCCATCCCTCATGGCGCGGGGACAATGACAACACCAAAGGGGAAAGAGAGGTCACAATCTATCATGTGCCGCAGCATGCGATTAATCAGCGTTTTTTGTTTGTGTGTGTGTGTGTGTGTGTGTGAGGGGGGTATAAGAGAAAGCGATAGAGTGATGGGGGCGTGAAAGGGAGTTTTATTTCAATCCTGAGTTGATCAATGTACCAAATCAAATTTATCTGACTCACAGTGTGAGTAGTGGAAATCGAGGGGGGGAACAAGAGCAAGGTCAAAAGAGCTTACTTTACCGACTGTATATGTCACACACACACACACTGAAACCAGACTATTATGATCGCAGACGGACTGTATATCCAATTTACACACAGTGTCTCTTTCATTCTCACTCCAGAATTAAAAGCAGACACCACTACACAATGCGCATAAGGTACATAAAGTGGTGTAATATTTTGCAGGCCTAGACACTCTGTAAATGAATGCATCCTGTATACATTTGCTGTAATTTGTTTTCAGAATGCCATTTGTATTCTGTTGGCGGCCCAGTCGGTGATACAGTCAGTATCACAGTTTTTTCTTTTTTCTTTTGGACGCCTCTGAGGAAGTCCATCTCTTCTAAAAGAGGTGCAAATCAAACCAAATGTTTACTTTTTTTTTTTTTAAAGGCTTCTCATAGATTGGTTTGGCGTTGCGAAGAGCTGAAAGCTCCGGATATGGATTTTTTGCCTCCGAGAAGCCGGTGCCGTTTTCTCCGGGATCAAAGCAGCTTGGCTAAGATGATCTGTGCGGTGTTTAAGGCGGCTCAGAGCACCCGCGGACATGGACTGGACTGGACTACGTCAGGACAGGGGCCTCAGAAAGAGTGATGGATCCCATCAGCCCAGAGGTGATATGGATGAAATGGTGCCATGCTGCCTGTTGAACTGAGGCGAAGAGAGCTCCCGCTACTGAGGTAACATTCAATGAGTAGAAATGCACACTAATAATTCAACCTTGAATCAATTAAGGCAATACTCCGACTATTGATAATCTGATTATCTTAATCGGAGTAAGGTGATAATCAGAGTAGGCAGGTAGATTTCTGCTCAGTCTTTACATTTATTACAGCAGATTTATGTTGGCTTTTACCAGGCTATTAGAGAAATCTCTCACAACATCTCACCGCTTTCACTTTTAGTTTTCACTCGCACACAATTATGGGTAATGACCATTATCAATTCTTCCACCTGTTTTAGAATAAAGCCGCTATTGCTTAGTCAAAGAGGGAGGGGGGGTATTCTGTTAACTGGTTTATTCACGGTAACAGGGAGTCTCAATTGCAAGGTATCAAAGGTCCATTTAAAACAGCTTAACCCGAACAGCGTGGCCAATAGCCGGTATGCCAATAACTCTGGCATGGAAACACAGCTGATGACTTGCTTGAAATATCTGTATCCCAACTGGGCTTGAATAAGCATCAAGTTTCACAAGTTTTCACAAGTTTCTCAACTTTTCACAAAGACATGCATCCACTTTTTTTTTATTGTTTTTAATCCAATCCAAACCAAGCATTTTCCCATCACCCCCGTAGAGGAGCGTGTAATCGTTCAATTGAAGTTAAAACATGAAAACCACGACAAAATTGGCTTTCATTTTGCCGAACAGCATTATTATCATCATCACTTTACAACCATCATTAGCGATTATTTCCAGTTGTGTAAAATTAGGTTCCATGTTTATTTGTGTCTTTTCCATTCAAGCAGGCTTCTGGGTAATCAGTCTGTTTTAATAAAAGTATGGGCATGATGCTGACCGTGTTTCAGTAATTGCATTCGATTCAGTTTTGTTATCAGATCACTGCAACTCCTATCATTTATCAGCCTCCACTCTTGGATATATCATTAACCATGGTCTGGTATATATATATATATATTACCTGTCACAACTGCTTGAGTCTCGCTGTTGCCGTTAAGAGCACACAGCTATCTCCGGTTATTACAAACGCGAAGATCAAGTGCAGAATTGTCTTTAAATCGTCCTCACGGCACGTCGTGAGGCGATCTGATGGAATAACTGAAGACCAGCAGTGCCGAGAGCTCCGACACACCTCCTCCTCCCTCGTATTCGACTCATTCTGAAAATGAACAGGAATGTCCCCTGGGCCGGCAATGTGGATTTCCAGCAACTATTATGACCGGGCTTAATTAACATTCCAGCCTTCCTCCCTCGTATTCTCCACCAAATCATCTAACCAAATTTGATTCGGCAAAAAAAAAAAGTCGGTAATGCTTTACTTGAAGCGGTGCTCATGTGGCATCGTAACACATTAGCGCATGGAAATTATTGTAATCAGAGTATGAGATAATAATGAACACAACGTGCAAAAAAAAAAGTAAGATGTTGAAAATGTTATAGGGCACCTTTATGGCATGATATGTTACACAGAAGGTAATGTTCCTGTTTATCTGATGATTACACTGTTAGAGAAGTTTATCTGTGCTTCTAATGGGATTATAATCTTGTTATGCATCACAATGATGTTACAAAAACTACAGTCGATTATGCTGTAAGCAAAGATGGCAGTTTTGATATCCCAAATCTTTGAGGTAACACTTGCATTGGGAGAAAATTACCTTTAATTTAATAGCATGTCGTTAACGACTATAAAGTATTCAACCCCCTTTTTATTTGATTTCTTTGCACTTTACCTTAGCACTGGTTCTGCTCTTAGATGCTTGTTTAGGAAGGAAATGCTCTTACGATTTCTGGTGACTAGTAGTTCTCTTGCCTACCTATGTTGAATGCACTTACTGTAAATTGCTTTGGATAAAAGCGTCTGATATATGACTGTAATGTAATGTAACGTTGCGTTTGTTGTATCATACTCTCGTTATAATAATTAGCAGCACAATATTGCCTTATGTGCACCACTTCAAGTAAAGTGTTACCGTAGTGGTAGCTTTTCGATGACAGGTTTAGTTGAACTGATTGAGAATTCATTCGGTTAACTGCCGGCAGTCAGGCTGGTCTATGTTCGCTGCCGAGGGGACGCTTGAAGCTACACAGACCTGAAGTACTGACAGGGGTGTGGCCAGGCCAGCTACATATGTCCAACAGGAAGAGAGAGAGGGAAAGGGGAGCAGGAAGGAGAAGCTTGTGGTGTAGAGGGAGGATGGAGTACCAAGTCATGGTGTTTCAAACCAGCCCCCCGCTTCCGCAAACTTCCCAAAAATAACCTCTGGAATGCTGCGCGTGGTGCATAAATAAGCGGGGCTCACTTGACTGACGGTCGAATACCAGAGTGATGCTTGTTGATACAGTGCAACGCTCTGTTTGTCTTCATCGCTGAGGATTTTCAGGAACACATTGAATAGCTCTGGCTCCACAAGCTGAAGAGGATTTTTCTCACTGCAAATCCCCCCACCCCTTTATCATTGTCGTCTTTGAGGAGTGGAGAGGGAGGGGAGGGGGACCGGCGACATGCCAGGGACGCCCCTCGCCAGACACAGCGGATGGGTACAAACGCTTGGCACAGTCGGCAATGGAAATGCCAACAGCCGTTCTGGCATCCATCTACTCTGAAGGTTCAGTGAGAGGTGAATCATCACTTACCACCAGTAAACACCAAAAACACACCGCATACGGTGCACGCTGCTGCAAGGCACGACTGGAAATATCTTCATCTGGAAATCAAACAGCAAAATATTGGTTCCTATGTTGGTTATTATGTTACACATAGCGTTGGGTATGGATATGGGTTCATGAAAGCCAATAGCAATATTTGTGTATGTTTCACCCAGTTTCACCCAGAATTAAATACAGCATGGAAAATCCTCTGTAACTTTCGACCATGAGACACTAAAACACATACAAATGAAATTATTTTTGGTGGGATAGCAGCAAATTTATGAGAGATTGTCCGATTGGTCACCTTCCCTGTTAAGTGATGAGAACATACACTGAGTGGACAAAACATTAGGACATTCTCTCTCCATGAAATAGGCTAACCAGATGAATCCACCTGAAAGCTGTGGTTCTTAAATTATTTCACCTATTAAATCCACTTCAGATGGAGATGAAGGTGAGGGGTAAAGAGGGGTTTTAGTCCTTTTGACAGGCATGGACATGGATTTTGCACGATGGGGTGCAACTCAACAGGAAGATGTCCCTAATACTGTATTTTGTATACTGAGTGCACTTGTAGAATCTATCTCTAGGATTAGTTCACAGGAGATTGAGCATCATCATGGTACATCGGTAAGAATGTAGAAGGGACAACTGATGTTCCGTTTGAGCCATTTATTGCCACTATGAACACATGTAGAGCAATATGATGAGGCTTGACAGTTATGGTTTTTTATCACGCACAACCATAGGTGTGTATCTGAGTCACAGGTACAGAGGGCCCTCACATGTGGTTTGTGTTGCTGCCGGCCGAGGAAAAAGGGTAAACTTTTCCTACCTCTGTGTCGCCAGCCCAGAAGCCAGCTTTGTGCTGCATTAACGTTAACTGTGAATCTGTTTTGTCGGCTTGCTATCAGTAGCTAACTAAACTGGACGTAACATTGTTTAATACCAGTTTAATATAGGCGTTGTTGTCGCACTTTAGAGCCCGGGGCTCTGATTCTGAGTAAGAATCAGAGCCCCGGGCTTGGCATTTGCCGGGGCTGTGCCCCGGCAAATGCCCCACCACAAATTAAGCACTGGCTCTATTCTACAGCACTGTAGATACTGTAATAATCACTATAATAATCCATGTGTCCCCGGTAGATCATTGGCTCCAGTGCCCCATGCTAGCATACTCTATGTTGATTGGTAGTAGGTAGTAGGTAAGCTCCATGCTAACACTTTAGCATACACTATGTTCAGTGATAGTAGGCTTCATGCTAACACTTTAGCATACATGATGTTCAGTGATAGTAGGCTTCATGCTAACACTTGAGCATACACTATGTTGAGTGATAGTAGGCTCCATGCTAACACTTGAGCATACACTATGTTGAGTGATAGTAGGCTCCATGCTAACAGTTTAGCATACACTGTGTTGAGTGATAGTAGCCCACTAGCGTTATCTCAAAAGTGAGAATATGAGAACTTGTAGCAACTCTAAAGAATACTTTTAATTGATATACAGCCAAGTCTGGCAGTGTTGTGTAGATTGCTAAAATGAACATGAAATATGATACAGAAAAAACATAGTTTTAAGTACCATGGCCTACTTTCTTGCTTGGAAAATCTCTGGTGAACTGGTGTGGGATTTGTTTTGTTTCCATAGGAATTGAACATTGTTGGCCATGGGAAATTGTACTGAAATTCTGAACTGTAGCAAAAAAAAAATCACTTTGCGGTGAATGAAGTGTGGCTAACAATGAATCACTAATTTTATTACTAAAAGGTCAGTCTTCTTTGGTTAAGGCTAGTGTCCTACAAGTGTTAGCATGGAGCGCCAGAGCCAAAGATCTATCATGGATGATTTTAGTGTCTATGCTCTCATCACTTAATGGGAAAGATGACCAATGAGACAATCTCCCAAAAACCTGGTGTATTCCTTTAAGGTAGGATGAGGTTTCATTGCAAGTAAAACACTCTACTTTGATCATAGTGGTAGTGAGTGACAGGCAGATATCTGATTTTTTAATAAAATGTCAATACGGTCTAACCCTATTTACAAATGATAACAGGTGACGTATTATGCATGATATGAAAACAGTCATGATCAGATACTCAAACACTGCATCCTCTTTGATGAGATCTTTGATGTCTTATTCGGGAAGCTGCAGGGAACGATGCTTTCTCTTAGAATCAGCAGCGACTGCCATTCATTCAGACATAGGTGTGCGCCATAGGTGACGGTCGCACGGTCTCTCGCTCCTGCTTCTTAGCATTAGCGTTAGGTGTCGAAGAGACACAAGAATTTCATTACACACTTTTGCTTCTGTGAACGTTGTGTACATGACAATAAAAAACCTTGAAACCTTGAAACCTTCAGGTTGGAGTTGTAAGAAGTGTAGAGATCAAACTCTGACTTGATTTAGGCCTACCATAATTAGTGACTCAACTCTTGGCTCACAGCAGAAGCAGTTATTCCACAAAAAAAGAGCATGCATGAGTGCGATGAGTGTGTTCATCCTTTGTTAACTAGACCAATTCAAGTTTGGTTCATTAAGGCCGCCTACTTTCTGGATAATAAAAGAAAACGAATGCTTGCTGCCGAGTGGGGAGTGTGTTTTCCAATGGTTTTTCCAATGTGGGCGCTTTAATTACCTTCGGAAAAGCCCAAAATAGAAAGAAATTAACTCATTTAAGCAAAGGGATGAGGGAGAGGGAAGGAGAAACAGAAGAGGGAAGAGGAGAGGAGAGGAGAGGAGAGGAGAGGAGAGGAGAGGAGGCGAAGCATAGGGAGAAAGGGGAGAAGGTCTACTATCAACATAGTGTATGCTAAAGTGTTAGCATGCAGTCTACTATCAACATAGTGTATGCTCCAGTGTTAGCATGCAGTCTACTATCAACATACTGTATGCTAAAGTGTTAGCATGTAGTCTACTATCAACATAGTGTATGCTACAGTGTTATCATGTAGTCTACTATCAACATAGTGTATGCTACAGTGTTAGCATGTAGTCTACTATCAACATATTGTATGCTACAGTGTTATCATGTAGTCTACTATCAACATAGTGTATGCTACAGTGTTAGCATGTAGTCTACTATCAACATAGTGTATGCTAAAGTGTTAGCCTGTAGTCTACTATCAATATACTATTTGCTTAAGTGTTAGCATGGAATATCACTCAATATAGTGTATGCTAAAGTGTTAGCATGGAGCCTACCATTACTCAACATAGTGTATGCTAAAGTGTTAGCGTGGAGCCTACCATTACTCAACATAGTGTATGCTAAAGTGTTAGCATGGAGCTTACTATCAAACTATTCAAACATTAATTTAGTGTTTTTTTCTGTGTCTGACAACTTATAATATTTATTAAATTAAAAATCGAAATCAGCCAGTCAGTGTAATCCACCTCTGATATGATGGATATGATACAATTTGTTTGATTATGTATTTATTGTGGAATTGTATTTTAAGACAAAGAGTGACAGAAATACGTTTCTGCACCAAGAAAGAATGAGGCGGAGGAGACACGACTAGAAACAGGAAGTAGTTTGACATTGAAATAACACGGTGTAAAGTAAAAGGTCAGGAGGTGGCTGGATGGATAGGGGGATACATTTACCTTCAACTCAGACAACCTGGGTTCGAGAAGCTCTAAACTATGAGTGAAGCTTTAATTTTCAGTTTCACTTTCTCCTATTTAACCATAACCACATTGTTTACGTTCCCTAACCTTAACGCTAACCTTAACCAAAGTTTTAGTTGCCTAAACTTGACCGTTAACTATTTCAGAGCATGACAAACATGTGAAAATGGCATGTCCAATTTGTGGTTTTGTCACATAATCCAATTTGTGGTGTTGTCACACACAATTTTCATATAACTTGTGTCAACAACACATGGGGCGGCAGTGGCTTAGTGGTAGAGCAGGTTGTCCACTGATCACAAGGTTGGAGGTTCGATCCCCAGCTCCTCCTGTCCACATGTCGAAGTGTCCTGAACCCCAAATTGCTCCTGATGGTCAGGCCAGCACCTTGCATGGTAGCTCACTGCCATCGGTGTATGTGTGAATGAGAGGCATCTATTGCAAAGCGCTTTGGATAAAAGTGCTATATAAATACAGCCATTTACACATAGCAATGTGCATTCTAACCCTTTTTGACATTATCTCAATTGTCCAGATGTGGCAATTCCACTCGTGCAGAGCCGTGGGAAGGTGTAAAACAAACGCTAAGATGTATTCGACCTGTTAAGACAGGGCTGCGCGGAGCGAGCGGGTGAGTTAGAAAAAGTACGACTGGTTTACCGCGGCAGCAAGCCTGCGACAGACACGTTACAGAGCCTGATGATGCCAGAGTATTAGGTAACCGAGAGGATTATTCAGATGAGAATGGGAGTCATTAGCATTGCAAATGGAAGTGGTATTTAACGCAGAATAACATGCCCTTCAAATAACTTCTGCTGCAGAGAACGCCCCCCCCCCCCCCTTCCTGTTAAAATAGTTATAAAGGCGGGAAGCCCTGCACATAAAAAGGAGTCAGCGGCTCCGCACTGAACATCGGCATCACATTGAATTATCGTTGACTCTGCCTCTCCCCTTGGATACAGAAAACTGTGTCATAATCATTTCATGGGTAGTTTTGTAACGGATGAGAGCATGACTTGAACGTGTGATTAATTCATTACAATCTCTCAGCGTTCCTCCTGCAGGCTCCAAGAATCAACAAGCCCTTGAGATGAACCGGTTGGTGTTCAACCATAGTGGCATGGAGGTGGGGGGCGGGATTCAGCGGAATGGGATTTTAGTGGTGACGTATGAAAGGCTAAGCTAAAAAAATTGAAGAGGAAAGATGACACAGTGGCCATTATATTTGAAGACATCTTCTAAGTGGACATGAAACCAAAAGGTGTGTTAATAATCCTGCATTTTATTCTGCAGCTGACCTACCACAATGCTGCAAAACTGCACGTCTCTTATAAGACCATGTCCACGCATCTTATTGATCTGACGTGAGAAACAGAAATTCTATGGGAATATACCTCAGATAATTCATGCTGCTTGGAGGGGACCTGCATCCCTCGCCACAGAGGAAAGATAATCCACAATATGGAACTGAGGAAAATAAGAAACGCAGAAGTGTGTTTTTTTTTCAGGGTTCCACCCGTTCTCCCCTCCATTGTCAAAAGTGACAGCTCCTTATCTGGCTAATGAAGCAGAGCAAACACCCTGATGCAATTTTTACATAAGGTTCACTGTAACAAATCAGTATGCCAGTTAAGTTCAGTCTTCCACTGAACAAGATATCTTTCATTCATTATTGATGTTGTGTGAGAGGAGCTTTCCCCTGAAGGCACACTAGGATTCCCATAGCCAGGCTCTGGCATCAAAGGCTTCTCTATAATCTTGTCTTCTCTTTTTCTCACCCCTCCACTCCCTGACTATCCACATTACATGGTCCATCTTACTCGTTTACTGGTTTCCATTGCCGTACTTGTTTAATTATGAGATCGCTTGTAGTGTATAATGCGATAGCTGGATCAACAGTTCTACGCTGGGTATTCGCGATATCCTTATTAGGAGCCAAATTTCCATTGAGACGCCGATTGTCTACGGCTGGAATCTATAGCCAACATTGATTTATCTCTACACTGCATTACTAAAGTACTGTGCACATTAGTGTGCTGTGTAGCTCAACGGGTGGAGCAAGGCACCAACACTGCTGGGGTGAGGGGTTTAATTCCCTAGAGCAAGGCACTAACACTGCCAGGGTTAGTTAGGGCTCCATTCCCTTGAGCAAGGCACTAAAACTGCCAGGGTTAGGGGTTCAATTCCCTGTGTAGTTCAATGGGTTGAGCAAGGCACTAACACAGCCAGGGTTAGTTAGGGCTCCATTCCCTTGAGCAAGGCACTAAAACTGCCAGGGTTAGGGGTTCAATTCCCTGGGTAGCTCAATGGGTACAGCAAGGCACTAACACAGCCAGGGCTAGTTAGGGCTCCATTCCCTAGAGCAAGGCACTACAACTGGCAGGGTTAGGGGTTCAATTCCCTGGGTAGCTCAATAGGTACAGCAAGGCACCAACACTGCCAGGGTTAGGGGTTATTTTCCCTAGAGCAAGGCACCAACACTGCCACGGTTAGGGGTCAGGAACAGGAATGCTTCCAAAAACATTCACTTGCACAGCTGTAAAATGCAGTACAGTCGCCTTAGTAGCCTACAATTTTGCTTCAGATTAAGCCATCATCATAAGCAATTACAATCAATCTCGTCTGACATAATATTTGGCTTCCTGACTTCCTTTCCACCACCCCTTCACCTTTGAATGTGCAGAGGGGGAACAAGTTAGGCACTCTGGCGCATCTATTAACCAGGGAGACAAGGCTCTCTATGGGTCGGGCACAAGCCGTCACCCCTCCCTGCCCGCGAGCTGCCAGACATTTAGCCTTGGTGCAGATCTTCTCCGCTATGCAACACAACCGCCCTCAGCAAATAGTAGGCAATAATACAGAAGAAACAGGGAAGGGAAAAGAAGAAATCATGCCGGATATGGTACAGTATGTGCACTAGAGTTAGACTAATGTGTTGTTTTGCTGATACACGGGGCGGATATTAGATCGGCCAGTCATGTCGTCCACCATTGATAGGATGGAGGTTCCTCTCCGGCAAAAAAAACCGGCAATGAAATTTTGTTTTCTTTGCACATTTTATTTATTATTTAATTGTTCAATTTATTTTTTTAACATTTAAAAGTAATAATGTAACCCAGAGTTTCTATCTTGAATAGGTGAGGTGCGTGATCTTGCCTTAAAGAGCTGCTAACCCTGGGTTAGGTCTGGGTTTTAGTGTCCCTTGATGCTCTAATTGATGTTTCAGAGGCTTTTCCACCCTGACAATATTCCGTGGGCAACATTGAATACTAGGATAAAATTTAAAGATATTGAATATAGGCACAAAATATCGGCAGCTTCGGCCAATCACAATTCAGCTATCTGGATGCACATATTCTCTTTGGCAGCGAGGAGAAACTCTACCACTGTAATTATCAAAATCTGTTTTCTTTTTGAAAGAGACATGAGTTTCATCCTCGGGGGATTTAAATGGGATGAGACAGAGAAGCAACAGCGAGGTCTTTGAAACTCAAGAGCTGAGCATCAGAGACTTCAGCGAGTTGCCCTTCAGAATGTCACAGCGCGCGGTGATAGATTTCTTTTTTATCCCTGATAGCATTTTGCCACCTACTGACTGTTAGTGGTAATCACATGACCAATAACGTCCCACATGCGTCTTCCCACATTTAGGAGTTTCTATACAGTTTTATATCATCCATCATCAAAATCACCAACCGTTTTGATGTTGGCCGGAAAATAAACTCAAACAAAACGTGCACGTGCGTTTTTCTGTGCACGGATCGTTTGCATACTGAGCTTAAAAAAAATGTTTAAAAAGGAAAAGAAATGAGGAGCACATGAGGAGCACATTTGAATAATGTGAATTCAGATAAAATGTATGGAATAATTAAAAAGCTTTGATTGGGGCACGAAGCTCAACATGAAAGCGCCGGAGAAGAAACACTCGAATCGCTGATGGAATTAACAACAGTGTTAATGCAGGCTTACTTCGGGCTATTGCATCTCCGAGGTTCATCCTTTGATATCTCCCAAAGTCATTAATATTGCATAGTGTAGCTGCAGTCTTAATCACCACATTCAGTTTAATGCACTACTTTTTTTTTTCTTCCTTTTCTCACAGAAATAAGTTGAAGACAAAAATCAGGACCCCCCCCCAAAAAAAATCATCTCTCAATTGCAATTTTCCACTGACAGCCTGCCGGTCTGTCCCCCCCTCCCCTCTCCCCCCCTATGGCATTTCACAGAGGACAATGCCGCGGTACGCATACAAGTGGGTTAATTAAAAGATTCACAAGTCAATCAGAGAGCATTAACATACTCGAGAGCGGTTTCAATGCGCGCGGTTCGGTGCAAGAAACATCAAAGGGTTTTAAAAAAACTGCAGGCATGAAAGGCATTGGAAATGAGCTTTCAAAAGGAAAGCGTTGCCAAGCCTGCAGGAGGAGAAGAGCCTCTCGCTGACACTCAGGTACTGTAAGCCTCCAATGAAGCCGTTATACCCAACTGGCTGGAGGATGACAGTGGGTGAGGAGAGGATGGGGGGGGGGCGGGCGAGAGAGGGGCAGCATACAGAGAGGAATGCCTGTTTTTATCATTCTGTCTATACTGTTAGATCAACTTCAATGTTTGATTTCTCACATCCGTGTGTGAAATCAATCCGCATGTTTGCTCACCGTTGCCTGAGGGTTTCATTTCAAACTAATGTGTTTTTACCTGTATCAAAACCAGTTATCTTCTCTCACGCAGCCATCAGTCACCTTGGCATTTTATTTTCTAAAAACTCATCCATACCAAAGCGTGTACTTGCACAACAGCTGCCAGCAAAGAAATCAGCAAATGATTTATGGCTAGAATTGTTATGGCAAAGTAGAGAGGCTGCTGTATTTGTTGTTTCAAAGAAGTACGGCAACAAATGGGAGTCTTGATGCAGCACGGCCCAATGTGGGTTTTGCCAGTGGTCAACTATGGGATTTAACAGGTAAGTACCACCAGAGTCATCATTATGACCACCACCACTACCAGCGTCAGCATCAGCATCATCACTACCGCCAATACCAACACAATAGCACCTCATAAAAATAATTTGAAAGCAAAAAGAAAATAAATGCAAACATGAAAGCCGGATATGGGACCTGGATTTGTTGGATAAATACAAAGCTCTGACAAACCCCAAAATAAGCCATCACCAGGTGTATGAATGAAAAACCCTGCCCCAGGGTCATTCCCTGACCTACTTCGCAGTCTACAGAGTTCCATTCACAGCTTTGACAGACATATTTCATGGCAATGAATTTAAAAGCGTCACATACATAACTTTTCCAACGCATTTTTTCTTTATATTTTACCCATATCGAAATAAGTCCGATTTCTATAAGTGCGTCAAAATCCACCGGTGGGAGGAACCCGGTGAAATTGTTCAATTCTAACATCAGCGTGAAACTTACCCGCATCCCGCAGCCGGTCTTGACATCTTTATTTCTAACGTGTATCTTCCCACCTTCACCCTCAAAAAAGCGCGGTTCAGTTGACGCTCCCTCCTCGCCTTCGAGCCCCTAACCTTTGCCCAAATACAGCGGAGCGGAGAGAGAGGGGTAAAAAAAAAAAAGAAGTGCCGTTCTTCCTTGGGGAGGTGAAGTCCTTTTGGCACCGGGTACACCGACCCGACGACGCGCAGCCGCTGCTCAGACGGAGCGCTTCATTCCTAACAGGCGCGCTACCGCCAGCATGGCAATACGGGGTCTAACCTAGCGTGATGGGGGCGCTTGTTAAACTGACACGGTTAACCACATGACACGAGCATTTAGGTGGCGCTTATCAAGACAGTATAGTTCATCCCCGCCGATGACTTCAGCAGTCGACATCCTAGCCGCCATACGATCTGTCGCAAATCCGGAGAGGAGATACTCACCGGAATCCGTTCTGAAATCTGGCGGTTTAATGTTGCCGTGCGTATACGCAACAGATAAAACATTAATTATGACATTTTATGACTTTTGATGGCGTTCCAGGGAATTCGGCATTCCAGTAATATACCAAACAGGACGTTATTTTAATCAAATCAATCATTTTAGAATTGGTTCATGCCACGGTGGAATAAGAATGTGGGAATAACAGGCAACCAAATCTAAAAGTTTACATTTTATTCCAGTAAGTGATGCTTGGTCTATTGGCTGTATGCCGAAATGAAGAGTTGCTCTTACTGATTCGCAAAAATTCTTAATTCGTGTTAATTCGTGGACCTCTGCTGATAACCAAGAGGACATAAAACTGTCAGATGTTTGAATGGAGTTCGGCTACACATTCTCTCAGTACAACAGAACTGGAGTATCAGTGCACATCTCTCCTGCCCTCTGGCACTGACAGTACATGTCATCAATACATTATTTTTGTCTTTTATGAATTTATGTAATTTGTGTGGCATTAGTCTGTGAAAGGCAATTGGAGCCAAATTTGAGCTGTTTTTTTATTCATATTGGAGAGCAATGTGGGTGGACAGTGGCTGAAGAGACCAGTGTCCTTGAGCAAATAGGTGACCTTGACCTCTGACCTCTGCAAGGTAAACCCACTTAAACTCAATGTATGTAATGTTTTATTTCTATTGGTGGTTGTTTGCCCCAGAGTTGCGCCATTAATAATTGATACATTGATAAGTATTTTTAAGGTGTTAGCATGGAGGTTACTATCACTCAACATAGTGAATGCGAAAGTGTTAGCATGGGGCCTACGATCCCTCAACATAGTATATTCTAAAGTGTTAATATGGAGCCTACGGTCCCTCAACATAGTGGATGCTAAAGTGTTAGTATGGAGCCTACGATCCCTCAACATATTGTATGCTAAAGTGTTACCATGGAGCCTACGATCCCTCAACATAGTGTATGCTAAAGTGTTAGTCTGGAGCCTACTATCACTCAACATAGTGTATGCTAAAGTGTTAGCATGGGGCACTGGAGCCAATGAGCTACCAGGGACAACGGATGATTTTGTTGTCTATTTCCTCACCACTTAACAGAGAAGTTGACCAACAGGCCAAAAACCTGGTGATCCTTTAACAATCCTACATATGCAATATTACGGAAGCACATTGCTGCCATGCCAGAAAAAAGAAAAATAGACCAGTATCACGTTATAACATGAAAGGTTTATTGGTTGTTGTTTCACGTTATAACACGTTATAACAAGATATTTTCACGTTATTATGACATACAAACTTATCACGTTACAAGAAACTTTCCTTGTTATAACAATATACTATTTATCACATTGTAACGTGAAACTCCTCCAGCTGATTAATGAGAAATGACGCTACCTCCAGAGGGTCGGACTCATTCTTCCTTCTGTACAGCCCCATGCATTTTAAAATCCTTCTTAGTGTACGCATACTTATCAGAATATCATCCACCGTGCTCAATAACAGCAGAATCTCGGTATGTCTCAACCCAAGCATGAAGTAGAACTTAATCAAATCGTGTAAATGAGCCATATTCCTCAATTTATCTGTTCTCCGCACACCGTTTCCTCATTCAAACATGAGTTTTACGTTATAACAATAGGCCTATATCACGTTATAACGTGAAACGTTTCACATTAAAGTGTGAAATAGTGTTTTCTGGCGTGGCAGCAATACTCTTCCGTACAATAGCTAGCATGACCAAGGTAAATTATCTTTAGAGCAATTTGAAAATATGTTTTACAGTGAACGTGGGAAAATGATAAATGTAAACATTTACCAGTAAATGTACATTCTTACCAGTGGCACTGGTACAGATTTCCCTAGGAAAATGTTAATGGACTCTGCAACAATATGTGAACTCCTTCAATCAATAACTTTCTCACCTCCTTTAGCATGTTTTGTTCATGGATTCTCTGGTTTCCTGGCTACATGAATGCCATTTCTATTCAGTGTTCTCATTGTTAATAGATGCACAATGACACCAGATGCAGTAATGGGGGCTTGTAGATCTCTGGATTTTGTTCTTGGGTGGTTTTTTACTAGTTTTAATATTTTTCTTGTGTATATTTGCTGTTCATTTGTTCCATTATTTGTCTCACAGCAGACTGATATGATATGATCTAACCTCCTCTGAGGTCTCCTCAAACACAGTATAGTGTTTGATTCACCTGCATGGGAACACTAAACTGATCAGGTTTCTCACCTGTATTCATGGTAGTGATACACAAACTCTTCCCCAAAAGATCTGACCTCTGATTGGTTAACTGCATACCCAATTATTTACCCACCTGACTCTACTTACCTGCTTGATTTAACTAATGCAAGAGGAGGTTCACTTATTTTTGCACCTGCACTAATTCCCTTCTCTATTTTCATTTTACTCCATGCACAATTACCTCTAAAGAGATAAGAAATTGGTAAATATAGATCCTTTATTTCAGTTATGAAAGGTTCAATTTGATTAAATAAGGATTACAAAAAAAAACATTCTGTAATTGCACAAGGGATTCACAAACTTTCAAACATGGCTGTATGTGGTTCAGTAGCAGCCACTGACCTGCACTGGGCCTCATGTTGTTATTACATCTGTGCAGAACAGGTGAGATATGGGAACGTTTGCCATTGACTTCTTAATGTACTCCATGCCCCCACCACGGCAGCCCATTCAGTGGCAAAAGATGATGTTGTTATCAGCGCTAAGGGCTGAGTGTGCATTCCTCTTCTTGAAGATATTGTCTCTGCCTTCATCTGCAGACAGCCAGAGAAAGGAGAGAGTGATGGCAGCAGAGCGGCGGGAAAGTCCTCTTTCTGACATCCTATCAACTCACCGCTCCTTATCGTTCCCATTTACCGCCGAGCCAGACAATTACAAGAGTGGCTTTATTCACACAGCCTCGACACTCAATTAGTCTCCCACACCCACTCGCTCTGTCAGTGCTCACCGGTTGGGGACCCACAGCAGCAGACGCAACGCTCAGCGGCACATTAAAATGCAGATGGGTCGACCTGTTATAGCAGATCGAAGCTTGTCGTGATTCGAGGAAAGCCGCTCTTGAGCGGATGTCTGAGATAAGGATTTATTTGTGTTGTGTAAAAGAAAGGGAAAGTGCGCGGCTAAGTGTTTGAGTGTTTTCTGTTTTAGTTGCGAATCACCACAGAAACCATCCTGGGCTGGTTAACCATCCATGACCCTTAATTTTATGTACTGGGAATTCTAACAATGCATTACTGCAGTCATATTTATTCCACAGTCTATTGTGAAGGCAGATAGGAGATTTAGTTTTTTAAAAAAATATTCTGCGTCAGAGCTGCTCTGGAGGCAGAAATATTCTCATTGGTTGAGTTAAACTTCAATAGACGGAAAACCACCGTTTTCGCAAAAAAATAGAAATAGTAATGGATTCTTTAATTTGTTCATTAACACGGCATTCATGATAATGGAGGGTCAGCAGGCTAGCTAACTAGCTTACCTAGCTAGCTATAGGCTAGTATGGCTAATTTGTACTTGGAATGTCAGCTAGCATTTTTCAGTTGGTAGCAGGAGCACTAGGCTTCATAATTATTTCACAATTATCCTCTCTTGAATTGAACTCCTTGAACTTTTCACTGGGCTTTTGAGGTTTTGTTTCTCAGCTCTGCGCCTGAGAAATATTTGTTATGAAGAATCAGTACGTGAAGATTCATGTTGGATCCAGAGAAGATGGATTTTCCCACCACTGGCCGGCTAATCACTGTTGGGGTGTCCATTCTCTACAGGAAGAAAATTGAAACATTTGTAAGTGTTGGGCAGTATTGATGCTTTGACGATTATGGCCCGCATTCTTTCCTGCCTGACAGTCTTATTCCAGCCCTTCTAACAACCAAATTACATCTGTATTGAGTCTGGATCAGATACATAAAAAACCTCACCTGACCTCAAATAAAGAATCAAGATGAATCTCCTTACCATGGAGGCAGGCCACTGGTGATCTCAGGCTCAATTCAGCTAGCACTGTAACTGTGCTCATGTAGAGCTGTTAGACAGAAAATGCTTGTCATTTGTCCATCTATTGACTCACGGTGAAAGTGGAGGAGACAACTTTGGTTTCCCAGGAGCCGAGACGATGAATGCTCCTTCCCTGTGTGCTGCGCTGCTCCAATCACCAACATAATTACAAAAAGTCTATTTGCCGAGGAGGATTTGCCACAGCTTTTGATCAATGTCCATGAACAGAGACCCCCCAACCCCCTTCAAAAATATGAGTTCAAAATCCTCACCTGTCACTGTCAGCTCATCTGTTTTTCACTGTTAAATTTCTCTGTCCCTTTTTTTTTCTTACCACAGCACATATTTAGAAGATCGCATCTTTTTTTTTTCTTTTCCAGAATGTGAAGTCAGCAAGCTGGGCCTAATGTTTTTCATATTTCAGAGTGATGGGCATCGATGGCACGGCATACTCCTCTCAGAGAGTTTTTGATTATTGCAGTCAGCTCAGTTCCTGCAGACACAGCGATGCTCGGGGGGATTTTACACCTTAGGAGATAGTTTTCCTGCAGATGTGGATATCTGTTTTATTTTGGACTCCATTCATGCGCTCAAAATGTTTTAATCAGTGGTTATAAGTTGCATTTACATTTAATTCATACCTCCGGGGTAAATGTGCATTTTTTATTTAGAGAAATCAGATTGTTTGTGAGCATGTGTATGAGCGTTTCCATGTGTGAGTATGTGTGTGTGGAGTGTTTTTGTATATTTATGTTTGTGTTCGACTGATACAGGTTTTTGAATTTGCTCTCTGCTTTTCCTCTTGAGACTCTAGAGGATCAAATTATATTGCCCGAACCTTGATGAAATCATGGCACAAAGTAATCAATCACACTGTCAAATTTCAAATGATTTTTCTCTAACATATTCAGTATATTCCTGCGATGTATCCAAGCCTTTAAGCTACGAAATTAACTGCAGCTGCTGTGGCTTAAAGGTAACTACTGTAAATGACATTTAAGACTAGGGTTCAACCGATATAGGTTTGAAGCTGATACAGATATTTCTGTATTGTAGACAATATTTTATATAGTATCCAGTATTAAAATTTCCAACATAATTTTATTTTCAGTATGGTGGAAACGCCTCTGAAACAACATATAGACCAATATTGGGACGCTAAAAGATTCAAGATTCAAGAACTTTATTTGTCACATACACACACGGGGTGTGTAGTGAAATGAAAAAGTGGCAATGCTCAACGGGAATGTGCAAAAGGGCAAGTATAGTACACAGTATTTACAGTAAAAAAACAACAACACAATATTTACAGTATTACGGTAATTACAGTAATTACAGTAAGAGCTCTTATATAAAAAAAACAACACAATATATACAGTAAGAGCACTTTGGAAATTAACATATAGAGGTAGGGGAAATCGTATGAATGTAATATACTATCAATTATGTGTAGTCATTACCTAAGTGTGTGTGTGTGTGTGTGTGTGTGTGTGTGAGAGAGTGTGTGTGTGTGTATAAGAGGGGCAGTGTGTGGGTCTTGGTGGGGGCCCTGGTGAGGTCAGAGTTCACAGTCCTGATGGCCTGAGGAAAGAAACTCCGTCTCAGTCTCTCTGTTTTGGCAGCATGACTGCGGAGGCGCTTGCCTGACCGCAGCAGCTGAAACAGTCCGTTGTTGGGGTGGTGAGGATCCTTCATGATCCTGCAGACTCTGGTTCTGCACCTCCTGGTGTATAAGTCCTGCAGGGTGGGGAGTGTAGTTCCAATAGTGCGTTCAGCCGAACACACTACTCTCTGTAGAGCCTTCCTGTCCTGAGCGGAGCTGTTGCCAAACCAGGCAGTGATGCTCCCAGTCAGGATGCTCTCTACAGCTCCAGAGTAGAAGGACTGAAAGATCCTCCGAGAGACTCTGAATTTCCTCAGTTGCCTGAGGTGGTAGAGGCGCTGCCTTGCCTTCCTCACCAGAGTGTCTGTGTGTGTTGTCCATGTCAGGCCTTCGGTGATGTGGACTCCCAGGTATTTATACCTGCTCACCCTCTCCACAGTAGTCCCATTAATCCCCAGTGGTGAATATGTCCTCTGTTGTTGTGTCTTCCTAAAGTCCACAATCAGCTCCTTAGTTTTGGTGACATTCAAGAGGAGGCTGTTGTCCTGGCACCAGAGTGACAGATCAGCAACTTCCTCCAGGTAGGCCTTCTTTTCCTAGGCCTTCTGGGTTTCTTTTCTGAAACCCAGGCTCATAATAACAATAATGATAATAAAACATATTCATGCATGCCTCATCAGAATCAATTCAGGTTAAGGGCTTCCCATGGACAACCAGTGTAGTATTGATCAATTCTACAATAAATATGTAATCAATCAAACTGCATCATATCCATCATATCAGCGGTGGACGGCACTGACTGGATGATATCTGATTTTTTACATTTTTTTTAATAAAAGGTCAATATCGGCTCCATATATCGGTCTAACCATGCTCTGTGTACATGCCTAAATATTTAACGAGGTGTTACATAGCACAGGATGGCTCTGTCCACATGAAGATGAATGGGAGGCAGCTGGAGTCTATCATCTTGCTGCCTCTGCCTGTAGATTCCATTCTGATTGACGCCCCAGGACCAGTGCTCCTTCGGTGTTCAGACTGTATCATGGGATTTACGTGTTATTAACGCGTTTGCCTCAGATACACTTGGCACAGATCAATGCCCACTTTGTCACGCTGCTCTGAGGGCTCTTACTTGCCATTGATTGACGGAGGGAGAGCCTCCAAGCCTCCGCCAGTGAAATAAATAATTATTGACCCCATGTGAAAGGATAAACTGTGGCTCATCCTGGCTTAGTGAACAACTATACAGTACTGGAGAGATGCCGCTGATAAGTGAGTGTCCTGGTCACACTGAGCCATGGGGCTGGCAGGAACAGAGCTGGGGGGTTTAAAAATGGTTATTTTATTTATTTCAAATTCTGTTCTCCAAAAAATGTATATAGTATAACATTTTGCAGCAACAACAAAAAAGGGTCATCAATTGGGTGAGATCAATATATGGAGCAGATACTACATTTTGTTCTATATTTATTCTTTATTCTAGTCTATCTGCCAGTCATTGTGGCTCTCATATAATGGATATGATTTGTTTGTTTGATTACATATTTATTGGAGAATTGATCAATATTACACTGGTTGTTAATAGGAAGCCCTTAACTTCAATTTATTCTATTGTGACATTTTGATTGCATTTTGCACTATTTGTATGTATGCATGGAAATAATGATAATAAAAATAAAAACAATAATAATAATAATAATAAGAAGAAGATTACCATGTTATCCTTTTATATACCTGCTACAAAAGTAAAAGGCCAGAAAAGGCCAGTTCAGACAAATTCAGCCTCCCTAAGGCTTTGAGAGAGGCTATTACACAGTTTAGGGGCCACAACAGCGAAGGCACGATCACCTTTGGTTTTTAGCCTTGACCTTGGGACAGTTAAGAGCCCCTGTTCCCCTTACACCAGTGCAGGGTGCCTGACCATGTAATGCCTTGTAAGTTAAAATAAGAATTTTCAAAATTATCCTATATTTAAGGGAGGCCAGAATCGGAAATGAGACCTGCATCTGGTGCTGGTTAAAAGTATTCTAATGTAGTTGGAGCCGAGCTAGTGCAGATACGCCGAGGCAGGAGGTAAACAAGGCATTACAGTAGTCCAGGCACAATGTTATAGAAGGATGAAAAAGATCCTCCAAATATTTTGAACACAGAAAAGGTCTAATCTTAGCAATGTTTCTCATCGGGAAGAAACAAGACTGAGCCAATGATTTCACATTCTAGGTTCAAAAATGACACAAAGGTTTTTAGAGGTGGACTTGACATCTGGAGAAGAAGTGATGTTTTGCCACTGTTGAGTTGGAGAATAAATTGTGATATCCAGTCCTTGAAAGCAGTTAAACAGTCTTGAAGAGCGGCCAACTTGCTAAAATCATTGGACTAAAATGACAGATACAGCTGTGTGTCATCTGCATAGCATTGATACCTTTAATATCTTTAAAACAGCGGACAATGTGGCCCAGGGGGAAGCATATAAGGACAACAGGGGACAACAATTGACCCTTGAGACACCCCGTATGTTAGAAGAGCAGATAATGTAACATAATCACCAACAGAAACAGAGAATTTTATGTTTGACAAAGAAGATGCAAACAAAAAAGCATGAGCAGTCCCTTATACAGTATATCCACCCATTGACTGAGCCTATCCAGAAGGATACCATGATCAATGGTATCAAATGGAGCACCGAAGTGGAGTAATAGCAGAATGGAGCACTTGTCTGAATCAGCACACATTAAAATATCATTTGTGTACCCGAAGGAGGAGAACGGTTTCAATGGAGTTTTTTTGACAAGAACCAGATTGGAATTTTTCAAATATATTTCTATTTTCCAACACATCTAAAAGTTGAGAAATTACTTCCTCTAGGATTTTGGACAAGAAATGGAGTTTGGAGATAGGTCTATAATTTTGTGGAAGCAAAGGATCAGGTTTAATGATAGCCTGCTTGAAATAATCAGGGACGCGGCCAGTAATAAAGGAGCTGTTCACAATACCGAGTAAGCTTTGGCCAATAGCACCAAGGACCTCTTCAAGGAAAATGTCATCGAGTCCTATTAGACAGTGTACCTCAGCATTGTCCAAGGGCTCAGTGACATCTGCGCATACTACTTTTTGCAGTAATGGTTCAAAAGACAGGAACAGGAGATGGAGCAGAGTTTACAAGCCTATTGATAGCATGGAAGAGAAATCTGGGGTTTCTATTAATTTAATTTGTAACTATCAAATCAAAGAAATAAGCAGCACATTCTGATTATATGAAGCCAAATCCAAAAGCAGCTTCAATCCAAAATTATCTGTATTGGCCTTTAAAGACTCATATACTGTAATTAAAGCCCTACTCTTAAATATGTACTTTACTGTTGTTACTATTAACCCACAGCAACCACAATTCACTCCTGATCATAGCGGCTTGATTATGTCACATGAATGTACTGAATATGAGAAAAATCATTTGACAGTGTGATTGATTACTTTGCGCCATGATTTCATCAAGGCCTGGGCAACATCATTTGATCCTCTGGAGTCTCTAGAGGAAAAGCAGCGAACAATCAAGAGAGAAGGCCGTTACTAGTCACCCACACCCATCTTATCTTCGGATGCATCACAAAAAGAATCTGAAGGTGAAAAACACTGACAGTGGAGGTTCATCAGAACGGTGAGCATTCATCATTCAGCTTCAACTTGAAAAAACCCAGTGCATCCATCTTCTTCGTTCACTCTGGACCACCCACCCCCCCTCCCCAGATTTCCCCCCCTCCCTCCCAGACGTTTCATCAGAAATCCAACACCGTAGTTAAATGATATTGTTCAAAGCTTTTTTTTTTTTGCTGAGAACAACACCTCTCATTTGAGATGGACGGTTGGCCGCGTTGGCGCTGTGGCGCATGATTTCTTATCTCTGTCACCAGGCAGTGGCGTATGCTCACCAGGCTTCAGAAGACAATTCAATCTATCTGAGTTTTGCAGTACAGCTCAGGGGAACTATCAAAGGGGTCAAACTGAGGGCAGCGCAAGAAACAATAACACGGAGCAGATAATGACACAATACAATACAGCCACCAGAAAATGGCTGTCTTATCATCAAGGATATCATATGTTGGATAATGTTGTGACTCAGTGATATGAAAAACAAGTACTCCCCCTAGTGAGTGTACGTTGTGGTTCGTTTTATCATGTTGGACCTGAACATTGTAAGCTGGATAGTGATATTATCTCTGAGCTTCTCTCTAAGATAACACAAGTTTGGATTGTAAACCTGCTGCAGGCTTTCCTTGAACCGAAATCTGCAAGGGTAAACAAATTGTTGAAATTGTGGCTGATTGCATGTGGAAACTGTTTTGTGATTGTACATTAAAGGTTGAGTTTGATTTTCCAAAAGTTTGCAGCAGTGTTTGTTGGTTCTGAGAAAATTGAACCCTGTGTAGAAACATTGTTATGATGATTCTTTTCTGCAAAATGTGCCCTCGTGGTGGTGCTCTGCAAAGTTAAAGAGGTCCATTGACCCTTCTTACTATAAATTTGCAAAATATGCTTAGGAAGTTAGTTATTGTATGATCTTCTTTCTCTTCTGTTGATGATATTTTGTTAAGCTCTCTCTCTTATTCTTTTGCATAATTGCACATTACACAACAGGTTGCTATATTGTATGTGAATCTTACGGAAGACTTCTCTTTTGTAATTAGTCTCTTAGTGGTGTGGGTTTATTTGGATGTACTGTACTGCAATTGGTCAAATATGTTTTTAGCCTGTCAGCAAACCAAAATCAAACCACGGTTGCAAGGCAAAATATCAACTGGAACCAAAATGTTTATCCAGTGGTTTGAAGTTTCATTTCAAGTAGGTCTAGTTACAAACAGAATCTGTCATTAGTTATACTGTTTTTTTGCATTAATTGGATCAGAATACTAGATATAACTAGTATACTAGATTTCCAGATGTGTTCACATCTGTCCACAAGACTCACAGAGGAAAGAACTGATAGCAGTGCAGTACATACATACAACCACTTGATGGAAGCAGAGGGCTGTGGCTGTCATGTTATATAATTTGGCTTGGTACCAGAAGTGGAATTCTTTCTACCAATCAAGCAGTAAAATGACTACAAATCTAGACCAATGTTTTATTAATTCTAGTTGGTACGTGTTCTCCATGTTTATAGGATGTTCATATGAAAGCCACATTTGTCAGTGTAGGGGGGGGGGGCATTGAAATATTCTGATTTGGTTGTTCATGGTTCATGGGCGAAGGGTTCATGGTGTGACACTGAATTTAATATATGTATTTACACTCTCGGACCAGCTGTTGGGATTATGGACTTGGAGAGCACAGTGGAGGAAATCGGAGCCTCTTTTCCTCCTCTGCCGTTCACCACAACACAACACAACCTCTCTGCTCTTCTGCAGCACCACCATTCAGTCAGCAGGGTTACAGTTTGTTAGGATGTGCAGTATCTGGGACCTGGAGCCTGAAACGAACCTCCGCAGCCCCGACGACTGGGTGTGTCGGCTACTGCCAAATAACACACAATGTATAGTACACTCATGCCGTAAATAAAGAATAAAGTCATTTTGTATGGCTTTTTTATGGCTTTGAACTCAACAAAGGATTACAATGGAGTCTGCTGAAACCATTTAAGTTTGAGGAGCACTTAATTGAGGATTACCTAAAAGCAATGTAGTGGTAAATAAAAAGGAAAACCTCCAGTTGGGGATCAACATAAGGGAAAAATCTACCCATGTGAACAAAAATAAATACATTTTCGGGAAAAAGTGTCAATTCATGCCTTTTCCCTCTTAGAATTTGCTATTTCTATGATGTCAACTATGTATGTGCCTAATTTCCGTGAATTTTGTGAATAAAAATTTGGGTAAATTGAGTTTAGGTGGGTTTACCCTCCACAAGATCCCTGATTGTGTCCCTAATGAGCCACATAATATGATTAATATATGACATTGTGTATGGTATAGTATCGTCTTACAACAACAGCCCAAAAGAAATAACCCTACCTTAAGCTGAGCAGTGGACTGACCAGGGGCCGCGCCCTGAGCTGGCTCTACTCTATGGTTAATGTCAGTTCGCCTGCATAGTGACCTGTGAAACATGTCGTTATGAGATGTTCTGGTGTGTGTGAACTGGTCTGGAGGGCCACCGTGTTGATTCTAACGCTACTTGACAGCTCCCAGAACAAAATGCCCCAGTTGCCGGAGGGAGAGGGCACTCCGCTGCACACGGATACTTTATTTATAGGTGTAGTAGATCGGAGAGAGGTCGGGTTCACGAGGTCAGCTCCCAACACTATTTGAAGTTTCACATTGTGGGGCGGCACATCACACACAAAAAAAGAGAAAACTCCTTCAAAGGATTTGTGGGGGGGGGGGGATATGGGGCAGGTCGATGCATTTTTCATGCGCGGTACCTTTTACCTTAGGAATTTCCTTCCTTAGCAAAAGCACCCACATATGTGAATGGTCAGGAATCTCTTATTGGATACATGCTTTTACCTGAGCTGAACAACACATGAATTATAAGGTTAACGTGTAGCGATGGTGACACATTGATGAAATTCGGATTCCTTCAATTCGTTTTCTGTCAGTCGACCTTGGGCACCGTGAAGAAGAAACAACCTCTTAACCCTACAAGCCAATGACAGATTAACAAAGTTGGTGTTCTGGATTTTAGTTTGCAGGTTATAACTTCAACGTGCAAACTAGTTGTCAGTTAGGAGGACAGAATTTGGATTTTAGAGTTGTGTTTGCAATTTGTGAACCCTACAGGGGATGGTCATTGTTTCATGTCAGAATAACCTTATCTTAAAATCCTCATCTAAATCTCAAATCTTAATGAAGATACCCCAAATAAAGAATACGCACAAATAAATGTGTATGTGTGCTGTGTGCGTGTTCACAAAAAAGTGAACTCCTTCAATCAATAACTTTAGCAGCAATAACCTGGTATAAACTGTCCTAGAGCCACTGATCAGTCTCTTCATCTTCCTGGAGGGATTTTCTCCCAATCCTCCTTCCAGAACATACATACAGAAATGTGTCCAGAAATGTACACTGGGCGTGAATGCAGACCAAAATTGTGCAAGAAAAATCAAATTTACAAAGTATCTAAGATCATAGGAACAGAGAAAAACATCCAGAGCACCAGGCTTCAGCAGCTTCCTAGTTGGCTGAGGCCTATAATAATTGTAATAATAATAACTGTGGCAGGAAGAATTGTGTTGCTGGATGGCAGTGCTTGAGGCACTAGTTGGTTCACCTCCGGGGTGCTGAAAGGTGTTCGATGAGAGGATGAAAAGGTGAGAGGTATTATCCAAGATGGAGTGGAGTTTGAACCTCATCCTTTCATCTGCTACTGCCTCTAGGTTGTCCAGGCTCAGTCCTATCACAGAGCTAGCGTTTATTACCAGTTCCTGCATCCCCTGCCCAGCCCACAACAGAAGTGCACTGGCCACTGAATGTTGAGTAGTTTGTTCCATACATTGAATGACTTGAGTGTCCTCAAGAAGAACAGTGTCCTTGAACAAGTCCTTTCTTGTAGAGTGCGTATGTGTTGTTGGACCATCTCCACCTCCTCAACAACCAACTCCTTCATCTTACGGTATGTGACCGAGCACGACCATTTCGATTTGCGCATCACTGGGATGTTCTTGGGTCACGGACTGTGTGTACTTTGCCCTAATATAAAAGGCGATATATCTGGAAAAGATAATCTAAAATATTGTGGGATACTTCAGGTAACGTTACACACCAGGAACAACAATCTGCCACTTTTCTCCATGCATTATTTCCTTTGTCAAGATTTTCATAGATTTTCATAAACTGAAGATGGGTCATAATTTGAGAAACCCCGACACAGTCATAATAATCCTCTCTTCCATCTTCCATTCAAAGACAAAGAGGACCTTTAAAAGCAAATGTAATGGCTTTTTCTAACTTCTTTGTGGGCTTAGCTCCTGTTGCCACCTTTTCATGGACAATGAATTAAGGCAAACTGTTTGCCTCATGAAAACGTGTCTGGTGTGCGACTGCCGTTACTGATGCTGAGCTGCAGATGGTTCTCCTTGCACTACCTGACAAAGCTCTCCACCAGAGTCCCGTACTCCTCCTCGTTGCCCTCACAGGAAACAGACAACACAGTTTGATGGCAATAATGCTAACCGCCCCCATGCTCGGTAGCATATCCAACCACACCGCTCTGTAATCCAGAACATCATGGCATTGTCCACCTACAGTGCTCAGAGCTTCTCCCCGAGCAGCAAGGGCTGAATGCTGTTGAACGCAAAGAATATGGTTCTCAACATGCCTCTGGGCCTCTCATGGTGGGAGTAAGTACCATAGAGCATGTATATGATAGCGTCATCCACGCCTTTGTTGGCCTGGTAAGCAAGTATGCCAAACATGCAAACAAAGAGTCCTTCATCCTGGATCTGAGGTGCTGCAGGACTAGCCACTCAAAGGTTTTCATAATGTGAGATGTCAGTGCCACTGGTTTAGTCATTAGTCCTTCAGTGCCTTTGGAGCGTGCTGTTCTGAAACATCTGAGAGAGATTCATGTAATAATTTGCAACATTTTCATGTTAACAAATGTTGGTTTGCTACTCTCTATATCTGATTCATAAAATAACACAATAGCGATGGAACCTATAGTCAGTTCATTAAAGCTTAATTTGTTCATGTGATGAGCTTTAAGTTTCTGTTTTTTTGGAATAAACAGGAGAAGAAGTGAGTAGCTAGCATGAGCAGCGATAGCCACAGTGCCTGATCAGACAAAGACAAAAGCGCCACCTACAGAAAACCCAAGGAAAAAGACGTCACAGTACTGGACACACTTTGATTGACAGGTGATCTCTGGGAAGTGTAGAAGAAACCACAGCAATGAGCACTGAGCACCAAAGATGGGGACGAATAATAAGTAATAAGTAATAATAACTGAAAAAAAGATGATCTCGTGGATTACTTTCAATCTTTTAAAATGTAATTTAATTGAGTATAAACCAAATATTCTGTGAAGAACCTTGAGCAATTGACAAAAATGCTGGAAAATAAAGGTTAAATCAGCTTGTATTCAACCATACACATTAACTCTAATCTGATTGGCGTCAATGTGCAATAAGTTAATAAGTCTCTGAATTATTTGTGGGGTTGCAAAACTGATAATATAGGGGGAAGTGATATGGAATTATTTCCCCACAATAAATACCATTTCAGAAATCTGGACTTGCATACATACAGTATCACCGAGTCCAAAAGAACTTTCCCTTTTAAGCTCCTGTGATCATGGGACCTGTCCAGTGATATGCTACTACATCAATAGCACCATTGGTCTTCTCACAACTTTGTAGACTTTATGCAAACGTATTTCCCTGCCAAAACTATTTTCAGAAATGTGTCTCATGATTTGCAAAAGCGAAAAACAATTTGAGCAAGAAAGTCTGGTTTATATTCACAAAACTCTCTTTTCAGTTATGCTTTTACACTTACGAATGTCAATTTTGCACGTGCCGACTTTTGTCACTGTTTCAGTGCTCAAAGCCTATCAAGTGTATCAGTGTAGTGAGTCTGCTACACTGATATTATTTGAAGCTCCATTAATGTTCATAGTTTGAGTAATACAAACCTACCAATTGGATATAGTTTCTTGTAACTAGCAAACTAGCTAGTTCTACTTAAGGTTATTTACATTTAGTAAAAAAATCCACTATAGCTAAATTGACAACAACAACAGAGCATATATATACCATGCTGGACGTGCGTTACGGTCCCAGTCAGACTGGTTCATTCTGTATCCAACCAGTGCAGAGCATAATGATCAATCTCTGTGCATCAATCAGGTAGCTCTCTGTTCTAGCCCCCGCCTCCCTTTTGCTTACATATCTTGGATCTCGCTTGCAAATCCTGGCCCACAAGCTTGCAAATCGTTTAGGCAGGCTTTGAGCGCTGAAACAGGTACAAAAGTCGGCACGCAAAATTGACTTTTGCAAGAGTAAAAGCATCAGATTTTCTTGCTCAATTGTTTTTCGCTTTTGAAAATCATGAGTTACACTTCTGAAAATAGTTCTTTGCGAATACAAATGTATTTTTCTTGCTCAAATTGTTTTTCGCTCTTGCAAATCATGAGTTACACTTCTGAAAATAGTTTTGGCAGGGAAATAGCTTCATATAAAACACCAACCAGCATGCAACAAGCGGTCTAAGCTGCTGTGGTTTGGCCTGCTGCTCCAGCAAGTGTTGCAGGCATCCTGTCTGTGTGTGTGTTTGTGTGTGTGTGTGTGTGTGTGTGTGTGTGTGTGAACCTTGGTGAAAGAATTATCAGTCAGGATTACACTGTGCTAAAGGAGATTTTCAACAGGGAACAAGTTTCACCTTATGCATCGTCCAACTTGACACCTTCTCCCTTCTATTTTCCCATTTGGATAAAACATTGGGTTTTCCATAGTTTTAGTTGAAATCCCTTATCGCGGGAGATAATCTAGCTTTCCCGGCCACGTTAATGGTCAGCCTTTCAGACACACAGGAGGGTGATTATGTACATGAATGTTTGATGAACTAAAGCCATGGTGCATACACACACTTCATTCCACCGGTTTCTGGCTAAGGTCCCAACTCCTGCGTAAAAAAAAGAGTCGAACCGCCGCATTGCTGGCTGAACTACAGCACACTTGGAGCGCTACCAAGTCAAACATAAAAGCAAAGTTGATATATAAAAGAGTAAATAGGCCAATGCCAACTGTCCCTATCATGCAAGGTATGCATGATAGGGAGAGATAAATTCAAATCGCTGCCAGAGGATTTTGAAACCCTACCTAATAATTTACCAGGGAGCTGGGATTCTGCAACAGTTTTAGGCCGAAAGAGAAACTCTATTTGAATCAAACAGCAACTAAGAAATTACAGAAGCGGGCTTGTGATTCAAAGGTCACCGGTTCGAAATTCCTGGACTGGCTGGGAAAAGCTGGTTGAACAAAGTGAATGAGTAACTCTTTCTTCTCCTTCACAACCACAACTGAGGTGCCTTACAGGGCGTTCACACTGCAGGCCCACCACCCACAACTGTTGTATGAGAGGCTCTAATTGCATCTATGTAGCGGGCTGCAGCTACACGGTTTCGAACAGGCAAATTGCATTCTTTTTGGGCTGTGATCAACTTTTTGTCTATTTTGAATTTGCCAGGTGGCGCTATTGTTCTAGAATGTAATCACATTGGTGAAGGAGACAAGGGAGCATGGAAATCTGATCCTGGACAGCTTTTCTCAGCCAGCAAGCTTGTTGACCATCCACACATCGGCTGAGTTTCCCTGGTCGCTCAGCTCTGTAAGAACTTCTGGTGACTTGTTGGTCGTGTTGCTCACAATGTAGAAGCACAGTTAGAGCAAGGCACTTGACCCGCAACTCCCAGTGGCCACCAGTAGAAGACGGTGGTTGTACTGGCCAACTCTCAGGTGCAAATGTATGTAACTGTATGAATGCGAAGCAGGAAGTTTCTGAAAAGGAGCATGCATACTTACTTTCCTGGTGAAATAAAGGCATTACCTTTAAACATGTTTATAATCCTTAAAATACACTATTTGTACATATTAGTCATATATACCCCAAAATAGGTACAAAAACTTTTGGAATTGCTCCAGTAGGGACAAAAGTCTCACTCAAGGAGAAGACCAGAAAACGAAAGTCTCGCTCACAAGATATCAGAGCGAGACTTTCGTTTTCTGGTTAAACAAAGGTCTATTTCTGTAGGGATCCTTTCTGACAACATTACGGATAACAACTTCCAATAACAATCTGAGCCTGTCAGTAGCAAAAAACAAGCACTTTTAGTGGACGTACTTTGATTGGGCGCAGTTGTCCCTGCGGATTATGTTGCAGCCATTGCAGCCTGTTTCGCGACTGCTAGCTGAGGCGATCTACTGGAGCAATTCCAAAACTTTTTGTACCTATTTTGGGGTATAAATGACTAATATGTACAAAAAGAGCCCAGGTTTAAAAATACCGAAATTACCCTTTAAGTTTGATTTTCAGCATTGCATGACCATAAATCTATCAAAACATTAACAGACACATCTTGATGCTTGTTGCAAAATCTACCTTTTTTTTATTAGGCTATTCAGGTTATTCAGACTAGTGGTATAGGCTGGCCTTGATAGTAGCTGGAATGTCAGTGGGGCTACAGCAAGACCCAACTACCAGAAGAAAATAATGTACATTTTTTAAAATTGATGAATTTGAATGTGAATTTTACGAGCCTTAATTAAAAAAAAAAAATAGGATACTCAGGGTTTGGAAGAGCAGAAGATATTAGATGCAGGGACTTAAGGTTTGGTAAATGTATGCCCTTGTAGACCAGAAACTAAAGTAGTAAAGTAAAACAGCATATGAAATGTATTTAATTAATAAATTAATGTGAGATAGATTAGATGAAATTAAATGAAAATAAAATAAAATAATTTCCTACAAATTCTGAAAATCAAAAGTGATACATCACGCTACTCAGAAGCTTAAAAAAAACCATGTTACGTTAGAACATTATTTTCTGCTGGTCTTGTACTGTAAAAACAGCCAACACCATAGAAGAAATGTGAGTTTATAGTAAGGGCGAGGCTTATGTTTTTTTTTGGTTCCTGCCAATGATTCAGCTCTCTGATTCCCCACAGCGATCAGTCTGAGTCTTGCAATTGTCGGTTCGGTAGTGTTGTTTGTTTTTTGTTTTCAATGTTGAAGTTTTTTGCGTCCAGACCAGAGACTCTTATAGCAGCATAAAGTATATTACACACACGCGCCACACACATAGACACACACGTACACACACATAACACGCGCCGGCTGTAACACCACAGTGGGTCATTTCAGGTTAGAGCCTGGCGCTGCGTCCAGTTCAGTTTAGCCGACGGAGATCACCACTGGTTCCAGTTGAGAAGGAATGCACAAGCACTGGGACTGAAAATCATTTTGGGGGATACGAGCTTCGTATTGCATATGCGGTATGTTCCATTTTTGTTGTTATTTTTTACAACATAGTCTAATGACAGCTTTGCGAAAACAGGGCACTTGACAGTACAGTTGGTGGCCATAGATGTTGTTTCCTAAGCTGAATGCTCAGAATGTTCATGCTTTTACGTAGCCCCCCATCCGCTTTCATACGGTGAGAGCATGTAAGCCGAACTCAATTCAAAATGTTCGCAGTTTAACGCTGCCTAGCTTATCGGTAGACGTTACGTACCTCATAGAACATGATTTAAGACCTCTAACAAATAATTTGGCTCTTTTAGTGAATTCGGGGTGTAAGTGTTCCACCCAAGCAGCACTTTATTTAAATAAAGTCTCAACTTTATAATTGGTTTACACAGCACGCTACCGCCCTCCATGGTGTATTACCGGTGGAATGAGCTCGCGGGAATAAAAGGCAAACAGATTGTAAAGCTTATAATTGTATTCAAAAAAGTAATGCTTGGTGTTTTGTATCTTTGCCGAAATGAAGAGTGGCTCATACAGATTCAGAAACTCTTGTGTGGTATTTTATGAAATACGCGTATTTAACAATAAGCAAGGCCAAATTAAATTGATAGATTTTTAAATGGGGTTTGGTGTGACGTTGTCTCCGTGCGAGAGAGCTAGGTTTTTGGAAGAATCCAGTGAGTTGGTTTATGGGCCTAAGTTATCGTTTCGCTCATAGCCTAGCGTATCCTAATAGTTTAGGGTAATGGACGTCTAGAAAATGTGCTAAAATGTCACTATTTCCAATGTAACATGTTCGCTGGCTTTGGCAATATGAACTTCACTGAAGCCCCCGATCAACATCTGGAATGCTAAACAAGCAAACCCCTCTACAGTGCATTATTCACCGTAGGTTGCACTTCTAAACGTCACATTTTATAGTTTATTACTGACATTTCAAATTTAGTAATTTGGTTTTGTTTGCTTCTCTAAAAGTGTCGCTTCAACGGACAAAATATATGCCCGGGCAAATGGTTTGTTTCTGAATGTAACTCACGAGTTTTCAACTAGCCTACATGTTGAGAACAATCTGATTGAAATGTTAAGTTGGGCCTAACAGATATTTTAAAATTGTGCTTTATGAATTGCCGTAGAAGGAGTGACGGTAGGTGACATGTTATTGTATGATGAAATGACGCCTTCAAAGGCTGACAGAAATGGAGGAATTATAATCGGTACCGCGCACAAGCGACTGAACAAGGTGGTAAATATAACTTGGGAAAGCGAGGGTTTTCTCTGATAGTTACCGAGATGTGAGGTTTAGGGGGTGGAGAGCATGGAAGTCGTGTCAAGACTTGACGGTGCAAGTGATGTGTACGTCAACTTTCGGCTCATATATTAAAGCGTATTCTCCTCCTCGTAGCAGTCGCTTTGGGCTGGTTGGTTTCTAAATGAAAAAAATCAGTAGTTAAAAAAACACTACTTTTGTTACAGGGTCCATTCAATTATATTTCCAACTTGTGATGTCGGAAGTTGGAATTTACAAGGAGCACGTGAAGGCTGCATTACTTCTGTGCCGAGGGTATTTCAGGTCATCCGTCTGCCTACGCTACTATGCCTTGTGAAAAATGTCCATTTGTGAGCTTGTGTGGAAATCATCAACTCATAGGGCAACGTTCAGGTTTGTGACTGTGCGGCTTATATACATTAAGTCACACAGGTTATTAAAATAATATAATTTGCATGCAACGGTCGCTGAGCATTGAGCAAGAAGAACGTTTGTATGCTCAATGCGGTTGCACCGATTCCCTTTTGATGTATTCGTTAGGTTGCTTTCAAGCTGGATGCCCCAACCGGCAGAATTGTCTAACCTGAGACAGTTGTCAATATTTCCAGTCTTGCGCCTGCTAATAGCAAACGGTGACACCAATTCACTAACCCCTGAGTTATTATGGCAAAGTCCCAGCATTTAATATCCTTTGCCACCAAAACCTCCAAACCCCACTTCTGTTCATCACATTTCCGAGGACAAATTGGAGCAGTCACTGATGTCTAACACCATATTATTTGGCCACTGTGATAAATTATTAGATGTAGGTCACCAAACTATCAGCTTACAGGGAACATTGGTTGCTCTCTGTGAACTTTATTTTTAGGTATGGCTTCTGAATACATTTCTGGGGATTTTTGCTTGAATACATTTCGGGGGATTTTTGCTTGATGTTTACTCATTATAATTATAAAAACCTGAACTCGCGTAGTCTTAAGTTATGGAGAGTGTGATACCTTGCCGGACCCAACTGAGGGTTGCTTAATATGGGTGGTGCAGTTGCTGCAGCTGGACCTGTTACATTTTAGCTGACACTTTTATCTAGAGCAGCTTGCAATGAGTGAGCAGCATTCAGCATCTTGCTCAAGGATACTTGGACTTGTGGGGATCGAACTTGTGACCTTTTCCATTACAGGTCACTCACCACTAGGCCACCCTGCTGCTCTTTTTCCAATAAGTATTGCTATACATTTCCTCATGACATGTATAATCAAGTAGGGTGTTTGATTGACTTTCTTGTCGGTTATGTTCAATTCTAAGAAACTTCCCATTCGTTTTCCAATTGACTAATACAGAAATCTGCCCCGAACAATAAATTGAATAATTGCTTTTCATTTAATGGAGTAATTGTCATGCTTCATTCAGAGTACACTACAAAACAATTTCATATTGAATTTGGTGAAGATAAAGCCTTTTCTCACAGAGCTTTGCACGCAACTGTGAGTTAAGCAACATGATGGCGATGGTGGCATCTCAGAAACAAATCATAGAACAAGTAGCTATTTGGAGATTGTGTTATTATAAAGCCAAGCTGAAGTGGAGGAGTACAAATCATACAAAAAATATATGTTTTCTTGACTTACTTGACAAAAAAATAAACAGAGGGGGGCCTTCAACATAAGAAGTTTGAACTTTCTTCTCCCAAAGGGTTCATCCATAACTGCACTCATAAGTATTGAGCCCATTTAGTAGAGTAGCCTTGACGTGACTTGCAATGGCATTCCCAGGTGGATACATGTTAAAATTTGTGCAATACCTTTTTGCTGTCCTAATTGTTTAAGATGTGATCATTTATGAGCCTGCTTAGTGCTGTCACCATACATGGACATGGGAAGCATTTTTTGTGAAGATGTGTTAGCTCAGAGGAATGTTAGTTGGCCTTTTAATGTTAATTTTGGTTGGGCCTCCTGCCAACGTTGAGTTCTGAAAACACGAGACATTTCAGTGTTTTAGTTTGTTGTGTAACTATGCAGTGATAATTGCTAGTTTCCATTAAAGTTTGGTTGATGTTTTGGATGTTAATGTTCCCATGGATCTGCCCCAGCCTATATGTTTGTTGTTTATCACATGCTCTATCTCAGGAAGTAATGGTGATTCATTTTGATTCAATTAAAGTAATGAGTCATGCCACTAACATGTGGCAAAATTATACTGACCTGTGTACAAGTAGTTCTGCAAAAATTTCTTGGAGGCAGAAATAATCTTATAGGCCTCTCAAGCATGACAGTTTTTCTACCCAAATGGGATTCTGGATCTTGCCCCCTTTCAGTCTTATGTGAAAATGTGTGTAAAAAATTGCCTTTGACTATATCCAACGTCAATATTGATTATTTTTGGTTTCGAGGGTTCCTCTATTATGCATTTGTGCATTTGTTAAGGTGGATTCTGATGGCTTTCAGGCTGCAATGAAAAGATGGCCAGCCATACTTAGCTTAGCATTCCAGCATTTGTCCCTTTGTAATCCAGGGACAATGCAACATCCGCAACACGGTTGTTAGCAAAATATTTTGTAAAAATTGAGTAATCAAAATATGTAATCTTTCTCAATGTCATTTCTATTTACATTAATTTGGCCATTTTAAGAACAGAAACATTGGCAAATGTGATCCACAAAAATCCATCAATTTTCGTGGATCTGGATAGAATCTGAAAGCCCTGAAATGGCTATGGTTAAACCTCAGTGGGCGGAGCCAAAGAATGAGGCTTTGATGCCAATGTTTACAATATGGAAATTCAAATTGCATTTGCATTTTTTGTCGTTGTGTCATTCGCATTATATCTGAATTGGACTTCTACGAGTGTTTGCCCTGGATTATGGCACAAGGGATAGTAACATCTTGTCCTGTGTGTTAATGAATGCTACAGCTAGCCCAGACTAGTGACTGTGAATAGTACAGCTGACAACTATGGAAAGACCTTGTGACAGCACGGGAAGACAGCTGACAGGAGGAAATAGACCCCAACGGGGCAGCGATGGGCTAGCAACTCATTGCTGCAGTAGCTAAGGCTAGACAGGCCATTTGGTTACACCCTCAGTAGCTAGCAGTGGTACCCAAACCAACCCTCAAGTGCCCCTTTCCTGCAGGTTTTAGCCCTGGCTCTACTCAGGCACACCTGAACCAATTAAGTTATCATGAGAACGTGAAGCCTCTTGAGGGCTCGGTTGGGCACCACTGAGCTACAGAAACAAACATAGATAAAATACCCCTAGAGTGGGGGCTGAAGATGACTCACTGATGGTTGACACGGCTATTGAATCTGGAACAGATAAGAGTATGAGTAGGGAAAACATGTCAGTGGAAGCCGCTAGTTCAGAGGTAGACGGGGAGAAGCTTCAGGTTTGCTTGTGTGGCTGGCAGAAGGCAACAAACTTAAAGGGCCTTAGAATTCACCATGGGAGGAAGAGGTTGCTTGTTAGAGGGAACACAGGGACCCCGCATTGATAATTATTTCTTAAGAGGTATATCAAGTCAGTCTGTTAAAGTCCAGCGGCAGGTAGTAAACTAAAGTTCACAGGACATCAGCACCCCTAACGTGGAAGCAGGTTCAAGCACCGAGGAAGGCAGAGAGGTCAGCCAGCCAAAAAAGGAGAAGATTAGTGCTCAGAAGAGGTAAGTGGCCAGGGGTGGCAGAAAGCAGGAAATGGGAAGCTATCAATAGTGACTTGATTAGGGTGTTAGATAATCTTAAACTGCTGAGAGTAAGTTGGAAAAAATGGGAGATATTATTTATGATTATGGAGTAGAGAGGTTTGGCATCTTTGAGAAAAGGAAGGCAGGGGTTGAGGTAGATAAATCTAGGTGACAGACAGCGAGAGCGAGACAAACTTATCCAGTAGAGAAGGCAGCTTAGGAGGTGGTGGAGGAAGGCTACAGAGGTTGAGAAAGAAGGCATAAATATATTGCAGGCAGGTGAAGGAGCGTTTGTAGCATTAAGGAGAGATGAGAACATGAAAAAACAGGAAAAAAGAGCGAGCCAGAATAGCATTTTACAAGGACCCATTTAGATTTGTGAAATTGTTATTTAATAAGGAGAAGAGTGGTAGTTTAAGGGCATCTAAGCAGGAGCTTGAGGGATATTTGGAAAAGGTACACACAGATAGGGAAAGGTTTAGAGAGCTATAGCTCCACCCCTAATATTCCACCAGCTGGAGAGATAGACTTTCAGTGTGATTTTAGCCCACCAAGACAAAGAGGTGCAGGAGGTATTAAGGCATGCAAGGGCCTCTTCAGCCCTGGGGCCTAACGGAATCTCCCTACCGGCTGTATGAGAGTGCGCCAGATGTGCATAGGTTTCTATGGAAGATGATGAAGTTTATCTGGAAGAAGCGGTTTATTCCAAGAGCGTGGTGTAGAGCAGTGGTTCTCAATCCAGTCCTCATGGACCCCCTGTCCTGGAGGTTTTAGCTCCAGCCTTACTCAGGCACATCTGAACCAATTAAAGTTTCATGAAAACCTGAAGCCTCTAATTGGTTCAGGTGTACCTGGGTAAGGCTGGAGATAAAACCTCCAGGACAGGGGGTCCTTGAAGACTGGATTGAGAACCACTGGTGTAGAGAAGGTTTTTTTAAATTTATTTTTATTCTACTCTGTAGAAATAAATCTGTTTAGGCCTATCCGCTTACTTAGGGAAGATTTTTTTTATCGTTGTGGCACAGAGTTACTTAGAAAAGAATTGGCTAATTGATACTTCGGTGCAAAAGGCTGGAATGTAGTAGAGTAAAAGAGACCTGCATGTAGTATTTTTGGATCTGGCAAATGTTTTTGGGTCAGTACCACATAGTCTGTTGTGGGAGGCTTTTGATTTAATTAGAGTGCAGGATAGTATAAAGAAGTTAGTTCAAGCTTATTTTCTCAACTCTGTTTTACCACAGCAGAGTACACTACAGTTTGGCAGCAACTGGAGGTAGGCATTATAGCAGGGTGTAAAATTTCCCCATTAGCTTTTACCATGGCAATGGAGGTCATTATTAGAGCTTCAAAATGGGTAGTGGGTGGAGTAAGGCTGCAGGGAGGGCTGCACTTCCCACCAATTAGGGCGTACATGGAGGATAGGACGACTGACGTCAACAGCTCCATGTACTAGCAGGTTACTAAATAAGCTAAATAGTAATCTAGGATGAAAATAGTGGGCTAGGATGAAAGTGAAGCCAAGTAAGTCTAGGAGCATTTCTAGTGTTAAAGGGAAAGTGGTAGACAAGAAGTTTTTCATAGATGATGAAGTCGTGCCAACAGTGTTAGAGAAACCGGTCAAAAGCTTAGGAAGATGGTACGATGCAAGCCTCAGTGATAAGGGTCAATCTCAGTAGTTGAGGCAGGAGGCATTTTAGGTATAAACATGTCAGGGCTCCCAGGAAAGGAAGTGGAACCCAAAAGAGGCAGTGCAGCAAGCACAGGCAGCACTTAGGGACATCGTAGGCCAGGTGCAGCATGGGCGAGGGGGTTTAGGTCTGTGTGCAGGGAAACCTGTGTAGAAAAAAGGAAGATGGTGGTTGAAGAAATACATCGCCAGGAGGAGGCAGTAAGATGTAGTAAGGTAGTATCACAGGCAAAAAAGGGGCAGTGGGGGAATTGGGGCTACTTATGATATGCTTAAAGAATTTGATAATCAGTTACCACATCTGCTTGATATTTCATCAGCTGCTCACATTCAATCTGACCAAATGGATGAACCATACCTCCAGCTCCAGTGCCACATGTGGAAGTAACGTTGTTATCACTGACACAGGAGAAAAAAACAAAATAGGACACAGGTGGGAGATGGGGGGGGGGGGGGGGGGAGTATTCTCACAGGGATGGTCCACCCATCAGCCAGTGTCCAGTTCTCTTCCATTGGTAACAGTTCGGATCCCTCTGACGTACCAAACACCTCAACCAAATGAAGATGCAAATATTTGGTCATATGAATCACTACCTATGACATTGGTATGACATTGACAATTTGGTTGAGGGCTACTGAGGGCTCTTTGTTTTTTCTAGCACAGTCCTTCACATGCTCGATTCTTACTATACCACAGACTTTTACATGGAATTGGAAGCACTGTTAAAGGATGCACAATTCATAATAGAATGCATTATTGGTCATTATTAATGTATTAAAGTATTGCAGTTTCCAAATTGAGGCTTTTTAAAGTGCTGAAAAATAAATGATGTATCACAATTCATCTCACAACTGGAATAGAAATATGACAATGTGATATTTTTGTCAATATTTTGTAGAACTAGTGCAGTTACTGTATTTACGCTACTAAAAGTAATATAAATATGAAAGCATGCAGTTTATTTTGTAAACTTACACAGCTTTCTATCAACCCCGACGATGGATGCATCCGTTCTCCGAGACGTTTGTTCCTGTTGTCTTTCAAATCAAAGTTGTAGAGAACTGGTAAGCTTTGAATGGCTGCAATCCACTTCTCATGCATTTTGTGCTTGCTGGGCAGACCTATTGCTCATGACACTAAATCACATCGGTAGGGAAACAAAAGGAGCACGGAAATCTGATTGGTTGTTGATGGCCGCTGACCGTGAAAAGTTCAGGGCAATTTTTCTCAGCCGACAAACTTGTCAACCATTCACACGTCAGCTGAGTTTCCCATGTCATTCAGCTCTGTAAAAAATGAATGGATTTCTGGTGACTTGTTGATCATCGTGATAATCCTACAGGTCAAAGCAGGTCATTCTCGGTAGCACAGTCAGAATGTCAACAGCGGTTGTGGCCGTCTTCTAAGACAGCTATGAGCTATGACAGCTATGAGCAAAGTAAAGTCATTATGTGTTGTAGTCTACTACTGTTGACCCAAATTAAAATTTCAGGACTTCAGCTGTTTCACTTGAGTGCTTGATATATTTATATTGTTTGTGATTTATGCAGGGCAAATTATATCTCATCACCTAGATTTTGAATAGCTTGATGTGGCTGAAGTCTCGTTCTTAGGGCTTCTTTGACCTCTCGCATCAACCCACAAGGATGCAAGTGGGCGCAGTGGGAGTCATGTGTTTCTAACCTGTTGACGGCCTGCATGCAGAAATATAAAATAAAGAAATGCAATTTTCTGCAAATTATTTCAACAATGCTGTTGCTTATAATGGACCTATATCATGTTGGACAAACACAAATATCAAATCACATTTATTTGTATAGCCCTTAATCATTGTTACTGTCTCAAAGGGCTTCACAGTGCCCAATGTGTGAAAACAATTAATGGTTAGTACACGACATTCCCCAGCCTTGGACCCTCACACAAAAACCCTTTTAGGAAAAAATTGGAAGAAACCTTGAAGTCACACCTGGCCTGAATTAGTAGCCAGTGTAAGGAGGATAGAATGGGCGTTATGTGGTCGAATTTCCTAGTTTTGTTCAGGATACTGCAGCAGCATTCTGAACCAGTTGGAGTTTTTTAGTGTGCCCAGTCGGTAAGCCCGAAAAGAGGACATTGCAATAATCAATTCTCGATGACACAAAGGCATGTACGAAGATTTCTGCGTCTGCCTTTGTTAGCATGGGTCAAATCTTGGCAATATTGCGAAGATGATAAAACGCTGTTTTAGTAGTCTCCTTAATATGTAACTTAAATGAGAGGGTAGGGTCGAATTTTACCCCAAGGTTTTTAACGTATGGGCCCTGGGAGATTACACAACTATCTACTACTACTACTAATTTAGAGTACTATTCTCAAACAGATGACTATGTCTAGCTGGTCCTACAATCAGTATCTCGGTTTTGGTGCCATTAAGAAATAGGTAGTTTAGCGACATCCACCACTTGACCTCTGGTAGGCAGGCCTCTATTTTTTGAAATTGTGTGTTATCGGTTGGTTTGATGGGTATGTAAATTTGAGTGTCATCTGCATAACAGTGGAAGTTAATGCCGAATTTGCGAATAATGTTACCTTGTGGTAACATATAGATAGAGAATAGTAGTGGGCCTAGGACAGAGCCCTGTGGCATAACAAAGTCCACATTGCAACACTCTAAGGTCATGTTGTTGTAAAAGACGTGGTGTGATCTATCAAGTAGATAAGATCTAAACCAAGAAAGTGCTGATCCCCTGATATCAATATAATTTTCAAGACAATAAGATTCAAGAGTATCGTATGATCTATTGTGTTGAAGGCTGCACTAGCAATAGTGCTGAGGTTGAGTTGGAGTCAATAGCTAACAGGAGATCATTGACCACTCTTGTGAGTGCAGTTTCGCTGGAGTGGAAAGATCTAAAGCCAGGTTGAAAGGGATCAATTAGGTTGTTTTTTGACAAGAAATCTGTAAATTGGCTGGCTACAGTTCGTTCAAATATTTTGGAGAGGGATGGCAGATTTGAGATTGGTCTGTAGTTCTGAAGTACTTTACAATCAAGGTTTGTTTTTTTCAGTAATGGCTTGATTACGGCCGTTTTAAAGGCACAGTGCCAGTGGAGAGCGACCGATTGATCAGTAAGAGATTGAGGGTCCTAGGATAGGGAAAAGTTCTTTGAGTAGTTTAACAGGCGGAGGGTCAAGCATGTAGGTTGTGGGTTTAGATGACAGAACTAACTTGGTGAGTGTCTAAGGAAACTAAATCAAACTGAGAAAAGACGTTCAGCCTGGGAAACACCAAGTGAACTTTTCAGGGGTGAGACGGCACCACAAATGGAGAGTATACTGGTGATCTCATCTCTAATTAGCGTGATTTTCTGAGTAAAAAAAGACATGAAATCATTCGGAGAAAGCAGAGAGCTATCTGAGGGTGAGGGATTACGTGTTAGCTTAGCAACAGTGTCAAATAGAAAGTTCGGTTGTTTTTATTTGCCCTGATTAACCTAGAGAAGTGTGCAGTTTTGGCTGACGAGAGTGTGCGTTTATAATTTAGCAAGCTATCATCCCAGGCGAGCCGGAAGACTTCGAGTTTGGCCAATCGCCATTTACGCTCTAATATTCTACAGACGTGTTTGTTTAAGTGCACGAGTATCGTTAGTAAGCCATGGTGCAAATTTCCTAGTTCCTAATAGGGGGATTGAATTGAGTGCGTTGGTAAGGCTAGAGTTTAGTTCGTTGGTGAAATTTTCGAGTGAGCCAACATGACCAGAGAGTGGTGCGAGAAAACTGGGCAGTTTTTCAGAAAGTAACGAGGCCGTGGAAGCATTAATACCATACTGATATATGTATCCTCACACTTTTTGCACGGGCAGATCAATTCAATCTCAAATTTAATGTCATAGTGATCAGATAAGGTGGGCACATAAGAGGAGACCACTAAAGTAGATACAGGAATGCCACAGGCCAAAACCAGGTCAAGGGTGTTGTCGCCATGGTGCGTTGGTTTATTACCAAAATAAGATCAGTGGAATTATTCAGGTGAATATTAAAATCACCCATAATGAGAATATTATCAGCACGGGTCACTAAGTCCGAGATGAAATTTGAGAACTCTGAAGAAGAGTGAATAGGGCCCAGGTGGGTGGTAAAGTACAGCTAGATCAAATGACGGGAGATTTGTAGTTGTAGGGCGCAGAATAAGGGCTTCGAAGGATGTAAATTTGTTGTTAGTGTTGGGATTAAGATTAAGGATAGTGTTAAATATCAAGGCAACACCCCCACCTTTTTCGTCTCCCGGGCAACCTGAGAACTAAGATAGTTTGGAGGAGAGGCTTCAATTAGAGGGAGAAAATTGTTTGGCTTTAGCCAGGTTTCAGAGACCCATCATGTCTAGATTATGTTCAGTAATCAGATCATCGATCAGCAGCGCTTTTGTTGATAATGATCTTATATTCATGAAGCCTACAGTGAGGCGTTCAGTACTGCCAGAATTTTTGTCAATGTTTATGGCAGTATACGGGGTCTAACATCAATTAAATTTCTGTAATTTATTGTGGGTCGGCAGGAAATTTGATTGGGGGGCGCGACGGGAGAAAGATACTTAATCTCTTAATATGAAGGACTGTACTGTAATTTTCAGTTCGAGAGATGCTGCTGCCAGAGGTACATACAGACTGGTATAATTCGACAATAGATATGGGGGGAAAATGTCGAGGGAGGGTACAGTCTCTGCCTGATCTACTGTAAACTCTAACCTGGCAGACTCTACACCCCTTGTACCTATATGCCTGGCAGGTTCTCTAATTGCCTGCAACACGGCGAGCTCTGGGGACATGTGGGAGACTAGATCAGGTTGTACGGGGAAGCCGGCGGCTGAGATTAGAAACAGGCTGGTGAAAATTGACAGGCAGGCTCGGATAATAGAAAATGTAGGATTCAGAGCAAAAGGGAGGAACAAAGCGAGTGTGTAGTGGTCTCGTGGAAATCGGCGATCTAGTTTAGAATGGAGCAAAGTTAATGGAGCTAGACTGTTTGCAAATACACCGGACGGTGTATTTGGGATATTTTTGGGATTGAAGTTGCCAATAAGTGAGATTCAATATCTTCAAATTAGAATTTTTATGCCAAAAGAATTCCGACTGGCCTATGTCTGATTTTTAATAAAAAGCCAATATCAGCTCAACATATTGGCAAACCAACAGATCAGTCCAACCCGAGTAGACTCAAACTTTAAGATGAAAAATGTATGACTGTATGGAGACCTGACAGTACAGGCCCAGTGATCTTCATGAGGTTGACCAGCCTAAAATTGGATTTAGATTAAATTGGAACAAGTCACCCACTGATAAGGGGGCTCCAGGATTAACCCAGACAACTCTGGCAACGTAAATACTTCACACCGCCCAGAGTATCTGGATGCTAACCCTACCTAGCAAACATTTCACCATTGTATAGATATTGATATGACGGCCTGCACCATCGTTGAAAACCTGTGTAAATATAGCGAATATGAAATTTGAGTCCATAGCTGTTACCTGCATAATTTTGTGAAATCGGGACCTAAATATGTTTCTCAGAGTTTGCAAAGCTGATTAATTTTTTTTTTTATTCCATGCCACAATATCATATTATGAAACTGTTGCGTTTGTGTGGGTTGACGTTGAACATGGCCACCTCCTGCATGTCGCTGTCCATCAAATTCTTGCTGGGTAATAATAGGCTTAATGTCTTTCAGCGACATGCAAACGAACAGTCTTTATGCTGCATGAACCTACTGTACCTCTGCCATTTGTAGGCTTGAAGCTCTGAAGATAACCTTCACTACATGGACTTCTAAACAGCTTTACCTTTGTTCTCTTTTAATGTTTGTCGGTGAACAATTTCTTATTCATCAGCATAAAAGCCTAGCTAGGAACAGATGTTTGTAGCTCAGTAACAAACATGCTATAAATCTAATAGCTACAGTGTTGCTTTTATGACATTTCATATGACTGAGACATTGTATAGAGTAGACCACGCACCTCCCCCTCCTCTACCCGCCCTTCCTTGTCTAGCTCTGGGGACTCAGTTGTCATCGTAAATTATATAACTGAATTAATTTGAAATGCAGACGACTTCATACTTTGGGCTTCTTATTTGAAACACAAACCACCACTGTTCTGAAGTCCAGTTTAAAGACTATGCATTGGATCCAACGTTTTGCCAGAGGAAATATGATTCACATACACTGCATCTTCAAAAGGCAACTGAAACCTCATTTTCATGAACTTGCATGCAAGCAGCATGCAACTGACTTGTTCTTTCCCTCATTATGCTATAGTAGTATTGTTGATTTGTTTGGAGTCAAGCAGGATCTCAGATTTTTGCTGAATGAGCTTTAAAAGGGGGGTATTGTACTCATTTTGGGCTATTTAAACTGTTCCTGGGGGGTCTTTACAAGACGTCTGTGAAGTCTATATAAAAAAAAATCCTAAAACCAGCTTCTGTGGCGTGTGTTTCAGTCTCTCATTTTCTCCATTGTAATGGCCCTGTCACACTATTGCGTATCGTACTAGCGCACAAAATTTAAACTCTTCTTAATAGTACATGTATACGGGCAGTGGTCAAGGGTGGTCAAGTGTGTAATGAGGCGGGATGCTGATGGTCACCTATTACGTAAGTTTGGTCCATTTCCGAATCCACACTCCTCCAGCAACGTATAGTGTAAACGAGCGGTTTGTCCCACTGTCCGAAGTGTGCGTACATTTGATTTCCGAATGCACGCTCCGTCAGCGACCATTTAATGCGTTTGCCCGGTTGTTCCCACTGTCAGAGTGTGCGTAAAAAAAAAATCGATTTTCCGAAGTTAGCCGAGCGGACTCTTAGCGGACTCGGAATCAAAATAGCGGATTGAAAGAAAGTTTACCGATTTCGACATGAAGATTTTCATTATTTGAGTGTATGGCCAAGTGTATAAAGTAATTTAAAATGTGGTGGCCCAGCCGGGCCATCGAATTAGGAAGTTTACTGGCCCGGACACCTCCGGGCCACTGGGCCAGTGCTTATTGTCGAGGGCTGGTAATATTGTACTTTGTTTTGTGTATGTGGGTGTGTGAGCGACGCTCTCTGCTGTAGCCGGTCTGTTTATGGCTCATGTCCATAGGCTTATTGAATACAACTTGCAGACAAGCTAGGATTGACAATTTTGTTGAGCTAGTTAGCCAATATATTATTGGATGCAACCTATTTGCATCCAAACAGCGCAGTGCAAACAACCAAACGCGATTGTACTAATGGTGGCTAAAGTTTACCAAGCCTGACACGTTCGACAGACTTATAAAACAGACACTGGTCCCAACAAATAACTTTAAGATGAGTCCTGACTCCAACCAATAACTTTACTTTTACTTTACTTTACTTTTAATGACTCCACTTTAGTTTTCTTACTTCTTCCACGCCCAACAAGCCTGTGGCTAGCCCTGCTAGCTCGTTAGCTAACCAGCAGCCGAATATACTAACCAGACTAATTTGGTAAATTAAATCAAAACATGGTGACACTTACAGATTCCAAGTTTGCATTCGGCGTCCGAATGTGAATGTCTGAATGCGCCGATTCTATTCACTAATGGCGCTGTAGTAGTTGATGTTGAGTTTAGATGCTTGTAACATTCTGAGACTTGCCATACAAACATGAGTTTGCTGCGGGCGATAATGTTTTCCCGAGCAGATGCACTGGAACACATTTAGATTGGAAGTTAGGAATACCGACTCGGAATTATCGATTTCTGAGTACAATGGAATGCACCATAAGCAACGGCTTGCGGCGCTGCCGTAATGCCGTAAATGGGATTGGTAATGCCGTAAATGGGATTGGTTCACCTGGGCGTGGGCATGCTCTGAGAGGGGCTGGATTAGCACCCGTTATGACGTCCAAAGGGGCTACTTTCTGAAACGGGCTGTTTTTCTCCTATCTTTGGCACCATTTTTGGAAAAAGGAAAATACAGAAAAACGGGTTGACTTCCAGATTTCAAATTTTCTCAGCTGCTTAAATAAATGATTTCATGCGGAACATGTTTAAGCGCCAGGAATAAGCTGTTTTCTATAATATGGGACCTTTAACAAACTAGCAGTATGATAGTTTGATAGTGAGCGTAGTAGCTGTTGAGCTGAGCCATTTCTGTTGTAGGCCTCAATGCAACTAACACTGCAACTTTATCATAGCTGATCATTTTGTTCCACTAGCTACTGTACAAACCTTGTTCCTCCACCTGCTCTGTGGTTACTACATCTTTGGATCAATCTAACAATTCGTGCCAGAGCAGCTGTGTTCAAAGTTTGGTGTTCAAAGGTCTTTTATTGCGTGACTGTACTCAGTGAACAGTGGTAACCTAGAGAATATGAAGCTCTAAGTAATTTATTTACTTCAGTAGCACTGCCTCTTCTCTTTCAAGGGATGCAAAAAGTCCTACTGGCTTTAGACTTGAAATCTCAAGATCCTCCTCTCAAGATATTGAAGTAAAGATGCGATCATCAAATTGAAATGGTTCTTAAAAAGGTCCTCCCTGAATTTACTCTGAAATCCCAAATTTGACTAGATACAGTATCGGTTCACACCAAAATGTCTTTGATTTAGGGTAAATTCCCATGCATAACTTCATTAGTGATGTGGTCTTCTGTCTTCTGACTCCAAATACTGAGGTTATAGTTAAACATTTCATTTGTTACTGTTGTATGCCTATCACCACAAATTAACAACTTAAAACCTTTTGATTTCCAACCTGGAAGCGTTCATGTGTTCAACTCGTTGGGAAGCCGTTGGCTATTGCTAGCTAGCTCCATAGCAACAAGTTGTTTGTCAGCTAGTTAATCATTAACAGAGTTGATTGTGCAGAAGTGTACTAGTGTGTATATTAACTAGTAATTATTATTTTTATTACCTTGGACTGTGGACTTTGCTAGACTGATACCCTCAGATTTGTACTGTCAGGTGGGAGATATCAGACCCTTCAGAAAGTTCCTACATTTCCTATTCGGAATTACCACTAGGAGATTCACGTTTTTTCCCAGTCAGAATTTCGCATTTACAGTAACTCGCATATAACATGGACCGGAGAATCTCCGAAACTTTTGGGATCTACTTAAAGGTATGAAAAGCAATTTTGTGGACATAGAGGCCAGGTTGAAAAATCCCGGAATTACCCTTTAATAAAATCGCAGTTTTAAAAGTGGTTCTCACCACTCGGTACGGCCCTCTATGGTGCATTTTGATGGAAGATGACTGTGGGAATAACAGGCAAACCAATTCTAAAAGTTTAAACTTTATTGAAATATATGCTACTTGGTGGATTATATGTATGCCGAATTGAAGAGTGGCCCCTAAAGATTCAGAAGAGGTCTTGAGTATGTAAGAACAGTATCGGGGAAAAGTTGAGTGGGAAAGTGTTTCACGATCACACTCGCACAAGTTTTTTTGTTTACATGGGAAAACTTGAAAGGAACCCCCTGAACCGTTATATTAGCATAAGATTTCCCATATCCCAGTTGTTTATGTTCCAGCAAACTGGATCACGGCAGTGCTTGGAATGTACAAGACGAGCGGCATCAAACTTGCCAAAGCATACACTTTGCGGGCACCAGCACGCTCTACACAAACATGCCCCCTTTGGCATAACCCATGCAAAATGGCGTGAAAAAAGGAGAGTCCAAGGAATATGTAGTTTTAAAGATTTTTTTTTTAGTTTACAGAGAGGAGGAAAGATTAGGAGAGAGAGAGGGGAATATAATAAGAGTAACGTATGGATTTAGCAAAGTCCACCACCATAAATTTGCTTTGAAAGGCTTTGAAAGGCCGCATGAATACAAGACCCCCAACAAATGGGTTTGAAATGAAACTTCCAAGGGAACAATCGAAAGAAGCTGCTAATTCATGCTTTTTTAATTTAGTTTGACTAGTTTGAAGCATTGCTGATTTGCTGAGTATGCCAGTAATAAATCTCTTTAAAGTGTAAACACTTGGCAGGCAATGGTCCCCTTTTCCGCAAAGATATTTGGAGTTTTGTTATTTTCTTCACCAGCTCAAAGCAGGTTTGACCTTTATGGAATATGCCGCAGAGGATCTGTAGAATTTCCCTTAAGTAAGTGATTGGCAACGCGCTTAGGGTAGAAATAAACCTGTATGAACTTTAGAAAGTGCATTTAATCTCACTTTTGCAAAAGACAAAAATCACTTTTAAGGGTGTAAAAGACAGAAAACGCACATCTCTCCTTGTCTGAATGTCATTATCATCTTGGCATAAACCCATATACAAAATAATTCTGTATGAGTCCATTATAATCTGGCTTTATTAAAGGAAGAAGTGATCATCTCAAACATAAACCAAAATGAATTTATGTAAACCTTTTCAAACTCAAAATATTACAATTTGCTGTAGTGTGTGTACCCTTGCTTTGAGTAATCTATTCATTCCCAGTATAGCCATCGATATTCATGGAGCGATTGCATTTTGCACCATAACTCTTTAAGAATCCATTTGGAGACATTCCTGTGTGGAGTGATGCAATACTGCACTGTTTATTGACTTGCCTCACATTGACCAAATGTGGTTGTTGTTTTAAACCATGCCTACAGGGGATTTTTTTTATGAATGATTCAGAAAACAAAATAGATAAAATAGATTGAGCAGATGGTGAGCAGGCCGCGACAGGTATGAGCTTCATGGCATGTAATGATGAGTCCAGAAGGCCCGATTCAGTCTGGTTCTCCCCCAGAGATCAGAAGCGATATGTCTCATTCTGTGGCCAAGGATTTGGATGGCACACAAAACAGCGCGGCAAAGTAGACATTTGAAGAATTCATATTCAGTCTATTTTGTTTTTATTAAACACAATTTTGTTTTTTGCTCGAGCGGAGCTGTCAAAAGTTGACTAGTGCAGCAAATGACACAAGGTCAAAACACAACTGCACACAGAGATGGCCAAGCTTGACAACTGAGGAATGTGTGCTTGTATGGTAGGGGTATGTCTGAAGCCTTCTGTTGCGGCAGGCAAAAAAAACTAGCCGATCACCTGATGATTTGAACGATTTGTCAAAGCACTCACAGAAGAATGCAAAGAGAGAGCGGGCCTTTTGATTATTAAGACACAAGGTGGTTTTTTTCTCTCTTTGACATGCCAATGAAAATACTTACTGATTTACCTGTGTTTTGTTTACTTCATATCTGCTGATGGATTGAGGTGGTGTGAGGTCAGACAGAAAATTTGTCAAAACTGTCTTGGTCATAATTCAATTCATAATTCACTCCTTTAGTAGCCCGATTTTTGCTGTTCAACTGTCTTCATCCAAAAATTTTCATCATAGGGGAGCTTACTGGGGACAGCGATGACTGAAAATGTTAATAACATATGTTTAAGAGCACTATCAGTTTGGAAAATACAGGCAGTTGAAAACTACTACTGTCAAAGCTGCTTGTCAAAAAAGGACAACAAGAAAAATTCTAGGGTTTATTATCCGTATGTCAACAAAATGCCTAAAGAATCTATAGCCTACATTTTGCTTTGAGACGTTTGAGTGGCGTATCAAATAATGCTACCAGAAGCTAGGTGGAAACTGTGCTACTGACCTTGAGCCAGAACTCCTGAACAAACCGGGGGGGAGTTTATGACATTTGGCTGGCTGGGTATGCTTGCAGCTGTCAGAAACAACTGGTCAAATGGCAAATATACAGTAAATCACTTCAACAATAGTCAATGCTGGATGGCCTTCCTGCAATATTTGTTATGGATGAGACACCATGTAATCACTGGGCACGGCGTCGTTCACCAGACGAAGGCACATATCAACTAAACTATGGAAAAGCGCTGTGCATTTGATCATTGTATTTCCGCCCTTTGCTAAAACAAAGCTTGCATTTAAAGGGGCATTAAGTAATCTGTGACTTTAATCAACTTCTATAGGCGGCCAACAATGGCAGGTCTCGGCACAGCTTATGGTGGACTGTAATTGACAGAAATAATAACCACATTTTCACACTGGAGAGGAGTAAGCTAGCTAATCAGAGCAGAGATGCAACAGTAACGTCTAGTGAAGATGTGATACATGACCATGCAAAATGCTGGAATAATAATACTGCTTTGTCATTTGCATGTAATGTGCAGTAGCCCGCTCATAGCATTGTCCTCTGTTGAAAGTGTTGAATGCCAGTAGATACACTGATCAGCCGTAACATTAAAACTACCTGCCTAATATTGTGTAGGTCCCCCACGTGCCGCCAAAACAGCTCTGACCCGTCGAGGCATGGACTCCACAAAACCTGCCGTTTTGGAGATGCTGACCCAGTTGTCTAGCCATCACAATTTGGCCCTTGTCAAAGTCGTTCAGCCCATTTTTCCTGCTTCCAACACATCGACTTTAAGAACTGACTGTTCACTTGCTTTCCACTATGTCCCACTCCTTGACAGGTGCAATTGTAACGAGATAATTGTTGTTATTCACTTCACCTGTCAGTGGTTTTAATGTTGTGGCCGATCGGTGTATATTATGGTCATTTTGTGCTATGGGGCACTTGCACCTTTAACTTGAGAACTTGGTCCAGATCAGCTGGCTTTCCGACATCATCCGACTTGAGAACTGCTAAACAGCTGCAGTAGCATTTCTCTTTTTAATCCCCCTCTGCCTCCCCTCAGGGCGGCTGTTTCAAAGTTAGTTGACATTTGACTGAGGGAATAATTAGCGCTCCAGCTACTAATGTCGCTGTTACACCAAGAATGAAATGAGTATCAAGCACAGTTTTTAATTTGAATGGAAAATGGATTGTAAATGATATCATGGTGAGCCGGACGAGAGGTGCTTGCTTACATTATCTATGGAGCGTCGTTCAGAGGTTAAACGTCAACCCACCTAAGAAGGCCTGCAGGCTACTATCTTGTTAAAAGCTGAAACTTGTAGAGTTGTTCCAGATATTAAGCTAGTGACTAGTGTGACTGTCCCATCACCAAAAACATTGCCAACGAGTGTCCTGCTGCAGCATCCTGGAACAAGTAACTGAACCCCCTGCCTGCTTGGTCATTGTGCATGAGATTGTGTGCTAAATAATAATAATATAATAATAAAGTTTATTTATATAGTATTTTTCATACATAAGATGTAGCCCAAAGTACTTCAAAATCAATAAACGCAATGACAAGACAGGATAAAAATAATAAAAGGAAAAAGGAAATGCCTTAGTCATGTTTTGCAAGAAGCCAGTTGCTGGTCAGAGTCATTCAACCTCCTCTCATCTTCCCCTCATTGTGTCACAGAGCCAGTCAGTGGAGTTTCCTTTTAGACAGGAGGAAGTGAAACCCAGTAGCTGGGCAGACTGTGACTCTGGATGTTAGTGTTAGTGTTAGTTGTTTTTCTCTGTATTCTTTGTTTTGTGGTTTACTGACTCTACCTGCGCGTATGAGTGGAGAACAGGTCGGCCAGTCGTCTTTGGCATTGATGGTTTGTTGTCATAGGGTGTTCACTTGCCCCCTCTACTTCCTAAAGGAAGTGAAGTGTTCAGCTTTCTCTTCCTGTGTGACTTCTTTTTTTTGTTTTTGTTCCCTATACTCTGTTAGTTTCTACAGTGTGTGTGTGGGGGTGGGTGTGTGTGTGTGTGTGTGAGAAATTATTTCATTCTGAGACCAGTGAGGAAGTGTTTTCTTGGGGTTTTTGGGTTTCTATTTATGCATTGGTTCATTGGTCAGGTAAATCCACTGGCATAATTTTGTTTTTTTATTTTTATTTTGGGGATTTTTAATAATAATAATACCCCGTTTGTCTTCACGTGCCTGCAGACGAAGGCCACATTCCAAATTTCCATTCTATTTGAAAATGGTTTTAAAAGCTAAGAAATAACCATGTGTGACACAGGGCTGTAGCCCTGTTCTGACGAGACACGGGGACTGCCCCCTCGTTTAGCTATCAGATTGTGGAGAGGCTTTCAGAAGAAAAAAAATCCTGTTTTGTGTCCTCAGAGTGGGGTTTTCAGAGAGGACACATTAAGCTAATTAGATTTGCAGGGATGTAAGGAATCAAATGATTCCCCCTGATCTGGAGGAAATAGCTGAGAAGAAAACATGTTGTTTGCTGGCTTTGGTACTTCTGCCACGACCCTCCAAACAGCTTTCAAAAGTTGTGCTGAGCCTTGAGTGCAAGCACCATCACTGACTAGTGCTAAGCCTATTGTGGCTTTGTGTTGTCTAAAACCCCTCTGTTAAAATCTGCTTGTTGAAGAAAAAGCCTGAATCAAAAATCCCTTTTGTTTCAAAATACAAAGATTGTGAACAGTGGCAAACATTAGAGCTTAATACTTTGAACTAGATTTTCTTGCTTTTGGGTGGAATTGGTTGTACACTCAGATGCACAGATGCAAAAATCCCATCATAAAGCATGTTATATATCTATGTCTACAAAAACAACCACTGTTTTTATGCCTGGGTCACCTAATTTGTGATGCATTTGTGTTGCTGCAAACCGGGTTCCACCCAATGATCCCATCCCAATGTGGTTTCAATGCAACTCATTGACGAAATGTCTCCCTCATGAAAACTTCACGGAGACCTGACAAATAACATGGGAAAATAATATTGTTTCAGTTAAGGCAACGCGTCAGTAAAAATAAATTGCATGCTTTTATCGCAATGCATCTGCAACGAAACAACGCAGCAGTAACGGATGCTCTTATCTGAAATGAATAGACTTCCATCGGCCACTCATTACATTACATTAGTCATTTAGCAGACGCTTTTATTCAAAGCGACTTACAAAGGTGATAGTTAACACTATGTGGGGATTGAATCCACAACCCTGAGACTGAGAGTCTCATGCTCTACCAACTGAGCTGTCTGGGCCAGAGTCTGTCAGAGTCAAGTCTCATTTGAAAGTTTCAGCAGTGTACGCTAAATGTATCTGGCTTACGAAGTGGACTGCCTTTTAATTTGCATTTTCAACAAAACAGCCTGGAACTGAAGCATGTTGCACTTTTGTTGAAAAAATCTGGAGTGTCCTTTGACATTTTTCTGAGAGGGAGCCCCTGTGGTTTGGAAAAGAAACAGCGGTGTTGATCACAGAGGTCACTGTGCAGCATACAAATTGAAAGTTCACTGAAGGGTGCAAACTGTGCAGCAGTTCTCAGAAAGGGGGGAAAAAATTGGTGGCAGCCAAAATTAGTGTTACACAAATATAAAGACACTTCACGGGGTGTTGGCCCTGCAGATCAGATTTTTTTTGGTCCATTTTCTCACAATAAGCTGACCTTTTCTGTTCTGTTTTGGTGTTTGTCTTTCTCATTTGTGTTTCTCTTTTGTACACAATTCAGCCCACTGGCAGGACGGCGCCTTCTCGGTATCATCCTGACAAACAGTTGCTCCAGTTTGCTTTCTTTGGTCTGAACCAGAGTGGGAAAGTTCACTTTGTTGCGTCTTTGTATTTGGTTCATTTAGGTTCATGCTGCCCAATTATAAGCCAACCAGGGCCAGTAAACGGCGGTCACATGGACTCACAAGCAGCTCGTTTTGCTACTTTGGGCAGAGTTTTGGTAATTTGGTAGCCAGGTTATAGGGGGGGTCAAAACAAATCTGAGCCTGTAACCTGATCTCAGCATGCTGGTCTTCTCTTTGCTGTAATTTCCTTTCTCTGGTGTTCATACCAGTTGAGAAGAAATAGCTGAACATGAATATCAGTCCAGACTGCGGTTTGCTCTCGGTTCATTGAGTTATGCTAGGCTTTCCGAGCATGGGGAACTGCTGGCTATCAGATGTCAGCATCTGTCTCCTTATGCCCATAAAAGCTTGTGTTTTGACGTAATTTCCTGTAGTTAGTTCGGATTATGTTTTCATTCCTAAGGAACTGTACTACTGTTCCCTTGAGACCTGTTATTTGGTGCCACCCATGTTTGAATATTATTGTTCTCACCTGGCCAAAACAAATCAGCAACAGTGTTCACACAAACTGCCCTTTAACACGAAATTCGCTAAATTCACTGGTGCCCAGTATACTAAATGGTAAATGGCTGCATTTATATAGCGCTTTACAATATGCCTCTCATTCACCCATTCACACACACACCGATGGCAGTGAGCTACCATGCAAGGTGCTGGCCTGAGCAATTTGGGGTTCAGTGTCTTGTTCAAGGACACATCGACATGTGGACAGGAGGAGCTGGGGATCGAACCGCCAACCTTGTGATCAGTGGACAACCTGCTCTACTACTGAGCCACAGCCGCGCCACAAACTTATATTACTGTATATGGTTATGATTTTACAATGTATCCTTTTCTGATTTAGCAGAGAGTCTGCTACAGATTCCACCAGTTGTATTTACACAGGGTTAGTGTTATCAGGGACCTCTGCCTTCACTGAAATATTTTGGGGTTTTACTTTACAAATGACAGATTAAAACCGCAGACGATTTCCACAAATATTACAAATCAATGGACGATGCCAGGTAATACTAGTCCCCTCTGAATAGTACTTTATCATTGCTGCTGTCTCTTTGTTTTTTACTGTCAGTTATGTTTTCATGCGGATCTGTTCCCCCTGCTTTGCATATGTGCTTGATCTACCTCATCTACCCCCCAGGAGATTCACTTGCTGCCATATACTGATAGTGTAGTGGTTTCCTTAAGGGGCGGCTGCCATATTTTGATTGTTAGATACAGTACTGTGCAAAAAAATTAGGCACATGTAAAAAAAAAAAATAAATAAAAAAAAAATCTATACAGCGAAGATGCTTTGAAAAGTTTGTAAATATCAAAAGAAATACTATAAAGAGCAGTAATGTAAAACACTAATGCAGAAAACAAAAGTAATAATAAAAATAAAATAATTTATATAAAACAATCTAGGATGCCTAAAATGGAGTTGGAATATTTACCCAGCGTTCAATCTGATCAGAAAGCTTTTCCACAAAGCTTTATCTTGATTATTTGTTGAGCAACTGTTTTTTTTCCCCCTTCCCTACTTTCATTATTTTCTGCGTCTATGTCCTCTTGAATAATTTATCCAGTGAACCCAGATCAAAAAGATCAATATTGACATGATGTTATGACTGTTTAGGAAGGCTGTTCTCTGGCGGCCGAGCAAGAAGGAGAATCGGAGCTAATCAAGTGTAGGATCATATTTAACTAAAGGACGTGAACAAATTAGGAATGCTCTCTCATTTCCTTTCGCAGACATTCGTCATTTCCTCTTCTCTTTCAAGCCAGACCAAAAACACACCATATGATCTCTAGTAGAAAAAAAAAGAGTTGCCTGCCATCTTCACGCTGCCATATTGTCTGTACCCCAGCGATAGACACTCCCTACTACCTCTCTTGTTGAGCAAGCACCAGCAGCACATTTCAACACACAAATATTCGCTGTATGGTGGTATTGTCACAAATTAGAGACATCAACTGTGAAGGCCGGAACTGGAACTGGTGTAGTTTCATATCCACACCACATGGACTGGATCTCAAACAGTGTAGCCTGGCCTATTTCATCAGAGGTCACCGTCCTCAGGAATGAATGAATCTCAAAAATGGTGTGATGTGCAGCGCACTTTATAAATAAAGTTGACTTGAATTTGACAGTGTATATACAGTGATGCATTTGACGCAAGTTGACTTACTGATGCCTTCTCTTTCTCTTTTATGTGACTGGACCACCACATCCAACCACTACACTACTACAGGTGAGTTTTGGTCTCCTTTTATTCCTTGTTGCATCGGTATGGCTAGTTGTATGATGATGTTTTTTTGGGTATGTTTTATTTTTAAAACATTTGTCAGATTGTGTTTTTACACTCAAAAATGCCTTGTTGTTATTCAGTGGATATTATTTTAACAAGTATATTTTAATCATTTTAAGCACTGGTGAGGCTGATGGTGCTTGAACATGTTTTTGTGAATCCACAACCAAGGCCAAAACATTTCATCCATTGGAAAGTGTAGAGGCAGCATTAGGCTTTATTTAAAAAGGAGAGTGATGAACAAAGACACACACACACGCAGAAATCGTCCGACACTGCTCAGAACCGGTCCAACAGAACAGCTTGAAAGTGATGGCACGTTCAAGTAGTTTAGAAAATGTGTGCTAACTAGTTTTAAAAGGTAAAAGGTGTTGAAGCAAATACACACATACACACACACACACACACACACACACACACACACACACACACACACACACAAATAAACACACACACATCCTGCAGATGCAGCTCTTCTCCCTCTACGTTGCAATAATTCCATGATTGAAACAAAACAGTTTCTGCCCAAAGCTTTGCTTCTGTTGCATTCCACGTCTATGTGTGATCTATGATTTAGTCCATGATTTCTGCAAAAGTGATAACCTATACGGGTTGATATATAGCACTGTGCCTGTGTGCCTTTAGCAACACCACTAGCTGTGTGGCCTAATGGGATCCTGTTATAATCTGCAGTGGATTTATGTTAGGTATGAGGAGCTTGCGAAGCCCCCCTGGCAGTCGACGCGGAGCTGAGCTATGTTTTCGTGCTTCGGGGGAAAGTCTAAGAAACACTCTCAGGCTTGGATGGAGTTGAATTATTCATGGAGAGAGAGGAGCTGTAAAAGCCTTCATCTTCGCTTTTCTGCCCCCGGCTGTGCCTCGCTCGCTGGTGCGCTGTCAGTGATGGGGTCAGTCAGGGTAAGACGCCACGTGATTACCCTGACAGAATACCCACCCTCTCGCCCTATAGGTGCCATAGAGAGGCTACAGGGGTGGCGGTCGCGGTAGTGGAGGTGGGTCGGGGGGGGGGGGGGGTCGTGCTAGTGTGGTACACAATCAACCTCCGCTTGATTTTTTTTTTTTAGGATGTCGGCGAACCAAACATCTGTCGTGTGGACTTTTACATATTTGGCTGACAGGTTGTGAAATGATGAGTGAGCTGCAGCCCTCAATTAGTTACCTGGACGGACAAGATTAAAAGGACATTCAACCATATTTCAACCATATACCCATCAGTCAGTCCTCGCTAGTAGATGCTGTTAGATGGCTGTTTTTGTCTACTTGTTCTCTGAGAAAAGCTGTTTGAAGCTTCAAAAATCAGCCGAAAGTTTCAAACTCATGAAACCTACAGGCTTTCTCTTCCTGGATTCTCTTCTCTGCCTCACAATAAATACTGGGTATTGTAGGATCTGTTAAAGAAGCTCTATACGCAGAATTTTTTTTCCTCTGCCAATATGTATTTGACTGATTTTTGCTTCTGTCCATCAAGGTAACACATTCCACTGACTGGAGTGTTCCTTTAACAATTATTGGAAATACCACCAACAGCCTACAAGTTGTAGGTGGAAGCACAACACAGCACTATCTAACTGGCCAAATCTGAACACACAAGGTGAGGTGTGTGTTCAGATTTGGCCAGTTAGATAGTTTGAAATTGTGAAGAAAGTTGCGATCCTCTTTCAAAACAATGGCCACAGTCTCTGATGTGTGCATGACCCCCTGCATAATAACCAGACAGTCAATTTGATAGTTAGTTTTCACTCCGGGTTGGTTTAGAACACTTATGGGAAACCTTTCAAACCCTGGAGTGGTTTCCCTCTTTGTTTGAGGACACAACACTGTTTCCAAGGGAGCTTTCCAACCTTTCCAATCCAACCCTGGAGCTTCGTTTGGAGGGAGAACGTGATCTGGCCCAACTACAGGAAGCAATGCACGCTGTGAATTATGGGGTTAAGGAGTTTTTATCCCTGAGGAAAGTCCTTTTTTTTCCCACACCAAATTTCTGAGCAGTGAAGGAAATACCTGCTCCCTTGTGGCTTTGGTTGATAGGTTATGGTTCGCTTGGAATTTTGCCATGTGAAACATTAAAGGTGTAGCATTTTACCATCAAGGGAGACCATCACCAAGATGATGGGCAGCCTACCAGCTTCTACCAGCCTTCACACCTTATTTTACATTGTATGTCACCAGTAGGAGTGGGCGGTATAACGGTTGAACCGGTATACCGGTAGAAATCCGTGCCAAGGTAGAGATTTGACTCTACCGGATGTACCGGTAGAAGGCTACTTTTAGGCTCTTTGAATGTAAAAATACTTTTTCACATTTACAAACATAACACACAAAGCTAGCGAACTGCGCGCTGCCATTTAAAGATAATAAACTAGTTTGTGGAAAAAGACGATGTGAAAAAGTGAGTAGTACAACGTAAACTTCGACGTAAACAGATGCATGCTTTCTGAAGATGCATGGTGAAATGGAAGGCAGTGAGCATGATGCGGGAGCTCCCGTTCCCGATGCAAACAAAGAAGAAGAATTAGTTAGAAGGAAAGATGCTTCGTCCATCATCTGGACGTGGTTTGGGTTTAAAAAGTCAGACCTTGAGCAGAAAACTATTATCTGCAAGCAATGTCGAGCAACAGTTCTTGCCGGCGGTGGTAACACGAGCAATCTCTTTATCACCTCAAAACAAAACATGTCCGCAAGTATGAAGAGAGTACTAGGATGCGCGCAGACACAAGCAGTCCCTCCGCAAGTGGTGCTAAACAAAAAAACACAATGCAGAAGTCGCTAGCCGAGTCATTTTCCAGTGGCTATCCGTATGACCAAAAAAAGCAAGCGGTGGAAGGACATTCCACATTCCACAACGGAGTACCTATGTAAAGACATGGTTCCTATACAAACAGGTTTAATGTATTGATCAAAACACTGCATCCGAGGTATGTGATGCCATGTCGAAAATACTTCAGCCGAACTGGAAAAAAGTTTGCATATAATGTGCTATTTATATTTATAATTCTTTTATTGGCATGTTGCCTAACCTTTGAGGTTTTTGTTATATACAGTAGAAGTTATTTGAAGTATTGGAATACTTGAAATTTACATTTTTATGGTTTTTTAAAAGTTTTTTTTAAATATTTCTTTGTATTGTTCAGAACCTATTTTGGAAAAAAGTTTGCATATAAGGTGCTATTTATATTTAATACAGTGCAGTTTTGCACAATAAAACATTCAACATTCAAAACAAATATACCGTGATATATACTGTTACCGTCTAAAATTCTAAATATATACCGTGATATAAATTTTAGGCCATACAGCCCACTCCTAGTCACCAGGTTGGATTTGGTGGGAAATCTGCTGGCTTGCTCTACGACACAAAACGGGAACCATCGAGGTTGGGGAAGGCCTTCTTTCTATTGCACCAATGTTCAACAATCACACAGGGAGAAATCCATCATAGAAGAGTAAGATACACTCAGTAGCCTCAACAGACCAGAATGCAATGCAGCTACAGCGTTGTAGGTTAGGGGCATGGCTGTAATCACAGACACACCCTAATGTTCACAAACTAGCTAGCTATATTTATATATGCCTGTGTGCCCACCTTTGATTGAAAGCAACAAGCTCACACCCATTCTCTGGGGGTTGTGGGAAATGTAGGAAATCGAGACAGTGGATACAATGCATTGAACATCACAAGATGATACATAACAGTGTAAGGTTTTTCCTGCTGGTCTGCTGGTCCGACAGGCTGAAGGCCAGTGTGCCTTCACCTTTAAGGAGCGCTGTGATGGAAGCCTCCAGCAGTGTGGTCTGTTATGTAAGGCCTTGGCTGTTGTGCTCGGAGCAGCATTGCCCTCTACCCTGTCCCACTGCCAACAAGCACAGGAGGTTTCATCACCCCGCTGTTTCAAAGGGCCCGCTGGACTCTGGATAGTGTTCTGCGCAGCAATGCAGCCCGACTAATTCACCCTCTCTCTTTTCTCTCTTCCCTGTCTTTTACGCCCACCATCTGTCACCTACCCATATTCTTCCTCCTATAAACCCTCTCTCACTTTCCTCATCTGCTCCCTCTCTTTTGCTGACTCACTCCACTCTCTGAAATTATAACGCTCTGAAATGGCTGACTCTCTCTCTCTCTGTCTCTCATGGTCTTATGGCGAGGTTTTTGTTTTTATACGATCCCCTTTCTCCTCGGCGATTCCTCCCCACCGAGACCCTGTCCAACACGAAAAGTGGAAAAGGGCCAGGGAAGGAGGATTAGTTACTCACACTGTGTTTTTAGATGTTCCTGTTTAGATGTTTCCCCTTGCACAAAAATACACCATTTGGTTCAACACAAGGATGAAAGCATAGCTGGTGGCAACAGTGGCCAGATAACATCATCATCATCATCATAAGTTATACTAAGTATCATTTTGGCTGTTAAAAATGTTTAAATATTCTCATTATTTGAAGTGGTGCACACAAGCTATTATAAGGGAGCATTAGCACATCATAAACACAATGTGAGTGCATTATTGTCATCAGAGCATGATAATGAACATTATGTGCAAAGAAATTACTTTATGGATGAACTGATGTGATATTGGATCTTGAATCCAGTTTGCCAGATGATCTTATTGTAAGAAAGGTTTATCTGTGCTTCTAATTGGCTGCTTGCAACGTATCACACTGCACTTCACGTCTGTGTGAAATGAAGGAAAATTAATGAATGTCATCTCAAGAGGATTTTATGTGCCAGTGGATTTGAAGTTTGAGTCTCTGGTGTGTCATGTCTAGGCATTACTCTAAATCACTACCTCGCTTAGTTTGAGGAGAGTATTGATTGCTTAGGGACTGACTTTAGGTCTTAATTGAATGAATATTGGACTACTAATCTCTTGCACAGTTTGGTACACGTGGTACCTATGGTTGGCAGAGGCAAGAAAGCATTCTGGCCTCTTTATTGTGATTTCAAGCTCTCAATTCAGGTTCTCTTTGCTCGGATTCATTGGTCAGGGTTTCTCTGAGTCTGTCAGCTCGGACCATTGCGAGGACATTTGCCACTTGTCACAGTGGTTGGTGCTGGTTGTGACCTGAAGATCTGCTGTGGAAGTTGCACTCAGATGGTTCTTACCATGTGTTCACACTGTGAGCAAATTGGTTCGTGGCTCGCTCTATTCAAACCCATTGTGGGCGGTAGGAGAGGCTCTGAATGCATCTATGTAGCAGTCTGCAGCTATGAAGTTTTGAACTGTCAAATCATGTGTTTCTCCCTGCTTTGGTATTGACTTTCATACGTTACAGTTTTGATTAATTAACATAGCTAGCTAGCAAGCACTTCTTCGGAAGAATTAATCCAAAATAAACAGCATTTTGAGATGTTTAATCCTGTGCAGGGTTTTACTTGGCTCAAAAAAGGTGCCTAAGCATGGCCAACCTGGCTTTGTCATTGTGGCCAACTTAATACCCATATCTCAATTTATTCGAATTTCATGCTGTTATAGACACCCGATTTTGGAGTTACATGACAATTTCCGAGTTGAGGCATTTTGTAGCTTTTTAAATCCAATTTTCCAATTCCAATCCAATTCATTTTTCCGTGGCTAAAGTGACTATAGTCAATATCCTTATGATGAAGGAATCACATGAAAAATAAATGAAAGTAATGGAATCAGATGTTTGGCACATCAGCCAAGTGTCCTCGGTCATGCAGGAAATGCATTTACATCTGGTACTCATTGATCGTGTTGATCACAGTGGTAAAGTGGATGGGAATCAGGGGTAAGGTAATCAATGAATCAATGGTACCGGCATTAGCGGATGTAGAAATGCAAAAAGATAACCAACAGGCTAAGCAGACAGTCATAATTTGGGTTGTAGTAGAGTCTTGTGCTCAGCTGCAGTCCAAAATGTTGCCCCTACAGCTAAATGCACCAGTGCCTTTCTTATAGTCGATGAAGTGACTTCAGATTTGATGTTTCTTGAGGGCATATGACTGTATCAGGACACAAAGGCCTTCTTCTAGTTCCACAGCTGTGCATGAGGCTTCAGCTGGACTCAGTGCCCTGGTTTGACTGCATGTTGCCACAGACTCTCTCTCTCACACACACACACACACACACACACACACACACACACACACACACACACACACACACACACACACACACACACACACACACACACACACACACACACACACACAGAGCACAGGGAGCTGAGAAAGAGCACTCAGCAGTCCAATACCACATATTGTTTTTCCCGATGTACCCTGACTGTCCCGGCTGACCAAATGAAAGAGACCCCTGTCTGTTTGTAGCGGTTTTGCGTTTTTCCCTGTTGTGATATGGCCTAGATTCTCCAAACTGGGCGCCGTGGCTAAAGGTAGCACTTTGCACACGGCGGCCACTCAGTTATCTGCGGTTCTGTAAGTGTTCAAAGATTTGTTGTTGTTGTTTTTTTATGTTTTTATATCTCACTTTTCCTTGAGTGATCGCACTGCATTCAGCCATCTGCAAGCCCTCCCCGGGTTCCTTTCAGGGCGAAGTGGGTAGGGGGAAAAAACAATCTCTGATTATCTTAAAATATTATATCACTTGTGTTTGGCTGGTCTTAACACGCCTCAAACGAAACCCATGCAGACTGTGTGTCAACAATATTGAGTTTTCTGAAGAAACCAGCTCTTGCGCCAAGGCGGCAACCTGTTGCTTTGCCGACAGAGGCTATCGCATAGTGGTAGGACACATGTTTGTTTTGTCAGCAAGCACACTAGGCGTGGACATTTACCAGCGCACACAATCTAGGAAGTGAAAAGCTGTTACATGTAATTTTGTTATCATAGTGTGCGGTTGCAGAACAGGGCTAGACTGAGTTGACAGGAGCTGAAAGCAAAACTTGTCAGATAAATAAACTGTGGAAGGAGCTGTCGTCTATGGGAAGCCCTTAACCTGAACTGATTCTAATGTGACATTTTATGCAGCATGATGATGATGATTATTTTTATTGTTATGGGTTACAAATATTTTCTTTGGATCTGTATTTTATGTAGGCTATTGTGCGAGCTAATGGTTTTCATGGTCTAGTCTACCCCGATTGAGGCTATGGGGGAAAAAAAACTATTTCTATATAAAGGTGAAACATCGTATCTACAGAATGCTCCAATTTATTATTATGATTATTATTTATTATTTCTGACCAAAAAAGCACTTGAATGCTGTCTAGTCGTATTTACAACTTCTGAACTCAGAAGTAGGAGTTAATGAGGAGCACCTGAAGGCAGCATTAGATGGTAACTTGACACTATTTGGTCCAAGATGAACACGAGAACAGTAAGATGGGCGTTGCTCTGACTTGATTGGACTCAACACACTGCACTGACAACTGACACCTGGCAAGGACAATTAATTAATGGATAACCCATGGCAGGCTGTGATACATTGAAATTAAATCACAGGTAAGGCCGTTGGGTGCAGCTTTTTGTTTAGCTGTTGCACACTGTGTTCCAGTTCGGTGGTAGATGAGTGTAGCTCATAATTAAACTAAAAAGTAAACAATGCATATTTTTGAGGTAAACACATTATAATATTATATATAATAATATAATTATCCCTCCCACATGAGCATCTCAGTTGTTGGTTCATGACAATCTACTGTACAAGCAAACTGTAATTTCTTCCTCTTCCAGTAATGTCCATTTGCTGCTGGCTGCATCACGTGCCTGGTGAAGTTAAGCTATTTTATTTGAAAAAGTTCAAAGAGGACTTGAACTTGTATTAAACAAGCTAATAGTAATGTCTATTTTACACAAAACCACCATTTCAATCATGAGATTCTTCCACTTTTCCACCCTGAACAGAGTAAAATTCCAGCGGAAACACCGAATGCTTAGCTTTTTTTGGGGAGCATGAAAATGTTCAAAATAAAGATAATGAATATAGGCACAAAATATCAGCTGTTAGCAGTTTCAATCCAAAAATATTATTGTTGTTATCGGCCTCCAAAAGCATATATCCGTTGAACCCTAGTTTTAGAATTTTAGTGTTGTTGCATTCTGTTTCAAAACCACTTGGCTTGTCAGTGTTTTTTTTTTTTTTTTTTATCTATTTTTGTTTTTATATGTGTATATGCGACCGTGTACATATGCATATATGTTTAAAAAAAAAGAAAAAACGTAAATTATATTTCTGCGATTTGAAGTATATTGTATTGTACTTTTTTCAATAAAAATATTTGGGAAGAAAATAAATAAAAACCACTTGGCATGACCGTTAAAACATTGTGATACATGCTGCTGCCTTTGACCTTTTCACCTGAAACAAGTTGAAGAATCTGTATGAGGCTTCATCTGCCATATCTGAGGGATAGACTGATGATATTTTCCTTTCGTTGTAATGTATGATATAAATCTAACTGAGCGCATGAAGTGAATACAACACTTACAAATAAATACTATGATTTTACAAACCAGTATTTGTTAATAGTGTTATGATGATAGGTCTTTTATTATAGGTCTTTCAACTCTTAAATCATGGATGACAATAATCTGAATGTACGTATCTTTTTATAATGGGTAAAATCTCTCCTTCGTGGGGATGGGAGCTTTAAAGTTATAATTCTGAACGCTTAGCCAGGATTGGGAACAGAACAGTACAGTCATGGTCCTGGTTACAGCAGATGAAGGATTTCCAGGGATGGAGACCAAACCCAAGTCAGCAATCTGCCGCTGTGTGTCGGGAAGCCTCTTTACAGCTCAGCTGTCTTGGCAAGATCCTTTTGACCTTTTTCATCGTGCTCGAGTCTCGAGGTTGTTGTTTTTTTCAGAATTCAGAATTGCTTCTCATATATCTATTCTGTGATGTAACCCATATCCAATACCAGTATGAACTGACAGCGATGTAGAAAGGACACATGCACATTAACAATAACAAAAGATTTCAGCTCTATTTTCTTACCTACACTTCTCTCGCTTGTTTCCAACACATTTCAGTTACCGTATGAGCCTTTTGAGTTTTGACTGATCTGTCTCCCCAAATACCAATCAAGTCGCTATTTGGCCTTCTCTCCTTAAAGTTGTGTCTCGTTGTCCTCCGTGGTACTGCTGGCTCAGCCAAGGTACTGTGATGCCAAAATGATGGACTACTTTTTGGACTGCTTTTATTCAAAGCGCTTTACAGTATATGCCTCTCATTCACCCATTCACACTCACACACCGATGGCAGTGAGCTACCATGCAAGGTGCTGGCCTGACCATCGGGAGCAATTTGGGGTTCAGTGTCTTGCCCAAGGACACTTTGACATGTGGACTGGAGGAGCCGATCGAACCTACAATCGTCTGATTGGAGGCCAACCGCCCTTATTATGCCCTTATAATAATCTCAGGTGAATGATGGAAGAGTTACTCATTGTCATGGCAACAATAACACATTTTGATTTGAATATTCAGTGTAGTTCCATGTAGGTTGCATGCCTCAGATCTGATTTTGTACCACATATCCACATTGTCCGGATCAGAATACAAAAATGTGACTCCGTGCAGCTTTGTGCTGTTCACACTTAGTTAGAAAACATCAGATCTGGGAAAAATAACTATTGGGACAAGTTCAGCTGCAGTGTGAACGTCTACACTAGTGGGCATGTATTGCATGTATTCTGCCCAGATCACTGAGGATGTTTCTGACCAGCTCCTTTGTCAGATGTCTGTCCATAGTGTTAGATGAGCTCTGCTCTGCTTGCTCGACTCAGCCTGTTTTGTTTGGAATAGTTACTAATTTACACAAAGGCCTCCGCCCCTCCCACCCTCCTCCCTCCCTGTCAGCTAATGCCAAGGGTTGTCTCAAAAACAAAAGCAGCACCAAAAAAAAAAAAAAGTACAATGTGGATACAGTACTTGGGGTGGGGGAGGGGGGGGGGGGAGCATGGTGGTGCCTGCCAAAAAATGTGTGCTGCTTGAAAGTTGGATTGCCTTCAAGCACAGGAGATAAAGAGGGAGGGAGGGGGAAATGAAGGACGTAATGAGTGAATAAGGGAGAGAGACATATTGTGAAAGTATTTTCCGAATGCTGGGATGGGATTCCAGAGGCTGCAGCGTCTGCAGGCTATAAAACCAAGCGTGCACATGTGTAGGCCTCAAGGCAGGCAAGAGGGGGAAAGTGGCGTTGGTTGTCGTTCCCTTTCAATAAGGCCGTGGGCAGGGATGCAGAGGAAGCTTTCTAATAACACGTTAGAGCTCATCAAGTCTTTTTCTATTTTGGTTTCCTGGTTTTCATTTTCTGGTGCCGTTTTAACTTTTTCTTTTCCCTTTTTGTGGTCGATTTGTGTTCAAGCTCGGCATCACTAGCCATTTGCTTCCCTAGCTGCATGACATACTACGCTTTGCATCCCTGAGATGCCTATGAGGGAGGGATGCAAAGTGGCCACTGGTGGAAGCTGTGACTTCAAGAGAAAGGAAAACATTATTTGTGACCTCAGGGCTGCTAGCCATATATATTTATTATTGGCTATGCAAGGCTGTTGCAATCGAAGTAATTGTTCTCTAAGCGTTGCTCAATGTCTTCATTCCTGTCCTTTTTGATTCACACACCCTTGCCAAGAATGATTTTTTGTACAGAACTTAAAGGCACATGACTGAAGTGTAGGTCCAAAGACAGTTGTGACAGCTTTTGTTATTGTTTGTTATTGTTACTCTGTGAATCGCTGTCAGTTCGTATTGGTATTGGGTATAAACTACATCCTAGAATACATCAGCAGCGATTGCTGAATCTCTTCATTCCTTTCGTTCTTTTTGATTCATACACCTTGTAGGGTTGTGCCATATCATGTCGTTCATGATAATACCGGTATAAATTTGTACATGAAAAAAAAGTGTCATATCATGATATTAACGCATTAATGTTGACGCATTTGCATACCCTAGCGCACCAAAGCGACACAAGCATGGCTTGTATCTGAATCCTAGCTATTAGCTAAAAGGGGAGCTACTTCGGTTAGGTTAGGTTAAAACGGTTATGCCTAAAGGTGGAAACACAACAAACTTTTTTCACCACTTAAAGCAAAAACACACGCGAGTACAAGGACAGTCAGAAGTCGCGTGAGGCGAGTTTAGCAGCTGGTGATGTGCGGCCCAAAGCAGGCAAAAGACACTAATTCAGCCGAGCATAGCTGGAGCACTCGCAAGTAGCACTCAAGCTAGCAGCTACGCTATCGTCAGTGAAGTTTTTTTTGCCTCAATCACGGACATGTAGTCGAGCCAAACTTCGGAGCCATATATCAGCCTGACTGTGCGACTGGAAGCTGCGCAACTCCTGCCTTGAAACAAGTTCCTTTCCCGAGGATCACACGGGCGAAAATATTGCGAGTGGTTTAAGCCGTGTTTACATTTTGACTGAAGGTTTCTTTGGATTGCTGCTGTTTACATTTTTACTTAACATTTGAGGTCAGTTTTATTAGGTGATACTATTTTGCAGGCTCCTGAAGAGCAAAAGGTTAAGTTACTTTTACTTATTGTTAAACTAAAATATTAAACAATTGAGTTCTTTATACTGTTACTGAAGATTCCAAGGAAAACACCATTATACCTACTTTTATGTTTATATTTTGACTTATGTTGTCACTATTTGCACTAATAAATGCTGCTGCAATCACCAATAAAACATTGTTCAGGATTTCTTTTTTCATATCATCATGGAATATCGTTACCGCAAATTACCCTGAAATATCGTGATATTATTTTAAGGCTATATATTCCACCCCTAACACCTTGGGAGTGGTTGTGACATATTTCTTTGCCAAGAATATTCTCCATGTTGCCATGAAGATATTGAATACTGGCGCAAAATATCAGCTATTGGCAGGTTCAATTTAAAAAACAACAACAACAAAAAAACATTGGTCGAACTTTAACCTCAATCTCCGTCTCCAGTCAGTGTCATCCAGTACATGACATGTCATGTCGTCTGCAATACATTAACATAGCAGAAGACGGCTTCAGTCGGATCCTGTAAACATGTCAACAACTTTTTACTGCTTACATGGCGGTTCTGGTAATACACTGCATGTGTTTCCGCAGTAATCATTCAGCTGTTTGTTGTAGAGGGGCAAAGCCTGTTGCTGCCCCGACTGCAGCGGGATTATCGGATTTTACACAGTAACGTTCGCTTTACCCTTTCCCCGCGACAGAGACTGACGCTTTTTATTCATGTAACCGTCTGGTGCAAGTTTCAGCTTAACCCCGCTTAGGGTGGCAGCAGGGTGCATGTTTGTGCATCCTTGTGTGGGGTGTAGAGTAGGTATATGAACAGGCCCACACTCGTTTCCAGCCAGAGCGCTCCTTTTTTCATTGTCTGAGTACTAAAATCTACAGTAAACATCTGTTTTGGGTTGTTGTATCGATGTCTTTTACACATTTGGCTTCTATCTCTAAAACAGTAAGAATGAGTAACTGTCATACTAACGGAGACGGGGACAGCATGTGTGCACCGTAGCCTACTTCTGCACTTTGCCTGGGGTCGAATGCTCAGGAATTGCACATATGCCGTTGCCAGATGTGGATCAAACTGTGACCTCAGCTCAGTGCTTCACCTTTTTGAAGTTGCTTGCACATGTTAGGGCACACAAACTTACACCAAGTGCCGTCTGAGTGTTTTTGTCAAGAGCAGAGGAGTGCGTCGCTCTGTAAATACGGCTGCTGTGATTCTCCTAATATCTTTTCACAGGCGCGCAGCAATGGCACCAAATCGCAGCGTGCGTTTCATCTGCTTTCATTTTACTCCTCGGTATGTACCTCTGGTGTTGGTTTCCAACTCCAAAAGACAAACTTGACAACTAACCAAGGTGTGTTGAGACCAGAGAGGATACCTGTCCAGTTTGAGAGAGAGAGAGAGAGAGAGAGAGAGAGAGAGAGAGAGAGAGAGAGAGAGAGAGAGAGAGAGAGAGAGAGAGAGAGAGAGAGAGAGAGAGAGAGAGAGAGAGAGAGAGAGAGAGAGAGAGAGAGAGAGAGAGAGAGAGAGAGAGAGAGAGATACTGAGAGAGAGAGAGAGAGAGAGAGAGAGAGAGAGAGAGAGAGAGATACTGAGAGATACTGTGGGTGGATGGAGTTGCTGTTGCCTCCCCCTGACTAGTCTCTTTGCTTTTGTTCCTGGCTCATATAAATGACTGAAAAGACCAGTTGCTGTTGCAACAGCATACCTGAATGATGATACAGGGGGTTTTCTAGCTCCAGCCTTGCTATTTGATGTTGTTGCTGCTGCTCCTGGACTCTGCATTCTTGTTTTTGGTTTAGAAATTGGCACGTTGGTCAACTTACCTTGTACACGTTACGATAGTAGTACTGAGTTTGTGTTTCTTGTAGAAATCTCTGTCCATGAAGTATGTTAAGTGCCTGTAGGAAACTAGCATTATCTGACATAAGAAAATAGACCTTTTAGTAATCCAGAGTTGATGTTGTTGTTTTTTCTGCCAAACCTCTTGTCCTTTAAGGGTAAATTGACCAATGAGTCAATTTCCCAAATAGTCGGTGTAGTTCTTTAAGACTATTGGCCGGCACGCATTATCTGTATATCCTTGACAACAAGGGCATGTTCACACTATTATAGAAAAAGTGCTTCCTTAACAGTGTTTCCGTCCACCTTGCAGCTGCTCCCCATTGACTTAAATATAAAGAAGTGGAAACTAGCTTGGTGCTAGTTTACATGCCTGCCAGCTGTGAGCATCTTGGAAAATAATGTCATAAAATCAAATCACCAATAATAGCTCACTACTACTGCTTAACAACTAACCTTACTGCTAGTGTACACCTTGCAAGGCCCGCTACATTATGCCACATCCTGGCATGACTTACCTTATCAGGAAACCGGGGAACTTCAAATGAATCTTATACTAGCTAGCTACACGCTTCCACAAGCTAGAAACTGCTTGTGAAATGTGAATTTAATGTAGAATTGAGAAATTTGAATTGTAGAAATATGAAATGGAAAACTCTTCCAGTGCAACTGCAAAACCAGTGTCAGCAGGAGCAGTAACTTCATTAGCTGGTCTATAAAGGTTACTACCACAGGCATCTCAGACATGGTACTTCAACAAGGACCTAATGAACATACTACAGGCTCGTAGCCATTCTTAATGCAATATAGTATACGGTATTGATGCTCAGTGCTTAATAATACTATAAGTTAAAATGCTGCACATAGTATGATAATGAATTAGTTTTCTCTGAGAGCACATGGTCCGAGGTTTGATGAAATAAACCTGTGAATCTCTAGTCATGAGACAGTCAACTAGTCTCCAGGCCACCACACTGCCCACGCTACATGATCACATTTGTTACACAGGGCATTGTCAGACTGGTGGGAGCATACCAAATAGATTGTTTTTGGGCACTTTCCACTCCTATATGTTCCTCACAGAGAGTGAGTATGCTGTCAAATCCAGCTGAGGGCTAAATTATCACTGGCCTGAAGTAGAGATTCTCACTTTTTGTTCTCCCACCCTAATTGTTTTAGCTGTGCCGCAGGGTTGACTATTGCCAGTCTCAGGTCAGAAGCAGAATCAGTTTATTGGCCGAGTACGTTTCCACATTCAAGGAGGGTTGATCACTAGATCACAATTTAAAGTTAAATAAATCTAAGAATTAAGAAGATAAATATTATATACACTGCTATAAAAAACAAGAACTATACTGAAACTATACTGTATACACTTAATCAACAATACTATGCTATTCTTTACTGTATTATACTGTATTATACTTTATACTACCATACCATACTAAACTATGCTATACCATACTGTACTACTGTATATACACTATAAAAGCTGAAAAAACTGAGAACATACAATACCATATGTTCTCCATTGGAGTGTGTGACAACATGAGGGAATTATTGCACTTAGGATACAAATATAAGTATATTTAAAGAATATAACAGAGGGCATCAACACTTGTCCTTTTTGAGTCAGGAAAATGTTTGAAATCCTGGTGGTCCCAAGTGAATCAGGAAGCAAGAGGTTTAAGTCCTTAAAAGTCGGACAGAACAAGGTCATCTGTGCCGACTGTCCATTGCAGCCACCCTAAACTAGCACCAACTTGATCTAATCTTGAAGGCAGTCGTGATGGGTGAACTGTGGCTATAATCGGGCTAGTAGTGGTAAAGTGTGTCCCCAGCATTACAGACAACACCATGCCGAGCTTGCCAATGTTTAGAACATGCCTTTTTTTCAAAATTGTTTGGGGCCACTCCTCATTTTGGCATAACTCCAATGCATCAAGCACTACTGCACTAATAAAACTTTAGAACGTGCTTTCTGCCACTTTCTACTGCCTCCCACGTTATTGTTTGTGCGAAGAAGAGAAATACATGATAGACGAGTTTTAAATTAGAACTTTTATGACTCTAAGGTTGACACCCGGTGTATTACGGTGTGGTTTTTGTTTGGTATGTCTGCCTCAAGCCTTCTGTTTCCTTTTCGGTCATGATCTTTACTTGATTGTTACCCTCAGATTCTTATGATTGTTTTTTAGTCTATTGTTGCAACAGGCTCTAATAGCCCCTAATGTTTCATAGCTTTGCATCAGGAAGTGTTCATGGAGAACTAGAACTAGACATTTCTTTATTTTGGCCCGAGAGCAGAGTCCCTGTTCTAATTAGTCCATTAGCTACCAAGCCTGTTTTAAACCGGCTTTATTGCTGTCATTGGATCTTCTTTCCATATTTGCAAAGTCTTCTGTCCACATTAGAGGTAATCTGTCGGGTACAATAGCTAGAATTAGACTTGCCTGGGGCCGATAATTCTCTGTGCTAGAAGTGGTTATTCTTATAGCATGTTTCTGGGTACACTCCATTGTAATCTCTACATAGAATTTGAATTTGTGACACCCATCAGAATTTGCGTTTTCTCTTCCCCATCCAGCTGCTGGGACAAGGTTAGGGTTCATGGTCAGTGAAATCATTCTCCCAGAGGACCAGTGGCTCCAGCTGTAGGGTGGAGATGAGCCCTCTGCACTCATAGGGGACAGGGAAATGTTGACCACCTACCAAATCTTTACGGATCCAGAATCCAAGGAACTCTGTGTGTGCTTGGGCTCGGCTCTGAGTTCCGAGTTGACGTCTTACTTTCCTGACGTATGTGGAATGCTGCGGCCATCCAGAGAAAGTGTAATCTGCACTGTTGGGACTTTAACTGAGTGTGTTTGGTTTTATGTTGGCTAAAGGCGGGCGGTTCTCCAAGCCATCGAGGTTTGTGCCAGTGCAGTGCCCAGGTTTCAGCCCCCAGAGGCGTGCAAGCCGACCAATCAGAGGAGGAGTTTTGGGAGAAAATCCTAGGGTGCCTATTGCTGACCTATTTGCAGCCAGGCAGCCTGTGACATTCTTTGCAAACCCTTTAACTATCACAGCAGCTTTCTGAGGAACATCTATGGGGTTGCAATATGTTACATTAGCTTCTTTGTGGAGTTTGCATCGAGTTGTTCTGTGTGGTTCTCTTCACAGGTTTCTCATTTTGATTCGCCTCTACTTGTTGATTCGCTTCTCTTTGTTTTTTTCAATTTTTTTTCTGCTTGGACGGCCTGGAATGCCGCAGTGCGGATTCAGCTTTCTGAGTGTCTGCAAAGAAACGTCTTGTCCGTCCAAGGCCTTGCCATGGTACTGGCAGCCATGCGCCATGCCTGCTTCTTCCCTTCCCTACCCTGCCTGCCTGCCTGGGAAAAAACGAGTGTTTACTGTAGAGAACTGGGCTGTGCTGTGCACCGGGGGAGGAAAACCCTCACAGACCCAGCCTTTAGTGGTTTAAGAATGTCTGAATTTGGATACTGTGTGTATAGCTCCCTTCCTAAGCTATATATATATATCTTTATGCAGAACCTGGAAAAATTGCACTTATAGTCCAGAGGACTAATGAGTAAAACTTTTCTTCTGTAGGCTGTTTGGCAGATTTTCCGAAAAAGACAAGCTTTTATTTTGTGGTAGACTTTATGTATAGGCTTTAATTTAAGGTATGGCCTAGATGGTGAATCGTTCACTGTATTACATAGTTCACAACACGGCATAAATCTTAATGTGCCCGTCTGCAGTTTTATTACTGTCGTAACCGGCTTGTTAAAAAGGAACTATGCCTTAGATGAACGGCTGAAATTAGCTCTTACAGCGCACATGAGGTATTTACAGTGCCTAAATTGTAAGTTAACAGGCACTGGAACACAGGGCGGGGGGGGCGGGGTGGCAGCGGGCGGGGAAGGGAGTAAAGGTCAACGGTTTGAATCCAAAGGTCGTTTTTTGAAATCGGCATTATAAGTGTCAAACCTGTAAATCCCTCCCCGAGGAGAGCCACCGTGGTTTATTCCCTCAATGCACGAGGCCCTCTTGCTGCACCAAATACACACAAACAGCCACGTAATGGTGTTGGCTTACAAGATAGAATACAGCGCTACTTTGTGTTATCCATCAGATACTGTATAATGCGCGTTAAGCTCACAGGGAGTGTGTTGTGCAGAATACAATGTGTGCATGCACGCTGTATTTTGAATAATAGATAATACCCCAGTTAGGGTCTTGTCTGGGATAAGCTGCTGAAATGCATCTTCATATCCCATTCAGAAATACAGTAGTCCTTTTATACACAGACATTCTGGGTGTGCTGCTTTACTATCTGTGCCGAGATATCTCTTAAAAACTTGGTGGAAATGACTGTTGATAGTCACACAAATTGTTATAGCTTTAGCTTTAAAGTCAAAACTGAATTAGGCAAAAGAGATTTCATGTGTTCTCGCTCCCTATATTGCAAAATGATTTTAAAAGTGGAAAAGCCGGCCTCTCCTGCTGAGTTTAAAGTGATTATGAACAATCTTGCGGCAGGCTTAATAAGGGGCTGTTCGTGTTCTGTTTAGCCAAGATTTATATAGGCTTTGGCCCCTGATACCTGCTGCTTTGTTACTGGCCTCTTGCCTTTGGAGTGCTTAAGTAGAAAACCTTGACTTTCCTCTGACCTTTTTGCGAGTTAGACAGTATTTTTAAATTTGTCCGTTGTTCTACGTTGTTTTTTACGTTTGTCGCGATGCTGAATTTTTTGATACCATCTCCCGGAAAAGAGATTCTCAATAGGATTCTCAATGGGATTAAATAATAAATAAAGTTTAAACACAAATAAACAGATACACCAGGCAACTAAAGTGAGATTTTGCAAATAGAGATGAACTTGGTACATGGGATACGTTGTTTATGTCAGCCAAGTCAGAAGAAGAACATTTGATTATCTCAAATATTAACAGGATGTTGGTGTGGTGTAAAGGAATTCTCTCTGTCTTTCTTAAAATGCTCATGCCATTTGGTTTTTATTCAGAAATAATCTAACTCAATTTGCTTTTGTAAAAATGGTGCTAGAAAAAATGCCAATATCTGATTGGTCAGTTCAATCGCTGTTAGGACTATAGTTGTTCCAGTTATCTGAGAATAGTCCATAAGCCCGTTCTACTGTATGTACAGGTGGCCTACGTTTTGTTGGGTGAAAACGAAAGGTCACTCAAATCAGCCAACTTTATAGAAATAATTGTTTTAGTGGCATGGAAGGCCGGGTGCTTGCAAGTAGATGCTGGAACCAAAATGAACCAAACTATTCAGGCAGGCTGATTGTGTTGTAAATGAAGCCCCGCATGTTTGTTTACAGGTGGTTAAATGCTACGCACTGTAGACAAACATAAGCTGTACACATTAACTGCATTTCCGTCCAACTGTCAAGTGCATTTTCAGAGAACGTTTGGAATGTCACAGGAAATAAAATGCGAGCTAGGTGTGTTTCCATCAGCAGGGTTGAAGTGAATAAACAGGCTTCCTGAAAGTAGAATGGAAAGAGCCTTCAGAGGATTGATCAGCATTGGTCGAGCTGTCGTTGGTCTTTGGGTTCAACTGATGTCATCCATATTTCACACTGACTGAAGACAAAAACAAAGAAATGCACTTGGTAACATTCTAATGCACCGACTAATCTTCATACAACCACAATGGAGAGACGGTGCATACGACATTTCTGGGCGGTCGTGGTGGACAGATATTTTGCAGACACACTTTGGCTGCAAACATTGCTACATCGTTATGTACTCGACAAAGCAGAGAGTTTTTGTTCCAGCACAGAGTACAATCCAGAAGAGAGCTTTTGAAAGACAGAAATCTCAGCACTCGGTCAAGAAATCGTCTTTGGTATTGACCCCTGCAGATATATTATGATCGTTTTGTGCTACGGGGCAGTAAAAATCGTACATCTTGCACCTTTAACGTGGTCCAGATCCAGATCGTCTGGCTTTCTGAAAGCTTGAACCCGAAGAACTGCTAAACAGCTGCAGTAGCGTTTCTCTTTTTAATCCCCCTCTGCTTCCCCTCAGGGCGGCTGTTTCAAAGTCAGTTGACATTTGACTGAGGGAATAATTAGCGCTCCAGCTACAATGACTAATGGTGCTGTTATGCACAAGAGTTAATAACTAGCAAGCATCAACAACCCTGTCAATTGCCACAGATATATTATGGTCCTTTAATGCTACGGGGCCAGTAAAAATCTTACTTAACGTTGAGAAACAAGTACTGACAGAACCGCTGGCGTGAGATAGAGGCTGTTTTGTTGTTTACGGTAATTACACCAAGGTATCATAATTAATTTGGCAGTGATATTATGATGTTTAAACATACTACACATAGCACTTTCAACGGTGCGGCTGTGATGACTGACGCGTAATGCGGGTCGCTGCTGCGCTGTTGGCCCGCTGCAGGGGGAGTTCCCTGGCCTCGCCTCGGCGCAGACGGTGGTAACCTTGCCATCACAACTGGGAGGCAACAAAGGGAGGCTGATCTGTGGTGACACCGTGCTATGCGAACATGCATCCCCTGTAGGGGCTCCCTGCCCGCCGAGTGTGCGGGCTCCCAACACTCACGGCGAGCTAATTCACACGCTAACGCACTTCAGATACCACGCAGAGGTGGCGCCGGGGTCAGGTTTTCACATAGCACCCGATATCCTATCCAGCAGCCGTTTCTCTGCTTGCCCCTGGCGTCGGACGGCTGGATGCCAGTGGGAAGGCTGGGGGGGGGGGCGGGGGGGGGGAGGGTAGTTGGCACAACAGGCAAGGTCACTTTTAATATTGCTATCGGGGGGAAAATTTTGTGACCCAGGTTATGTGGACACACATTCTTCAGTCCGTCCACCATTGCACATAGTTCAGCTCTACTGCATCCTCTCCAGTCAAATACAATAGAAAAACAATCTGAGTGAATATTATGGCATGATGTGTATGAGTGCAACGGGAGACTTATGATTATTTAAAAAAGCAATGCTGCTACAAAAGGAACCAAATAATTGTTTAAGAGCCGTGCATTATTGCAAAATTGCTTTTTTCCTGTCTGTTTATCAGCACAGAGGTTAATGACATAAAAGGCTAAAAAAACAGGGGATTTGCTGCATCAAACTTGCTTGTATTTGACAGAATGCGGTGTTACTTGAATTCCTCCATCTCTCCGTTCCGTCGCTGGCAGAATTTATTTCTGTCTTCCCATCCCCTCACCTCCCCTCCCCTCCGTCTCTCTCTCTGCATCTTTTCCCTCTTTTTTTCCCATTGTGAACAGCTTACTGCAGTATCCTTAAAGTCCCTGCATTTGTCCTGAGTTGTCCTCTCTTACCCAGTGTGCACTGCGGTGATCTGGAGCTCTGTCGGCTCAGGATGGGTGCACACTTTTGATGTTGGGAGAGCGGAGGGGGGAGGGCAGGCAGACGCTATGATGCTGCATTTATACACTCCTTTCAACGGTTTCCCTGAGCTCCCACTGCTGCTGTCTGTTTGAAAAGGGCTTTTTTTTTCTTTCCTTTTTCCTTTTTTCTTCATACTTTGGCCCTGAAATAGTGTCCATGTGGTTGAAAAAAGAGGGGGGGGGGGGGGGGGGGGGGGGGGGGCTTGGTGTTGCTGCGAACAGACTCTGGGAGCCGGCACATCGTCCTGATCTGACCCATACTCGCTCATACTGGCAAGAGGAGCGGCTGTCGAGCTGGAAGGGAGGGGAGAGGAAGAAGGGGGAGATATGATATTATGTGCGTGTGTGTGTGTGAGTGATGGTGGGGGTCTGGGACCAAACAGATTGATGCGTTTTAGACACATTTGCCACCGTTTATTTTACCTAGAATCCTGATATTGCGTGTTACTTTCCAATCTCCCAAATGCCTTTTTTTTTTCTGCCGCATCATGTCACAAGACGCAACGTACATCTCCCGCCTAAAACACACACAAATAACACACACACTGTTTCGCCTGCCGTGCTGCAGTTTTCCGTGGTTGCGCGTCATCCCTTTGTGGCACCGTGTGTCGCATTGATACAGCGTGTCCACAGTGAGCCTGAGGTTTCACTGCTGCTTGTCCTTTGCAGTGCGGACCAAACTAGATCTGAGGGCACGGCCACAGAAATTCAGTGAAATTCAATGATGTGGACCTACTGTGGAGAAAGACATTTTGTTTCCGACAATAGATGTCTTCACGAGGAGTCATGGACCAAAAAAAAACAGATTAATTCCATAGGAGATCCCAAAAGCTGAAACCCATTTGCTGGTTGTATGCCCTTCAATAAACCTTGCTTGTAAGTAATTGGCCATTTGTGGGATGCAATGCCTTACACTGCTTTTTGGGGATCTCCTATGTACATATGGACCATAGCATAAGTGTATATGGTCCAATAAATCATAGGTTAAATTGTGGGTTGCTTGTTTCCTCAGATCCACACATGCTTTTTCCATCAGCAGGTTATACTTACTTTCGGTTCATATGTACAAGCTGCCGTTTTGGAGGCCTTGCAGCAGAATCCAGATGGGGTGCTAATGTCTCAGAGTTAACAACAAGGTAATTGAAGGCTAAGCAATACCACTGATCACACTGGAGCTTGAAGTGGGGAGTTGGGAATCTGGATCGCAGGCATAAGTGTGGTCAGAGGGAGTGGACTCTGTACTACAGCAGCGGGTTGAGGACACAGACTGGAGTATGTTTCCCACTCAGGCCACCCTGGACTCCCACACGGACATTGATATTTATGCCTCCTCAGTTCTGGACTATATCAACACTAACATCAGTAGTGTTACCACCATCAAACACCATCAAACAGTCGCCAGCTTTAAGTTTCTGGGCGTCCACATCTCTCTCGGACCCTCAACACCTCGACCCAGGTCAAGAAGGCTCACCGCTCTTCTTCCTGAGGAGACTGAAGAAAGTCCACCTGTCTCCTCAGATTCTGGTGAACTTCTACCGCTGCACCATCGAGAGCATCCTTACCAACTGCATCACAGTCTGGTATGGCAACTGCTCTATTTCAGACCAGAAAGCACTGCAGAGGGTGGTGACCTCCCAGTCCCCCCACCTCCCTTCAGTGACTGAACAATGAACGATCTATATACCGAATGATCTACCTACCACTGCCACACTTCAGTACCTACACTATATGCATGTGTATATATATATATTTGCACTACTTGTACCTTTGCACCATATATTTTATATATATATATATGATATATTTTGTACCCTGTTTATACTGTCATTATTGTTCATTCTGTACATCATATTCATATCTAGCCCTGACTGTTTATTTAATATTTATCTACCACTACACATATGTACATACTCTGGACTTTACTGCTATTTATACTTCTGGTTCGATCCCAAACTGCATTTCATTGTCTCAGTACTTGTACTCTGTGCAATGACACTAAAGTTGAATCTAATCTAATCTAATACACCTGCATGCTTGGCACCCATCTAAATTCCCACAGACCAGTAGACACACCCCTGGATAAAAAAAAACAACTCCCGAGAAAGAGCCCTTCCCTAACCAGCTACATTGCCTGTCCTCCAGCATATCTAAGATAGCATGTCACTTCCCATCCGAACTCTTTTCTTTGCGATCACCAGGGAGGCAAATGCACTGTAATTTTCAGTGTTCTTTATTATAATTGTTCAGCCTTCAACAATAAGTAGCACTCTTTATTTACTGTTATGTTTAATACTTATGGAGATCAAACAGTCTCATGATGAGGCAAAACAAATTTTCGCTTTTCAATCATTTATATGAACAATGATTTGTTCACAAATAAGTAAACACATTTTAAAATATACATATGTATATATATATATATATATATATATACATATATAAATATACATACATACTTTTCACACGAACATGGCAATATGCATATCTTAAGCATATTCACAGATTAATAAATACAAATACATTTGTTTTAAACTATATTTTTAACTTTTGCGCTTTTATTTTGAAGGCTGAACGCCCAAATCAGAAATCTTGTTCTTGTGCTATTCTGGCAAGAGTAACGCATCTAGCCTTTGTGGATTCCTTGGCAGTTTGTTAGAGCAGTCTCAGATATATTCACATCCAAAAATATGAGCCTGCCAATTCACAAATAAGTTACTGTAAATGTGGTTAAGCTATGCATATGAACATGTTTGTGTAAAAACATGTACATATATATTTTAAGAATGTTAGTGTTCATGTACAAATTATGATCACAATAAATGCTACATTGGTTGCCCATGAGCTGAATTCATTCTTGATTCCTGTCCTATGGTCTAAATGCTGTTTCCGAGGCTTTTCCACCCTGAACATAATACAGTTCTGTGGGAAACACTGCAGAGTTGTAATATTGAAAAATATTTTGGTATGAAAATATTCATATTTAAAGATAATGAACATTGGCATCATTTTATCTCACTGTTGCGTCAGTGCAAACCATTGAAGATGACTAACACCAAAGTGAATGCTGGAAATGTGCATCACTTTTTCAAATATAACTCAATCACCATGGAAACTGAATAACATAGTGTATTAGAGGGTGTTTTTTCTCTCTCTCAAACACACACACACACACACACTTTCCCTTCCCTGTCTCTCCCTGTCTCTTTCTTCACTAAACAGATATACATATTCAGAACTGGAGAACACGATCAGAATCCATAATGACTTGTTGGCAGAAACTATTTTCGAAATGGCTGACAAGAAAATGAGAGATGACACTTAAATGATCTCTGGAGGGAAATTGGGTCATTTCAGCAGCAACATTGTGATAGCATACAGCAAAGAAAAACGGAATAGAAATAAGAATATAACAAATGAGGGTATTAAACATAACACAGCTAACCATTTCACTATGTTATAGTCCATGTCTCCCCAGTAGATCATTGGCTCCAGTGTTCCATGCTTTAACATACACTATGTTGAGTGATACTAGGCTCCTTGCTAACACTTTAGCATACACTTTGTTGAGTCATAGTTGGCTTCATGATAACATTTAGCATACACTATGTTGAGTGATAGTAGGCTCCATGCTAACATTTTAGAATACACCATGTTGAGTGACAGTAGGCCCCATGCTAACACTTTAGCTTTACACTAGTACGCTAAAGTGTTAGCATGGCGTAGAACATACTGAGACAAAGAAAAAATATACCAAAAATGATATATATGCAGTGTGAAATAAGTTAAACAAAAAAGAACACGAATAGAAAAGAACAAGAAATGGACAATGCATACAAATGAGAGAGACTATTGGAATAGAAGGAAAACAAATGCATGAATTTACATTACATACAAACAGGACTTGATGATATTGTATTATTATGCATGACTGAGTTATTATCACAATTATTCCCTTTCAGATGGAAATGCAGTGTTAGATTAGATTTCCTCAAATTAGTAACAAATTTGTGTGTGTGTGTGCGCATGGGTGTGTAAAAGGGGTGAGACTGAGACAGACAGAGCATGAAGGGAGGAAAGCCATTCCCATTAGAGAGCCCATTAAGTCTGATTACAAGTGATTACCGTCTGTCGGAAAGAAATGACCAGCCCAGTCCTGCCACTGAATTAATGGCACAAAACAAATGCTTTCCTTTTTTTTATCCAGCCGTGACAATCAAACCACCTCCTATTTTCTATTTTTGTTTGTCCTCTCCCTTGAAACCTCGCCGTGAACTTGACGCAACTTCTGTCCGTTCGATGACTTTGGCAAAGCGCCAACTTTTAATCAAATCCAAACATGCGTCTTTCCTTTTGTGCTTGTTGCTTCATCGCCGTCTTTTTATTAATCGCCTTCACAGAACGCGGGGCTGACACTCACATATTGAGTCATGCAGGGGCCCCCTGGTCGAAGAGGAAGTAGAAAACTATAGTGGGATTTCTCCTCCCGTTTTGCAAACTGTGGAAGCATTCACGGTCATAACCACGTGGTATACACCAGAGGTTAAGTGCATCATAAAGCTGCTGTGGGAGTGGCTTTGTTGATGGTAATGTTGCATCTGGGTCATCTTGCATGGATGTAGTTTTTGTCTACATCCTGCCATAGAGACTGGTGCACAAAAGGTGTCTACATAAACCAGACCAGAGTTGATGTGACCTTACTAAAAGTATTGTAATGACTTCCTGGATTTCTAAGAAGAAATGAAGGCATAGTCGGATACCCGGATTGTAGGTGTTTTAAATGTTTTAATTACGTTTAATGTCTCCAATTACAGGCTTTTAAACTTTCAAACCAACATTAGTTCCTAATGGCATATCGGTTTTGACAAACCATGATCAGTGGCTGGACTGTGCTTTTCATCTTTTTGTTCTCTAGTCTGACTGGGTTGTGTGTGTGTTGTAGGTCTTTCTCTGGGGGAGCTCTACAGCTCCTCAGTGCTGCCTGGAGTTGGACTTCACCACTTCCTCTGGTAAGCCCTCCATGTTGCTCAACTCCACACAGCCTGAGTCCTGCATACCAAAGACTGGTATGCAGCTATCCAACAGGCCTCTCCACTGTGGTTGCAGAGCAGCACACACACACACACACACACACACACACTGGTGATGACATATCAGTGTCTCCACAGTTGCAGGTCATGGTGTAAATGTAATGAAGCCCAGTGTGTGTGTCTTCCTACTTTGGATAATGCTGCCTACTATCACTCAACAGTGTATGCTAAAGTGTTAGCATGAATCCTACTATCACTCAACAGTGTGTACGTTAAGTGTTAGCATGGAGCCTACTATCACTCAACATGGTGTACGCTAAAGTGTTATCTATCATGTAGCACCAGAGCCAACAATCTACAGGGGACGATGATGATTTTGGTGTCTGTTCCCGTCATTTAACGTGTGACTTGGCTCTTGCACCCCACATGCAAATATTGTGAAGAGCAGTAGACATTCCCAGACCCATACCAATACCAATATTTGTACTACACTTTTTCTATATCGTTGGCTTTTTTAATCCATATTGGTTATTGATATCCTGATGTGCCAATTGTTCCTACCACTAGTTATCATGCCTTATTGGTTATCATACTGATGAGTGATTAGCTCTCCTTCTCTAATGAAGTATCTCTTATCATGTGCTTAGTTTTGTGCAGCTTAACAGGAACACTGAAGCATTTAAGTGAGCTTTTTGGACATTGGTGTGTGTGGTTTTTTTTTTTTCCTGGTGGCTAGAGAACTTAATGTAATATGATAAGTGCGCTAGAGACTCCCAAACAGAGTCATTCGGTTGATTCTTTTATAAGCTTGAATTCTTTAATGAAAACACCATCTGCTGCCCTTTTTGTGGTCCTAGTTGCCATGATGATGTGCCCATATCAACTTCCATGGTGTCATTCAGCTTCATAAATTAAGTATCAGAGAGATCGAGGCACCGTGTTCGGCAGATGAAGCCTGGCTGGTTATCAAAATGCCAGTTCAAATCAGATGCATATCGGTCAAGGCTGTGGCCATCGTTTACCGCCGAGTCGCACTTTTGATTGCGCAGATTGAGATTATGACTAAAAGGCGAAACAACCTCAAGGCCCCTGGGGCCGCCTCGAGACCCCTGCAGGCCTCACTTTGACAGAAAAATGATCTTCTGGTTTCAAAGTTCACTGAGGGTGTTGGTACATAGCGTATGTGTTTTTCATTAACTTTATGTCATACTCGAACACTGCGGTCTTCTTTCATGCCTCATGCTTCCTCTCCATTTTGAATTGCTCATTGTCACAAGATCCATGACCATAATTCATATTGGCAAAAGCCAGTTTTTAAAAAAAAAATTTAAAACAGGGATCAACAGACATTTGAAGGAAGTAAAACTACAACAGGCTTAATTGAATAGAGTGCTAGCCAAGAGTGTGCCGAAGGTGTTTGCTCTGATGTACTTTGCTCTGAAAGTACAGTATGTACCCCATTAGTGTGTCGTCTCCTGTTTTCTTCACAGCCCAACTTCTCTTAGTGTTCCAACTGAAGGAAAAACTACACTTATGCCACAAGGTAGCTACCGCCTGTGGTTATTGTGTCCTATTTGTGGCCATATAAACTCTGCTTTAGAGACGTGATGGTCACCGCCTGTCCTTTATATAAGCTTGCTATTCTTGAACAGCTTGATGTTTAGAGGTCAGCTGGGACAGGATAAATACAAGCAGTACGTCCACTCACTCATCCATATTTTGCAATATGTTACAATTTGACCAGTCGCATGCATGAAGTCAACAAAAACTAAGGATTCAGTGTTTCCTCCAGAATCAAATTCTTATTATGGTGGAAAACAGCACTTAGACCCTTGGACACTCTCCATTGAAAGCTATACTAACGTATTGCTTTTAAGTGCTCAGCTCCTTAAGGCAGGGTGAGGCAGGTTTCATTGCAGGTTTTACAGACTGACACCCCTGAAGCTGTTCAGTAAAATAAGCGAGGAACCTCCATCATATCAAAGGAACACAGTTCAAAAAAAGTTGAAGCCTGCACAGTATACATCTTACAGGGGTTTTTACTGTGCGTACTTGTAGGCAGCAAGCAATCTGATTGGCTAAATAAGTGTTCTGTGCATATTCTGTTCTGTGCTTTGCCACGGTATATTGACTGCGGTTCATAACATCAATGTCGTGTGTGTGTGTGCGTGCATATTTCTATACATCTGTGATGCATGCACAGCTGTACTGAAGCTGCATAGTGGGTTTTCTAATGGCATTAATTGCAGACAGATGCTGGTGAGTGCATTTCTTCACCATACATTTATGTTTGTGTGTTACCTAAATGCACAGTTCATAGTGTTCTTCTGCCTTTTGTCACGCAGGATGTGGTAGTTGTTGTGGTGGAGAAAGTATGCATCCCAGCGTAGAGGAGGAAGTACCCACCCACAGTCTAGAGTGCCGCTCAATCTCCAACTGGAGGTACAAAACAGACACACAATGCAGTGAAAAACCCCTTGAGTGAATCTGACTTTCTAGCACCAAGTCTCTTGAGTGTTAACAGTTGTAAGGCGTGAAAGCTGTGACAGGAACTTGGATTGGATGTGGAGTATCTCTTTTTGTCTGCAGATCAAAAGGGTCCCAGGTTTGACTCCCATCTCGGCTAAAAGCTGAGCCAAATACCCAGCCCTAATCTCAACTACTTTATTGTTGTTGCCCAAACTTTCTGTATTCATCACCTGAACTTGAATCCAAGCTTTCATTTTCTTCATTTAGCCTCAATCTGACCTGCTAAGATAACTCAAAAAGCCACCGCACTCGTCGGTGCCTTTTTGAGACGATAACATTTGAATGCCTGTTATATACTTTGGTATTTGCCGTGCACCACGAGCCAATCAAATCAAAGCAAAACAATGGCTCTGTATCAAACAGGCTGCTGATTGGTGCCTGCTAAGCTGCTCTACACAAAGCAGTAGCATCTGAACGTCTGTTTTTCTGCTGCATGGATAGTTAACTAGCTTGACATTAACAAGAAACTTTATTAAAATATTTCTATTAACAAATGTATATTCATTATTTTGGCAAGTAAAGTTGATTTTTGGCAGTTTACCCACCTTTGGCATGTGATCCAAACATGTAACTGATAGATAGATAGATAGATAGATAGATAGATAGATAGATAGATAGATAGATAGATAGATAGATAGATAGATAATAGTAAGAGTACCACGGGCAAGGAGCACTATAACAAGAGACACTGTCTGACTGGTTTAGTTGTGGTGGTGGCTGGGAACATGTTAGCACATGCACAGACAGACAGACAGAGAGAGAGAGAGAGAGAGAGATGCACAACTAGCACAACAACAGGAGTATCTGCCAGGCTGCCTGCCACCTTCCAGTTCGCCTTGTTCGCCTTGTTCAACATTACAGCTCACCTCTTTCTCATCAAAGAAAGTGTGTGTTCTTTGTTTACTTCATTTGGCCCTCCCGCTTTTCCAGGAAAGTCGAGGATGGAAATCGATATGTGCCTACAGAAGCTGAGAAACCGTGAGACACCATAACTCCAGGCCTGGAGGAGCGCTACGTGGTTCTCTCAGACAGGCAGAAACCCAGGAGGGTTTCTATGCGTGTTTGATGAATTCCATTCCTGTCTCCTTGAGTAGAAAATAAATGAGATTTCACCTCGGATAACCTTGCTTTGTGTTATAATCCGGCAAAAAGTTGTGTTTTGTCGCCACCTTGCCTATCATTGTACCAAGCCCCCATGCAAGGGCAAAATCTGTATCATGTGTGTTTATTCAAAAGTATATTGTAGCCTACATTTATCTGACCTTATCTGTAACTATTGACATTATAATGCTGTCAGGGGGATTATAAAGAGATTAAAGTGTAAGAGACAAGGTTGTTTGTGCTGTTACCTCACTGTTTATTAATGCCAGACATGAAAACATTGAGATAGGGCATGCTTTCCAAATCACGCACGTTTTCAACCAATCAGAGACCAAAGTCAATTGTTTTTTAAATAGAAGTGGGCACAAAGCTCTTAAAAAATAATTGCTGGGACAGGTCAGAGTGCAAAGACTGGGAAAGTCTGCACGTTTTCACTCCAACCAAACACTACAGCAGGTGATTAGTTTCCTCCTCTCTGGTTGAAGGTGTGCTAATCAGTGAAATTACGTGCTAGTAGTGTTTGGTCGGAAAGAAAACCTGCATACCACGACCATGGCCCAAGGTGTCAGGATTCAATTGGCGGTGTTATCTAGCTGCTCAACCTCAATTTTCTTGATTTCAAGTTTCTCAATTCCAAAGAATAACAAAATGCGATAGATCAAACAAGAAAGAAAAAAAGCCCTTGGAGCTTGATGAAAAGGGAAAGGGTGGACTCGAGCAGCTAGGACACTAATGTGCAGAAATGGCAATTAGAGATCCAGCAAAGCACTCAGTCATGTGACTTCCAAAACAAAGTGCCATCTGTGGACAAGACCTCCTGTCTGATGGAATGGTTTGAACTGGAATGCCTCCTTCTGAGCACCTACGGGCCGATGCCAAATTTTGTTTCCCTCCCCTTAATTTACAAATAAATTAAGTAGCCTACCGAAAGTAACCTGCCAAGCTGAGATCACACTTCTTGGCAATCTTAAGGTGTGTTCACACCAGGGGAGCAGGGTTTGGCACGTGACCTCCATAACCAAGCAGCCGAATAACTGCAGTAAAAATATATTTTCCAATTAATTTTCAGTAGTGGAGACCAGTTCTCCCCAGGCTATACAAGGTCATGAGCTTCTTTGTCACACATAGACTCCCAGACCAGTGATCTTTTCTTTTGAAATCATACTTGTGTGCAAAGAGGAAAAAAATGTTTGTACTGTTGTTGAACATTATCGTCACACGATGGCGCCAAACCAAATGTCTTAGTGTCTAGCTGTAAACCATTATTTCATTGCTAGCAAAAACAAGACAGCAAAGGTGAGTTTAATCTAATCTGGTGAATTACAGTTGAATTCTCTATTTAATAGTGATCCCAAATGTCAAAGCCTGTAACCGCTAGTGTATTTCTAATGATGTGGAAACCTGTCTTGATGTGGAAACTCACTGGATATTTGCGACATCTGTTCAGCTAGCAAAGTCAAAAAGTTGGAAGGTTATCAGTGGAAGGAACTACAGACTGGAAGGCGTTTTTTGTCATCTACGTTGACATATTTCCCGTAGTTACAGCTGCTAGCGGTCAACAGTACGCAGACTCTGTGGGCCGAGGAAAGAAAAATGGCATCCGGGAAGCGTGAAAATCAGTGCCGTGCTGCGCCACGGAGCACACCATTGAAAACAAATGAGGCGGCGTCACATCATTTTTACCATCTATGGTTCACACCAGGCGTGTTTGGAGTAGTTTATGTGAACTCTAGAGCATATGGAGCATCCTCAAACCTGATTTGTTAGGATGGAGAATGTAATCCATCCAAAACACAAGGGATTATGGGTATAAGGACATCTGTGGACATCTGATAGCCAGCAGTTCCTCATGCATAGAAAGCCTAGTATAACAAAATGAAGTGAGGGCAAACCGCAGTTTGGACTGATGCTCATATTCAGATATTTCTTCATGGCAGTGTGAAGCTAAATGAACCAAATACAAAAATGCAACAACATAAAGTTTTCCACTCTGGTTCGGAATACAGAGAAAAATTAATTATCTCAAAGCACAAGCATCCATTGACCCTAGGATGAAGTTGTCAGGCTATACATTAGTCCACTTATCGTTTATTAAGCAAATTTCACCCACATTTCCTTGTGCAGTAGTGAAACAGCAACACACGCCGAGAACAAAATGATCACACAGCCAGGGGATACACATTTTTGGCATTTGACTGTTTCTCCTCAGGTCGGCTATCTAATGAAGGCTGGACTCCTGTTCAGGCTTACGGGCTCAGCCACTGCCTTTGATGAAGAAAATCTGATAGTAGGTTCCTGATAAAGATGTCCCCATGAAGAGTTTCAGTTTTGTTCAGTATCCACTGCGTCTCGTTATCTCGATGCCCTGCTGTGGCGTGCGATCAGTGAGCTTTTCTGTCCATGGATTTACTTCTACCGCCCACTGTTTTTGGTATTTTCTTGGCTTTTTCCTAGAGTACAGCACCGAGCTCTGGATATCGACTCATTTTTCTCAGCTTGAAATCTTGGATCGTCTTTCTTTCTGTTTGTGTCCTCATTAGAGCCTTGGAAACCTGTTGTATGGATGAACCAGGATTTGGGCCTTCCCCAGCTGTTGTCTGGATATTAAATGGTCTTTAGGGGAAAACGCAAGCAAACTGAAGCCCAGTTTTCCCATCATGCTTTTCAAGCCAGCTGTTCTCCGGTACAAGGGAATTATGAAGGTTGTAATACTTTGCATTTACGATGATGTTTGTTATGTTTTCGAACAATATCTAGGCTGATTAACAAAACGGAGTGGAATGTTGGAGGGTGAATATTCAGTTGATTAATTGGTGTTATTTTGTTTTCTCAACTCAAATGATCCTGAATACTATTAAATGAACACTTTAAGTCTTAAACCTGCACTCTAACATTTTTATGTCATCAGTCTAGTTGGGACTGTGACAGGGAAGACTGGCCCCTCCCCCTTTATTGAGCCCCTGTAAATTTGCTCCATTCATCCAATGAAGTTTTGGAGTTGGTAGGTACACTGGCGGGAAAAGTTTCTCCGAGCACAGGAAGTGACTAATTGAAACTTACGAGCCGAACACACACAGCGTGAGCACAGGCTCACTGCTACCGAAGGGAGCCTGTGAGCCTGCTAGCGCCGCGTCTATCGCTACAGAAAGCTAAAGGGTAGTGAAGTCCTCAAAAATACAAACCGTTACCTCTCGCTGCCACTTGGGGCCGCCAACGACTAAGATTACAGAAAGTTACGTAGTGCAGGTTTAAATTCTGGTGAGAAATCAACCCAGTCACGCAGATTTAGAATCTGACAGTTTTCATTTTCACATTTTTCTGTCCTGCCACCATGGTACATGATACACTATATTGCCAAAAGTATTCACTCACCCATCCAAATAATTGAAATCAGGTGTTCCAATCACTTCCATGGCCACGGGTGTATAAAATCAAGCACCAAGGCATGCAGACTGTTTCTACAAACATTTGTGAAAGAATGGGTCGCTCTCAGGAGCTCAGTGAATTCCAGCGTGGTACTGTGATAGGATGCCACCTGTGCAACAAGTCCAGTCGTGAAATTTCCTCGCTCCTAAATATTCCACAGTCAACTGTCAGTGGTATTATAACAAAGTGGAAGCGATTGGGAACGACAGCAACTCAGCCACGAAGTGGTAGGCCACGTAAAATGACGGAGCGGGGTCAGCGGATGCTGAGGCGCATAGTGCGCAGAGGTCGCCAACTTTCTGCAGAGTCAATCGCTACAGACCTCCAAACTTCATGTGGCCTTCAGATTAGCTCAAGAACAGTGCGTAGAGAGCTTCATGGAATGGGTTTCCATGGCCGAGCAGCTGCATCCAAGCCATACATCACCAAGTGCAATGCAAAGCGTCGGATGCAGTGGTGTAAAGCACGCCGCCACTGGACTCTAGAGCAGTGGAGACGCGTTCTCTGGAGTGACGAATCACGCTTCACCATCTGGCGATCTGATGGACGAGTCTGGGTTTGGCGGTTGCCAGGAGAGCGGTACTTGTCTGACTGCATTGTGCCAAGTGTAAAGTTTGGTGGAGGGAGGATTATGGTGTGGGGTTGTTTTTCAGGAGCTGGGCTTGGCCCCTTAGTTCCAGTGAAAGGAACTCTGAATGCTTCAGCATACCAAGTGATTTTAGACAATTCCATGCTCCCAACTTTGTGGGAACAGTTTGGGGATGGCCCCTTCCTGTTCCAACATGACTGTGCACCAGTGCACAAAGCAAGGTCCATAAAGACATGGATGGGAGAGTTTGGTCTGGATGAACTTGACTGGCCTGCACAGAGTCCTGACCTCAACCCGATAGAACACCTTTGGGATGAATTAGAGCGGAGACTGAGAGCCAGGCCTTCTCGTCCAACATCAGTGTGTGACCTCACAAATGCGCTTCTGGAAGAATGGTCAAAAATTCCCATAAACACACTCCTAAACCTTGTGGAAAGCCTTCCCAGAAGAGTTGAAGCTGTTATAGCTGCAAAGGGTGGACCGACGTCATATTAAACCCTATGGATTAAGAATGGGATGTCACTTAAGTTCATATGCGAGTCAAGGCAGGTGAGCCAATACTTTTGGCAATATAGTGTATGTGTTACATTATGTCACTAGAGTGGTGTGTCTGTCTGCGTGTAGACACATTCCTACAAACACAATAACTCAATAACAATACATGATAGAGAAGATGATCTGATTAGAGGTTGGAGCACCAAATCTGTGCAGTGCCTACCTGCTATATGCCGTTGTACCGGTTGTGCTGCTTACCCCCCTCTGCCACCCCAGCCTCCTCCTATTAATCAAGTACTTGCAACGGCTGTCTGTTAAGGATATTCAGCATCTCATGATGTGTCTGCTGGTTTCTGTTATGCATACTGTTAGGAGGGTGACTAGCTTCCCACCGAATGAGCACCCTAGAGATCAGAGCCTGGACAGCCAAACACAACTGTATAACCATTTGTGCAATAAATGGTTCGAAACTCTTGACGAGAGTGAAATGTTGAGTGAAACGAAATGTTGATTGTGGCGGGACATTAGGCAGCTTGATGAATCTTGCAGACATTCCCTGTATGGCAATGGCAGCCACATCATCCAAGCTGATGCCTAGGGCCTACATCCTCAAAAAGTCTTGCAATGTCTCAATATATTATCCACACTCAAGGCCTTAAATGGTCTTGAATACTGTTAAATAAACATTTCAAGTCTTAAATTCAGTTTTAAAGGTCTTAAAAATGTTCCAGAAATCACTACTACTGTATAATGTGATAGTTGGACAGTTTTCTTTTTAAGTTTTTTTCAGTTGTGAAATTGGTTATATATTGGTCATAACTTGATGGAACTAACAACATCATCTAAACTGATGACTAGCACCTTATATCCTGAAAAAGTCTTGAAATTATTTCAGTAACATTCTCTAAACTCAAGGCCTTAATACTGTTAAATAAACATTTCAAATCTTGAATTTGGTTTTAAAGCAGGCCGAGGGCCTATATCCTGGTACTGCTAGTCGATTTAAATGGATCAGCAGATAAGAGAGTGGGACCTGAGGCTTGATTAACATAGAGTAGGTTGGATATGCGACTCTGTGGAGTGATGCCGAGCCCCTACTTCCTCCAGGTTATCATGGCAATCCTATTGGGTCTCTCTGTAGTGCCTTCAACCACAGGGAAGTGGAGTGTGTGGAGGCGGACTGGATGAGGACAGCTAGTCAAGGACATCTCGTTTCATGAGTTCTCAGCTTACCGCGGCCGTTTAGCGCCAGACTTCGCTGTACCAACAATGTGACTCTCGGGAGAGGCAAACGATGCTGCTGTGTCATACACAGTAGGAGGCAGTCAGTCAGAGTGAGCAGATGTTGCGGCAGGGCTGCACGTACGCCACCCTGTGGTAGAAACTGCTAAAGGGATATCTGTTGTCGTAGGAAGTCATGGAATCTAACATCAGAGTCAAGGTGGGAACCCTGTGATGTTTGCTGCCTGTGTTTGTGCTCGGACGTGTGTGTGTTTGTGTTTGTCTGATGGACTACAACAGATCTTGTTTACATAAAGCTTGGATGTAGCATTTCAGAACAACAATGACACTTCTGTTTTTGTCTGTGAAATGAAATGGAAGTGGCGAGGATTGGTGTTTGTTGTTTTGCCACTAGATGTCGCCCTGCACAGGAAGAAAATGCCATGAGAACCACCAAACATGAATAGTATGTGTGCAAGATGCCCTTTGACAGACACAAAAACTGTGATATCTGCAGCCTTGAACGCCCAAACACAACCTTAGGAAGTAGATTATATCCAGTGAGTCGTACAATATCTCTGATTTTTAAAAGCTGAGCTGATCGTATATACTAACTGATTTAACTCTCTCTCTTTCAGGTATCCAGATGTCTGTGGAGGCTCTGAGGATGAAGTCTTGGCCTTGAACCCCACCAGTATGTCAGGTAAGACTTCCTGTCTCTTGCCCCCAGCCCCCGTACTAAGGTTCAATTGGTATGTGTTTTTCAAGGCCAGTCCCGATATACATATTTTTGTATTGAAGCTACTGAAAGTTTGACCATTTTCATGACAGAAATGACAAGTATTCAGTGTTTCCCCCAGAATTGCATTCTTGTCAGAGTAGAAAATCCTCTGAAACAACATTTAGAGCATCATGGGACACTAAAACTTACTGAAACCCAGACCAATGAATCTAACCCAGATCACCTAATCAATGGCAGGGGAAACTCTGGGACGCATTACTTTCTTTAAAGAAGAACAAATTTACAGAAAACTTTATTGAATAATTAAATGGAAAAATGTTCAAAGAAAATCAAATTTTATCGCAGCCTGTTTTTATGTAGCTGTGGTCAGGGAGGAACCTCCATCACATTAACCGTGGAAGACACCGACTGCTGATACCCGGTGTTTAATAGGCCGATATCGGCAAACCGATACATTGGTCTACCGCTACTGTTTACCTAAATTAAATGAAAGGCTTTATTTCTTTGCAACTGAAAATAATTCCCCAATGATTTGAGAGCTTTCAATTCGGACCTGTCCCTTGCTACAGACGGCACAAAACATACTGTACTAGTATGACTTGTATGGATTTTCTAGAGGGAGGTTGTCACACATATGGGGCAGATAGTGCCTGCTGCACTCTGCCCACATTGACTTAGAGATGGTGTTGCAAACCCGTGCCGTCATGTGTGAATTCAGCCAGTCCTGGCGACCCAGCACATATGCTGTCGATTTACAACCTCAGTATAGCGAACAGAGACATCCCGCCCCGTCTGCTCGTGTCACGCGAGGAAGTGAATCTGATCCCCTCGATTAGTGCAGGACAACCAACTTGACAGGGTTTAACGCCATTAGCAACACCAGCAGTGACGTACTGTGGTGCCAAACAATATTTCCGATCCTGTGATTCCTGATTTTTCACTACTGACTGTGTTCTGAATGTTGATTTCATTTTATTTCATGTGATATGCAAAAAAAAACAGTGTCAGTCTGCCTCTCTCCTGTTTAACTGAGAGAATAGCCTTTTTTTTAAAGTGCCTCTCCATCTATTTTAGAGCCAGCAGACAAATGCTCCCCCCGCTGGAAAGATGAGGCCATTCAGAATGGTAATATTCACCCTCCCTCTCAACACTGCCTTTCCTCCTATCTTGGGTGAACTTTGGGGCGCTACAAAGAAATGTAGTGTGAAATGAGGAACTGTTTCTGATTTCTTACCTCATTCAAATTGTGCTTTACATGTTGTGAAGGGCCATGAATGGAAATTATTGATTATGCTTAGATATGCTTAGGTGCCCTGGGTGAACTGCAGCATTGGGAGAATGCGATCAAACCGTTGGGCCCATTTTCGTTCCTTTTTCATGCTTCTTGGGTGCTTCTTGCTTCATGCTTCTTTCTCTCCGTAAAGTAAAACCTTAGTCACCTAATTGTTAATACTTAATTGTCACCTATTGTTCGGAAGTCTTTTATCAAATATCTTATGCCTTTTTTGTGTACCTATGCTGGAATAGCTTTAGATAGAGACCGTTCATCTCTTTCATTTCCATTCTGTTAATTTTACCAAAGCAATTGGAGCTTTGGTGGTTCACAATGAATAGACATAAAGACCTGCAAATAAATGCAAAAATAAGTTAGAATTAGCTTTATGATTCAGCTATTTAGCAAATATTCATAGTGAATGGAATCCATGGAAGGTGAATCCCACAATTGCAACCAACCTGGTGCAAGGGACAACAACACAATGAGAGATAATCCACCACACTCTGCCCCGAAGATCTGATCACCTAAACCACCCGTGATGCTGGTCAGAGTTGAAAATTAGAGTTGATGCAAATGTGAATTGAAAAATTGAGTGATAAATTGTCAAGTGATTTGATAAATCCAAAGGTGATTTCTTTTTATTAAAGAGTTATTTTATTTAAAAAAAAACAAACAACCATTTTCATCCTTTATTGCTGTTTGTCGTTTAGCGAGTGATGAATGAAAAGAAAGTGAAATCAACAGTTATTAAATCAAATCACCTTTGAATTTCACCACAGTTTATCCCTCTTTTGCATGTTCATCACACTGTTTTTGAATTCACATTTATTTTCATCACTTCTGCATTTATCAGTTAATTTGTGTTCCACCCTTCTGGGGAGTAGAGGTTCTCAACTTGAACGAAAAATGACAATTCTGTTGTTTATATGATATATGATGAATGATAGAAAGTAGTGCTAAAGAATGAAAAGGGCTCTGTTTTTATCAAATCACATACATTTTAATCAAATAGTCTTTAATCAAATTGGATTTAACAAATCTCTTTGTAGCTAATTTTTTCAACTCAACCATTTTCATCACATCTATTTTTAGCATTTCATTTTTGTTACTTCCACCCCTCGTGGTATGAGATACATGTAGCATCATTAACAACAAAGTGCAAATGCAATGCTTCTCCGGTCCTCCGAGACACTACATAAACGGAAATAAACGTAATACTTAATCCAACCAGGAAGTGCACAAAATCAAACTTAGCTCAGATAGTAACATACATTTGTCCAATGGGGTGTTTACTGTCAATTCTAAAGCACGGAAATATTACCAGTAATCAAATACGATTTCAGTGTGTGTCATCATGCCTGGCAGTTGACTGCACTGTTAACCGGTGCGTTCATGGACATCTCAGTCAATAAAGTTAAAGCCTAATACTGATTTTCACCGAGGCCTAACTGGTTGTGAAGAGGCTGGAGTCATTTCTAGTGCTCTGTGATGACTGCAGACATGAAAAGACTCGTAGTAGTCGTCTTTCTGGTAATGCTGGCATTTGGCAAGTTCAAGAGGGTTGCCGTCATATAGACACATTTATTTTGGGGCTACAGTACATGTATGTTGCCACTTAATGGGCAATTCAGGAAATCCGGCTTGACGATTAGTAATGATTACTCCTTTCAGAACTATTGGCATGCAGTTTGATGTGACATTCAAAGAGAACGGCACGTATTGAGGTTACTTGATAGCATTTGTTAACAGCACTCGTATTAAGTGAGGGGTTAAGCTAACAAAAATCAAATGTGAGTCTTTCCAAAGACTTTTAATATTTACCTGTAAGCTTTTGTCTTGTACTTCCTTCCTTACTTCCTTTTTTTATTTAGTCTCCATCATTGTCTATCAGCCTCATCCCTCATCCACCTTTCTCCTTGGATTTTCTGTTGATGAAGTTTGAGTTTCTGTAGATGGCGCTGTTTTTTTTGTCTGTTCAGCCATGGTAGCTATTGCTGCTCACGCTAACTACCTAGTTCTTCTTCCATTTATTCCAAACAAACCAGAAACGTTAAACACATCACTTCCTGTGCAGAGGATTTTTCCCAGAAGCTTTCAATATCAACTGGTTAGAAAAAAGGATTTAGGAACAGTTTGTCACAGACATCTTCATGAGCTTATATCTGCAATCAGGCAAACCTTGTGACTCATAGTGCGTCATCACTGCTAACCCCCTTTGGAGAATACTGAGCTCCGCTGGGAAGAAGACACTTGCACATGCTGAGTTTGGAAGAGCACTAAAGAGCACTAAAAGGACCACACACTGTATACCAAAACATTAATCTTTTTAGTGTTACTTACGGGATATCAATGGATGATTACAATTTCTTAAAGTAAGATTAAAAATATTAAGGGTAGGAATTTAATACTACAATCCCGCTACAACTGTGATTCACACTATACAACATAACTGGTGTTATACCAGTTCCAAACTTATTTTCTTAATGAGTTTAAGGAGGGGAAAATAATCCGTATGAAACATGGTGGCAGTAGGATGAATTTTCTAAGCTCCTTTGCTTCAGTGGTTCCTGGACACAGAGTCAATAATTTAGACCTACAGTATGTCACACAATGACCACCGTTCTGTGTTGAAGAATCAGCGCACAGTTTAAAAAAAAATCAATTCTCATAATTCCCTTTTTTTAACTGTGAACTGCACATAATTTAAAGATAATGTTCAATTAATCCTGAATCCCTGACTGACCAACATTGGAAATAGTTTTGTTAAAATTGCCACTCTTTGATGTTTTTTCTCAGTGTATTTCGAATTATTGGATATTCCCGATGAGTAGAGTGAATTATGAATTATTTGTCTTATCTTTATCTGTTGAAATTCATTATTATTAATTACGGCTTTGATTTTGAATAAAATTATAGAACAGGAGGAATAGGAGGTTTTTCTTGCCTGTCCACTCTGACCGGCCTTGAACCCGAACTTGACCCCCCATCACTCGACCCTGATCATCTAAATCCCTCCTGAGCAGTCTGGGCTTAGAGAACCATTCCTTCATTACTTGTTCTTTAATATACATCTTACGGATTGTTCAGTTTGGGGAATATTAACATTTGTGTTTGTTCACATTCACACAAAACAACAAATTGAACTGCAGACGCCAGGATTTAAAGTAATGCAGTGAAATTCTGTGCTGAAGTTTATTCTAAACTGCGGGGTAATCCTATCAAACTTTTAACCTTTAAATGAGAGGAACCTTCTGTTGCTCCCCTGAGCTTACCCTGAACTTTAAGGAGAAGGTAACACCGTCAGGTAACACCGTGTAGCCGGAGACATCTGGCTCAGGTCAGCATGTCAGTTCAGGACCTCTGCTTGGGGGTAAAGGAGATTCCTGACATCCAAAAATTGTTCATGACCAGCTTTGAACCTCCTAGGCCCTGAAGTAATCAATCAGGGAGGGAATATATCTGTGCAGAAGCCTGCTGTAGGGCCACTGTGCAGGTGCCATGGACAGAGGCACAATGTTCCCACTTGCAAGGGTAGATTATCTTAAAGGAAGGTGGTGAAGGATGGAGTTTTCAATGGAAATCAATGGAGCTCGAAAAGGCCTTGTGGTCTACCTTTTCACTGCCTCGGGAATTGACTTAGGTCACTGCCAGCAAAGTATTGCTGTTCCATGGAGTGTTAATGTGGGCATTTCCTCAACATTGCTTGATGTAGGGAGTTTGAAATATTCCACAGGACGTTAATATTCCTATGTGATATTAGAGAAATGCTGAAAGAGGAAAAGATGCATCTGATAAAAAGACATTTGGGGTAAGTAGTGTAAAAAAAAAAGATCATTGATTTGCTGAATTTTAGATGACTAATTTATACATGCTTGTTTTTACACTTTAAAAAAAATGACTTTATACCTGTGAAATCCTGTAAAAACTTTTTATTGAATACTATAATCTTACTTTAAATACTTAAGAATTTTGTCTATGCCATCATACCAAAAGAAATCCTTTATAGTAAAAGGAATGATAGCTATGATTAAATTAATGTTAAGATTTCGATTTCTATGTTGAGTGCAAATGAAAGAAATTCAAGTGCAGCAACTCTTCTTTTGAAAGGAAGGTTAATGATTGATTTAATAATTGATTTATTTGTAATTTATTTAATGTAGTTGTGGTTATTAATTGCTAATTGATTAAGGGACTGTCTAGCAAATTCTTGAGCCATAACATTCCCTGGTATTGCCATTTGAGCCATCAAGTCACAAAAAAACATTTTCATTTAGATGATTGCTTTAGGGCATAATTTTCAAGAAACAAACTGTCGGATTTATGCATTTTTAATATGTGCAATGAAAAACTGTTGAGGTATATGTTAGACACTACTGAGTTTTTCCACAGCATTTAATATGCAGCCGTTCACCCAGTCAGTTTTGCTGCAGCCTCTCAGCATCTTTCAACATTTTACATGCAACAATATCAATAAATGATGTTCACTGTTTTTATGTTTTTATACTGTGGTTTAAAGGCTTTAGCTTTCAGAAAAAACTTCTTTTTCATGATAGATTTATTTCAATAAACCTACAAATAATAATAATCGCAAGTTACAACTTACAGACTTTATCATAAAGTCACAACAAAACATGCAGGAAAATAAGAGGCATAGTGAGGCATTAAGGTTCTCCTCTCAGACAACAGATTGTTTTAGTATTGACAGGTCTGATAAATGCTTAACAGTTTGCCTAAAGTCCTTTAAGAAACTCCAAAGAAGATTAGTCCATGGCAAGGACATCACCTCATCAAAAAGTTAAACTGGTATCAAGCCCTCTTTGCCAGCAGATTTGCCTCAAAGGGCCAGGCTCTGAACAGCTGCTGCATGTTGATCACATCCGTCCAGTCAAACAATCACACTTATTACATTAATGGCGCCAATAATCCAGAGATTGAGTCTACTGCACATCTTCATCAAGGTGTTTACAAGAGCACTTGTTCCAGTGTAGATACATAATGTTCTCAGTGAGGATCTACTGATGTTGTGAAATTAGAGAATTCCAGTGTGTCAAGAGGCTGGACTTCTACAGTGAGGAGAAGACCCCAAATGACCCCTGTGTGACCCCTGTGCCCCTGTGATGCTGTAATAACCTTCTCCCATATATAACTACATATTTTACAGGGTCATAGAACTGATACTGTTTTACATGTTATTTTTCTGAAAGCTAAAGGCTTTGTAACGAACCACAGTATAGAAACAGTGAACATTATTTATTGATGAAAACTGACTGGGTGAATGGCTGCATATTAAATGCTGTGAAAAACTCAGTAGTGTCTAACATATACCTCAACAGTTTTTCATTGCACATATTAAAAATGCATAAATCCGTTTGTTTCTTGAAAACAACAATAAAACAATACTACTGCCACTACTACTACTACTACTACTAACAATACTACTGCTATTACTAACAATACTACTGCCACTACTAACAATTCTACTAATAATAATAATAATACTACTATTAACAATACTACTGCTACTACTAACAATTCTACTACTGCTAGTAATAATACTACTACTAAATATATTACTACTACTATAATACTACTGCTACTGCTAACAATACTACTCCTACTGCTACTAACAATACTACTGCTACTAGTACTTATTTTTTGGGTCAAATTATCATGATAAAGATGTGTCCATATCACCCAGCCCTAATATCAACAACAACACAACAAACAACTTGTTCCACTTGAACGTGGCATGGAAATGGAAAATGTGTAGGAAGCTGAAAGAGTTGAAAATGTTTCAATTTGGTATAAATAAAAGGGGTAATTTAAGTTAGATAACAAAAAATACACTTCATGTTAAGTAAACGATAAGTAAAGTTTAAGTAAAGTTTTGGTTTTTAAAACCAAACTTTTACGCTACTATCTAGCTAGCTATCTGTCTGCCTGTTTATTTATTTTTCTCTTCTTTCTTCTTAGTTTATGAGAAAGAGACATATTGTGGGGGGCATCAGAGATATTGGGGTGTAGACTGATGGGCCTTCATTTAACACAGAGCTGATAGGCTCATCATCGCCTAAATATGCAATATTTGCACTTGCATGCTTCACAGAATACAAAATGCTATAATTCGTTAGATGATCTTGCGCTCCACACCTAATAAGATCACAAAGACAGTGCTGCATACTCAGACCTGTCACTTGAACATGATCTGATGACAGATTTAAGTTGCTTTAAGTGTCAGGCGTGATAGAGGCTTCATATAGCCACGTGTAACTGTCCACATTTAACTGTCATCCCCTCGCTAGTTATGTCAGTTTTTGGTTTGTCAGTTTTAAAACGAGTAACGAGGTGTATGTAGTCTGCGTGAGAAAGGTTGTCGGAAAATGCGGTTGTTTGGATTTTAAAATTTCAATAGATTTTATTTGCAAGATCTTTGTCCCAGTCGTTGTTACCCTAGATTCAATGGTAAATCAAAATAAACTAATAATGAACATAATTGTAATTTCAATTCAGAATGCATTTTTTAATTTTTCAAACTTCAAATACTTTCCCAGAAAACAAATATAGACTGTAAGTATATGAATGTTATATGCTGTGCTATAAAACATTTTTTCTGGTATATAAATCATATATTCTATATTCTAAATAGTATATAGAGTATAAAGACTTTTTTGCCAATTACAGTCCTGCGTGTTTTCAAATTCCAGATCATTTAGGGTTATAGTGTTTGCTCTGGTATATTTTGGACTGTGGCTGACCAACCAGATGTAAACCTACCCTAAAATACACCATCTCTATCTTAAAGTAGGGTCATAGTATAGTTAGATTTCCCTCCTTCCCTACAGCTATTCCATGCCTTGCTCACAGTAGCTGAATTCTGTCCAGATCCACTGCTTAATTTCGGCCTGCGAACTGCTGTAGAGTCTGGTAGCCAGAACAAAACCTCAACTCTGGACCAGCAATAATAAAAACCTTAGATCAAACTTCTGCTAATCCAAACTATACCCCATAGGTCTATTTTCTAACCAAGAAGAAACACCAATAAATTGTAATTGAATTCAAGTATAGAATATCACTTGTGTATCACTCCAGGGTGCCAGCAATTGCACAATATTGATTATTTCTTATAATGAACAGCTATATTGCTCACTGATCATTTGTCTGTCTAAAGGCAATAAAAGGCTGTATTGTAATAATAAGAAACAGAAAATATTAAGAAGTAATAACATTAGAGCAAGTAACTATTTAAATAAAAAGTGAAAGTAACTAAAATCTATTTCACTTTGCATGCTGCAATTCTGCTTCAATACTATCAGAATTCTGAATAACTCGCAATAGATTCACCTAAAGATCAGTAGCGGTGCCTTTGATGAGTACAATTGATGCTTTTATCAAACTGTAGGAGTTGCATTTCTAAGTGGCACTTTATACAGCAAAGTGGGAACAACATGTTATGATGAAGTTTGAAGAAAATGCTGTTACTTTGTTAGAAGAGGCATGACGAATAACAATAGAAACCTCACCCCCGCCATAAAGCTTATCCTATTCTTATTGATTAGGAGACATAATCAATATGGATAATTATAGCTGGTGTTTAGGATAATACTGGTATTATCTTAAACAGATCATATAAAACTCATGTCCATTGTAGCCAAAAAAATGATTTTGCAAAGCAATTGCATAGAAAATTTTAAGTTTTCTAATGTTTTCTATTTAAAGTTTGCCTTTGCCTAAGTTAGGTTGGTGGAACCAGTTTTTGGCAAACAATTGTTTCATTTTGTAAATTTGTATTTGTAAATGCTGCAAACGTATCTGCAGAATAGAGTATCTTCCAATAGATCATCCAAAATATGTGTTGCAACGAAAATGGCTCATGTTAGTAATGTACTATTTTATGGTCTATAGTATAGCATGTACTGTATGGATAAACTGGAGTCCATTATTTCATATTTTATGAATTGTATTCAAATTTTATTTTACAATTTAAAGTTTCTCAGGGACTTCTTCTTTCAGGCCTGATTTTTTTCCTAAAATATTAAGCATTTATAATATTATATTTGTATTATCTGAATTTTGTTTACTGAGAACTCCAAATGAGGTTAGTTTTTTAATTAGGTTATTATTCATTTAACAAGCTTTTCTCAGTAAGCGCTGGTCTCTAATCCCCACATTCTTATTTGGTTCCTTTGCATAACCTTTGTGTTTTATGTTAGTGTTAGGGTCAGAAATTGTGTGTCAAAAGCATGTGCAATCTTCTTAGTGTCATAACATTCTTGGAGATTTATCTAAATATTTGACAGGAATAAGTATATGAAATCGAGCTAAGGGAGCTTGTTGGGGAGGTTCAGTCTGAAACATCCACAGGATAATAGGTTAGGATAAGAGGTTAATAAGCAAAGGTTAAGGGTTAAAGGGTTGAGTTTAACGACGAGTTGTCCTGCCATACAAAAATGCTTCACCATACACAGTTAGTACAAACTATCCATTCTTTAAAGTTTTTTCCATTTTATTTGCTTTATTAATTTGTGTTTTCCACTCCGGCAATATTTCGAGGCGGTATTTACTCTAAGGTGCACCACACAAGGCTCTAATCTGTGACATCGCCACTGTCTGCTACGCTTCTAGGATTTGTCGAGTGTCAGATTAGAGCCCTGCATCGTCATAAATCTCTTCTTCCCAATTCGGCCGGGTGATGGCGGGTGGGGTAGTTGCTAGATATAGTCTGCGGATTTGGTGGATAAAAGGTTTATTCGCCTACATAAGGTCAACCTCTAGGAATCTTCTTTTTTTTTCTTCTAATTGTTAACAGGAGCAATTTACACGGCCGGATGCTTGATTTCTTAGCTTTTACACTTACTTGGATTTTTTTAGTTTTAGTTTGTTTTTTTTAGTTGTACCTCTTCAAATTTTTTTCCGGTACTTTGCTGTAGCTCTCCATCATGAATTACTGCGTGTCCGACATGTATGAGATGCCTCATTGTGGGGGTGGAGGCTATACGGTGCAGGGCAGTGGTGAGTACTGCATGTACCCAGGTGAAGGGCCAGGGTTCGGACACTGTGAGCCCCAGCCGTTGCACCATCCGCCCTGTATGGAGCAGGCTTGGCTGCCCAGCCAACACTACGCCTGCTCGTACAATGGTGGCACTCACATTTTTAAAAGTGAATTCTGCAGCATGGAGATCCCACTCAGTCATTTCCACCATCAGCCTGACTATTTCTCTGAGGGCAAGCCTGACTTCTCACATCTGCAGTGGATGCAGGGCCCGCACAAGAGAGGTATGACTTCCAGGTTTGCTCAGGCGTTAGTCTGGACCCGATACACAAGAGTTCATAATGGTACAAAACTGTGATTGAAAAATTTTCAATTTTGTTGCAGTGTTACATTTTGCTTTTGTGAACAGTCGTGTTTTTATAGGCCTGTGTTGTAGTTTCTTCTTGGTGGTAGACTGGTGTCGCTTTGTATGGTTGATGAAACGAAAAGGAGTGGAACTGCCACATGCATGTACACATTCTTGGACCTAACTGCTATATCATTTAACTGACTAATGAAATTGTTTCCAAATGTTGTTGTGGATGCTTCACGAGATGATTAGTTTGAAGAATATGTTGCATGTTTCTTCCGTTTTTTGGGGTTGTTGTTGTTTTGGGGTAATTAGTGATGAATCCTCCTTGATCAATGAATCAATGATGTCTGGGATTTTCAAATTAAGTCTGATAAGTGTAAATCCAAGTCTTACGGCGTCATGCAGTGGCAGATCAGTGAGGAGGACCTGTAGCATCTGATGCTCAAGGTGTTTGAATGGGGAGGGGGTGGTATTGATTGACGGTGATGGTGGCAGCCCACAGACAATGTAACAGAAGGCCTCAGAAGTATTGATCAGTTTTTGAACATCAGGCCTGGAGGTCTGTGAGAGGTCAAAGGATTGTACTCGTTAAGCTGAACCCCAAAATGGTAAATGGTAAAAATGGTAATGGTAAAAAATAAAGTTCTTAGGAAGTAACATTGGTATCTCTGGAGGTCATTGATTTAAGATTAAGTGTCACACTGTTGGCCGTCCATGGTTCAGTGGAGCTGGAGTTTTTTCCTCCTTAGTATACTTACAGGGCCCAGTTACCTTTCATTTAAAAGCTTTTGTACCAAGCCAGCATCAACTGACTGCTGTTTTGAATTTTAGAATTTAAATATTTCATAACTTTACACAGACCCATTTCTGTACAAACCAGAATTGTTAGATTTTCACACAAAGAAACAGTAGTTTCCTTGAATTGAAAAAGCAAGATGACCTGCTGAAAAACCTCTCATATTAAATATTAACCCATAATTCTCACCGAGATAATAATAATAAGATAATTTGCTTTTACTTGGTACTTGAAGACTAAGATAAATTGAGGGCTTTTATATTTTATCGCCAGCAAACTCACCTTAATCGGATTTTCAGAGCAACACATGTCCAACCATATCGTGCCAAGACAGTTTTTTTGTTGGTGACTGATAAATAATATTGCTAATCTGAGGTCAGCCGCAACTTTAAAGCAGGTTAGCAACACATACAGTCGTGAGCACGTGAGACACACCAGTGAATGCCACACCACCGTCTTAAAGACTATCTTAAAATACTACTACAGTGATATACCTTTTTAGAAAAACTAAATATTAACTGTTTTGATCTTTCTCTGTAGGGTACATACCAAGTTACCTGGACAAGGATGAGCTATGTGTAGTTTGCGGGGACAAAGCTACAGGCTATCACTATCGCTGTATTACCTGTGAGGGTTGCAAGGTAACAACAAGCTTCAAGTAATTTGCTGCAGCAATGACAAACCTGCAACACGTTTAAAGCGATTTTGACCATGTGGCGGTCTGTCTCTCCAGGGTTTCTTCAGGAGGACAATCCAGAAGAATCTCAATCCGACCTACGCTTGTAAGTACGAGGGGAAATGCATCATCGACAAAGTGACCAGAAACCAGTGCCAGGAATGTCGCTTCAAGAAGTGCATTGCTGTTGGGATGGCGACCGATTGTAAGTTTCACCCTAAGTGTACGTTTGGTATCAAGCCTTCTGTGATGGCGTTGATATGGTGGCTTCTGAGACCTTTATAGTGTCTATTAATAAACTGAACACTAGGGCTGGAAAGAATCCAAAAGGTTCAAGCTGAGGTCTTTGCCAGCCAGGTTCTCTCGTCTAACACTTTTGAGTTAGATAACTCTGGGAAAACTAACTCATCCTGAGGCACTCGCACCGATATAAAGTGTACGCTCATGCTTCACCTCGTTGGTTCACTCTCCAGCAGGCGCTGTAGTCTGTTGCGGACCACCACGTTCCTTTGATTAAACCCTTTGTACGCTTAGACTCTTCAAATGTGTGCCTTTTGTTAACCTGCTATACTTCGCTGACTCCCAACAAGTATGCTTAATTATACAGCAATTATACAAGAAAGTTCTCACATGGCCTACTTTATAAAATACCAAAGGTGTCACTTTCATGTCAGGCAATAATACCTGTCCATTCATCTTTGTTGTACACGCTCACTGTCGATTGGTAATGCCTTTTATAAGTGCGCACTTGTTTGATGCTGTATTTTTAATTACATTTCTAGCATTCATGCATCTTTTAATGACCGTTCCCCCCACAATCCTCAAGCACCTTAACCATTAATTAAACACGCTCCTTATAACTTGAAGTCATTGTAATTTGCTCTGGATCAGAGCCTTTGTGAAGTGTGCGAGTTTCATTTCAAGTAATAATACTCTTTGTTTGGTATCATGCTCACTGTAGGTTGGTAATGCCTTTATCATTGCATTCTTGGTTCATACTGTATTTAGTTAGTGGTGCATGATGAGTATTATAATCAGAGCATGATATGATAAACACAAAAGGGGGGTTGAATATGAGGCAACTGTCAATGACAGGAAATGATCTTTCATGACTTGTTCCCCACCTCCTCCTCCTCGTCCCTGTCCGCTCTCATCGTCCTCCTCTTCCTCCCTCCCAGTGGTGTTGGACGACAGCAAGCGGCTGGCCAAGCGGAAATTGATCGAGGAGAACCGGGAGCGCCGTCGGAGGGAGGAGCTGCAGAAGACGGCGTGGGACCGGCTGGAGCCAACCCAGGAGGAGTGGGACCTCATCCGCATGGTGACCGAGGCCCACATGGCCACCAACGCCCAGGGCAACCACTGGAAGCAGAAGCGGAAATTCCTGGTGAGACCTCCTCCCCGACAACAGCCTTCATTGTATTGAGTACCCTGCCTTATCCTATTCACCCCCCCAAACCCCATCCCTTCCACTTCATGTCCCAACCTCCACCACCTCCACCACCACCGCTGTTCCCTGTGTTAACATGCCCATGTTTTTTTTTGTATCTCCTTGTAGAGTGGAGAGAATTAGCTGGACGGTGGAGAAAGTGTGTTCCTCAACGCCGCAACACTAATTTATAATGGAACATCTTATTCTTGTCTTTTTATTTCTTGCCAAGCAATGTCCTTAATCGCCAATACTAATAACTGATCCTTTTCATGCTGTTTCATTTTTCTCTCTCTGCCTGATTGTAGCTTTTGATTTCATGCCTCACTTTTTTTGACTAATTATTGTTATTATTATTATTTTTTTTTTTGTTAAGTCTAATTGCTCTGTCCAGATCAAAAGTCTGTCTAATCTCTTGACTTTATACCGGGTTTCTATGGCAAGATAAGAAAGAACACAGACTAATTTGGACTAATTGACTGCAGCTTCTAAACAAGGTTTCCACTGGTCATGGAATTTCTGGAATACCATGGAATTCAGAGAGGGGTATTCCAGACAGGGAAAGTCAGGGAATTTGATCAATCCTCTGGGGAAGGAATTTTACAAATGGGTCACTTTCTGGGAACCCTGTTTAAAGAGCTGTCCGGTATTTTACATCCGAGTTTAAGTCACGCTTGGCAAAGTCGTTTTGACCCTATATCTTAAAGCTTGAGTGTTTCTGAGGACCTGTTTGAGGTCGCGGTCCTGAATCTCACCATGGAAACCCGTCTTGGATTTATGTGCTCACCTGTTTTCTCTCTGCACACTCTTTCATCTGTGCTCAGTTTTAACTTGGTTTTTTTTTTTAGTTGGCTTGACACGGGTTCTTCATTGAAACTTCACGATTCCTGTTGATTATCCAACAGGTCGAGGAAGCAATGCTACTTAATGAAATAACATGTAATTTATTCTATACTTCTGACCAGAGTGCCGTGGGGGTGAAGGAAACTAAGGTAAGACACCATGGACAAAATTATTTATTAAAACCTTTCTTTGAAATTGTGCCTGATAGCTTTTTGAGGTAGGGTAATTTATCACCAATATCAGTGGAACAGATAATTAAGATATCCCAAGTCAAAATCTTGCCAACTAAATCCAAAGTAAATGGCTTTATTGCACTTTGAATTAATAAAGTTCCTTCTTTCCCTTGAACCACATTCACTGTGGATGCTGTCCACTTCCTTGTCTCATCCGTGGACTTGTTTTATGCTTAGAAAAGAAAAAGAATACTGTGTTTGTTGCACTGGGAGACTGTTGAGACACTGAGTCTGCCCTCCCTTGTCATTTCAGCCTGAGGACATTGGTCAAGCATCCATCGTAAATACACCTGAAGGAAACAAAGTGGACATAGAAGCCTTCAGTCAGTTTACAAAAATTATCACCCCCGCCATCACCCGTGTGGTGGACTTTGCCAAGAAACTGCCTATGTTTTGTGAGGTAAGTTTCCTAAAATTCAGATCGAGAATAGAGGACTTTCAGGTGACGCACCTTTTGGTGGCCATATTGAAGGTCCTCAGCTCTTGGCAAACAGTAGCTGTGAACAGCCGATTGTTTTTCGAATTTTTCACATGCGTTAAATCATAAATGCAAAATTAGAGCTAGTAGTCTCTTGTTCGTATTAACATCATCGTTCGACCCTGGGTCGTAACAATCAGGTTTCACTTTTTTTTACCCTGGTTATTATATACACCGATCTGCCATAACATTAAAACCACCTGCCTAATATTGTGTAGCTCCCCCTCGTGCCGCCAAAACAGCTCTGACCCGTCGAGGCATGGACTCCACAAGTCCTCTGAAGGTGTCCTGTGGTATCTGGCACCAAGACATTAGCAGCAGATCCTTTAAGTCCTGTAAGTTGCGAGGTGGGGCCTCCATGGATCGGACTTGTTTTTCCAGCACATCCCAAAGGTGCTCGATCGGATTGAGGTCTGGGGAATTTGGAGGCCAAGCGACTCTTTGTCATGTTCCCCAAACCATTCCTGAACATTTTTGCAGTGTGGCAGGGCGTATTATCCTTCTGAAAGAGGCCACTGCCATCAGGGAATACTGTTGCCATGAAGGGGTGGAATAGGTCTGCAACAATGTTTAGGTAGGTGGTACATGTCAAAGTAACATCAACATGAATGCCAGGACCCAAGGTTTCCCAGCAGAACATTGCCCAGAGCATCACACTGCCTCCGGCCGCTTTCATTCTTCCCATAGTGCATCCTGGTGCCATCTCTTACCCAGGTAAACGATGCACATGCACCCGGCCGTCCACATGATGTAAAAGAAAACGTGATTCATCAGACCAGACCATCTTCTTCCATTGCTCCATGGTCCAGTTCTGACACTCACGACTCCATTGTAGGTGCTTTCGGCGGTGGACAGGGATCAGCACGGGCACACTGACCGGTCTGCGGCTACGCAGCCCCATACGTAGCAAGCTGTGATGCACTGTGTGTTCTGACACCTTTCTATCATAGCCAGCATTAACTTTTTCAGACATCTGTGCTACAGTAGCTCTTCTGTGGGATCGGACCAGATGGGCTAGCCTTCGCTCCCCATGCACAATGAGCCTTGGACGCCCATGACCCTGTCGCCGGTTCACCGGTTGTCCTTCCTTGACAACTTTTGGTAGGTACTAACCACTGCATACCGGGAACACCCCCACAAGACCTGCTGTTTTGGAGATGCTCTGACCCAGTCGTCTAGCCATCACAATTTGGCCCTTGTCAAAGTCACTCAGATTCTTACGCTTGCCATTTTTCCTGCTTCCAACACATCAACTTCAAGAACTGACTGTTCACTTGCTTCCCAATATATCCCACCCCTTGACAAGATAATCAATGTTATTCACTTCACCTGTCAGTGGTTTTAATGTTGTTGCTGATCGGTGTATTTAACCATTATTCACGCTCAGCCAGTTCTCCAAAGCACCTCCATGATGGCACTGAGTTTGCTTTTAACACTCAAAGGTCATTCTGTTTTTCATTGCTGATTCCTTTAATTGCACAATATTTACGTCCGAATTTTCAGCAGTCAGTTATGAGCAATTCACTCTCTAAAATAAGATCTGGGGCCTTACATGCCATCCGTGGATTAGCCATATAATCCTATGAACTAAATGCTGAAACGTGCTTATCTCTGTCCTGTTATAATCAGCTGCCTTGTGAAGACCAGATCATCCTGTTGAAAGGCTGCTGCATGGAGATCATGTCGTTGCGAGCCGCTGTTCGCTATGATCCAGAGAGCGAGACCCTCACACTCAACGGGGAGATGGCAGTCACCCGCGGGCAGCTTAAAAACGGAGGCCTGGGCGTGGTCTCGGATGCCATCTTTGACCTCGGTGTGTCACTGTCCTCCTTTAACCTGGATGACTCCGAGGTGGCTCTTTTACAGGCAGTCATCCTCCTTTCATCCGGTAAGCGCCTGGTGTCCAGATTCTTACTGTACGGGGGGCATTTCTGTCTAATGTACTTTTATAAAAAAAATATTTTGGGTGTCGTCTGATATGATGGATGTGATCCAGTTTGATTGATTACATATTTATTGTAAAATTCATCAATACTACACTGGTTGTGTATGGGAAGCCCTTACACAGAAGTATGCATGAATTTGTATTATTGTTATTATTACGGCTTCTACGCTAGAACAGACGCCCACAGACGCCATGACATGATCAACGCGCTATTTTGGTTAACTGCTGGTTACTCACTGTTGGGTGATCCTCGATGGTATGGTTGGTCCGGTACCGGGAGTTTGAATGGGTGCTGAGAGTTGTTGGTTTGGACTACAATTGCTTTGGTTGACGGTCGTAGAAAAAACGAGGTCAAAGAAAACCCCAAACAAACATTCCCAAAAATAAAAAAGGCCTTGTGCACTTAATTTAGCACCAAAAAAAAACTGCCACTAGGTGCTGCCAAACTATTTACATTGAAATAATTAGAAAATAGGAAATTATAAGAGGCTGCTAGAAATGGCTCTAATAGTTATTATTATTATTATTATTATTATTATTAGTAGTAGTAGTAGTAGTAGTAGTAGTAGTAGTAGTAGTAGTATTAGTATTATTGTTGTTGTTATTATTCATGTGGTTTCAGGGTCCCATGATGGTCTAAATGTTGTTTCAGAGGCTTTTCCAGCCCGCCAAGAATAAAATTCTGGGGGAAACACTGAATATGTATTAAGTTTTGACATGAAAATTGTCAAATTTAACAATATTTAATATCAACGCAAAATATTAGCTACCACCAGCTTCAGTTAAAAAATATCAGTGTGAGTATCGGCCCTCGGAAACTCTTATCGGTCAAGCCGTAGTATCTAGGGGTTCCCATCAATCAGAAGGAATTGTGTCAGAAGAAATGTCATACAATAATGTTTGGGTCAATAAAAATCTTCACAGTTAAAATGTAAGATACTATCCAGTTGGTGATAGATCATCACCATCTATCTGTCAAACATCACTGGAAATAGGTATTTCAATTATTATTTTCTGAATAAAAATGATCTCCTTCCATGGCAGCACGTCCCTGGTCACCACCATTTTAGAGGAAAAAATAGTACAAATTTAAACAATGCAATCATCAATATTTAAAAAATGCAATGAACAATAGGGAACTTTTTTCTCCCCAAAATGGATATGTGGGGAGGTGGATGGATAGTGGAATCTCCTTTCCCAGACAAATACAATTGAGGATATATAGTAGGATGAGCATTACATCACCACGTCTCCACGTGTGAGTCGCCATTACTGCTAATCACTTCCACCGATGGCCTGTAAAACCAGTAAGCCAATGGTTTAATTTGGGATTATGAGGATTTATTGAGACCAGTGAAGGAAAATGAAAAAAAATCAATAAATACGTTCAAGTGTATCGCTCACCCTGCCCTCTCAAAAGACAACGCTTTTATTGGAAAGCATTGATCTGGTCTCCCGTGCACAGATTGCGCACATTGGCTTTTTGTCATGAAATGATGCCAAAGTACAGTTCAATCTGCTAATCGTTGCAATCATTCTGAGAGGCTTTGTCCCGCTAGTTTTGGTTTTGGCTCCTGTGCCATTTCTCTGCGCGGCGCTCCACGTCTCAGTGAAGATCAATACTGTTCTACTATGTATTGTACTGTACATGCAATACATGATGTGGGCCTAAGCTGCCCATCTGTCTTCTGAAACCCTGCAGCTATAATAGCCGCTAGCGTGTCAATATTCTATATATCTTAAAATGTTTATGCCAAAAATATCTAAATACTCTGATGACACTAAGTTCACAGAAAAATAAATAATAATACATATTAATGCATATTCAAATATATCATAAATATGTAATCGGAAAACTGCATCCATCAAATCAGAGGTGCTGGCTGGCCAATTTTTTAATATAAGGCCTGATTCATGGGAAAACCCATATACTGGTCTAACCCTAGTGGGTATACAGTAGAGCAGTGGGTCTCAAAGTAGGGTTTGGGGGGTCCTTGAGGGGGTTCCAGGGGGTCCCTAGCAAGGTGAGAAATAGTTGTATTTGCTTGTAATTTAATTAAGTAGAAATGATCCCAGTCAGAGAATGTATAAGAATGACAGTGTAGACAGCAACACACTAATAAATCAGCAACACGCATCTTCCCACGTGGAAATCAAATATCCCCTATGCTATCTAAACATTTTCCTCTGGGTCCGTCCGTCTTTCTCGTCAGATCGACCGGGCCTGACCAGTGCGGAACGCATCGAGCGCTGCCAAGAGGAGTTCCTCCTGGCCTTCGAACATTACATCAACTACCGCAAGCACAAGGTGGCGCACTTCTGGCCCAAGCTGCTGATGAAGGTGACGGACCTGAGGATGATCGGGGCCTGCCACGCCAGCCGATTCCTTCACATGAAGGTGGAGTGTCCCACCGAGCTATTCCCTCCTCTCTTCCTGGAGGTCTTTGAGGACTGACCAATGGATTTGTGCGTGTGTGTATGAGCGTGTGTGTGAGCGTGCGTATGTGTGTGTGTGTGTGTGTGTGTGTGTGTGTGTGTATGTGTGTGTATGTGTGTGTGTGTGTATGTATGTCAGCGCCTGGGCACCCTGGTGGTCTCAGGGGTGGAACTAGCAGAAGGCCCGTCACAATGAACTTTGTATTAGCACTACTGAGTGTCACTTCATTCCATAGCTTAGAAATAGTTCTTTGGTCTAGTTTTGAATGGAACCATTCCTTAAAATGCGGGTACCTGTGAATAGCATTTTGTTCTTTTTTTTTTTGGTTGTTGTTATTGTTGTTGATGTAACTTCTCACCTCTGATTTTACTATAGTTTTTTTTTTGTGGTGATGATTGTACAGTTGGCGTATTGGTGACTTTGTCGACACTTGTTCAGTCATTAGAAACCATGCAAATGTGTTTTCCTTCCTTTTATATTGACAATTTAAAGTGGATTTGATGGTTGAGTACAATAGCGAGACATGCTAGCAATCCGTTAGCAAGTTCTCCTGACCCATAACATCTACACGCATGGGCGCTTCACAAGTCTCTAGATAGTCTCACGTCAGTGTTAGGCCGTTACGTGTTGTGTTGGAAAGTCTGAATTTTCTGGTTTCCTACTCGGGAAAATGCAACAGAGCGGCCCCTTTAAGCCAGAATTCCAAGTAGGAAATGTTTTCTGAGATGCAGTTATATGGCATAAATGCTATATGGCATTACTGTTACTGTTTATAATCCTCAAAATACACTTAGATTCATGGTCACGTGATCCTAAAACTCAAACCTATCAAAACACCTGTATGGTAAATGGATAAAAATAGAAATCTTAAATGTAAAGTTGCACTTCCAGTTGCTAATGCCCTATGCTAACTAGCTAACTAACGTTGCCAAATATCATTAACATTAACACAAGCTGTTGCGTGGGGACCAGGATTTTTTAAGTTGGGCAAAGAAAATCTCGTGGCCGTCCATGTTTCCTCCCCTGGGTTTTTCCCGAGGTTGTAATTCCCAGTGATTTAATTTGCATAGCAGCTGGGAATTTCCCCGCTTCTGACGTCGGAACGGAGCTCTAGCGTTAAAATGAGCCCCCGTTTGTCATCCCCGAGACCGGTCAGGAATAACTTAAAAGCACATAACCACACCAATGTCAGGAAAAGACAATCACTTGTACTCGTCGTCTTCGTACCGATGCCACGCGCTGTGCCAAAACCGAGCGGACGACTACGCGCCCTCCCTTTTGAATCCTCGCTGGGGTTACACAGCGACACTGGTTACCAATAGTTTCTGCATGCCGCTCGCCAGAGAGCCATTACCAAGACTCGTGTTATTAGTCTACGTAAGCTGCTTCTATTAAACAACCAGTATAGGTTTAAGTGTTTCATCTCGGGGGCCGCATTGCCTCACAAGTCCCGTATAAATCCAATTTGACGTTTTTGTTTGTTGTTTTGTTGATTTTTTTATTTACCACTCCCCAAACGTGGGAGACTGTATGCTACAACGGCGATGCCATGGTGCTATGGTCGGTAGGGGCGAGGAAAATGGCTGACTGACCTTCTACATACAGACACACAAGTTATTTTTGCATACGATCCCACCATCCTCTTGAGATACACTAACACACACACACACATACATACATAGACACATGCATGTGCCTAGATGACATGTGGGCCAGACCCTACCACTGTGACCAGTCGGTGGGATTTGTCGTAAACAAACGACTAAACGATTCATCATCAGTGCATCGAGAAAGCCGGTGATATCGTGAAAAGGTAGTGCTCTTTCCTTTCTCGTGTTTTAGCCGGTATGATTCTTTTTCTTTCTAAAAAGCCTCTATATGGAATTGCCGTTCGCAACGTGGCACAACATTTGCTTTGTATATCTCGCTTGTTCAAGCTTCACACTACTCCCGAAAGCAGCTTGTGTTTTACTCTGTGAAGTGATGCCTCTTTTTTTGTTGTTGTTTTTTTTCTCATCGAAGCAATAGACTTGCTGCAGTGTTTGAATGACCAGGACCTCACACACACACCTCACAAAACTGTACAGACTCAAAAGTAAGTGCACAGACAATCAGAGAGAGGGAGAGAGAGAGAGAGGGAACTGGGTCGGGATATCCCTGGTCACGTGTGGGCTGGGCCACGCTGAGCCAGAGACCTTCGGCTACGGTTTCCACCCGGCCGTACTCCGGTTAGCGTCCTAGTCAGGTTAAGCTGTTTACATGAATCTGACACCTTGTGATGGAGACTTATTCAGGCGAAAAAGCAAAAAAGTAGGAAAAAGTTTCGGCTGCGGGCATCAACATGTACCCATAATGCTGTGCAAGTCTGAGACGTCTCCACTCCACGGGCACCTTAACCAGGCTTCTCATCACCGGAGTATGAGCTCACCCGCAGGGTTATTCCACGGCAGCCGTAATGTTTCCATACGTCGGCTCAAAAACAAAAATCAGGTTACTCAAATAACCAGGTGAAGAACGTCACTCTGGCGTCCGTGTAAAAGCAGCCGCCGTTGAACGCCGGCGCGGTGCTAGTCTCTCCCGAAAGGTGTTACTCAGTTACAAACCAATAACACAAAGGTTAAACCATAGAAAAGCTATTTTACAGTACAAAGGAAAAAAGGATGTATATTTTCAGACTGCGGATGTTTTTTACGGATGTCGCTAGCATAATATGAGCGTTGTATCGTTTCGCATAAGCATTGAGAAAAAAAAAATTCAATACCGTTTCCACGTCCTCCGCGAAAGAAGAAGACGTTCAAGACAGACTTCTTCGTCAGAGCGTCGCGCCCCCGCCCCCCCACCCCCCCGCCCTTTAGGGTCAGAAAAAGAATGAACATAGGCGTCTCCCCCTCGTGCGTTTTGAGTGTCTTCTCGTTCAACTCATTCGTTCCGACGCGTACAGGAAACACAAAAAACACAGAGAGAAAGGGAGAGAGTGTTTGTGTGTGTACAGACGACTAAAGACCAACTCGGTGGCAGATTATTACCGCTTTGGTCCCAGTTTGCCGTCTTGCGCCCGGCTTTGCACGAGAAGCGTCGGCGCAGAAACGCCCCGGTGCTGGTCGGGACAGTGCTCTGGCTCGACCCCGGGAAGAGAGAAGTTGCACTTAATACAATTATTTTGATGCCCGCGATGGATGATGTTTGCACTTAATGTGAATTGGCTCTTGAGAATAAAGATGGTTTTGAGAATATTTGGTGTTGGGGCCTTTTTTTTATTGTTGCGATTCAATGTAATGTGGACTTTCTGTTTGATTCTGCTGTTTTAATTGCTCATGACTGAAATTAATTTAAATCTTTAAATAATAGTGTTAAACTTATTTGTTAAACCTTTTTTATTTCCATGTCCTTCAGTAAAGCCAGGTATTCCAGGCTAGATTTGACCAACAATGCCATCCCATATTGAATTTCATCCCAAAATTCACCCTGTCATTACTAAACTTTAGTAGAAATTAGATTATTGAAATAACCCACAATTACATCTGTGTGTGTGTATGTGTGTGTTCTCCTGTCATGTGTAACCCTATATTCAATACATGTTGCCACTGATAGAGGTTTAATGAAGTTTGAGGTTATGAATATAAACCCAAACTTCATATTTAACCTCTATCAGCTTTCACCCATATGGAACATCTGTATCCTGATATGTTTTCTCCAACTGCGGAAATGAAATTATTTTTATCTTAATTGTGACAGAACAAACTTGAAACATGTGGGGTGCAGGCTGGATTAACGGCTCCCAGACTGCAGGAAGTGGACAGTGACGAGGCGTTGTTGCCATCTGGTGATGGATGGTGGCACTACTGCAGCCACAGTGTCAGTGAGGTTTGATTTCTCTCAGCTTTAAAGCCCTCACTCCACATGAACATTTTCAAACTTCACCTGAGCCTCGTTTTGACTTGGGACTGAAGCGATCAGAAGTTACTTTGTGAAATGCTTTCAGAGAGGGTTAAAGATTTGAGTGGGTGACACTGGAACTTAAAACTAACAAACGCATCCAGTGAAGTGAAGCATTGCCTCCTGGGTATTCCAACATGTCTACGGGTCATGACGTCCCGCCCTGGTTGGACCAGATAGTTCCCATGTGTCTTCTATTCTCGTTTGAACAATTGAACAATTGAATTTATCCTTGTCCCATCTCACCGTTGTCATCATTCTCTTGCTCTTGATTGATTCAAAGAAACGGCTATCGAAGAAGCCCAACGTCAACCCTGAAGATGAAAAATGGCAGACTGATTTAAAATCACCAGAAGAAAAAGTTGCAGCACAGCAACTCTCAAACCAACCGGCCTTCTTCCACTACCTGATCTACAGATCCCAGTTTTGTCACGCTAAATGGTCACAACTCTGCCCGGTCAAAGGCTTCTTTTTGGTTCTTGGTCCTCTCTAATTTTTACTTCCATGCACCACCTCTGTAATATTATATCATATCATTGTGTTCTCTTTGTCTTTTTTGTAACACTTTCTGTTGCACAGTATCATATCAGTATCATATACAGTATCCTTTATGCAGGACCCTAGGATTAATCCTGGTATAACAATGCCGATTACTACATAAGCTGAGTATCAATAACATATCTTTTTTTTTTTTACTGCTATTCTATTCCAGGAAGTTTTTGGATGGTTGTGAATCCTTCCTGATGGGAAGCAGGTGATTCTTTTTTCCTGTCCTGTGCGTGGTGGGATACTGGACCTTTCTTCAAGAAGTAAAAGCCTCCAGTTCTTAGAGGAATGAAGTGTTGTTGAGCTTCGCCTTGCAACAGCTGTTCCCTTTGGCAGTTTGTCTGTTTGGCATATGTTGTCGTGATTTCCCAGGCTCTTCCCCTTGCCACATGAATTTTCTTGCCGTTTTTGTGACTGAGGCGCCAACTACGTGTCCTCTCTGGATCTGTGTCAGCTGCCTCATTTATTTGAAAAGTCACACATGAAAAAGTGGTGCTTGTCAGAGCTCTTTGCAAGCTGACAAGTGGCATTCAGCTTAATCCGACTGGACTGTGGAGCTGCCTTGGAAATTGTGTTTCAATCGCTTCGAGGTTCAAGTTCCGTTTTATGTGGTGTTTCCATTATTTTGTCCAGCCGCTGTATATGCTGGGTAGGCTAATTTACTTCAGTCAGGCTCATTTCTGTGCCCCCCCCCCCCCCCCCTTTAAGTATCTACTGGTAGAATGTTTAAAATGATGTCTCTTTGTCGTCTGACACACACCGGGTAGCTTGGTGACTTCCAATAGAGTGGAATGTTTCGTACATGGATGTGTGCTTATGTCGACGCCAAAACTTACTGAATGAAACGATGCAGGAGACCAGTTGCAAATTAAGGAACCAAGTCAGAGTATGAATTGCATTTATAAAATTTATTTATATATATTCATCTATACAGCTATGTATGATAGTATGTGTGTGTATATATAAATCTATGCATACTGCAATCCTTTCACAGAGGAGAACAGAACCACATGTCAGCAATGTCAAAACAAGGAAGAAGCTCTGATTAAAAGGCCTGACATTCTGAAGAAAACAGACAGGGAACAAATTCAACAAATGATGGTATTGCAATATCTAAACACCAGCAACTCAGCCGTTACCTCACTCTTTAAATTACAATCACTTGATATTACAATCATACTGTAAGTGGATAGTGCTATCTAGTCTGTTTAATACACTCATCTACAGTCTATACAGTTTGTTACATGTGTAAAACAGGAGGGGGAGTCTATTGGAGCAAGTGGTGAGAGTTGCTGGTGACTGCAAGATGACATCTGATCAACATTTCTGCAGCGTTTCTCCGCCCTTCAGCACCTGACAGCAACATTACGTGTATGAATGAGCTGCTTAGCGGGTAAGAAACTCAACAATCTGGGCCACGTGAGAGAAATAACTATCTTTTAAGCCTCGCAGGAAAGCGGGGAAATTCATCTCTGCGAACAAAAATCAAGTCCAGCGATTTAATTCCATCGTAATCAACAGGAATCGCGAGAGACAGGGTGACATAGACAATCTGCTGATTTGTCAATGCCCAAATGACACTTCTTTTTTTTTTTTAAAGCATCTGCAACTGACAACAAAATAGCACATACACATCGTTAGAAGACTGGAATAAGAGAATGCCTTCCTTTGCTTTCCATATTTATTCAGCAACACCCTTAGTGATTTTTCTGGAAAGCTGGGACTCTTAGCAGCTTCTCACTGTGATCTGCCTTGTTTTTAGAGAGGCGTCTCAACCCTCTTTAGTCATTCAATGTCAGGGGTTTCAGTTTACAACCTCCCCTTGTCTCGAGAGCACAGCGTCCATCCCAACCTAAAAAATATACACGGGTGAAGAAAATCTATACAGCTCAAGTCAAAAGCAGTCACATATTGCACTATCGATGCAAAAAATACACTACACAAAAAAAAAAAAAAAAGTGCTTCTAACATTTGTACAGTTGCAAACATATGCTACACACAAACACAACGAGAAACATATACATCAATCAGTGTGTCTGTATGTATGCATTACCACAACAGGCCTTTCAGCCCTACAGTACAATAACATTTTATGGTCTTCTTCCCCCTTTTCATATGACATATTTGCACATTAGTTCAACTTGATGAGGGGAGGGGCAGAATCTCCGACGCCTCGTGGGCATCGGCACCGGGCGGATCCCGCTAGAGCTTCAGGAGTGCACCTTGAAGGCCAGCAGCTGCTCGGAGTGCATGTTGTTGAGGGAGCGCAGGTCCGGCAGTTTGAGCAGCAGCTTGGTGAAGATGGCGGACTCGTTGGGGTGGTTCTTGGTGATGAGGCTTCGCAGCGCTCGGATCAGCGTCTCCTGCAAGGCCTCCACCGAGTTCACGTTCTCGATCCCGGAACGATCTGGAGAGAAGGCGAGCACCGAGGGTTACTGTTAAGCTGAGTCTCCCTTCGCCAGAATCAGGGTTAGACAGGTAGCTGTTTGCTGGTGTACGATCTTTATTGAACATCAAATATGGTCCGGTCAGTGTCGTCCACCTCTGATATAATGGATATGATGCAGTTTGATTACATATTTATAGGATAAAAATGTAATCAAAATGTAATCGAAAATGTTCAAAGAATGTGATTAGTGAGAGTCTAAATGCTTGAGGCTTTTCCTCAAGGGGGAAACACTGAGCAGAATACTGAGGGGAAGGAAATCGTGCAAAAGTAGAAAGTAAATGAGGACAGACCTGCGGAGACCAGAACCACTGCAGTGAAGAGGCTCATCTCCTCCTCGCTGAGGCCGAGGTTGGTGAGCTTCTCACTGAAGTCAAACATGGAGTTGAGGAGGTCTCCGGCCCCCATGGCCCTCAGGGTGTCCGCACTGTACTTCTTACCACCCAGGAAGGTCACGGTGCGATCCTTCACGTCAAACAGTGAAGCGAAACGAACCACCAACACCTGCAACAGTAACAGCACTGCTCTGTCAGACAGGGTGAAATCATTTCCTCGCTAGCCACTAGTTCATCAACTTTCAATGAAAACAAGAAATCTAGAGATTCTCTATATCAATGACCAAGGTTGGCGATTGTCAACTTGCCTGGTAAGTAAGACTCCAAGTCTTTAGCATACAGTGATAGTAGGTTCCAAGCTAACACTTTAGGATCCAAAAACACAAAACACTCAACTCCTACCAGCTCTATTGTTGGAGAGCATCAGCTAAATGACTTAAATGTAAACATTTAATGTACATCTCAATATGGAGTGAATGTGGAGCTCTGGTGAATATAGTTGATGCAGTGGTTTTCAACCATGTGCAATAGAGGGCCAAGAGTCTGCAGGTTTTAACACGCCTTCAACCAGAGAAGTGAAGTAATCGGTGGAATGATTATGGCAAATGCTGTAGGGTTTGGTTGGAATGGAAACATGCAGACTGGTTGGAGTGTATAAAGTGTGTATAAAAAGGTAGCGTACCTCAAATGTACCGGCCTTCAGCAAGCTGACCTGGTCGTGCTGAGAGAGGTCTCTGAATCCAGGGATCTTCTTGGCAAACTCCACCACTTCCCTGACAGCAGGCGTGAAGCTGTGGGAGAACTCCTCCCAGATCCCGTGGCCAGACTTATGAGGATCCACATGAGGAGACGTGTTCATCGGACAAACCTGAAGAGGGCAGGACAGATAAGTATAACGCTGCCTCTATTGTGAGGAAATATAAAACAGACTGTATATACTCCCCAAGTCTAAATGCTATTTCGGAGGTTTTTAGCAGCTTCAATACAAAAATATCGGTATTGGCCCTGAAAAGTCTATATGGGAGGAACCTACTCTGAAGACTCACCAGGTGCATCCTGTTGCCTCCCCTCCAGAGCAGCCCACTGTAGCCCCCGCTGGATGGAGCCTCAGTGTGCTGAGCTTTGAAAGAGCCGTGGGTAAAGGCTGGACAGTGGCCTCCGGCGGTGCTGTTGGTCAGTCTGTATGGGCAGTGGCTGGGGTTGTTGACGTCTTGATGGGGGCCGCCGGGACCTTGAGGGCCCATGCTGGAGGGGGGGTCCTGGGCTGCGATGGTGACAAGGTTGTTCTGGTGGTTCCAGGCCTCCTGCCTCTCCTCTATCCTGCTGCTGATAGTCGTTTTGGCAACTCCTCTTTCCTGGTGTCCCGGGGGGGCTGGGACCTCGGCAGGCGGGCTGCTCTGCTCCTGGTTGTACATGAAGGTCTCCTGGTGCGCCCTGGTCACCGAGCCGATCACCTCCTCCTCCCCGCTGTCCGACGCGCTGGATGACGCCGAGCTGGGGCTGGTGTCCATGGCGACCACTGGTTCAGGGTCAGAGCTGGACTCTGATTGGCTGGAGTGGGGCGAGGAGGTAGGGGCGGGGCCAGCACCCTCGGAGGCGGGCTGTACAATGCAGGCTGGCATTGGCTTGGCAATGGGGAGAGTCTGGCTGCTGTGGAGCTGGCTGTGCAGCTGGCTGCTGTTCATCATGTTGTTCATGGCGCTCTGCATCTCCAGCAGCATGCGCTGTTTCTCCCGCTTGGGGATTCGGCCGAAACGCACAGCTGAAGAATGAGGACATTTATTTTACACACCGGAGCTGGGTGGTAAGACGTTGGTCAGTAATAAGCAATGTAATGATTTACCGTTTCAATATCAGTAATAATATTACCAATCAAAAAATACTTTTGTTTTGACCATATCCCGGGCCGATTTGTTTTCGTCTCACACTCAGCTAGCCTAGAAACACTTCACTTGAAACGATGCACTAAATTCATTACAAAGCATCACAAGTGCATTATAAGCACAATACACGCAACATGAAAAAACTGTTTCTAATGGGCTTTTAGTCCTATGAAGAGACACCGTAAAGTTCTTTCTCCGAATGGAGCTATTCTCATTACTTTGATTTTCCTGACCAAGAATGAGAGGCATAACAGGAAGAGAGTAAACTCACAGTCTCTGGACATCCCCACCATCAGACACTTCTTGAAGCGACACTGCTGGCAGCGGTTCCTGTTGATCCTCATGATGGGGCAGCTCTCGTTCTTAAGGCACTTCTTGTATTGGATGTTCTGCTGGATGCTCCTCCTGAAGAAGCCCTGTGTATTAGCAAAGACAAACAGTGTACTGTAAGGCAAGAGGTGACACACATAGTACATAGAGCGCTGTGTGTACAAGGGTTCAACCCACATGGGTTTTTGAAGAATGATGCTATTTTTGGATTGGATCTTCAATTTCATTCCCCCCAAAAATGAGTATAAATAAGCATAAATCTATGTTTCCGCCAAAATGTCATTCTTGTCAGGGTGGAAACGCCTCTGAAGCATTTAGACCACCATCGGACACTAAAACTCTCCACTGAAACCCAGTGAAATTGTTTTAGGTAGGTGGGCAGCAGGTTGAATAAAAAAAATGAGGACACTAACTGACTTAATAAAAGGGCAATATCAATAAACTAATATATCAGTCTAACCCTAGTGTGTGTGTCCTCCTAGGGATACTGTGCTTTGTTTGTCACTGAACACTACTCCCCACAGTTAACTAGGCCACACAGCAACATGAAGTCTGAGGGGCAGCAGATATAAACAGATACAAATACGGGGAGGGTGGACTAGTTTCAGAGTCTCCCGTCGTAGCTGCACAGATGGCTACGCCGGTGGTGACCCAGTTCGGCTACTGCCCAATGTCACAGCAATGATAGGAGCTTGCCGACGCCAGCGCCAACATGCTTGACCATGCTTTTAGGAAAGCCTCCCTCACCTTGCAGCCCTCGCAGGCGTGGACCCCGTAGTGGAAACCAGACGCCACGTCGCCACACACTTTGCACAGCAGCACCAGGCCATTGATTTCTGAAAATTACATTGAAAATAAAAAGATGGGAGGAAGTCAGTGCGGTGCCATATAATTGAGTCGGTCACACACGACCAAAAGAAAGTAGAACCCTTTTGAAGACCTACACATCATGTATACAAGCTGTATATTCACATATCCTCAAACCTCCTATATAAAATACCTATTATATATGTCTTGACTTAAAACACCCTATTGTCATATAACTTTCCTCAGTGTGATACTAGTTAATGTGATACATGCTGTGAATTTAGGTCAAAGATTTATGTCAGGCTACAAAAGGAGGGTAAACTCAAGATTGGATGGGTTTATCCTCCACTACATATACCTGATATTAACTCATACTGCCCATACTGTATTTCATATGGTATTTTTTCATGGTTTTCCCCCCTCTGTCTCAGTTTCTCCTACTGGGTTGTGTTTAAATACCCCCATTTGTCTTTTCTGTATCCTACTACTATTTGCTGTTGTAACGTTCCAACTTCATTAACGCTTCATCTCATCCTAAAGCGAGATAATTATCTTACTTGTGATGCCGCATTTTGCGGTGGAGGAGGAGCGTCCAGTTTTCTGGGGTCTGGGGAGGTTTTGGCCGGCTGGGAGCGTCGGCTTGGCTGACTGTCCCGGCTGCCGGCGGCTTGGCAAGGATGCATGAGGCGGAGAGGACGACTGGTAGCTGCCGTTGGAGGAGTCGCTGTGGCAGGACTCCGGGCTGGAGGCAGAGCTGGAAGAGCTGATGTAGGCTATTACGCCCCCTGGTGGACAGCAGCGGGAAGAGCAAGAAATTCACTTGGATGAGTAATGGTAAAAGGGCACGGAGAGCAATTCAAGAAAAATCTCATCACCTGTGTTCATGCCAAAACCCCCTTGCCTGAACTTTCATTTGTTATTTGATATGTCATTTAATTTGTTGATGATAGAACGTTTTGAGGGCCTGTCTTATGAGCATGACCAACGAGCTGGGTTGTGGCTACCAAGGTGAGGCTAGCAGCAACAACAGAGGAACGCAGAAAATAAACAACAGCGAAGCTAAGCGTTTTTTATTGCAACTTAGCTGCGTTCTCCATTTCAAGCTAGATAGGCAAGATAGACAGCTCATAAAAATGATTGACAGGTGTTGGGGCCAACTAAGGGTGAGGAGGGCGGGACTAAGAATACACCCACTGCCTCAAGGCGAAAAGTTGTATATTGTACCTTTACAGTGAACTGCACAAACAGTAACATGTCAATCAAACAGTGTGACCAGCACTCTTTATTTGGCAGAAAGCCAGTTTTTGCTCCTGCAGCAGCTTTTGTCAGCCAGCAACAGCCTACCAGACAGGCTGCTACTGAGCAGTTTTTTCCCCCTCAACATAGGCTGACCTGATTTCTTCCTCTCCCATTCTCAATGGTTAGATAACAGCCATTACATAATGCCAGCTTCACATGGGTGTGTGTACTATGTATCTGGCCTTTCCCTGTAGCCATTCACATGCTCAAACCTTCTATTATTTATGTGGCCCAACAACACATCTACTTACGAATGCAACAGTACATATTTCATCTCACATCACCAGATAATGCATTTACAAAATGTTTCAATAGCTTTATAATGTTTTGTTTTTAAACCAATCAGCCATGAAAACAGAATGATTATTGCATTGTAAGAAATGTTTGAAATGGTGCAGTGGACAGGGGCAATGTGTTAAGATTTCGTTAAGTGTTTTGTACCCCAATTTATTTTTTGCAGCGACAATAAGATCAAGTAGATCAGTTGTGACCCAATTAAAAAAGGATGCAGCGATCTAATCACTGCCTTGATATCTCATATGCCAGAAAGCAATGGCATACACAAACTACAACGAGAATAGGGGGACAAAAAAGACAATTAAAATTAATGTCCATCAAGTCGATATGTTAATAGCTTCACAAAACGGCCAAGCACAGCACTCCTTGACAAAATGGGAGTTTCTTATATAACGCAGAACTTTAACAGAGCTGTACCAATCAAGGAATATGCAAAACAGACCAGTGTCAAGTCAGCCAGAATAAAAACACACAACTTGTTTTTTTCTTTTTTTAAATAAAACTCATTGAAATACCATAAACCGTGTTACAGTGTAATTGCTATCAATGTCAACTGTGGTCTTATTCCAAACATATAATCTAATGATTTCGCACAGTATTTTGATACGATTTGTTGTGCACTCAATACTTAATTAATAATTTTAGGCTTTTTGACGGCAGAATCAACGAACTTCCGTCCTTGTTCAGACTACTGCACTGCTTGACGCGGCTGGAAAATAGGCTACATACATGCTGCATTCAAGTCTCATGGGGAAAAACGCCGGTACAACTAGACAGTTTAAAAACGAATATGTCACGAGTTTTCTGTAGGCTTTGGTTGTTCCGAGCTTGGTCACACGTCGAACATATGCACTTAATGAGTGATTCATATGACTTCCATGTTTTACAGCAAACCAAAAATTACAATGTCTACCACAAACGAAAGCCTGCCACCAAAGACCGAGTTCCCAAGTAGTATTTACCAGTTGAACGATATATTATTTTAGCAATATTTACCACTCTAAAGCTGGGGTAAACATATTTCCTAATTTCAAATAGGAACATCGTTTCCAATGTCTTTCCCATGGGACTTGAACGCACCATAACGTTTCTTCCTTTTTTTTTTAACACGCCCCCACGTGGCCCGAGCATGCTTCTTTCCCGGGAAAAGTGGGTCACCGTGCGCTGCTGGGAGACGCCTCACGTGTATCCGCGGCAAGACCCCACGCCAACTCTCGGACAAATTATGCAATTCTGACGTCACGATGCCTATTGGCCAATCAGCGGCGACGCACGGGGAGCGTAAACACAGGCGCACATGGCTAGGCTGGCCAGTCCATGTGAGGACAGACTACTGCAGTGCTGCTGGAGCCAATTGGTTCAATAACAACAGCTCCTGTTACACTCCTAACCCAGTTTAACAGTGCACACCAGTACATGTTCAAACCTTTAACAGTTTAAAGCGCGGGATATATCGACAATGCAGAATATAAAAAACAAGCAAATCTTAAAAGGTCGAGACCCCACAATAATAATTCACCGTGCTCTCGGAATGACATGTCGTGCTACTTACAAATCTTTCCAGAAAACGTTAAATTGCATCGGACCCAATGGCAGGATTTGACGAACACTTACAATACGATTACAACGACAAATTGTAGCAGGCTAGGTTTGGATTAAATTGGCGATGAAACACTTACCAGCTTTTGTAGACTCCATGTCCTGTGTCGTTCGGGTTTTCCTCCTTTGCTACCTCAGTACCGAAGCCGTTTTTTCTGTTTTAGTGTTCAGCAACTGAAAAGTCGCTGGCTGATCCTGGTTGAAGAACTGGGGTTTGGCTACAACATAAAATCGATATCTGTTCGCCTGGTATCTAAGGTGCTTGATAGGATTGATTGACGGATCAGCGAAGGTATCCTTTGACTGGAGTTGTTTTTTTTTAAACCGACTACTATCCAACCTAGTCTAACCAGTAAGTTTCATAAACGGGTTTTTAACAACGGCTGTTTTTCGACCTTAATGGCGGTGCGCGCTAACCCCCGCCAAAAAATAAGCAGCTCGCCCGCTTTCAGTGCAATCGAGCTCTAAGTAGAAATAAGACGTATTCCATTGAGAGACAGTAAAGGAAAGAACGAGAAAGTGGCACGACTCCGCTGTCGAAGGCTGTTTCTTTTTTGAGGTGACTGTTCCGAGCAGCGACCAGTGTGCAACCATGTGACCCAGTTCAGCGACTCCTCCCTCCCTGACAGCCTTGCAATGGTGTCAGTGTAACCCACTGACACACTTTTCACCAGGCAGAGTGAACAAAGACAACTAACGAGTACAATATAATTTCCAAAATAAAAAATCATCTGAGTGGCCATAGTGAGTCCAAATTTCACCTCGTCTTGCCAAACTTGTTTGAATGTCACGTCTAAAAAAATCACATTCTCATGTTTTCATTTTCCCCTTATTTGTTATGTATTGTATATATGTTGTGTCATATTGCACGTATTTCATTTTTCGGTGTATTCTCGTTGTATGTATTTTTCATTCATTTTCTTCTGCTGCTATTTTGCACATCCAACTTCATGCTGTAAACCATACCGTGTCGTACATTTCATTCATACATTTCGACTTAAAATGCCCTAGTGTTGAGGGTGTTCGTCGCTTATGTTTATATAACCCCCAGTAGCTATGTTCTTATTAATATTTCAATTTTCTTATTGTATCCTATTACTCCTTTATTCTTATTCCGGTTTTTTTATATTTTAACCAATCAGGGGGTTCTTTGACTTTGCGAAAGTAGAAGAAAAGCATTAAACGCTTGAAAATTCAAAGGAAATCCGAATATAACAGAGCTGAAGAAACGGATGTGACGTCTTAGTTCTGTTTCCAAATTGATTGAGTACCTCTTGTTGAATTCTACACCAAAGAGTATTACTCTAATAGTCATAATCCTCCCTTCAGAATACACCCAATCTACATGAAAACCTCATCAGAGGAAAATTCAGATAACTTCACTTGTGGATTGCCAGTATTAGAATGCAGATCACTGCAGCCAATCAAGACGTCCCTGGAAATCCATTTGTTGAGCCCATAGCCAAGATATAGCCCTCCACCTGTGCTCTTGTTAATCTAAACATTACATTTCTTTAAGGAAGTCTGTGAAATGATTTGTATGTATATCTCAACAATTATTAATTCATCTTTAAACACTGGCACCTTTACTGTTGTACATCTCCTTACACTAGTCCCATTATTACAGGCTGGTCTCTTTATTGCCATTCCTGTCCACGGTTTTGGAAAATCTAACCAATTAGTTATCTTAATGATCAGTTTCAATCTGGTTTTAGAGCTTCTGAACACTGGCACAGCTCTCTTTAAAGTGATGAATGCCTTGCTTTCAGCTGTTGATGTGGGAAAATCCTGTTTTCTCCCAGATCTTGGTGCTGCTTTTAACATTGTGGATCATTTCCTCATACTCAGATTTCTCACAAACACTAGGTCAGTATCTGTGGTTTGCTCTGGATTGGTTCTCCTCCTATCAGTGGGACAAATCTTTCTCTGTTGCGATTGGGGAGTCTAGGTCATTATTGGATAATGTTACTTGTGGTGTCCCCCAGGGGTCTATTCTAGGTCCCATCCTTTTTTTCCCTACACGTTTGGGTCATATCCAATTCCTAAACACAATAATAGTTTCTGGTATTATGCCAATGATACCCAGCTATAGCTCTTGATAAACCTAAGTGGCATTAGGCAGTTGTTCCACTTTACATGACTGTTTTCTGGATATTCAAAGCTGGATGTTTCTTAATTTCTTACAACTAAATACAGATGTGGCTTAGTTTATTATTATTGGGCGTACTACAGAATCCTGCTTGGAATCGATTTCCAATCTAAGCTTGGACAAACAACTGTGGAACTGTGATCCATGCTTTTATTTTGTCATGCCTGGACTATTGTAAATCCCTGTACAGTAAATCCAGATTACATAATTTAGGCCATGGGATGCATAGTCTCCACTGAAATTGAGAATGATGATAATAATAATGACTAATATAATGACTAATATATATTTAACATATTTATGTTGCATTAGAATCAATTCAGGTTAAGGTCTTCCATAGTCACTCAACTGCATCATTAGTCTGAGCTCTGCACCGCAATACCACAAAATGTCTCATGTCTTAGTGTTTGTACTTTACATGATAACTTTGTAGACATCTATTTGCCAGTTAACACCATTTAAATGGGATCCGGTTCCTAGGCTGAACGCACACAGGCCTTTACAACCCCCCCATCGCCACGCACACACACTTCAACCCGATAGCACACTTGGCAGACATCCTACTGGGTTAAAATGACATGGCAATGACTCACTCCCCTCCATCGCAAAACAGCGGTCGGGAGTTGCCTGACGTGCCACACAAAGATGCAGCACAAGGCTTTTCCCAAAGGCGGTCTCAATCCCAGGCTCCTATTTCCTTGGCTGCCACTGCCTAAAACCTTTTAGGAGCAAGCAATCCCACGCCTCACTGTCCTATTCTCCTTTCTCTTTGTTTTTTTGGGAGTAATTTTGGTCTCTGGGTCAAGGGTGATGTCTGCCCCCCCCCCCCCCCCCCCCCAACGCCTGGTGTTTCTATAGACAATGAAGCTCTCATATGGGAGTAATGTGAGAAAGTGCTAAAAATTACCATTGTTCTCACTCCACCCTTCCATGTTCTGTCGTTGAGCCTTTCCTTGACAGGATAGCACAGGGCAACACTATTCAGTTTAAGTTTTCTTACCAAATAGCAGAACCGTTCAGTATTTGTTAACATAGGATAATATAAAGATACATTGAAACTTTAAAAGAAAAGAGTATGAACATCAAACAGATGGTGGTATTTAAAGGTGCTTTTTGTGGCATTTTTAAATATCAATATATAATTTTGAAATTGTGTTACCTTTGGTATAATTATTGTAAACAAGTGAGACCATGGTTCAGATGATTGGTAGCCTCTACCTCATGCCAGTGGTATCATTACCGCTAGTGTTTCTCAAAATGAGCACATTTCCCATAAACCCCTTGCTTCCTGTCACAATGTGGTAATGATTTATTGATGTGAAATTGTTACACATAGCACCTTTAACCATAATGTGACAAGTCTGAAAACTTGCTACATATTAATACACAATAACAGCAGTACATACTTAGTGGTCAATGAGTCTTTTTTGAGTAAAAGGCCACCACCAATATCTATCCTAATAATAATAATAATAATAATAATAATAAAACAGAACAAAAACAGGAAGAGTTCAAGCTCTAGAGACTTGACTTTGTCTCCTAAAGCAAGATGCTATGATGCTAATGTGTGAATGTCATTGAAGTACAGCCTGCAGCTTTATAACACATTATAACCGCTTATCATACATAATGATCTGTGTCTCGTTAAAAATGACCTATATGCAGTTTAGAGTGTAATGGCCTTGTCCTGTGGTATGTTTTAAATGAGGAAATTCAGCAAATAGACAGACCCACGCTCACATTCTGCCCATCTTGTTATTCTACAAGCGCACCGTTAATCTTTCAGAGGCCTTCTTAGCCCCCGTCCATGTGTGGGTGAAATATGAAATATGACAGAAAACTACAACGAAACGAAAAAGGACTTTGGATAGGTTTACATATTAACTAAATTTCTTAACCCAATATAACCCATGTCCAATCTCACTGCACCCTGACTCCACTGAGGACCGGGTTATTCATTTATTTGACTATGGTTCCAATTTACTGACCTGACATCAGCCCTAGTGACACAAATACAGGCCTGAAAAACTAGAGACCCAAACACGTCTTAGATTACAGCTTTCCCAGACTGAACAACTCACTGGGATTACCTAGAAATGGATATTCACATTATACACCAAGAGGATCAGCCAGTCATCAGAGGACAAATCAAACCCAAGGGCTGATCAACATACTTTCCATTTGTACGTCTATTATCTGTTAATAGCCCAACTGACTTGGATTTAGGGTTCAACCAACCGATAAGGTTTTTATTTACTATTGATATCAGCCAGTTAATGTTGACCTCTGATATGAAGTTTGATTAATTACGTGACTTGTCAGTACTACACTGGCTGTCTGAGAAACCTTTAACTTGAACTGAATCTCGTGTGCTATTGAGATTACTCAAGTATACATGAATGTTTTTTAATCCATAGTTATAATGAAGTTAGTGTCTTATGGTCTAAAGGCTTTTTCAGAGGTTTTTCCACCCTGACTTAAAATCGGATAGGAAACATGTTACTTATTTGGGGACTTTTATGAAATATGGTGAAATTTAAGATTAGAATATCAGTACAAAGTACCTAAATTTACAATGGATTAATCAATGTTTCACTGCTGCTTTTCTATCCTACCAGTTACTGTATTCAGGTGTAAAATAGTCACTGATCAGATGCCTAGGATGAAAACCATTAAGGCTCTGGGCCAGGATTGAAAAGCACTGGTTTATGTCACGTTGCTAAGTCCAGTTACATGCCATAAAGGATTTAGTACATTTATAACTCTTAATATTGCAGCAGACTATTATCAGCAGCATCTTTAAAAGTGAATATGTCACAAAACAATTTTATTAAGTTTGTTTTTCATTCAAGAATCTATGAGGGGTGGAAGTAACAGAAATGAATTGATAAAAATGGTGATGAAAATGTATGTGAATTGAAAAATAGTGATACATTTTCAATTGATTTGATAAACTTGATTGACATTTTATTTGAAAGTGTTGCTTTGATAATCAACTACTCTCTGTTACTATCTACTGTCTACCATTCACAATACCCAACTGACATTTATCGTTTACAGCAAACAATTGACTTCCGGCCAAAATATAAATCAAAAACCATGCCCACTGACTAACTTGGTGAGTTTTTGGCTCTCAACTTGGAGGCCTGGCCTGCTCGTGAGCTTTTATCTTAACATGGTGGCAAATCGAGAGATGGAAGTGAGAGAATTCATCCTACAAAAACTTCTGATTTTGCAGAAAAAAAAGGTGTGGTTCACTGAGTGGGCGTATTAACAAAGAAAGTAACAAAAATTGCTTGCTCTAAACGATTAATGGCAGTTGTGAATGAATGCAAGACGGGGAAAATGATGAAACATGGCTGTTTATCATATCACGACTATTTTAATCAAATCTGCTTTAAATTAATCAAATCACTTGAAAATGTATCACTCCATTTTTTATTTCACATCCATTTTACCTGTCTATTTTCAATTAACATGCATATTCATCACCTCCATTTTTATCAATTTTTGTTACTTCCACCCCTCATGAGAATCCAACTGACAAATCCATAATACTACAACCAACCTACAAATTTCTTTCTACAAAAACCTCATATTGGTCAAACTAATAGAAACAAGTTCCATTCGGAAGGCAATTTGCAATACATTGATAGTAGTGGTAATGACTGTGTGTAACAAAGTGAAGATAATTACACCACATCTCCCTCGTCTCCCCCTTCCACACACATACAGGATGCACCTTATTTTGGGTAGAGGACTGGGTCACCAGGTCAGTTTGAGGGGACTTATTCTTTTATTTAATCATATGGGTTACAACAGGTTTTACTTTTAATGTTTCTGCATTGCTGTATAGGAATATGCAATGGTCTTATATGTCCTGCAGCTTCTAGGTTGTGCACTTAAAAACCCCCCAAAAAACCCATTGGTTGAATCGATACCCCGCAAACCTGTTGTCATCCTCCATTGTTCGTTCTCTTGTCCTGTGGTCTCAATGTAATGGTATGCGTTCCTGTGCTGATTTTTTTTTAATTTATTGCAAATAGGCCTTTCCATTGTTTGTATGTGCCATACAAAGTTCTGTTTACATGTTGACGCAATCTGACAGATTATTTCTGTTTTGACTGATCATTTTTCATGTGCCGATAGCTAGCCGTATCAGTCTACGCAGAAAATAAACCTGTCGCCAGAGAACACCGAGTCCTGCCCATTTATTAAACAATGCAGAAACAGAACAGATCAGTCATTACAAATTGACAGACAAGATAGTCACCATAAAAAGGGCTGTTTATTTGTTTGAATGTACAGACAGATGAGACTCCTAGCGGTAACGGTGCAGCTGCAGGGTGTTGCGTCTCCTCCAGGCTGCACGGCGGGAGCCTCCGATGGTCAGGTGGAACTTGTGACCCTTGCCCAGGCCACGGCTCTTCTTTCCTGCAGATGTCAGACCACGCATCTCTCTGTGCTTGTGCACAGCCTTTGTGATCCATTGGGTGTCTGGGTTGCGTCTGATGGCCTTGTGGAAGGTGTCCACCAGAATCACCTCGAAGAACTTGTAGGTGGAGTCCTCACCCACCCAGTAGGAGCTCAGCACCCGGAGGCCTCCACAGTGACGGCCAGCACGCTCCTAGAAAACACAAAAGATTCAGCGTTGCAGACACGTATACACCAAGGCATTTCAAGCCTGAAGAACTTAGAGCGCAACGCTAGGCGTCAAATGAAAACATCGCCCCATTAAAATAGTTAAATCAGAATTCATTTTTATTCTACAGCTTCAAGGGCAATAGCACCAATTTCTTTTTTGACAGATGTTGTGATGAAGCTTAAGGACAGCTCAGCCGGTTTTAGCCTGCTCTATACAAGGAAGTGGAAAAAGGCTACTGATGGTACCAGACAAGATTCTGGATGTCAGACAACAATTTTCAGTTATATAAACTCCTCGGTTAAATTGAATATTAAAGAACAAACATTGTATAAATCTGCGTGTCTCATTGTCAATGGAGCAGCTAACCATGGTACAGCTGTATGACATCAAAGATTACTGATGCAACTGTCCACCAAGTCCATTATTTCTGGCCAAACACTATTTTAAATGGGTCGCAGAAATGGACTAGGAAAAGGAAACTCCCGAAATGGACTAGGAAAAAACAATACAGGTGACTGTCTTCACTTCTCCCAAACAAAACCTAAACGTGGAGCTGACCAGTCTCCATGCAAATGTTGATACAATTCACACCGGAAGTGATATTGGACGCAGGAGTGAACCTGGGCCTTCAACAAAATTAACCACACAGACAAAATTTTACAGGTTGTAACACCCCCCCCCCCCCCCCCCGAGTGAATATGTACTGAAGAGTCAGTGAACCTGGATAATGTTGGGCAAGTTGTCCATCCACCATCTTCCCCATCAGCCAGAGCTAAGGTAGCATTCACAAACTTGGGAAGCTGATTAATGGTGGATGGACAACTCAATTTCACATGCAATTGGCATCTGTAAATCTTGATATAAAGTGTGAGTGAAAAGTTTTGCAATGGCCTTCCAATATCATGCTGAACAACAGTATTGCCTACCACACCCTGTGTAAAAGCTTTGACATTGATTGATCTAATACTAGTGCCTTTTGTGTTTGTACTTTAGCTTAAAAGCCTTAATGACAGGACAACCAAGGTCACTGGGAAAGCAGCCAATATTGTTGCAACTATTATTCACCAGAGCAGAAATACAAAGTTGACGTGACATTAAAGGGGAATTCTGGTATTTTTAAACCTGGGCTCTATTTGTACAAATTCATCATTTATACCGCAAAATAGGTACAAAACGTTTTGGTAGATTTGCTCTGGTAGATCTCCTCAATCTGCAATCGCGAAACGGGCTGCTATGGCTGCAATGCAAGCATGCCGATCAAAATAAGTCTACTAAAAGTGCTTGTTTTTGCCACTGACTTATTCGTGTGTCTGACATTACGGAAAGAATCGCTACAGATATATTTTTTACCCAGAAACAGAAGTCTGGCTCAAGGAGAAGTCTCGCTCTGAAACCTGAAAGATGAGGTGAGTTGTTGCATGAAGAGATTAAACAAAGGTTTCTGGTTAAAAATCTGTCAATCTCTGTAGCGATCCTTTCTGTAACGTTGTCAGACACGGATAACAATCTGAGCTTGTCAGTGGCAAAAACAAGTACTTTTAGTGGACGTACTTTGATCGGCTCACTTGCCCCTGCGGATTACACTGCAGCCATATCAGCCTGTTTCCCGACTGCTGACTGAGGCGATAAACCGGAGCAATTCCAAAACGTTTTGTGCCTTTTTTTGGTATAAATGACAAATATGTACAAATAGAGCCCAGGTTTAAAAATACCGGAATTCCCCTTTAAGGGAACCGCAATGACAATTCCTTTTAACTTAATTTGTTAATGAGAACAGTCCAGAGTAGTGGTGGCCGATGGGCTTTGTTCCACTAAAATGAAGTTTCACTTCAGTTTTCACTTTAGGAAGTGACGTAAAATATATCCACTTGGACTTCATTTTAGTGGAACATGATTTATGATTTAAAAAATGATTTAAAAAAAAATTATGAGACCAATTTTATCACCTAAATATTTATATCTTTCCTTAAAAAAACATTAAAAAAAATAAATCCACAATTTGTCAATCTCCACATTTAAAACAGGTAACATATAGACCGGTCAGTTTCATTTTCAGCAATAAACAATTCAAGACCCAATTCACCGGAAACCTTGGTTCCCTGATGAAGCAGGAATTATCAGCTGCCTTAGCTGAGAAATTCCCCACAAAATCAATACGTCATTGCAACTTAACCCACATTGTTTCTTCGTAGTCATTTTAACTTTACGTCAGTATCTGACTACATGAGAAATAATCTTTGAGTCACTGCATCATTTTGCGTTGACACAGGAATAATTTGTCTAAATGCGCATTTCCCTTCCATTTAAGTAGAAACATCTGATAACAGCCCAAAATAACAGAGCCAAGCTCCAAAGACCCCAACTTGCACTCCATCCACAACCCTGTTCCAATTGGCCTGTAAACCCGAGGCAATGGGTAAATGTATATAATAATAATAATAATAATAATAATAATAATGCATTGGACTTATATAGCGCTTTTCTAAGTACCCAAAGACGCTTTACATGGAGGGCAGAACAAACAAAACAAAAAACATAAAAAAAGAGCAAACAAAACAAAAAGAAAACTACAGAAAGCTGTACGGCATGGAATGGAGGGAAGGGAGAGAAAGGGAACAGGGGTTAGCAGGAGAAAGCGAGTTTGAAGAGGTGGGTTTTGAGGGCTTGTTTGAACGATGGTAGGGTGGGAGCCTGACGGATGTGGATGGGGAGGGCGTTCCAGAGGGAGAGTGCAGCAACTGAAAAGGCCCTATACTATATATGTAGTATATACATACTTATTGGTAAATACAAAAATTGACAACGCAAGAAAGACTGACCGCCATATTATCCTCTAGCCTTAAAGCAGTAGCCTGTAACCGTGGAGATGAACGTACCTCAGCAGTGGACTGAAGGCTGCGTGCAAACTTGATCTGGTTGACGCCGTGATGAACTGGCTTGCCATAGGTAGCACCCTTGGGCACAGGACGTTTACGGCCTCCACGGCGCACACGGACACGGTAGACAACGTAGCCTGTATGAATCAGATCAAACCCCAAGTTCAGCCAATGACTGCATACCAAGGTTCAACCGATGTTGGGTTTTTGAAAGCTGATATTTTTGGATCTCAGACATTCAACATCTTTCAATTTAACAATGTTCATGCAAAAAAATAAGTATTCAGTGTTTGCCACAAAATGTAGTTCTTGTCAGGGTGGGAAACACCGCATTTAGACCATGGGACAGACTCAACTGAAAGAATTTAACATTACAATCAATTCAGGTTAGTATTCATCAATTCCAATATAAGACCAAACTATCATGGATGACACTTGCAGTTATCCGATGTTGAATAGAAGGCCAATGTTGGCCAAACTGCCCAACCAGCAAGCAAACCAATACACTGGTCTAACCCAGTCGCATGCCACGTACTGTACAATTATGTCCATTTTCTATTACAAACTTACGCTCAAGACATGTAACGATCAAAAATGACATATGTTAAGGCGTAAATGTAGGAGAACACACCCCCTGCCCAAGACTCACCCTGCTTGGCCTTGTAACCCAGCCGACGGGCCTTGTCGGGTCTGGTGGGTCTCGGAGCTCGGTGGAGGCTGGACAACTGGCGGTACTGCCAGCAACGGACACGGAGTAGGAAGCGCATCACATCGGATTGCTTCTTACGCCACAACTCCTGCATATACTTGTACGCTCCCATCTTGATTTATCTGAGGGAAGAGTAACATCAATCTTGTAAGCAATCACATATTTGATAGAGTTAGAGCTGTGACATGATTAACAGCCAAGGGTACCTTTGTTAGGACCACATGCAGTCAGCATTGGCGGCTCACGGTTAACAAGCAGAGCATTCAGGGCTGACTACCATTACTTTGATAGTATTTTGCAGCGGTTCTCAAACTTGCGCCTTCGTAACCTAGAAGTCTGCAGGTTTTCATACCAACCAAAGCAGCACACTGTGGCTGTAAGTGTGCCATTAAGTGAAATCAGCTGCTGCAGCGTTTTGATTGTGATGAAAACCTGCAGACTGTTTGCTCATAAGGGTACATGATTGAGACTCACGGTATTGCAGTACACTAGCCAAGAGATGAATGCACCCCTATTAGTTGTATCCTGTCTGACAGTCACTTGATTTCGCATGCAATCAGTCTCTAACGCTACAACTACATGGACATACTTTCTGTCGACCTATGAAGCTGTGTTAAGAAATAGGGCAGTGATTCGCCAACTTCACGCGTGCTCGGAAGCTGAGCTACTGACTAGGAACACAAGCTAGCATGCTATGTTAGACTCGCTAGCTGAGTAGCCAGTTACTCCCCACCTGACTAGTTAACTAAACGCAGAAATACAGACTAAATTATAAAACACACACACAATGGTATTCGAATGAAACAAAACATTTCAGAATACTTTGCCAGTGTGATACAAACGTCGAGGGGCTAACACGTTAAACCGATAGTGCTGGCCAGCAGCATCAATGGCTACCGAACCGACAGCACCTCAGCACCGATGAAGTTAAGGCTGTAATCACTAATATCAAGTGTAGAGTTTAAAAATAATTGCAGCGTATCGATAATCAGAACATCCTTAATTCGTGCCCTGGATCACATAAGCAGATGAGAAGCGTAAGATCTGATTTTAATGGATTGTGTTTGTACAATTGTATAGAAAAACTCGCTTACATGATGGCGTACCAACCGGAAAGAGAGAGAGAACGTACCCAGCATGCCTTATGAGAATGACAGTGACGCATTTCCTTTGGCGTGCTATTGGGAAATGTAGTACGATGCCACCTTGGTTTAAGATGCACTTCTTCTCATTGTTCTTACAGTCTGACTGTACTTTTGTGGTCAGTTCACACACACATAAACACAGATGTAGTATTTCATGTATTATATGCCTTAATATTTGGACCATATCAACGAACTATATTGTGCTGAATATCTTCACATTCCTACAGGTTTGTCAATGTGGTTGTCTGTTAGCTCATAATACGATGTGTGTATTGTTGTTTGATTCAACAGCCACGTTTTAATTCCAATAAAACTAAAAAGGACCTACATAATTTCACAACCTAAACATCATTAAACCTTGATACACGAGAGAAATTAAATGAAAATGAAAATGAAAAATTAAATGAAATGAGTAGCTTTGCAAAGACACTGGCATCTGCCACCTTTTCTGGTGCTTATAAAGACATCTGTGATAAACTAACATGGATCAAACGTGTATACTGATCCAATTAATGCCATGCTGACTACAGACATAAATGTGCAATGCTATTAATTGTAAAAAGTGTGTTGATTGTTTCGTTGTCCACCTGTCTGCATTTTCATATTTAATGATCATTTTAATATTCGATTAATTGATTGACAGTCGTTATATCATATAATTAAGAAAAGTGTTACAATTACAATATAACAACATATTTAACAAAGACATAACAAAACAAATAGTAAATATAAACAACAGCAATAATAATAATGAGAATAATTGTAGTCATCTACCATATATATATATGTATTATTATTATTATTATTGATTCCCCTCAGCTACTGCTGACATTGTACCCTCTGTGCTCTCTCCATGCCATCCCATGCCAAATATTGCTTATAATATAAATACATAATTAAACAATGATAATGATAATTATTAATATTATACAGTAATCTGTAAATTATATAACAAAACCATTGTATTATTATTATGCCACATGAACTCCTTCAGATACGCATGCGCAGTGAAGGGAGAACTCTTGTCAAAAAGCTACCAGGGAAGAATGGATGCTTCGGTTGTGATGCTACCATTGAAAACTTGATAGACAGCTATCTACCTGGATTAAGTAAGGGATTTTCACATTCAATTTCGTCCTAATGTATCAGTTTTTCATTTACAGTATGTTAGACTGTTACTGGTGTATCCATTACGCAGTTTGAGGTGCTAGCCCGTTAGCTAACATAAGCTAAACATAACACTGCTTCAAAATCAGATCAAGCGTTAGCCACAGTCAGCAGCATAGCGGGTCAGAGCCGCTTTTTTTCTATAGCGATATACTATAGGTTATTACAGTATCTCTAACATATGTCAGATGCAACTATGAACTATTTCCACGCTTTGTAGGCTCGAAATGGGAAAAGGCTGTAAAGTTGTGGTGTGTGGCCAGGCAGCAGTTGGGAAAACTGCCATCCTTGAACAGTTGCTGTACGGCAATCATGCTGTTGGTAAGTGGATGCTGCGGCTAATCAGTTTCCTTCCCCTACCATTGACTAGGTGGTGGCGGGGGGTGCCAAACCACCTAAAAGAAAGTCACCAGTCTGGGTGTCAGTGGAGAGTTTTAGTGTGCCGAGGTCATAGTTTACCACTTCATCACTGGTTAGCTCCAGGTGCTGTGTATTGTCTGACTTTGGTGTTTCTCAGGCTCTGAATCCAGTGAGACCCAGGAGGATGTGTACGTGGCCTCAGTGGAAACCGACCGCGGCGTGAAGGAGCAGCTGAGGCTGTATGACACCAGGGGCCTCCACGATGGACTAGACCTCCCCAAGCACTACTACTCGGTGGCCGACGGCTTCGTGCTCGTCTACAGTGTCGACAGCTTGGAGTCTTTCAAGAAGGTGGACGTTCTGAAGAAGGAAATAGACAAGTCCAGAGATAAGAAAGAGGTGCGGTTGGTTCTCCCCATCAACTCTATCTTCTGTGCTCTCTTATTTGGAGGGTCTGTCTTGAAACATTTTGAAAATAAATTCGACATACACCCAATACACCAAACATCACTTCAATTAACTTCAAACTGGTTGACCTGTCATTCCTGCAATCTTCTTTCAAGGTTTCAAAGGTTTATTTGTCACATAGACAGATAGATAGATAGTGATACAAAAGAATACACTGTGGAGGGCGGTAGCGAGAAGTGTAACCCAATAAAAGTTGAAAGGGGAGCTCGCACTCACAAATGGGGAAAAACCTTCTCAAACCAAGATGTCTAAATGCCAAGTTTCTAAGATTTTATTTCCATTTGTGAGCACGAGCTCCCCTTGCATCCAGGCCGCATTTCAAACCAGAGATGCAGTTTATTTCAATTCTAAAACTTGTAATCCTCTTGAAATAACAGCTGCTTGGTGGAATATATATGCTGAATTTACCAGAAGACTGTTATAATTCATAAACTATCCCAAGTCAACTTTTACAAGGTACGTAATGTTTGCCAAAAAGCGAGGCAACAATCCCCAAAACCACAAGACTTCAAAGGGATAGAGATTGATGCAATGCTGTGTCTGTTGTTTTGTAAGGTGACGGTCATCGTGCTGGGGAACAAGATGGACCTGCGGGAGCGTCGTCAGGTCGACCAGGAGGTGGCGCAGCAGTGGGCGCGGGGCGAGAAGGTGAAGCTGTGGGAGGTGAGCGTCACCGAGCGAAACTCCCTCATTGAGCCCTTCACCATGCTAACCAGCCGCCTCACCCAGCCTCAGAGCAAGTCGGCCTTTCCTCTGCCCGGACGCAAGAGCAAAGGCACCCCATCCAATGACATCTGAACCCCAACCCCCCTCCCTCCCTACACACCTTCAACCTCGTCATTCCGTTTGCCCTTATGCTGCATTCACGTCATATGGGAATAACCGTCTGACCGCCAGAATGACTTTAACTTGTTATAAGCGACGGCGGGGAAGTGTTTACGCTGTTCTAGCTTGTTTGAAGCTGTCAAAACGCAGTGGTTGACATTTTCTGTATGGGCTTTTTCACACACAAAAAGCCACCCTCAGGTACTCTCACACTATTGGATGTCATCAGTCTGTGGTGTTCAATACATTCCAGGAGTTGTTTTGTGATGAAGTTTTGTAATTTACCTTCATGGTGTAACCACGTTCCCTCAACTGGACTTTTTCAGTTACTTTCAAGGTTTTGTTTGGTGAATTTCAAGGACAGCCTGTCATGATCTTGTCAAGAAATCACAGTGAAATAATGTAATTTTTGAACTGCTGCTATATCAAAGCAAATATCCATCACAGGGTTTTCCTCAGGATCTGCGGTGTTGATCCAAGGAATGAGAGGTCCAGAGAGCTGAGGCAAGTTGATGAATTTGGATGCCAAATATTAAAATATTTTATTAAAATATAGCACCCAATTACTTTTATAAGTAATACAAAAATCAAGCTCTTTTGGATTTTGAAAGCCGGTGAGAAACTTTCTCGCGGTTGCGTTGCATTCTGGTCTATTGAGGCTGCCGTAGCTGGAGAAATTGGTGTCTCTTCTTTAATGGATTTCTCCCTGTATGGTTGTTGAATGTCTAGAAACAAACCCATGCTCCCTCAGCTCTCGAGGGGTTGATCTCAGAGACTTTGCTTAAGTTGTCAGAGGAATAGAGCAGCACTTAGGATGGCAGCGCTGATGTTAAAACAACCAAAAAGCTGATATAAACAGTATGTTAAAATGGGAAGCTCTTATCCCATAGGATGTGAATGCAGCATATTTCCTGGGCTTCTGGAGGACTGAGCTACTCTTTGTCCAAATCCATCTCAAGCGCCTTCAAAGTGAGAGGCATCGTACTATCTGAAGTATGGCCTGGCAGCAATAATGTTTACGGTACTGCCTCGACGTGTGATGTCCAATTTCATACTGTGTACACTCTTGTGTGGTCTTGCCTATAATCTCATAGGCTACGAGTTAAAACTCGTAGCCGTAGGCCTATCTAACATTAGAGGTGTCAGTGTTAGAGAAAATATTTTTTTATCTAATTTATTTTTGTCACTTTAACGAACCACATTCCTTGACTTTAAAATGGTAAAACAATGTTAAGAGTGAACTGTGCTGTTTAATGTGTCCTAGAGTAATAAAACTGAATGTGCTGCTAGTAGAACAGTTGGAATCATAGTGAGATCAAGACTTAATTTTAGGCTCTTTACTGGTATACAATAAGTTATTTAATCATGCGTCAATCTAAATTACGTTTTGTCCATTTCTTGTCCTCTGCTCTGTTGTAATGTTAATTGATATGCTAAAGGTTCTCGGTCTTAAGATGCACTGAATAAAATGTAGCCTCTTGATATTAAGCCACTCTTGTGACACCTTTCTTTTGGATATCCATCCTGCCACAATAACTGCCAGACAAGCATTATCTAAGAATGGAACCAAAGGCATCAGAAGTGATCAATCATATTAGGATGTTTCAGTTGGTCATGTTTAATTCTTAAGGGAAAAAACATAACAGATTTTCATCAGTACAGAACACAAATAAACCACATCCAAAATCCATCCATATCTAAACAAGTCTACATGTGTAAGACACCTTTTCAATTTACAGTTTTTTTTTTTTTTTTGAGGGGGGGGGGGGGGGGGCGGCGTACACCAACTGTAACTTTTAATACATGTGAAAATTTACATCAACATACTTGACTGGGAATCATGCTGTGACAGCTTTTCATCTAGCAGTTAAAATGTATTAATTTCCATCTTCAAGCACAAGCTAAAATTCAAGGAAAACACCTAATGCATTATTGCCAAATTTGATTATAATTGGGCCCATGATAACTTAAAAAATACAGTGAACAAAATTTCAGGAGTTAAGACAAATTCAAAAGATAAAAATCGACCCGTTGTCTCCGCTCCGTCACCTTCCACCATTCAGACCCGAACTCAAAATTGACCCAAGTCATCCAACCATCAGCTCCTAGCGATGGCGATTATGTGGCGTAGCGCTTGGTCCACTGTTTGGCTATCCTGTCGTGTTCTGGTCTGTTTGTTGTGTACTGTGTGGCGATGCTTCCAACCAGGGGGTCGGCTGTAAACGGGTGCCAAACATTTCATAATTAGAGGTCAAAAATCACATCACTTAGCACATTTGCTTAAGAAAATAAGGGATAATGTACAGGGAGCCAGTCATTGCAAAGTTACCTTGGAGCAATAATGCAATAATTATCCCACTTATTACTGGGCCCACTTATTGATTTAAAATGATTTCATTACAAGTTAAAGTAATTTGCATGGTTCCACCAAAAAATAGTCCAGCAGAACTGTAACCACTGGAATGTCAGTAGCTAGCATCTATGCTACACTGTAGCAGAACTGTAACCATAGAAACATCTGTAGCTAGCATCTACGCTACACTGTAGCAGACTGTAACCATAGAAACATCTGTAGCTAGCATCTACGCTACACTGTAACAGAACTGTAACCATAGAAACATCTGTAGCTAGTATGACGGCATGAATGTTTTACTTCATCTCAGAAAAAGACAAATTCCTATTTCTCAAAAGTATCAGTATCAGCCTTCAGAAACACATATTGGTCAAATGCTAGTTTCTAGTGTAAATATGCATAAAACATAACATAAAAACATTTGTACTTAACTGTAAAACCCCTTCAGGAAAATAAACCAGTTCTTACCAGAGTTTTGTGTGTGTGTGTGTGTGCGCGCGCGCGTGCGTGTGTGCGAGTGAGTGAGTGCGTGAGTGAGTGAGTGAGAGAGTGAGAGAGAAAGAGCCACCTCTCACCAGGGTTGCAGTCGGTGAGCAGGGAGCAGATGGACAGTAAGACTTTGGAGATGGTGAGGGCAGGACTCCAGTTATCCTTCAGGATGTCAAGGCAGATCACCCCCTGACTGTTGATGTTACAGTGGTAGATCCTCGTACGAAACGTCACCTGGAGACACACACCCACACAGGTGATCCATAGCCCCAGTATGTTTCATTCTTCCTTGTACAGAGAGAACATCACAACAAAATGTTCCCCTGCTTATTGGCTAGTACATATGTAATACAATATGACCAGATACCTTTCCTGAGTCACTAGTAAACACTCTTCAATTCGGCATACATCCAACCCACCTAGCAACACTTATTTCAATAAAGTTTAAGCTTTTAGAATAGGTTTGAGGGTTATTCCCATTCTTCCGTAAAAATTCACCATGGTGGCTGATGGCCAGTAGCAAGCAGTGTGAACCAATTCTAAAAGCTGGGATTTTATTTAAATACAGTGCTGCTGGAGAGGTTGGATGTATGCCAAATTAAGGAGTAGCACCTAACCGTGAGGAAAAGTTCTTATTTTATGGAGGTGTGTATGCTTACCACCAACAAGCAAGGCCAGATTTTTTCAGTTAGTTTGGTGTGCTGGTCCCTTACAACAGCACACCAAACCTATGAGGGCTAATTGATCCAATACTTAACTGGCCTGTGGCATTAGCTGATGTAAGAAGAAGGAGCTGCATGTATCATTTAGCTTTCTGTAGAGCAAGACCGCCCTCTAGTGGAAAATATGAAAACGACACTTATCCAGGACAACAAAAGGACTGGTGAAGCGCTTAATTTGAAACTGGTTTCACAGCATGCCGATAGCCATTTTGAATTTAGAGCGTCACCTTGGGTGGTTTGAAGGGGTAGTCTGGTGTGAAGGCGATGTCCAGGAAAAACACTCCTCCCTCATACACAGAGCCTGGAGGGCCCAGGATGGTTGACCTCCACTCATAGATGTTGTCTCCTTTAGGACCAGCACTGCATGGGCACAGAAGAAAAATTCACTTTGGATTAAGATCTATCTTTGAAACAGGTGTCTTTGAAGTAATAAAACCAGTCAGTCAGTCTCTTTCCTAACATCTAATCCCTCTCGGCTGTTCAATTATACTAGTTACATGACTGTGGGGCTATGGCTAGGGTCTGGCCCTACACCCCCATACCTCCAGGCCACAGTCCAGCCCTACACCCTATGCCTCCAGGTTATAGAGGCGTAGGACTGGACTATGGTCACAGGGATGTTGCACTGAGCTTTAGCCGACTTACTACTGGTTGCTTGTAATGTTGGTGATCTAGGAACTGAGGTCACCCTGGATAATAACATCAGCTAAAGGAGCAAAATGTTGAAATGTCTATTGGTAATGATAGTCATTATAATCTTTTACAGCCAATAACCATTCCCAGCATCTATTCCACATTATTTTACTGGCAACTCCTTGAACACCAAGTCTAATTGCAAAAGTGAGTCATAATGCCAACAGAGTAGGAAGCGTTAAAACGGAAAAGATCAACACCGTTAATTTGCTTGTGGAGATGAATGGGACAAGCACTAGCTTCAGAAGAGGCTTGATTCAAGAATAGTAACAATGTCGCCTGATGTTGTGTTTATGTCAGAGATGGTAGTTAGATAATTGATTGCTTGATAAAGCGCTCCATAATACACTTTTGTATTTGCCATTTCATCTGCCTTTTTAAAACTTTAAGCTGAGCTGTTGAAGCATAAAAATGAAAGATATTCTAATAAACACACTGCTAAACAATAATCAGTTATTAAGCTTCCAAGGAGAATTCATTACATGAGTCTGATGTTGGGCACCCAACCAGTTACTATGCTCAGTATTCCTGTAATAAGTAGCTTAATCTGCACGCTACTCCTGTACTGAGTAACTACATGGGTAGTAAATGTCAGACATTAATCTCATTTTCCAAAGTGGGCACTCCACTCTCATTTCTCTTCATCTAGACAGAAGGAAAGCAGAGAGAGAGAGAGAGGCCAAAGCACATAAAATGCCAGTCGCACAATCTAGGCTTCAGAGTCCGGATGACTGCCACAACATTTTGGTCCCTGTCATTTCTACGTGGTTCTATGGTTTTCTACCAAAACCATCCACCTGTCTGCAGTAGATCATTGGCTCCTGGCTACATAAGCTATATAAAGTTAATGATGATTTCATTTTCAAAGTGTATGAATCTAGAGGCCATATATTAAAAACCAACAGCAACTTTTTACTACTTACTCACTCAACATAGTGTATGCTAACATGTTAGCATGTAGCACCGGAGCCAGCGATCTACCAGGGATGCATGGATAACTTTGGTGCCAAAAAAACCCAGTCTGAGTTAATGTAACAGGCAAACTAAACCATCTCCATCCATCTCCAAGTATAGATAAATACCACATGTCCCCTACAGGAACGCGGTTCATTTACACTATGTTACCAGCATTCCTGCAGGGAGCCCAGGCTTGGGATGGGGCTGCTAATATGCAGGTTAGTGGTCACACCACAAAACCTCAGTCAGGACCTAATGCTATACCAGAAATAGATATTGTATCATTTCCTGCTGAATGAGCTGGGCTGAGGTTTCTTTTGCCTGACAACAGAGGCGTCTCAGATTCACGTCCAAGCCAGAGAAAGTCCACCCCATTGCAGACAAAGGCCACCCAGTACTTTCTGTGTAGCAATAATAACCCAAGCAATCACTGTTGTCATTCACTTCAATATCAGGGGGCTTTTTCTGCGACCTCTGTGTGTGGACAGACTGGAGAAGGATTGCTGGCATTTCAGCAGTTTTAAGCCTTTAACCTTTCAAACATTCACACTCCAGCACATCCACATTTCCTCCCAACTCCAAAACTGACTCCTGCAGAACAGCAGAGGACAACAGCAGACATACGTGCTCATCTCCGGCAGCCACTAGGAGTCTTAACATGCAGCTCTTAAATAGGAATAAAATCCACCTTAATTCACATTAACTCACATTAAAAAACAGCTATTGGTGATGTACCATGTCTGGGTGCCTTTTGTTGTACGGTGGTGGTGTATTTTTCTTATTCCTGCAAATAGTAGGCTATACACAGACAACATCATGTCACGCTGAGATATTTCCAGAGCAGCTATGTCAGGTTTTGCTGTCAGAGCTCTCTTTTAGACCCACTATTTTACACCAACTTAGCTTTTTCTTGACTGGAACTCACTTGCTCTCTCCACCAACACCACTGAATGCAACAGGTTCACACCCCTTATCAGGGGGTTGGTTCGACAGGCACTCTGGGAAATGTAGGAAATCACTAACTGAAGTAGACGAGGCAGGGTGAGGGAAAGTGGGTACACTTGATGGCATGTGCAGATGGTTTGGGCTGAAACCATTATCCAGACCTCTCCAGGTCAGCCTTGAGATCACTGGATGTACAAGGTGTTTTTTCAAAGGCTCACAGCAACCTTCAACTACATCTGAGATCAATTTTCCTCTTACCACCACGTCCTGGGAGATTCTTAACTATTCCATGAGTAGCAAGCTTCTTATTAACATTACGAACTGTGGAAACAGGAACACCAAGGTCTCTAGAGATGCCTTACAGCCTTGTGAACACTGATGTTTGGTGATTATATTTTTTCTGACATCTTATCTGCAGAACAGACTCTTTGAAATGGATAATTGGTTCATTTCTACCATGTGGGCACCCTGTAACCTGTCACAGATGAGTTGAATTAAACTGCAAATGAGAATCCATTTCCTCCAACAAAATTGATTTGAATTGTTCTAAAGGGTGCCCATAATCATGGCCCTGGCCACTTTTCAATTTTGAAACCATTAAAGATTTTTTTTGTTCTTATTGTTTGATCATGTGCTGTTGCAGATCAATAGAGGAAAATTTAAACAACTTTTTGTCTTCACACGTTTAATTATTTCAGAAGATATTGTACATTATCTACATAAAGGTGCCAAGGGTGCCTAACTAACTCCTGGAATAGCTTGAACATCACCGATTTATTATATTTATAGTGTAAGAGTATCCAAGAGTGGAATTTGCAACACAGACAAGTCCTGTTCAAAAACAGTCTGAGGCCGTTTGAAGGAAACAAGGTTGAAAAGCAATGCAGAGCTGGCTTGTATACCGCCAGAAAGCTAGGATGCTAGCCTGTTAAGTCTTCTACGTAGAAAGCTAGATTATCTCTCAGACAGCTCATCAAGATGAGTGACGAGTGTTGGGGCGTGAACTTGTCCAACTGAAGGAGGGGGGCTGGGCTAACAACACATTCCTGTCTCTTGGCAAAAAGTTGCATTTTGTAGCAGAAAAAAAAGAGGCTGCACTAATATAGTCCAAGTTCAAGCTGCTACAGCAACTGGAAACAAGCTGAAGAGGTGAGACTTGCACACTAGTGTTTAAGGGTGAAAAGCTTTATCAAGGATCATGCGAGAGTGAAAATGCATCTGATGTTTTTGTAACTATTCTCTGCATTGAGCGGCTTTTTTGTTTTATGGCACTTTCTTCTTCAACATTTTTTGTGATCTTGCCGTTCTTTTGTTTTTTTCCCCCTTAAATACTGTTGTGCGAGTCTCATCTCCTTCAGGGTGGATGTTAATATACACACTGCCATAATCACATACTGGGCTTCGGTTTCAAATCACCACTATCTGCTCGCGCTGGTTATTGTGATGACAAGTAGAAACACAGTGTAATGAGCTGTCTGATTGAGACATATAATGACTCCACTTCACTTGAGTGGCGAGGACACTCCATGACACCACACACACACACACACACACACACACGCACACGCACACGCACACGCACACGCACACGCACACACACACTTCACAGACAATTCACCAGCAAACTATGGATGATCCAGCTGAGGTTTTAAGAGGTGAAACCTTTATTTCCCCCCGCTCACTGTCCTACCCTGGCAGGTATAAGGCAAAGAAACCAGCAGGCAAACAAAAAACAAACAAACTCGAAACTCGGCTCTGCTTTCAGGGCTTTCCAAAGTAACAACGGTGTGCGGGCCAGCCACTTCCTCTCCGGGGAGGGAGGCTTTTTATAGATATGAAAAGGCTTTTTCAGAAAACCTCAGCAGTCTTGAACACGCAACGGTTCACACAGTAACACACTGCGATGATGTGTGAAGAGGCCACCGTAAAACATCAGCTCAGAGCACAATTAAACAAAGGAATCACATGCAGCTCAGATGGTTTCCAACAGGGCTGGCGGGCTCTACCTCAACACACAAAGACATACACACACACACTCATCTGGCTGTTGGCCAATCCCGTGGCTGTGTGATCAGAGGACAGTTAAAAAAAAAAGCAGTGTTTTCCTTACAGTATTAGCACTTAACATTAGGGTTTGATCAATTTAGCGATATTGGCCTTTTATTAAAAATCAGATATTAGGTGATCATGATGCAATTTGTTTGAATACATATTTATTGTAGAATTGATCAACACCACCCTGGTTGTCTATGGGAAGCCCTTAACCTGAATTGATTTTGATCAGGTACACAAGCATGCATGAAAATATTTTATTATCATAATCTAATAATTCATTCTTTTTTGGTTTTGTTTGTTTCATTCGCTTACTGACTTCCATAGCTTTCTATCAGTGCCTCCAATCAGTCAGACTTCAACAGAGACCATGTGCATACTGTATATGTAGAGACAGATTTACTACATTTCTATTTTTATATACTTCTTATACGCTTTCTTTTTATATACTAACTTTTTATATTGTTTGGCATGATGATGGTCAAATTTAAAGATATTGGCACCTTCAAGCCAAACAAATATCAGTATTGGCCTCCAGAAATCCACATTGGTAAAGTCCTACTTAAAACTAATTAACTTACTGTACATGGCCTCTCAACTTTCAATTACTGTCATGAGCCACGACCCCTGGAATGTCAGGAATCCAGGCTTGACGGCCGGACACCCGAAGGCAACATCTTGCGAGGGCCGATGGCGAGCGAGAGATTAAGGACACATGCCAGAGTGAGAGAGAGACTTAAGCGTTAGTGTCAGGAAGCAAGCAATAAATAAAAAGGTTGGTGTGTGGAGTCCACACTTCAGTGGCAATGAGGCTGTAGCAAAATAAAATGGGGCTCGCGCGGCATTTTGATCAATGACAGATGAAAGACTCTCCCATATACAGTAGTGCTCATAAAACAGTGTGCTTTGAGAGAGGCATTGATGATAATTAAAGGGGATGCTTAAAAAAGCCTTTATTCCTCAGTCAGTGCCCCATTTTGAGATGCAGGAGGCCCCAAACAAACCCAAGGGAACGGAGACGACGACCGACCGATCGATGTGTCATCCATTAAACAACATCTGCAAGGGGTAGCCGGCTGGCTCTATTCATATCCAAATGAGCAGATTCTGTGCTTGATGAACCACAGAAAACCTAAATGCAACTAAAAACAAAATCCCTTTCCCCCACGCCGTGCAGAGCAGAACCTTGGGTGTTTTCCACCAAGTCTCAGTGGAGGGGGGGTGTGAGAGAAAGGGCTTGTCTTCCATATGGGCTGAGATATTAGGCCACTTCATGTGTTCTTAACTGGTAAGAGGAATGATCAATGCAGGTGCACTGCACACAAGAGGGCTAAATTGCTTCGGTTTAAATTCATCGCAGAATTAATTCAAGTTGAGCAGCGCAGCAGTACCTAGGTATACTGGCCTACATAACGCTGTGCATGGGACACCTACTATCTCAGGATATCAATCCAGACAAAAACCGCCTCTGGATCAGGTTATCAGGATTAACAAGCAAAAACAAACCCCCTTGGTCAGATCTGTGACTCGTACACATTGAGGAGCTGTTGAATGAAGCAGCTGCTGGCAAGCCCTACGCTCCTCTGTGGCCGGGGTTCACCGGCTAAATGCTTGTTTTGGGACTTGGCTGCGTAACTTGTGGTTTAGAGCTCTCCGCCGTGCAATCAGCTCGCCTTCAAGGTCTAGACGACGACATCGTGACCCACTGTTCCCCGCTCCAGCTCCATCAGAAGCGCGCGCACGCACGCACACACACTTTACTGCCAACGTCAAACCCTGTCCTTGCTTTAAGATACCTTAACTGTTAGAAAGCGCTTTGTGTGTCTCTCTCTGCCTTCCCTCGGCACAACTCGCTCTCCAACTCCTCCCTGCTGACTGCCTCTTTTATCTGACAAGGGTGTGTAAATACGACTGTTTAAGCGATTGCAATTGCCAAACATGGCTCCGTCTCAATGACGCAAACCCTACAATTAGAGTAACCCCGGTATGTATAACAAACACCGTGACAGGGCTATGAGACGCACAATGTTTTGATATTCTATTCAAATCTTAGCCAAGAGATAAGCCTAACTTGGGGTTTCTATGAATAAAGGGATTCATTGTAAACCCTCTAACTGAAATAAGTCTAGACTGAAATGCTCCATACAACTACAACCATCTGCAGTTCTGCTTCCCAGTCTCTTATTACCTTGGTGTTTATTGACCTTTTATTGGTTAGACATGCAAAGCAGTGTGCTGTGAGTCGTTTCTATTTCTAGGAGAAGAGAGAGGGCTTTTTTCAGCTTAGAACCTTGCTGGAAAAATGTTTTCATACAATAAAGTGACCAAACCCGCCACCAACATACTCAGTGACTCATCATGACGCACCGGAAAAACCTAAAAAATTGAATTTGAAGGGACACTCACCTGCAGTTTGGCGGTGGGTCCAACGTGATGTCAGCCAATTCCTTCTGAATTCTGCGGAAGCAAATAAAAGCCATGTGTGAAACCGATCGAATAGCACTAATCCAAACACACAAGCACAGAGAGGACAGAGATGAGACCTTTTTCTCTGTCCAACTGAAACCTCCCGAGACTCTTCACATAACTCAATTTAAGAACTCCCATGAAAATAATACTTTTATTTCTCCCTTTTAAAACGTTGTCTCTTTTAATGTTGGAAACTAGTGAATCAAGACCCGGACTAATGGACCCATCACCCTCCAGTTTAGAGTTTGCCTTTCCCCTATCTTCTCCAATTCATTCTCTATGTACCGGGACATCAGTTTAACTTGACATGATCAGTAAGCGGGACAAAGTCCACGCTGGATTTTGGCTACAGGGAAAGACATTAGCAAAAAAAAGACTGAAGTAGAGACTGAACTCGGCATGGGAAGCACATATTTAGTGCTAATCCCCTTTTAAGCACTCATTGTAGCCAGTGATGCGGGAAATGAAAAGTTGTGTAAAGTGTCATCATCGTAAGGCAAAAAAACACCAACATGCACAAAATCAATTATCTTGTCAGAAAGGCATTCATTGATTCTTGTTATGCTTGTCTTTAAAGAGCCCGTTTCCATATAACCAACACTCATTTGGTTATATGAACATACTATGCATTTAGGTCATACATATTTGTCAGCCTGAAAAGATGGATAATCCTTAATCTGCAAATAAAATTGGTGGGTTTGCCCTTCACTACATCCTCGATTACAGCCCAGCAGTAAAGTAAATTAAGACACTTCCCCAGTAGTCTTTGTGGGCTTGCCAGACACCTTGAGAAGCTTACCTTTTCGCGCTGGTAGAGAGGAGTTTGGAGGTCTTGCTCATGCTGGCTTTGCTTTCTCGCTTCTTGGGGGTGTTTACGTCCTGCTGTTGCTGCTGCTGATGGTGATGAGTTGAGGATGAAGAGGAAGAAGAGCTGGTGCTGGCACGGGAATCCTCATCCGACATACCGAGCTTAAGAAAATGGGTTAAGGACATCAGATTTAACAAAAAAGGCACATAAGCTCCCGCCTACCTGCCTCTTGATAAATGCTGCAACTTACAACTAAGTTCCCTTCTCTCTTATCTGAAGAGAACGGTGCGTCGAACTCCGTTGGAGAATCTAGCAGTGTTGTTGCCTTGATTATCGGCAAAGGATTATAGCAGATATAACATGGCGTAAGACCTTGAGCGAATCTTTAGGTTTCACTCGTCAATTCGGCATACATCCAATAGACCAAGCAGCACTTATTTCAATACAATGTCAATTTGTAGAACGGGTTGCCTGTTATTCCCACGAGCGTCTTCTACCAAAATACACCGCGGTGTGCATTTGCTAGTGGGAACTAGTTCTAAAAGTGTGGATTGTTTTTACTTTAAGTGTTGTTTGGTGGTTCATTTACATGCCGAACGTACCAAAACATCCTAATGATTCGTGAAAGATCTTAAGTTATCTTATAGCAAGTGCGTACGCTTGCCAAAAAGCAAAACAACCTGACACTGCTGGATATGTAAATGGAGTTCGGCGTAGCGTTCTCACCATACTCGAGCGGAACGCATCGGGGATAGGCTGCAACTACGAATCCCTCGGCGCAGTCGGAGTCCATAAACACCGCCGTTGTTTTAACTGCCAGGCCTGGACTAGGCGATGAACCGGACAACCGGGTCCATCGGTTTAACTGGTCATCACGTGCATTTAATTGAGTCACTTATCGTGCTTATCGCTGGAGCATTTTTCTTCTTCCACAACACAGATGACTGACCTCGGCTAATGTTTGCACTCGGGCGTTATTTTTAGCCTTGTCGGGCTGCGACAAAGGAGCTCATTTGGTGAAATAGTTCGGCTAAAGGCCTAGTTATGCTAACACTGTAAAGCAATGCGTGGTCAAAGACGAGGTTTTCCTCTTGACTGACTTGAAGAGGTCCAAATGGAAAAGCAGAAATAAACCGACGGGGCGATGTCGCAGTCGACAGGGATCCCCGACACTTCACCTCAACAATTCACAGGCAAATGAAACTTTCACTTCAAGAAGTCGGCGAGGTGTCATCTCTAACTGTCGGAGAATTTCTAGCGCGCGGAACCCAAACTACTGGATGCAAAACGAACAGGACATGCCATTCACTTTAAATACATTCCTTGCGTTTTATATATCCGTCGACATGCTGGTCTCAGGCAGTCACAGGATGGACCGAGTCCTAAATTCCCCCCGACGGCAGCAAATACACATTTATGGTCTGAACATCCTCTAAGACACACAACCGGCATGAACTATGGCAATATTATTCGACACAATATAAATATTTCATATTTGATACCTTTCTTTGTGTGTGTGTATGTATGTGTGTGCCTCCGTCGCCTGGACGCACCAGTGTCAAGTCAGCGAGAATGAAGCGAAATAACACTTCCGGTCAACGTTTTAAAAATAAAAAACACACGAATTAAGAATTTGTTTAAGGAGGGAGGGAGGGAGGAATATGTAGTAAATGAAAATTATTAAGTGATGTTTTACCTAAAATGTTCTGTACACCCTAGTAGGGTTATACCGATATATTGGTTAGTCAATAGTGGACTTTTATAAAAAATAAAAAATCAGCCAATTAATGCCATCCACCTCCGATTTGATGTTTGTTTGAATCAAAATGTATTGTTGCATACTACACTGGTTGTCTATGAGAAGCCATTAACCTGAATTGATTTATGTGACGGTTTGATCAGATTCTAAACAAGTATGAATTGTATTACTATTATTAGTATTTAGGTTTCTGTGGAATGTTTTAGTGTCCCATAATCTCCATGTTGTTTGAGATGTTTTTCCCACTCAACAAAGAATACAATTCTGGAGGAAACTCTGAATGTTTGTGATTTTTTTTCTGGCATGAGAATGGTGAAATTTAAATATATTAAATGTGGGCCCTGGCCTTCAAGAACCAATCTCAGTGGAACCCTAACGCTTATTTGTTTCTTCTTCAAACCTGACACATTTTACTCCTTTATTTTGAAGGCTAAATGGTCTAGCTTCCGGTCTTATCGTGGTCAACAGTGGACGCTACCGCTGGACGCGTGCCTCCTCTCGCCGGAAGTGTTCGTCCAGCAGCAGACAGATGGAGGCTCCATCCTGAAATTTTAATTTGGATTTATCGTTTTTTTAAATATATTTATATGAATTGTAATTCCCAAGATTGTTGTGCAGTTTGGAACTTTCAATAAAAAAATAAAATAAAAAATAAAAAGACGGATGCCCAATCCAGGGCCAAATGGACAGCAGTTGATGGGACTAAAAAATACTTCCTTTTTCATTACTCATTCAAAAGTGTTAGTATTACTTAACTAAATAGAACGTTTTTGTCATTCTCTGCTCAAAAAGTAAAGTAATAAGACTTATTAATACTTAATACGTATTTTGTCTGCCATTAATCATCTAAGATAGCATAGTGTGTGCTAAGCTAATTATTAATTATGAAGGAAAATAACCAGGGAAGTTGAGTGAGAGCTATGATAGGCTATTATTCTGCTTGATAAAGTAGCTTGACATTTAAAAGGGGTTTTAGGTTAATCAACATTAAACTAAGTAGATTGCCACTAAAAGTCAACAGAAAGTGTTTGAGTTAGTCAGGAGACTGGTAGTGTAGACAGTTCTACAATTCAATGCTAAATCAACAACTCAAAAATCTTCCCATGCAGGTCCCTGTGGAACCATGGCACGGAAACATCTGTGAACCGCTGGCATCATGAGGCATCAACCATGCGTTATTTTTGGGATAATGTGTTGTTTGACGTAATTACCTGTTTGACATTTTGCCAGCACACACACACACACACACACACACACAAACAGTGTGATGAAGGCCATATCAAGAATACCAAATTATGCTGAGGGGGTCCTTCTTTATTTAAGAAACCCTGGCCTTTTCGAGAAGAACGACCTATTGTATGGAGGACCAAAACTGACTTAAGTATAAATAAATGAATTAATGTATGTGTGTATAAATAAACAAATAAATCAACTAATCAGTGTATATACATATATATATCAATAAATAAATAAAATAATGCATGAATGCAATAAATAAATAATGAAATCTGGTATGAATTTATATTTCTATTTATTTATTGTCTCATTCATTTATTTCTGTTTATATTTATTTCCCTATTTACTTATTTGTGTATTTATTTCCCTGAGAATTTAATTCTGTATTTCTAATTTCTAATTTCTGAATTCTATTTTTCTTTTTATCTATTTCTTTATAATAATAATTTTATATGCATTTCTGTATATATTATTTTCCCTATTTCTTTCTTTCTGTATTTCCCTGTCCCTATGATAATGAAGGGGCGGTCCATCAGAGCTGGTCATGGTGTTCCCTTACTCCCCTTACCGGCCACTACTCCCCCGGGAGCAGGGAAGTCCGCGGAGGAGTGGGCCAGACGCCGGCTTCCCAGTTCAGCTTGGTGAGAGAGGCTTGCATCGTGGATAACGGTGCGGTGATGGCGCTGTTCTCCCCCTGGAGAACCACGGTCTCTTCCCTGTCTGTCGTATCCCTGTTTAGGCACCACTGTAGCAAGCCCCCTAAAACCGGGGACGCAACAGACAGACTAAGGCAGGGTGGAGAGTTAACCAGTCAGAATGCCGCTTTGTTAATTACTGCACAATAAAACGACCTGATCTTGACGGCCGCTTTTCAGCGCAATCTCTCCCAGCAGGCTCACATCGGTCCTGGCAGGTCAGCTGCAGAGCATCAAAGCTCCCAGGCTTCCAGGATGGATACAAGGTCCAACCCCGACTGGACAGCTCATCCAGTTCTGCTCCCGGCTGCATCGTCCAGGAACAGGCTGGTCGCTGCTGCTGGTCTCGCTTGCTCTCCACTGAGCGAAGCCAGCACCGTTGCAAGCACCATGCTAGGCTAGCTAGCAACCCATGCTAGCCTAGCCTAGATCTACACACTCTGAGACAGATCAACCAATGGGAATAAGGGAAAACCATGACCCGCTCTAATGGACCGCCCTCTCATTATCATAGGGACAGGGAAATACAGAAATAAATAAATAGGGAAAAGAATACATACAGAAATGCATTTATAACGATATAAATAAGAACTACAGAATTAAATTATATGGGGAATAAATACACAAATAAGTTAAATAGGGAAATAAATATAAACAGAAATAAATGAATGAGACAATAAATAGGACAAAAAAATACAGAAATATACATTTATACCAGATTTCATCTATTTATTTATTACTGTGTGCATTCATGCATTATTTTATTTCTATATATATGTACACTGGTTGTTGATTTTATTTATTCATTTATTTATTTAAACATTAATTCATTTATTTAAGTCAGTTTTGGTCCTCCATATATTGATCACTGACAGGCAAAAATGTTACAGTATGTTGTGATTATCCATGCATCAGATGGCCACAAAAAGAGCCTAGACTGACGTTTCAGATGCCCTGAACAGTATTCCTCTTCTTCAGCAGCAGCAGGAGGAGGAGTGCACTACCCCTTGCTTGTCAACCATAATTAACTCTGCCGCTATTGCTCCACTTCGCTCCTAACCACAGCAGCGCTCGGTCTCGCATTCAGATCTGGTGTAAAAAGGGATCAACCAGCTTTGTTTTGTGGTGTTTTCCATTGTGGAGACGATAGTCTGTTGCAATACTGAAAGATTGTTTTACGTTTACGGATTCGCTACTTCCCTGAGTAGCAGCATGTGGCATAGGAGCCATTTGTTAGCATTCATTAATTCATTGTAGGGTTAAACCGATGTCGATTTTTGAAGGCCCATAATAATGCCAATATTTTTAGACCAAAACAAAACTTCTGAAGCAGCATTTAGGGCATCATGGGACACAAAAACTCTCCACTGAAACCCAGACTGATGAAATTTTTGTAGGTGGGATAGCAACCCCTTATGGCATAACTGATCATTTTCACCATCATATCATCATAGATCATTTATGTACAGAGTGAGCATCAATATGTTCTAAAGGATTTGGGTGCTTTTGGGGTTCATTTTTGGAGTGTCCACGTGCCCGTTAAGACTACTGGAGAGCTGCACCCAAGACATAAGTAGCTCTACAGTGAAGCAATTAACAAGATTTTGGTCAGAATTGATTGATATGATGGAAAAAGATAGAAAATAGTGCAAAATCGGCCCTAACCCCTGATCCTTTCATAGCAACGGCGTGATATAACTCACAACTTTCCTTTTCCCCCTGGTTGTGCAAACCCCATTCAATCTTTCATGTCCCGTGTTAGGGGTCCAGGTGCCGTTTTAAGACCCAGGATCCCTGCAACACATTAAAGGCCCGAGGGTTTGTCCAGATGTGGCGCACTGACGTTGCAGGGGGTGAACTTTGTGGTTTTGGAATGTAGTGTACTGAGGATTTCAGTTTACCGGTGGGAGCTGTGGACTGGGGGAATGGGATTTCAGAGCTGACGTTATGAGCCGTGCCATAAAGGGTAACACTTTTTTTTTTTTTTTTTAAATGAACGGGTTGAATATTTTACGGGGCAACTGTGTAGTTAATGACATGACAAATAGAATTTTCTAATGCTTGTCTGATGATATTAATCGCTTCTAATGGGATTCTAATCTGTTTATATTGCATCGCCATACATCAGGTAAAGATTTCAAATTTCATCTGTGTTCATGCTGAAGATATCAGAATATGTGACATGACATGGGTCTATCTGGAGAGTACTTTTGTATATTATATGTTCCCCAAACCTTTCCAAACTGTATTATGCAATTTCCAAATTGGAAATGACCACATTCTTTTTCCATCCATTTCCAGACTTTCCAGACCAGTTGTCCCATGAAGTATTCGACCCCCCCTGCAAATTGTACCAAAAAAACAATCCTACAAAAAAATGCCAAAACAGTGTCGGTTTTTGGGAAGAGATATCAAATGTCACCCTTATATGTCACCCAGGAGTCATTGTAGTTTTGAGGTTCTGGAGCATAGGAGCTGATGTGCTGTCAGTCAAGCAATGAGACGTCATTCACACATTTAGCAGTAACCACTCTCACTCTCACTCTCACTCTCACTCTCACTCTCACTCTCACTCTCACTCTCACTCTCACTCTCACTCTCACTCTCACTCTCACTCTCACTCTCACTCTCACTCTCACTCTCACTCACAGACTACGACAACCCCTGCCACATTACAGCCAGTGTTTAATTGAGTATTCAATGAGTATGTATTCTCACAAGGCAAATGTACAGCGAACTATCCACTACTGTAATACGTGCCAAAACCTTCCAGGACAGAAATAATAAGAGAAAATGTCCACTGCATGAACACGATCCTGCTGCCATGCACTAATATTGAAGATGAGCTCTAAAAGCAATAAAAAAATAAAATAAAAAATGCACTCGCTCAGGTATGACGGATGCATTTTTTCATGAAGCGATCACATGGAACGGGAATAGTACACGCGCACTTATAGAGAAAGATGACGAGGGTGGTGGCAATGTCATAAACAATGCAATAACAATAAAGAACAACAACATCGACGACAACAATAACAGTATTAAAGCTTTTCATGACCATATCAACATTCAGTGTATTGGAAAATACAATCCCAATAGACTCTTTGTATAAAAAAGAAGCTTTTCAAGTCAGCATGGAACAAATAACAGTTTGTTTCTCAGAGAACGGAAGGGGAGATGAAAGGGCTGGGAGGGTTCCAGGTTTGGGTGCGCTTCCATAGATTTTGGAGAGGAGGGGGTGGGGTGTCAGAGGGGTGTGTGAGTGTGTGTGTGGGGGGAGTCTTGGGGTCCTATAGAGGTTGGGCTGGTCTATGTGGCGTAGCGCTTGGTCCACTGTTTGGCTATCCTGTCGTGTTCGGCTCTGTTGGTCAGGTACTGTGTGGCGATGCTTCCAACCAGGGGGTCGGCTGTAAAGAGACAGAATAAACAATGAACTCAGTGAGAAAGAGTGTGAGAAATCAAAGTATTTACAGGTTGTTTATTGTAGGGTTAGGCCGATGTATATATATATATAAGCAAGTCAGTGTCGTCCACCTCTCATATGATGCATTTTGATTACATATTTATTGTAGAATAGTCTATGGGAAGCCCTTAACCTGAATTTATTCTCATGTGACATTTTTATTGAATTCCATTTCATGACAAGAATACAATTATGGGGGAACACTGAATATATTTCTGGGAAGAATTTTTTTTCTTGAGGTTTTTAAAAAAGGTTTTTATTGAGTACCGGCAGAATATCTACTTCAATCCAAAAATATTGATTTCCAGGGTTTCCTGCAATGATTTATAGTCAACAAAATAAATACCCCTGCTCCACCTTGACTGTAAAAACCTAAACTCTTTTATTTTTTATTATTTTTAAAATTACTATTATTTTTTTAGTTTATTTTTAAAAAGCACAGCGTCCAACTGCCATCTGCTCCATCTGTTGGCCAAAAGCAACTTTGTCATCAATGAGGAGCAGAGTATTTAGGGAGCATCCAAGGCCCCAGAAAGGCTTACGACCAATGTCAGTACCGACGTCGCTTTTGTAAAAGTTGCAGTGCCACAGCTGACCAGTAGGTAGTGTAGTAAGGACTCTTTCCGCATAGGCCGCCATTGTAAAATCAATAGCTGAACTTGAATTTACGTAGGTCTATACCAGTTATAGAGTTCATAAATCATAGAAAATGTAGAATCAAGAATTTCTGTCACGTAGGTCCTCAGGCTAGCCATATTATGGGGCAAATACCCATAATACCTGTACGTAGACCACTGGGGCTTGACGTAGATAAGCGTGGCTTTGGACATGATGACTGCAAAACACCCAATCAAGTCCCAATCAGATGAAATTATACCAGTAAAATGAGGAAATCAGCTGCTGAGTAGGTAGTGTTAGCTAACAAATAATGACCAAATGGAACAACCTCATATTTCTAATTAAAGGTTGAAGACCTAAGGATGAACATCTGGCCAAATAAGTTAAGTCATTTAGTTTATTCAAAGTTATTGTTAGTGATCAGGAGCTAGCTAATGCTAGCCAGCTAGCAAGCTAGCGAGCTAAGATCTGGCTTTATCCACAATATCAACATCAATCTGTAATGATGAGTGCTGATGATAGTGGCTTGCTGACATATGTGGCTTTTTGAAAGATTGATTAATTGAATCTGTGGGCCTGCAGCCTGCAGAGTGAATGCTAATGTGAACACGGTCAGTGATCACAGGGTTCATATCAAGCCACCAATATTGGCTTCAAGTTGATGATGTTCTTAGCAGTTGCTGTACCATTAGAACTCTCAATGGTACAGCAATTCAAGCCCTCTGTATTATTTTTATGTACAGTGGTGGCCAAAATTGTTAGAACACCTGACAGATCTGAAAATATTGACCTTTTCTTGCCTCCAAAACATGATTTCATTTCATAATGTTCATGAAACATGTAGATGGTTACTCTGAGCACAACAAATATCAGATGAAGTGAGTCCTACTGTTTTTATCCACTTTTAACTTTAATATTTGGTATGTCCACCTTTTGCAGCAATTCAAAATAATCACAAAGCTGTGTCCTAAGACTCTTGCATCACCATCAATTTAACCACGATCACACCTGACAATGATTACACAAGTAATTTGGCTTCTTCTGTGAAGGAACATGATTGTGTGACATTGACAGTGAAATAGGCCTAGCTTGTTTTTTGTAAGGAAAATGACATAAATCTCCATATGATGGCTCTATTCTATGGTTTATAGAGCATAATGATGACTTTGTATATATTTCATTCGTTTTATGGGTATTTTAATGGCCAATTGAACAAACAACTGAAACCTCTTAAATGTATGCCAAGTGTTCTAATAATTTTGGCCACCACTGTACATCTGTATTATTATGACAGTATTGCTATTGGTGTTGTCTTATTTCTGTTCTGCTGAGCCAGCAGTGCAGCCTTGCTTTTGTAGCTGTTGGTTAATATGATTGTTTTGTTGTGTTTATTTCACAGCACTTTGTTAAGAAGTGATATTTGAGTTGATGTTATTACTGATCAACAGTCAAGTCAGTGTTGCCTAGCTGCATCATGACAGTCCTCCTTGTAGTTAAATGACTGATCCAACTCTGCCATGAATAAAAAAGGCTACGGGTTATACTAACACTGAGTTGTAATTCTCTTGCTTTTGATCAGAAATGGATTCTGCAAGACAGAGAGATTTAGATCATGGTGGAAACTTACAGCAGTAGAATTAAGATTTTAAGGTAGGATCTATATCAAGTGTATTACTGGTACTACACACACAGAAATCTTCATTTATAACCACTAATAAGTATTTCTAATGCGTAGCCTAATTATTTTCTCATGGACCTGCAGTTTTTGACTGTGTGGTCCTGCTCTTCCTGATTTTTTGATCTTTTACAGTTGTTGGACATAGGTTGGGGCATAATGAATCGTAAAACATCTGGATCATTATGAGAAATAGCAAGCAAAACAGACTTGACTCACGTCAATGGGCAGGGCCCGGTTGACTGTGTCTATATATAGTGGGCGCATCACATCATGTGAGTCAAGTTAATTGTTACGACATTAGCGCAATCAGAATACCCGGTCTAAAATGTTGTCAGTTAGCCACATTAGCAAGTAAGATTACCTCACATTATTTCTTTCATACCACTACAAACCATGAGTGAGAGTTGTCAAATACAACAACAACAAAAAAACAGAAATGGCAGATAGGGTTAAAAAACACTAGGTTGTGCATATTATTTATTTATTTAGTTTATTCCTAAATTTGAACCCCTTTCCTCCAACACACACACACACTGCTACCACCTTGACTAGCAAACTTCCTGCGGGAAACCCAATTATCAGTAGCGGCCCTTAAAAACCTGTATTAGCCTGACCCCAATTTATGTATTATTTATTAGGATATACACTGTGTTATACAAGCAGCTGTGTGGTTTAACATCCAATATATCAAAGTCTGAGATGGTCAAAAAAAAAAAAGAAAAAAAAACTCCGACCAACCACCATGGCTCATCAGCATGCATGGAGAATTTTATTGCAACTGCTGAAAACCACCGAAAAACCGTAAGTCAAACAAATGGAAGTCTATCATTCGTGTGGCTTGAAGTGGGAGTTGTATCGTCTGACATACAGCAGCAGCAGCAGACACTTTTATTGACGCCGTAGTGAAATGTCTGAGCTGCTGTAAATCAGAGGTGATCATAACGGGCTCCGCCAGTAATAAGGGCCGGCTCGGTGACGGCGCTGTCACGTCTGTTGATACACCGCGCACGTCCGGTCAGTCAACACCAACCATTATGAATTCCCGCTGGCTTCTCTATCGATTTCGCTGCTGCTCAACTTGCGGCTCCCACTTCTTGTTGTGCTGTTTGTCAATTTCTCACCGAGGTGACAGAGAGAGAGAGAGAGAGAGAGAGAGAGAGAGAGAGAGAGAGAGAGAGAGAGAGAGAAACAAATTCCCTGAGCATCGTATATACTTTGCTCGGGTTCAGGCTATCCCGCTGCGAGGCTAGGCCTGCTGACTGAGCAGATGTGACGAGGTTGGCTGAGCAAGCAGCAGAAACACCCTCCACACGGATCCCTATTAGGGTTTGACCGATATCGGTTTTTGAAGGGCGATGCCAATATTTTGCCGACAACTGATATTTTGGGCCGAAATGTTGATGCCTTTCATGAATTCCTATGGCATGTTGTCATACATGGAAGTAGCAGTATATGACTTACATAGCTTTGTCCAATACTCAATTCTGATTGGCCAATGAAAACAGCCTTGATTCACATTGTTGGGACTTACATTGCAAAAATGACTGGCTCACTGTACATTATCCCTCACTTAATCCATTGTAAATTTAGACCAATGAGGGTTTTCGAAGGCAGATACCAATACCAATCTTTTTAGATTGAAGCTGCTGACAAACGATATTTCATGCCGATAATATCTTTACATTTGACCATTCTGAAGCAGCTTTAGTCCATCATGGAACACTAAAACTGGAAAACCATACTAATGTAGCCTGATTCTGTAGGTGGGTTAGCAGCTGCTTGGTCGGAGGTATTAATCTTCTATAGCGCCATGATACAGGGTTCAACGAGGCACGATAGCAAGGAATGATGAACTGTCATTCCATCCTCTTCCCTTTAATGAGCTATATACCAATGATATCCTCCTACGCCTTCAGGAGGGAAGGAAGGATATTTTTTTTAGGATATTTTAGATCCAGGGCTCACATTCAGCGCTCAAGGCCCGGGTTTGAAAAACTTTCAGCAGCGGTGAAAATGTAGCGATCGGACCGCGACTGCGATGAGGCAAGAGAGAGAAAGAGAGACAAAGTGAGTGGGGGGTGGGGGGCGATCAAATCCCAATTGTATTCCACTTTAAAAGGATTCGGCTCATTTCATCAGACCCGAGATCTGAAAATGTTACTCCGGCTGCGAGGGAGGACAGAGACGGAGAGGAAGGAGCTATTCTCATTTTCGCCCACGGAGAGAGGATCTCTGCTGCTACGTTTATCAAAGACCAATCTCCGCAGAGAGGACACAAGCTCATCATCAAAGGTCTTCACAATCAGCGCCAACCCCCCTTCCCCCACCCCTTCTTTCACCATCTCATTCCCCACTATTCACATCTGAAATCACCTGTCATTCTTTTGCCCTTTTAAGTCCTATTTTTAATCTCTTTCTCGCCCTTCCTATCCCAGCTCGCTTGCTCTGAACCTCATTGCTCTGATATTCAACAGGTTTTTTTTCCAATGTTAACAGCTGCTTTTACCACCTCGGTTGAACACTGTACCAGCAGACGTTAAGTGCGTTTGTATCTGAGGACCAGTCGAACTGAAAAAAACCCCCAACTGGCTTAACTGGTTCATAAAAGATAAAAGATGGGCCGGATTCCCTGTTCTGCCAGTGGCAATATTTACTAGGCTGGTAAACGGCACCTAAATGGAACTGAACAGCTTTAAAAATGTTTTCTCCATGAACGTTGTCAGCTGTTTACAGGATTACGTTTAGCCAGGCAGTCCTCGTCAATTATTGATTGAACTGCAATGAAGAGAGCGGGAAAGCCCAGGCTCGCAGTTTAAGGCACAACATAAACGGATGAATGCGAGCAGTAACAGTTTACTGCAATCACTCGTACAATTACACCAGTCCTCTACTATCAGCCACTGGGAGCTGCCCAGTACAACCGCAGTCTGAGCAGTTGGGAGTTAGGTACCTCGTAGATGTTGAAGGATGGAAGAGCATTGTGTCCTTGAGCAAGGCACTTAACCCCTAACAGTAAGAATGCTGTGGTTGTACTGGTCAGCTCTCAGTGTGAATGTGTGGAACTGTGCGAATGTGAAGCAGATTACAGTAAACTTTTACTTTGTAATGTTACTCATTATTCAGTAACAGTGTGTGAACATTTTCCCAGCCTATCAGGGGATTCAAACCAGAAATCTTCTGATCACAAGGGTTGCTTCTCTAACCTCTAGGCTAATTTGACTGTTCTGCAGTTATGAGAAAAAGTTTGTGAACCCTTTTGAACAGCCTGCATTCCTGCATAAATGGCTCCTAAAATATAGTCTGATCTTTATCTAAGTCATAACAATAGATAACACAATGTGATTTAACAAATAACATACAAAAATATGTTACTTTTACATGTGTTTACTGAACATTAAAACATTAACAGCCTAAGCTGGAAAAAGTATGTGAACCTCTAGTATAATGACTTATATGAAAGGTGGCAATTGAAGTCAGGTGATCCAATCAATGAGATGACGTTCAGGTCTGGGTTAGAGATGTCCTATCATATAAAACCCCTCATAGTTTGGTGACCAACAGAGTCTAATCTACAAAAAGATCTGTTGAAGTGGAATGCCCTGGTTAAAAGAAAGTTCAGGGGATCCACCTCCACAGAAGAGTTGTTAAGGCTGGAAAAGGCTACAGAAGCATTTCCAAAGACTTGGGCCTCCATTAGTCAACAGTCAGACAGATTGTATACAAATTGAGAAAATTCAGTGCCATTGCTACTCTCTAGTAGTGGGCATCCAGCAAATATCAAGAGCACGCCACATAATGCATCTCAGGTTCTGCAGGCATCTAGAACTACTAACTTCCATGAATCCACAATAAGAGACACACTAGACAAGAGTGGTGACACCAAGGCTTAGACCACTGCTCTCTACAAAAAACATTGCTGCCTGTCTCAAGTTTACCAAAGACAAACTGGATCTTCCACAAAGCTACTGGAACAATGATCTGTGGACAGATGAGACACAAATTGAACTTTTTGGCAAAAGGGCACAACACTATGTTTGACGAAGACAAAACACAAAACAGCAAAACCTCATCCCAACCATGAAGCATGGTGGAAGGAGTATCATGGTTTGGGGCTTTGTTGCCTCAGGGCCTGGACAGCTTCAATCATTGAGGGAACAATGAATTGAAAATAGTATCAGGAAATTCTACAGGAGAATATCTGGGTACCGGTCCATGATCTGAGGAGGTTGGGTCATGCAGCATGACAATGACCCCAAACACAAAAGCAAATCTACAACAGAATGGCTTAAAAAGAAAAATACACATTACAGAATGAGGTCAGAGTCCTGACCTTAATCCTACTGAAATGTTGTGGCATGACCTGAAGCAACCCGTTCATGCAAAACATCCCAAAAATATCAATGAACTGAAACAGTTCTGTAAGGAGGAATGGTCCAAAATACCTCCTAACCGTTATGCAGGTCTGATCAGACCTGCTCAACCAACCAATCAGGAAACGTTTGGTTAAAGTTATTGCTGCCACAGGTTCCACCAGTTACTAAATCTCATGGTTCACAACAGAGTTTTCAGAAGCATCAGTAGCGGAGTCACAAGGACTGATAAAAGTAATGCATGGCAAGAAATGATTAATGCTGTCAATGCTGTTTCAGCAGAAACACACCTGCCCTCAACCCCATCGAACACCTTTGGGAGGAGTTCCCACAGACACACTCCAAAAGCTTGTGGAAAGCCTTCCCAGAAGCTGTTGTAAGTCCATATTAATGCCCATGGTTTTAGAATGGGATGTCCAGCAAGCTCATATAGGTGTAATGGTCAGTGACTTTTGGCCATATCGTGAATGAAATTGTATTTGTAAAGCGGTCAGTCCATGTGAGCAACCCACTACAAGTTGGATAATCTTCTATTGTTATGAATGAGGACAATTCGGCAAATACGCCAAAAGGCCACTGAAAAGTTTTGTTGTTAATGAGGTTTGGTTCTACTGTAATTGATTTTTCATAAAGGCATAAAGGCATTCTAAGAGCCTTCCCGCATGTTTCCAAACACACAAAGAAATTCCCGAATGTTTCCAAACACACGTAGGTTTTGATTGTACCAACGAACAAATTCAGATACGAACAAAATGATGAATCAGATGTTGAATCTGATGAATCTATGTTCTTAGAAACATTCGTACGAACGCTTTACGATCAAATCTGATCTTACGTACATTCCGTGAATGAGGCCCATTGTGTGTATCTATGTGTGTAATCTATTTTTATGACTTTTATGAAGATCAGACAATATTTTAAGAGCCTTTTATAGAGGACTGCAGGTGATTCAGAAGGGTTCACAAACTTTTGAAATAGACATAATGGACATGCCAGTCATCCTGTCACAGCAAAAAAGGGGCATGGATGTAACAAGAAGAGGTTTGTGTGTGTGTGAGAAAGAGCCACCTCTCACCAGGGTTGCAGTCGGTGAGCAGGGAGCAGATGGACAGTAAGACCTTGGAGATGGTGAGGGCAGGACTCCAGTTATCCTTCAGGATGTCAAGGCAGATCACCCCCTGACTGTTGATGTTACAGTGGTAGATCCTCGTACGAAACGTCACCTGGAAGGACATGAGAATGGTGAGAGTTAGGGTTAGATCAATATGGGTTTTCGAAAGTTGATAGTGTTGAATTAAATGTTTAACGATGGTCTAAATGCTGTTTCACCCTGACAAGAATAAAATTCTGGGGGAAGCAATGAATACTTTAATTTGTCATGAAAATGGTCCATTTAAAGATATTGAATATCGGGACAAAATTGGGCAGTTTTAAACCAGAAATATCAGCATTGGCCTTCAGAAACACAAATCAGTTGAACCCTAGTACTTATAATACTTTTCCATAGTTTAATACACAAGTCAATATACTGGTATTATAAGGCCATTGTGAAAGTGTTAATCAGCAGCAAATGTCCGGCTCCCATTCTTTCTACTGTCCTCAGCCAACAACATTCACGGTGTTCAGACAGCAGGCAAAGCTGACTCCCACATTGTAATTTACAAGTGACCAGATCAGATTTGTGTGTTTAGACAGTATAATCATGTGTCAGTACGACATTGGTTGTCATAGCAAGGACGCAGCAAGGATGCATGCTAAAGGGGTGCTAGTCAACCAGTAAAAAGGAAGTTCTGATGTTGCTTATTCCAGCTGTTTTCATGACAGATGTTTCTGGTCACGGTGCAGAGCGCTACAACATGATGTCAAAACACCTGAAGTCCAGTCTGAGTGATCAGACTGAGCTGCATTTTCAGAGATGTGATCTGAATCGCTTTTCAAACCACCATCAAATGTGCTTTAAATTTGATCGCATTCCATGAGTTTCTTTTTGCTGTCCAGACTTTTTAAAAATGGCCAACTCGTATTGGATATGAGAGAAGATTTTGGATCGAGGTGCGTGTTTGAACGTAGCTGTATACTGCGCTGTGTATGCAGTATATAGGTGATCTCACCAGCCCCCGTGGATCTGAGCCTTTGTGAATGGTGATGTGAATGTCCTGACAGCGGGGCGCCGGGCACTCAGCAGAGCCAAACATCAGGACAAGAAACACAACATCATTAGGGAGTGACCTCTGACCTCTGGGCTTCCTCAATACCAGGGGCCTCTGAACAGGATTGACGGTCCAGGCATGCTAGCTCCTTCTCGGTCTCTCTCTACATCTCCCATTTACTTTGTGATTGTAGCTCATCCTTGCTTCCTTCCTTCCTTCCTTCCGCTACCTCGTTTACCCTCCCATTAACTCCCCCACCCTCCCTTCACATTTCTTTCTAATGAGAAACAAACAACCTATACGCGAGCAAGCCGAGCCCTCCCTCCCAGCATTCCACGCTGGTGTTATTGAGATGCGGGGTGACTCGTAACAGGGGGACAGAGCAATAAATGGGATGCTTCCTATTATATAAAAGGATTTCCAGAGATGTGACAAGGAAGGCAGCCACAGTGATGGATGGTGACTGGTTGAGCAGAGGTCTTGTGTACGAGTCTACTCTGTTAATACATCTCCACTGAGACGGGTTAGCCATGCATAGCCTGTGTGGTCTCGTTAACAGGCTGTAATCCCATCATGGCTGATGCTAATCGATTATGATACTGCCGCCGAGTAACAAAAGCTATGGGTCTGTATTAAGGTTTCACCCCTCCGCCTCTCAACACACTCCTCAGTCGAATGACAAATGACAAATACATATAGCCGTTTTCAGAGTATCTGCAGGTTTCGGAAAGCCAGATTAGCCAATATAAAGAAACAAAGCTGGAAAAAAACTATTTCTGATTGAACATAGCTAATAAAAGTTGTGAAACTATAAATAGACAGTATGAGAAAAAGGACACCAGGAATTGTACTACTAATGCATTATTATAATTATGTATTCATCTAATAATAATAACTGACATTTCAATAAACAGTCACTTTGGAGAAAGGGAATGAAAAGCATCTGAATTGATTCAGACAGTTATGTGGCAATATAGTCATCACAACATATTTTTATCAATTCGACAGTTTGGATTAAATGCAGAAAAGTATTGAATATTATTGAATATAAGTCTGAGCACAACTATACAGTGCCTTATGGCTCATTGAACAGCCTATTTCAGAAGTTTCAAAAGGAGAATTAGGCCACGTGGAGTTAGTATGCAGTGAAATTTAGTCTTAAAAAAGCCATAAGGAACTCAGAGTTGATGGATAATGTGAGAAAAAGGAGTCTAATCTCTCCTCCTGCTGAGCAGGTCCTTGTGTGTTCTAGGGTCAGACTGATACTGGGCTTTTATTAAAAATCGAATATCGGCCAGTCGTTGTCGTCCACCTCTGATAGGATGGAGGTTTTTCCCTGACCAGCTAGTGAACATGTTTTTATTATTATTAGTCCAAGCACCGCAGGCGCTGAAACATTATTGCTTTTATTAGGATCTTCTTCGTCGTTTTCTGCCTTAAAACAATCTGTACCTCAGAGATCCTAAGTCCCAGAGCCACCAAATTTGGTAGACAGATTTCAAATCTCCCCCACTACTCAGGCAAAAAATACACCATTCAAACCAGATCATGGCACTATAATGAGCAATTTGACATTTTGGCCAATAACTCCTAAACCACAAGCCCTAGAATCAAATTGCACATCCATTACACATACTGGTCTTCATTTCCACCATCATAATTTTTCTGCCATTTAGAATTTGATGCGAAACCTATTTTTCCACTATTTCTCCTGTAAAATTGATCTAATCTCAACAAAACGTTGCACTCATCATATATGGACTTCCTGGATTACTACTATTACCCAGAGTTGGAAATCTGTTTAGCTGTGGTGCACAAACAAAGTTGACGGTGAAGATGCGCAAACTAGTTTTGTATCGTTCCTATATGTATACTTTCTATATGCTTGATGGTAGAGCAACCAAACTTCAGATTCGTATTTGGGATGGACCACAAAGTGTGTCAGACCACAATTGGTCACGCTCTATAACGCCACCATCAGGCCAACCTTGCAATAGCAACTTAAAAAAAATAAAAAGATTCTACTATTAAGTAAACCCAATTTCCACCAAATTTTACACACAGCATATTTCAACTGCCTAGATCATCTTTGTATCGCACATCTTTGATACTTGTGACCACTGGGCTTTGACGCACAAAAGAAGGGATGGATAATTCAGTTTCACTGAAATGTTCTGAATCAAGCTTATATTATCACTGTCGAATTTACCCCATGGGCTTGGACCCCATTAATGGCCGCTTGCAGCTATATTTATTTCAGATGGCTGACCAGAGAAATCATTGCAATGGGGTTTTTGGAGGATTTTACTCAACAGCTTCAGGGATGTCGGTCTGTAAAACCTGCAATGAAACCTGCCTCACCCTGCCTTAAGGAGGGTGACTAAAAGAACCATTAGTATGGCTTTCAGAGTTTGTCAATGCTGTTTCAGAGGCTTTTCCATACATGCGGATACATTTTAACGTGAACACTGAATACAAAAGTTTGGCATGAAAATGGTAAAATTGAAAGATATCAAATATCAAAACAAAATATCGGCACAAAATATCAACTATCAGCAGATTCCATCCGGCCCTTAAAGCCCCTTATCATCCAACGCCAGTGAGTAGCCAGTGTTGTGAGCAGCTGCAGTCGTCAGATTGGTGGCTGGAAAAACATGCCAGCAGGAGGCCAAGCTTTAAGAGGAGCTCTGTTTCCCCTCAATCTCGACAGCCAGGATGGAGGGAGAGTTGGCTGGTGAGGAGGGAAGGAGATGGGCAGACAGCGGCCACATCCTGGACAGACAGGACACTCTAAAAGCCTGGCTTTCTCACCGGTCCTTTCTGCACACTGGACTGGAGACCAGAGAGCCGAGGCTGCAACACCATTCTCTGTCCCTGCAGGAATTTAGGTTTTTACGACCCTAATAATTGATGCAATATTTGCATGAATTATTCTGATGAAATGGCCACATCATGCATTATTACACTATTTTGTTGTTGCACAAAACGATCAATTCTATGTCAACAAACTATGTCTAGCTCGGTCGTCTTCTCCTACAACCAATGACTCAGCAGTGGAGCTTTATAGAGGGAGGAGATGGAGGAGGATTTAGACGACAATGAGATGAAGTGTTATTCACCCTACAGGTTTAAGAGGTTGAGTCACTTTGTTTTTCATTTAACCTGCACTACAGGGAGCCGAAGTTGACGTCATTTCCACCCGCCTCTGGTTCACTAAATAACAGATTATGTAATACAAACAAAATACTAACCGTACGGTTCTGCTTCTGAAATATGTTACGGACCAAAGTATATTTGTATATTTATTCCTCGGCCTGATTTTGGTGGAATTCAATCGAGTCAGATTAAACATATTTACGCTACCACACTACACTACCCAGCATCCGTTCGATACAAACAAGGCACGTCTGAGTTTGAAATGATGTAAAAATGTAGCGGGGAACTTTCCATGACAAGTTAACATGTCGGTGACAATCGCTCATTTGAAGTAGTGTGTAGTGTAGAACACATCAAGACATCACCAAGCTTAATAGTGAACCTACTTGCTGATGTTGTGCTATGGTCTTTGGCTAGTGGACACAGTTACCCACCAGAAAATCTTTTTGTATGCTCCATATGGTGAAGAGAGCTCACAGTCTTGTTCCCAAGCCCCCCAAAAGTTACAAAATGTGTACATCTCGTAATTGCTGATGTAACTGTGGATGCTGCAAAATGATTTTGAACCACATCTACTGTTTTGTATCAGATATAAGACGTGTCCCCCCCATCAATGGAAAATCACTCTATCGGCTAGGAAAAAACGGGTTTGTGGTCTTTGGTCAACTTCCGCTTCAGCGCCCTATTAGTTTCCATTTATCCTAAGCACACTGTTTACCAGAAGAACACAAAGTCTACCTAAAATGTGAAAAACAAACAAATAAAACAGTTTTATGATCAATTCAAATTGACTGATTGCTTGGAATCCATTCTTTATAAAATAAAAACACCAGTAAAATAAGCGCCAAATGTTTGTCCTTGGTTTTTAACCTTGAACCCATGCTTTATCTGTTCAGAAAATAAAAAAGGGTGAGCATTAAAATGTTTCAAGTGGTTTATGCGATGTGCAGTTTGCTTATTAACACAAGAAGTGATAATATATGACTATTTCTTCATAGAAGGTAGTTATAAAAATAGTTTCTCTTTAGTGCCACTTGAGTATCATTTTTTCCTTGACCTGCAAAAGACAACATAAGTTTAAAAAAAAAAACAAGCATTTTTGTTCTAATAATCACAAAAACTGTAAAACCCTGCAGTGCCAGATTCGCTGTACAACATAGTGGGACTGACTGTTGTTGCTGTATACTTCCCCATCGCCACCTCTGTGTTATTTCAACCATAATCCTCAAACATGTTACCCACAGAAAGCCAAATACCTCTCTTTCCCTGCATGTTCACAGTCCAAATGAAGACAGGGCAAATATGGAAAATACCCTAAAATATTTTTCTTTTTTTATTTAATGTTTGTTTCTAAATAGGTTTACAATACGGTAATACGATACGGTTTAGCCAGAGTATTTTAGACATGAAACCAAAACCAAAGACAAAATCAGAAGCACGACTAAAACCGAGGGAGGCGGCAACCGCTGTCAGTCAGAGTCTACTGTGTAAATACTGACACATACTTGCATCAGCAGAAAACACCTACCCCCCACCCCCACATACACACACACACTCGAAAACAGTTGAAAGCAAGTCAAATGCTGCGTACCAGCATACAGATAATAGGTGGACAAGATAACTGAAACACTTAACACATGATTATCAAGTAGCTAGTAAGTAGTAAGGAAGAACAGAACAGCTCCAGTCCTCCTTGTCCTGCTGTCATCCTGCATCCTGAACTGTCTGCTAGGATACTTGACCTTTTTCTCAAGGAGGAAAGCCTCTAGGTCTTTGAGGGATGAAGGAGGAGGAACTCTACTTCTAAAAGGTTCAATGATGTTTAGATCTGGTGATGGGGAGGCCACGGAAGGAGTTTGACTGAATCCTGCTGTTCATGAAACCACTCTTGAATTAGTTTAGCAGTGTGTCATCTTGATGGGAACATCGTGTGGGAACAGTGTTTGCACCTCGAGTCTGGTTACATGAAATGATGAAATGTATGCGATGGAGTGTACGGAATGATGGCCAAAACGACTGGGCTCACTGGAGTCGGGTGCAAGGTCGTGCGCAGCCTGAAATTTGAAACAACGTGGATGGGAGCCACAGTGCCTCCGTCCTGGATTGGCTGAACAAAGTAGAACTGGAATTATTGGCCAATTCCAAAAATATTGGTGGGCAGGGAGGGAAGGATTAAGCTCACGTTGTTCTACAAATTCGTCTGCACTGATCATTTTCGGAAGGAGGACTGTGGCAACTGGATTCAAAACAGTTGGATTTACTAGTAATTTGATGTTTCTGAAAATGTTGCCTTGCTTATCAACAAAAGGTCCATACATTACATTTTTTATATTATAAAATATATAATAAAATTGGTTTGCCCATGTTCCCCTAAATCTTCCTCCACTAAAACACACCACAGCGAGCAAGGTGAACCAAGTCTAAAAGCTGAGATTGTAGTGATATAAATAGCTGCTTTTGTGAATCATTTATATCCTGAATTTTCCAGGAGACCCTTTATGCTATATAGTTCCAAGGCAGGACTCACCTTGGGTGGTTTGAAGGGGTAGTCTGGTGTGAAGGCGATGTCCAGGAAAAACACTCCTCCCTCATACACAGAGCCTGGAGGGCCCAGGATGGTTGACCTCCACTCATAGATGTTGTCTCCTTTAGGACCAGCACTGCATTGGCAAAGCAAAGGAAAGGGAAAAAAAAGAAAGAAAGGGGAACAAATTCAATCAACAGAAGCTGTTTAGGGAGGAAAACACGCTCTAACCATATAACTCAATCCCCTACCCAGCAACAAGGGATGAACAAATCTGTGTGTGATTATCATCCGTCAAATCAGCCACACAAAAGATACTCTGGTTTAAATTGTTATTCATTAGCAGATTAGGTTAAACGAACAAAGACAACATCTGTAACCGGTAGAAATCAGAAGAGTTTGATCAATGTCATTTGGATGGCTGATCTGCTTGTGATGTGCATGCAAAGACGAGCACGCACGCACACGCACACGGACACGCACACAGACACAGGAAGGCGCTGAGCAGCAGCAGCTCTATTTCCTCACTGTTCATCAGTGTTTCACTGTTGGGCAGCTGGCTGCTGCCGAGCTCCATTGTTACCTTCATTCTTGCCACACTCACATACACACAAACACACACACACGCACACGCACGCACGCATGCACGCACAGCGGCGGGAAAGAGAGGCACTAATCCAATTCCATTTTCAATTGGAATAAGGCCAGATGCCCCTATCGTTTTCTTGTATTACTTTTACTTTCATCACTTACATAGAGAGACAGAATGAGAGATGGGGAGAGAGAGAGAGAGAGAGAGAGAGAGAGAGAGAGAGAGAGAGAGAGAGAGAGAGAGAGAGAGAGAGAGAGAGAGAGAGAGAGAGAGAGAGAGAGAGAGAGAGAGAGAGAGAGAGAGAGAGAGAGAGAGAGAGAGAGATGTAAGGTGAGAGCATCAGTGGAGTTGTTCATGTGAAGCAGCAGCCTGTTGTAAAGCATTAGGCCTCCGTAGACCTATTTCATGTCTGTGTGTGTTTAGGCACAGTGAGGAATTGGTATTGTGGGACTGGGCTTTGGCGAGGACGGCGATGTGTTCTCCTGGACGGATAAAAATAGTCCAGAGAGCCGCGGTGTGCCGGGCCAAAGGGGAACAAGTCGGCCAGTAAATCGCTCTGTCCAGTGCGCGGCTCGGGGCCCGGCATGACTCAGTGGTCAACAGGAAATCTATGTTTGTGGGTCAAACAGTCTATCAGAATGAGACTGTAGTGTGTTGAGCTTCGTTATGAACGATGAGACTATTTAGTCAATTCTAACAATTGACAACTATTGAAGTTATTCTTCGTAATTAATATCTTATCAATTAACACTCTTGGGGCACCACCAGTTTACACTGGAATAGTCTCTTTATAAGGATATCAGTCTAATAATCAAAAGAAGTGAGCTCTAGATTACAGTGATTTTCTACCTTCATGTCCAGGATATATCAATGACACACAAAGACCAGTTCTTTATAAATGCAAAGATTTTATTAATTATGCAAATAAAACCAATAAAATGAATAAATGTATACTAAACTAAAACAGATAATGGCAGTAAAACGGACAAATAAAGTAGGAAGTAAAACAGTGGCAGAGTATATATCAAACAAGAATGGCACATGAGATTGGGATCACAGATGGCAAAGCAGTTGGCACAGACAAGACGACCTGAGCTGTAATGCGTCTACTAGCAATATCGTGACAACAGCGCAAGATGGCTTGGAGGACAGCTGACCGTTTCCGAGAGACTTGGGACCAAAGGAAAGGGGACAGCGAAGAGTGGAGAAAGAGAGAGAGAAACGTGGATTCTAACCTCACTTTCACAGTTCAACACTGCCTTGGCATCACCCGTGCATCAACAAGAAAGTTGGTTACCGTCTGGTTAGCAGGGTGTCAGCTGCGTCCTCGTCTCCGTGGTAACCGTTGCGCAGTCGCAGTAGCCAGGTAAACACACGCACGTGTTGGGCGGGGCCGGTCGATTTCAGGAGGGCCGATGTGGAGAGCGGTCCGGGGCCGTGGTTCGTCAGGGTAGTCGTGCCAACAGTTCACCTCAGTGAAGATAGAGGAAAGGGTCGATGTGTTGGCACACGTCGTTCAGGTAGCGGAGTAGCGGAGCGGCGTGGCTTCTGATTTAGTTGCGTAGTCTTCTGGATCAGGTTGGGTGAATTCGAGCAGGCGCCTTGTCGATATTCACCGTAGAGCTGATCTGGTAGTTGAGCTTGGAGAAGAGCTTGGAGCCAGGTTCAAACTTAGCTTCAGGACGTTTCTTGGTTTGTGAGAGAGTTCGTGGGAGAACTCGTGGTAGGAAGAGATCAGAGAAGAGAGAAAGAGCCAAGGGCTCAGCAGGCTTTATAGTAAATCAGGCAAATGGGTGTTCCCTCCATTTGCATGCATTCAGATTTATGGCCTGGGTTTCAGTGATTAGCATTCGCCAAAACTGCTTTTCCACCTAGGTTTGAAAACATGGTTTTTCTTGTCCCCTTTTGGGATACAAGTGACATATCTAATCACCTTAACACAAATGTGTCAGTATGATACCAAACATGACCGTCTTACCACAAAACACTGGCGCGCACACCAAACATCTTAATAACGCATGCTGTGTGCTTTGACTAAACAAGATAATACATTGGGAAGTAGGGTACATCATCTGCCACAGGATGTGTTATTCAAATCTACTAAGACATATAAAGAAAGTCCATTTTTGCTGCACATTCCAGGGTTTCTTTGTTCTCTTAGTGTAACTCACTCATTGATAAGGTTGAGTGCAACTTACTCGGCACTTATCAATGACCCCCGGTGCCACGTGGTCTAACCGGCCCTGGAAAGTGTTACTTTTAGCAGTTTTATGGCGAGAGCCCCCTTGGATGAGAGGGGGGGGTTCCTTGGGACTCTCACGAGTTCGGCAGGGGTCCTGACCTTATCACGAGGCCTTGGGAGGGGAATGTGTTAGTCTTTGTCTTGTCGTTGTGCATCCTGTCTCGTGAGAGAGGAAGAGTGAGGAAGACGATGTCTCCTGCATCCACTACAAGACATTACAAATAGGGTTAGACAGATATATGGGGCTGATACTGGCCTTTTATTAAACATTGGATATGGTCCAATCAGTGCTGCCCATCGCTGATATGATGGATACGATGTAGAGTTGATCAATACTACACTGGTTTAACCTGAATTGATTTTAATGCCACATTTCTCAGATTCCATACAAGCATGCATGTTTTATCATCCTGGGTTTCAATGGAGAGTTTTAGTGTCCCGTGATGCTCTCAGATGCTTTCCACCCCACTGAGAATAAAACTTAAAGATATACATTTCCTACAAGCAGGTTCAATCCACAAAATACCACTGTCATCTTGAAACCCCCATATCAGTCAAACCCTATTGCAAGGTAGACATTTCAAATAGCCCTCTAGGCCTCTTATGGTTGGCCAACCGGTGATTTTTCTCCCCCCCAAGTTCCCACAATAACTGTGCAGCATCTGGATCTGCTTAGAGCTCTGCCAGCTCTTTTTTTCTGTTCCCCCAGCCTGGCATAAACCGTACTGTATTCTGACAGCAGGACAGGCTGGTATCCAATGGAGACAGATCTATGTTTTTAATCACCTGCCCTGTCAGTGTGATGGAGGAAGCAGACCTCCCTGACACCAGATCTGTTTGATGGTGTAACAGAAGGAACATAAACGTTCACCTCAAGGGAACCTCTCATTTATCCAGCAACACTGCTTCACAGTCATGCAGTTACACAGCAGCTTCACTGCAGCAGCCAGGGGTTTAGTGCCTTGCTCAAGTGAACCTTGACAGTAGTTGTTGAGGAAAGGGGGGGGGGGGGGGGTGACCCTCATTCACCTTCCCCCCGCCTGCATTTTCCCTGCTAATCCGGGGATTCGAACCTTCGGATCACAAACCAGCTCCCTCAAACTCCCTGTCTTTATCTCGGCCGTTCAGCTGCCAAGGAGTGGTTTCTGGAAGTCTATCGGACTGGGATCTGCACTGGGCTATGTACTGGGATCTCTTATCCGTACCAATAATTCAAGACAGGGGGTTCATAATGACGGCTGAATGATGATGATGGAGCCCAGCGATTTCCCACGGTGTCGATTTCCACACAGTAAGCCATTAATAATGAGTGTGGAGCACTAAGAGGTTCCCGCTGGAGAAGCACTATAATACAGACGAGGCTCTTTCTGGAATCCCTGAACTCCCTTCTGACGGTGTTTCTGCCTGGGAGTGACCACTGAAAACAACTAACTGATCACATCAGGGGTGCAAGATAGAGCTTATTCCCTCATTTTTATTCATCCAAGAGCACAAGATACAAGACACAATTTAATAAAATAGATATTTTTAAGGCGTGTTCTCGGTGTAGCTTATGTAGCTTCAAAGTGATTTCGTTTACTTGCCATAATTGTAAGTAAGTGGGGCTGCAGCAGAGAAGAGCATCTCCTCCCTACTCATTGACACATTGTGGATTCCCTTATTTGCACAAATGGTGTGAGGTATCAACACGGGTGGGAAATCAAACAGGAAGTGATGAATAGTGAAATCCAAAAGTGTCTCCTAAACAGCAGCTAGCGCGTGCTCCATCCTGAAGAAAGCGAGACTCACCACCTCTTCATCACCTCCACCTCCACCACAGACTAAGACATTTAGTTTCCTGATGTTAGCCTGCTAACATTTGCACACCTTTAATAGATCATGTATACATAATAGGGGTGAATACTTTGTAATAGACTCCTGGGCTCCATATTTCTCTTCTCTTACTATAGACCGCTTTGTAACCCCACCACCACCACCATCCTAACACCTTCCTACCACCACCCAACCCTTCACCCACGCCTCCCTCCCTCCCACCTCTTTTGTAGCACTTCCTGAAAACTATTTTTACTCACGCAGGGTACACACACTTATGGCAACATAAAAAAAAAAAAACTTTCACTGCTGGCTGCGGAGGTTTGAGAATGGTGCGTTTCCTTTGCTGGGGCTGCAGGGATGAGCTCAGTCGGAACTGAGAAACTGAAAAGCAGTACCCATAACTTCTGAAGACAGCTCGTTAGGGCAACAAATGATTCTGAAACCACGCCACACAAATTCAGCATGTGTTGAATGCTCCAGTCTACATCAGCGTTAAAACAGATTACTTTTATTTCAAGCGCTCGGGGAAAGTTGACTGAGTTCTGTGCTCGTTTCCAGATGCCCTTTCACGTTCTTACAGTTCCACACAATCACACTGGCAGCTGCCCAGTACACCCACAGTATACCCAGTACAACCATTCTTCTACTGGTGGCCACTGAGCAGTGCCTTGCTCAAGGGCAACTTGACAGTAGATGTTGAGGGAGGGGACAGTGGTTCTCATCCATATTTTCCTAGCTTCTGGGGATTTGAACCAACAAATTCAGACCTCACAGACAATATGAACATTTTTAAACAAGCTTATGAGTAAATCATTGTTTTATAAGGCATGCTAGGAGTGACGGTTGATTTCTACCAATCAAAAAAAAAGAAAAAAGACAGCTGATTGGCCCTGCCCTGGCACACCTGAGCCTCATTTTGACTGGGATTGGTGGAAATAAATGCTTTCTGAGAGGTTTAGAAATTTGAAAAGGGTGACACTGGAGGATTGTCTCGAACACAGCTGATGAAGGTCGAAACATTCTTGTGGTGGAGCAAATCTTTATGGTGGAGCAAGAATGTTGGGGCTGCTTTGAGATTTATGTTTCAATCCTTGGTCTGCACCAGGGAAAGAGGTGGATTTACTTTACATACTTTTTAAATTTTACATTTAAAGTCCCTAAATTTGGATATTTTAATGACAGATCTGTCTGCAGATACCCAGGCAGATGCAAAAAGCTTTGGTAGCAGTTTGCAGCGGAGATGGACTTACAGTTGTGGTGGCATCCCACACAAAAGATGACAGAGGATTTATATGCACGTTAACACCATTACATCAACCCCTGTTTGGAGACCAACTCACACCTCAGGCCCTTTATGACCTGCACAATGCCAGCCAAGGCTCTGCGTGGCACGGGAGCTGCACAGTGGATTATAGCACAAGCGAGAGAAAGGATATGAGGGAGATGAGAGAGAATACAGGCCAAAAAGAAAAGAACAAGGAAGCGGGAAAGGAAATGTCAGGAGTTTGAAGAGTTGAAAAGGAGAAATAGGGAGAAACAGTAGCTAGGTTGCCATCCAAGTATTTTTATGCAAACTCTGATGGTATAGATGACAAACTCTGAGGAATCATAATGTATCAAATTACAGAAGCTGAAAGGAAATTTTAAGAAAATGTCACTAATGTTTTATGGAGGGGAAAAGTTGTTAATTTTGCTAATGCTATTAAAATATCAGTTCACCACGACCTCTCGGAAATGATGCATGTGCTGTTTCTCTCATGTATGAGGTGCCTTTCACGGTAGTATGAACATGAGTTGGTGCATTAGAATATTGCCACGTGCATTTCAGATAGCATGAAATATGGCCAACATTAGCTGACACCAAAGAACAATGACAACTTGCCCAATACTAATCAATTCCTGAAAGACTTTCCATTTTTCTTGTGGATGCGTTTCTTTCTGACATTCAGGAAGCTCATTTATTCACTTCAACCCGGCTGATGGAAACACTTTTTTTTTTGTTTGCGACAAAAATTCACTTGAAAGTTGGATGGAAACTTGCCTACTGAGAAAGAGAGAAAAATTAGAGCGAAAGAGAGAGAGAAAGACGAAGGCTTTGTCAGCTCTATCCTGAGTCAGTCAGCTGGGACAGACTCCAGTTCTCTGAAGCCAGAATAATAAACAACGTTTTAAAACCTCTCTCCCCATGTAAAGGCCATGTTCCACTGCCGCACCATGCGGTGGAGGGGGGCACAAACAAGCCAGTTTGCAGTTTAAACAGAGTGCTCAAACAAGAAGGACTTTAAGGACAAACAGATGAGCAAGTGTACTCTGCTTCATCATCCTCCATTCCTCTTCATCATCCCCATTCTCCTCTGTCTGCCAAACAAACAACGAGCCTGTGAACCGGGACCGGAGCAACATACATATGTAACAGGATGATAATGGGCCTCCATCGCTCATCCTTTTCAAAACATGGGTGAGGGCGAATCTCCCCGAGGACACACTTTGCTTCCTCCTTATCTTCATCTCTCGATCTGCGCTCCAACACACAACCTGGTTTGCGCCACTGCAGCAAAACACTGATTCGTTATGAGGGACATCAAAGTGCATGGTCTATTTCACATTACTGATAATGAGACCAGAGTGCCTGTCAGATTTGGCCAAGAAAATACACTAGGACGTAAATTAAACACACTGCTGAGAACAAGACAAGCATTTTGATTAAACTAAGCTTAGATCAATATATGGGGACAATATTGGCTCACCCCTGATATGATGGATATGATGCAGTTTGACTGATTGATCGATCAAAACTGGTTGACTATGGGAAGCCCTTCACTTGAACTGATTATAATGCTACATTTTGATGAGATTCCTCACAAGTGTGCAGGAATAGGTTTTATCATTATTGTTATTATTAATCATCATCATCAATGGAAAGTTTTAGCATCCAATGGTCTAAATGCTGTTTCAGAGGCTTTTCCATGCTGACAACAAAATTCTGGAGGAAAACACTCAATACTAGGCATGAAACGATGCTGTAAGATACTGAACATTGGCACAAAATATCAGCAGCTTCAGTCTAAAAAACAATATTGGTATCGGCCTCCAAAAAGCCATATAAGCGGAACCCCCGATAAAACCACGATCCGAGCAGCTTAGAGCAGCTTTCTCTTTCTCAAGCAGCATCTTTGTGACCTCTGCAGAGAAAATAGCATCATTCATCAGTTTGCGCTGTGGGCGTATCAATGGTTGTGTTAGCTAATCAATCCACCTAATGAGTCTGAGTGACAGAGAGGAGTCCTGGCTGCCCATCTCCATCAGCAAATAATCTAACAGTAACATACCAACAGTTCTCAACCTGGGGAGTAGGGAGACGATTTAGGCTTGGTTGTGAGAACATTCATGACGTGAAAAACAGATTTCCATCGTAAGGAAATGTTATGATGTGTTTTGTCTTTGTGATGAATTCCTTTTAAAAAAAAACCAAAACATTATTTTGTACCACCGTTCTGCAGATTTATGCCTGCAACAAGAGACTGCGAGAAGGCACTGCTTCATTTTTAGGGGTTATGAGCTGAAGGGGTTGAAAACTATAAACGTCTATAAACCACAAAATAAAAAAGGATGGCCATGATAATGTTGACTGCAACCATTTTTCCCTGTCATTTGGTATATAGAGTGAAAATCAAAAGTCTAAACAACCTTTCAAATGTTCTAGTATTCATTTCCCATTCAATCTGACTTTTGTTTCTCTTTCATTTGGATCTATTAACCAGCAAAATCAAGGTAAAAACAAAATACTTTTTTTTCTGGCAATGTATTAAAAATGGAAATGGTGTGTAGAATTCCGCTGTACTTACTAAGCAAAGAGACATGATGCTTGATATCATAATTACAAGATCTGAAATCTAAAAAAGTACACAATTATATTGTGTTCTATACAACACCAGAAAATGGTTATTTAAGCTTGCACAGGGTCCTTGCAGAACCCTTTTTGTTGCTGTACAGAACCCTTTTAGAAAGATTCTCTATAGTATCGTGCTCAAATGGTTCCACATAGGACTTTTATTTTGTTATGCTGTAAAGAACCCTTTAAGAATGCATGGATTGTTCCAAATCAGCAGTATCAGTAAAGTAACTTCATCAGAACCACACTGAGGTCTCTATTCTGATTTACCAGTTTTTTATTAAAGGATATTTTGTCAGGTTCACACCAAGTGGTTTGTTCTTACTGTTCAGCTCATTTGGCCAGGTGATAACAATAATATACCTGCACTGAGACAATAACTCTGTATGACTTGTTTACAAGCCCTGGCGCAAAAATGCAACAAAGAAAACATTTCCAGTGTGGTTCAGATCAAAGAAATCAAACAGTAGGTAGGTGTGATCATCATTTACTGTTCAGAAAAGACTGTCACCAGACTTCAAGACCCCCTGTAACCACCCACCCTGATGGGAAAATCTCTTCAATAATCCCAGGCAGAGGTGATTCATACAGACAGATAGTCATGCAGGCAAAGGCAGACATTCAGTTAAACCAACAGACTGGGTGGCAAAAAAATAAAAAATAAAATCAGACAGACAGACATCCATAAATGATGAGATCCAAAAAGACAAGACAGGAGGACACCAAAGTGTTATCCGCAGTTCCTGTTCGCTACAGAAAAAGACAGGCCTGAAAAAGACAAGAGAGCAGAGGATGACACTCGGCCAGCAGACAGGCTGTGGCAGCATTACCATTTACTTACATTCCAGCATGGATGGCTAATCCCTCCCATTTCCAGATTACAGACTAACTGCATTAAAAGATGACTGAATGATACAGCACTGCCTTGCTGACATCCTCATTTCAGTAGCCAATCCTGGTTTCATGAACCTTCACTGTGACATTCCAGCCAGCTGATCAGTGCGGAGTCACCTGGGATAAAGTTTTACATATGTTTTTATTCAATGCAGCGTGAAGCCACCAGCGCTTGGATTGGCTCCTGTTCTCAGGGTAAACCCTCAGCCATAGACAATCACTCAGTCACTTGAGGCTTTGACCAATTCAAACACATCTCATCAAAGAAAGCTCATCTGCTCCCGGGTATTGACGGACAACCATCAACTGGTTATAGCAGGTTTTATTGAGCTATAAATGTCCAGGGGCTGTTTACTGTTTGAGGGAGTGGGGGCATCATTAGTGAACATTAACAAGCACCGTTATATCAATTCTCTGGATAAAGTATAGGCTCAAGGTCTCAGGGAATAATCCACTGTAAAAAGGCTCCCAAAAGAGGTGAAATGCTTAAATCCCCCAGAGAGAAAAGCTCTTTTGATTCCTTTGTTGCTTTGGCTAAAAGGCCTGTGTGTCTGCTTGTGCAGGCCTTTGTCCTTCCTCATTTGGTTCAACTAAACATTCACAATACAGAAGTTCACCGGGAGCAGAGGTGACAAGACAAGGCTACAGAGGGGTGATGGGAGAAAGAGAAGCAACCCCAGTGTAGATCCAACGCCCTCTAACCTTTGAATCAGCACTAAACCAATTGCACGTCTCCAGTGTCTTGAACATGTTGCCTAGCAACATTACATCCCTGGAGTGGCTGTGTGTGTGTATGTGTGCGTGTATTTTGTGCTGCAAAAGGGATTTCCATGGAAACAACAGTACGTGTCTTAACACACGCATGGAGGTACAAGCAGACACAACAGCACTGCTATACTCACCTGAAAACTGTTGCCGATGGATGAAACAGAAAAGACCAATCAAGAATGAATCGTCTTATGCGTATGTCTTTGTTTCTGCGTCATCGTTCCCCCAAAGGATTCTTCAGGGACAAATCAACAGACATTAATCTATTGAATTAGCCTAACAAGATCTTATAAAAGAAATCAAGATGCATTAAGTTTACTTCGTAAATGTTATTGACAGCACATGCGCAGCATGAAATCTAATACATGCCCTGCATGCTTGCTCTAATGTTGCCTCAAACAAGAACAGAGCATTTCATGAATATCTGGCAGTTGGAAATGAATTAGGCCATTTTGGCTTTGTGGGTGATTTGCTTTGATGGCGAGCTCTGACAGTGCAGCCATGGGAAAAGCTCATCATCCTCGACTCACTTCCCTCTCGCCTCCCTTCTGAATGAAACACGACAAGGCTGAGGATCCTGTTATATGCGACAACAGGCTGATCCAGATGCACTTAAGCCCCCCACACAATTACAGCTCAGCTACATAGTGACTTAAGTATGATGCCAAGTCATCTGCTCTTTCTACAACATAATAACACAGTGGAGTCTGACTCTGTTGTGTGATTACAGACAAATTAGGATTTGACCCATATGTTTTTGAAGGCTGATTACGATATTTTTGCATTGAGGCTGCTGATCGTCATTATTTCGTTCTGCTTTTCGATATCTTTAAATACAACCATATCAAATTTTTAATAAAAGACCAATATCAGAATGATATAATCAACAAACTGACATATTGGCCTATCGGTAGATCACATGAGTCCTGTCATGCTACAAAACCTTGGTTTGTGATATATGCTGTTGAGTTTTGAATTTTTGTCTTTAATAAATGTGCCATGGCATCAGGGTTTAGACCCTGTGAATGACTTCCTGGTGCTTTTTAAAGAAACAGTCGGCACATGCCTCCCGTGCAGCCTATTACCATTATCTTGCATCCGCGGTGACAATTGCAATAAAAGCAAATGATATGGTTGGAAATGAGTCAGAACAGAAGAATAAAGTGAGGCAAACCTCTATCCATATTGACTGTTAAAGAAAAAAAATACACCCCAAATCACTTTAACACCGTTTAAAAACAGCTATTGGCCATGTTGCATTTCTGGCCCCATGTATTTTTCTTATTCCCGCGGATAACGTAACCAAACGTAACCAAACGTAGACGACGTGACGACGTGTTGAGATATTTCCAGCGTGGCTACAATGGAGTTTGAGCTAACACTTTATTTGAAGGGGTGTGCATAAGACTGTCATGACACTGTCATAACCATGACATGACATCTGTCATGACCATAACCCTAACCCTAACCGCTTCATGAATGGTTATGACTGTTGTCATTAAGTGTCATTCGGTAAATTATGTCATTGTTAATGCAAAGTTGACATTGTTTGAGATGTCTTGAGATGTCTCTACCGAATGACACTTAATGACAACAGTCATAAACATTCATGAAGCGTCCTTCATGGTCATGACAGGTGTCATGTCATGGTTATGACAGTGTCATGACAGTCTTATGCACACCCCTTCAAATAAAGTGTTACCGAGTTTGACAGCAGAAAATGTTTCAGATATCTAAAACATCAACAGTCAAGGTTCTGGTATCAGCTCCTCAGAAGAATCAGAAGAATCGCTCAGGGAGAAATCCATAGTAGAAGGCAGAGATACCAATTTCTCCACTGACAGTAGACCAGAATGCAATTCAGCCACAAGGCTCTTGCTCTCTTGCTTTTACTATGCTACTGCTATTGCTTTCTCCACCTACTCGTATAGCCCACAGCTGAATAATCACACTTTATATCTGCAAAGATTTTTAAAAAAAGAGTTCTGGGAAATGTAGGAAATCACAAACCGAAGTAGATGTAGATGAGGCAGGTTGAGGGCATCACAAAATGACTCCTGACTCCTGATCGGTTTCTTTCAAAGGGTTATGACACTGAAAATCTTAACTCCTGCCTGGACAGAGTACGCGGCACAGACCGTGAATCACTTTTTGAGAAAAGGGAATCCACCTCGGAAAACAGAACTGTCTTATCTACCACCTTTTCTCCTTTTTCCGGTGACATTAAGACCATAGTAAAAAAACACTGGCATGTCCTGTCCACTGACACTCAGGTTGGTCAGAATTTTCAAAACCTCCCGCTTTTTGCACACAAAAGATCTAACAACATAAGAGATACTTTGGTTAGAGCAGTCTCCTTCACTCCTCCTACCAATTGGCTTACAGCTCTTGACCCAGGCAACTTCCCGTGCAGAGGCTGCATTAAATGTAACGCCATGATCAAAGGCAGCTCCTTCTTACATCCACGTACTGGAAAGACTTACTCCGTGAAAGGGAGAATTACCTGTAGAACGTCATTTGTAGTCTATCTTTTGAAATGCCCATGCGGCTTCTGTTATGTTGGCAAAACAACAAGGGAACTGAGAATAAGAATCAATGAACACAAAAGTAATATACGTACTCATGACATCAAATCATCTGTTGCTAGACATTTTAATGAAGTTGGACACGATATCTGTACCTTGAAATTTCAAGGCATTGAGACAGTAGGTCATCTAAAACGGGGTGGGGACAGGGAGTGCTACCTCTTACAACGGGAGGCTTTTTGGATACATTCATTCCAAACTGTACACCCCAATGGCCTTAATGAAGAACTTGTCTTAAATTGTTTTTTATAGTTTGTCCATGCAAACTCTGTGCACAACTGGGTCTTGATAATTGATAATGGAATGTACAATTGGGTCTCGGCAATGGGATTTGCTTATTGTGTTTCTGTGAAGATGTGGGCTGTTGATCGGGTTGCTCTGGCATGGGTCGACAGGGCGGTGGCACTGTTGTCACCATCTTCGACTCTTGGGATTGTCTTTGTATACTTTTTGGGGAGGTGTTGTGTGCTTGGTTGTATTGCATGTTGCTAGTGGATGTTTGTGTCCACTTATGAGGGTCTGTTGACACCTTGTCTATTTTTAAAAAATTTTTTTTTTTCTTTCCAAGATTTTCTTGTCATTTGATGTAGCCTATCGTATGCATCCTGGGCTGCAAACAACTAGTTGATTGGGTAATCAGCCAGATTTTACACACCTGTTGTTACCCTCCTGTTACTGTTTAAAAGCCATTGTTTTCTGTTTTACACCAGACACACTGATGACGGCGTAGCCGAAACGCGTTTGTGTTAAGGACATGTGCCATTAAAAACAGTTAACGAGACGAAGCTGGAGAGTGCAGTTTTTTTCTTTCACCTGCAATGCATTGAACATCACAAATTGGTGATATCTAACAGGGGTGGACGCACGCAATGCAACACAAAATGACCCTTTCATAATGGGTGACCTACAAAGATCCCTAAAACCATTTTTTCTATCAAAAGCAAACACCAAGATTTAACTGGATTACAATCCATTCGTCACAAATGCTGAGGTTCAGTTGTGATCGAGCTGATTTCATTTCAATGCAGGTCTACATTATGTTTATGCACTGGCCGTCAATTCACTCACCAGGCTGAACCACAGAGAGACCAATTGGACTGAACATTCTTTTCCTAACTGGCTGCCCTTCTCTGGTGAGTATCTACTGCGGTCAGACACGCCAATCTTATTAAGTCACTGCGGAGGAAGGTCAAAAAAGGCTGAAAATCGGAATAGCCCTTGGAAGTTTTCACACATATGGATTTGGTCTTGGACTTTCACCTGGTTTCCAGACAAAGCTCAACAGATGAATGGTGCAGACGCAAAAAGGGCCTTCATGCTGCTTCCGAGCGAAAGAAAAGTCTCACACTCCAGATGCCACGCTGTTTCTTAATAAAAAACAAAACAAAACACAAAAGGTCCAGATTCACTAAGACTATGTTGTATGGGCAATGTGTGCATTTTGTTGCACCTCCTTTATCATTTGAGCATTCTCTGATCTGATCTGAGGTGCTAACATATGCTTTATTGTTTGACCAGCGCAGTTTAGGCAACTTTCCACTTATTGCTCACGGCTAGCATGGCATTCTGATTTGGTCATTTTAGTGTTATAGTGCACTGTGCCAACCTTTAGTGGATCTGAGTGTGGAGAAGAAGCTGAGATCAGTTCTCCAAAAATAGCGCGTTATGAAAGAGAGTCCCTGAGAGCATATTGGGTCATTCCCTATAGCCTCAGTTGTGGTCCTAAAAATCAGACCGGTGCCGGTGTGATCTTTCTATAGCAGAAAAACACTCTTTAATCTTAAAGGCCTCTTTCATCTTCTGTAAAATGTCTTATGTCAATGTTCTTTCATCCTCTTCAAAAAAACGGAGGATATAAAATTCCACACTAGCGAGAGAAGGGATGGCGTGTGTGTGTGTGTGTGTGTGTGTGTGTGTGTGTGTGTGTGTGTGTGTGTGCGTGCGCGCACACGTCTTGTTGAAAGGTGACACAACAGCCAGCTCTAAAGAGAATTGAAGCCTCTCTTTATAGTTTTAATTCAACGCTGCCTCCGTCCCATCCTATAGTGCTGCAGCAGCCAGTTTCTACCACTACCTTTTAAATTTCATGCTACAAGCAATAAACGCTTTTACTGAAAATGTTGAGACAGCGCCTGGGGGTGGGAGCACTTGCACTTAAAATAATCTCGGAAAAGTCAAGGAGTCGGGGAGCAATGATAGAAAACCCACTGAAGACAAATGCATGTTGCTCTTTGTGCTCAAACAAAACAATATCTGACATTAAGGTGTATTTTGTGCCTAATGTGCTGATGATGCCTTATGAGCACCACTTCAAGTAAAATGTGACTATTATTTTCCACGGTATATCAAACACTAACACTAAATTCTAATGCTTAGCTAAAGTATGAATGCTACAGACATCATTGTATCTCAATACAGCTCTCTATATATGTCTCATATGCATTTATTATTATATAAGATGTAGTCTAGGATAAAGTAATAGAACATTTTTATAATATATAATACAGAGGTCAAGCCTCTCCTCCCAACCTCGTAACACAGTACAATCTAACTCTGCCATCACTCGGTCCTCAGGGGGAGAACGCACGCACGCACGCACGCACGCACGCACGCACGCACGCACGCACGCACGCACGCACGCACGCACGCACGCACGCACGCACGCACGCACGCGCGCGCACACAACAAGGTCATAGAGACCTGCTGACTCAGCTATCTATTGTGAGTGGATGTCCTGAGGTACTCGTTAACCATTCCCTCATTATCTTATACAGAGCTGATTGCTGGCCACTCTCAGAGAAAGGAACACATTCTCACTGAGGAAGAAACTGAATGACTGGTGACACTCCCCCTGTTATTGTGGGAAAAGAAACACGTCGAGCAGTCTGGGCGAGCGAATACAATGCTGTCAAAATTGCAGCGCTATTACACGGGGGAAAGGAGCAGTATATTAAAATTGCGCCTAATTGCGCTTGGGCTTATTGTGAAAAAAAAACAGGGTGTGGGTGTATCAAAGGAAACAAGGACTGACCTACCGGGCTAACCAAATAAAACAATCTCTCAGTGCCTTCCCCGCAGTGATCATGGCAACATTGATTAGGTTGCACTGTGAGCATTGATTTTATGTCGCTCTTCTATTGAGATGCGCTCCCGCAAACTGCAATCACTCACAGACCGAAACATTCAGTCCATCTACAACTCAGCCTCCTTTGGGCTCAACGGAGCCTGGGAGTCACCGCCTTGCAGGGGAAAAAAGTATTCTAGGAATACAATGAGTTTTGGGGAGATTGTCCCACTGGTCAACTGGGCCGTTAAGTGATAAGAACATAGAGTAAAAAGTCATCCATGTGTCCCCGGTAGATTGTCGGCTCCAGTGGTCCATGCTAGCACTTTAGCATACACTACGTTGAATAATAGCAGGCCACTAGCATCATCCACAGTAGAAAGACTGACCTTTTCGGAATAAAAAAAAAAGAGTGTTAGTGGGTGTATTCCTTTAGTGCTCAATATATAAAGTGTATACTACACTTCATTCAACTAAAGAAATCTTTAACAAAATATCAGGCTAATTAAATTATATCGATGCAATCAACTAATTTCAAAGAATTGAGTGGGCAAAAACTGTTTGAAACTCAGGGAATAAGCTAAAAGAAGGACAGGCTTTAAAAAACCTACATATCTAAATTGTGGGCATGTGTCAATTCATTTGTTGGCACAAATTATGAAATTGTGCACACAAAGTAATAAAAATGATGGTATGAATGACCCAAAACGAGGGAACGATATCCATCTTGTGCTCTCGGATTCATCAAAATGAGCAAATGTGGCCTCGACATGTAATTTTCTTTCCTGGCCAATCCTCCGTGGCTCTCTGTGATCATTACATTCTGTCTTTCTTTTTTCCAGGAACACCATATTCCATGTGAGTGTCTGGAAAAGGTTGGTAATGGCTGATAACTAACTCTGTATGTCTATCATGCTAGATCCTGCCGATCCCCCCTTGGTGCCAGCTGCTGGAGATTCGCCACCTGAAATTAAATCAAAGCCCTGGCAGGAAGCTGATATCCTGTCTTTGTGTGGCGGCTGGTAAGGCCAGGGGCTCAGCCTGGGTGTTTGTGCTGCGCCCGCTGCCAAAACAGTAATGGAATCTCACCCAAGCCTTGCTTTGCATTGGAACCATTTGTCCCGGTGCCAAAATTTCACTGTTCACCCACACATGAGCCCTCGGTTTGGGGCTGAGCCCTCCACACCTGCAGGGAGAGGGTAACTTCTAACAGCGCCTCAGACACTCAAGGACGGGAGCTGTCTGACCAGTGAGGGATCCATCCATTCGTCTACCACCGATGATTTAAGCTTATCCATTAGCCGTTCTTAAAACAGCATTGATGCTTTTTTGTCCTGTGGAATAGCCTTGGAGATAAAAGGGGAGACACCCCCCATTAAGGACCAAGGTTTAAAGGCGATAGCTGCTGGAAGCGCACCACAAAAGGGCACATTAAGAATTCAACAGCCAGCATGGATCCTTAGCGTGCTCGGCCATGTCAGCTAGAAAACCAACCAAGGCTTGTATGGAGACAATTAAACAGAGATTTACTGTGCGGAGTATGATCCCGCGAGGCATGGGGAATCTGGCACTTTCTGCCGTGCTCTCCCATGAAACACACACTTTGATTAATGGTAGCGCAGGACCTTGCCAGTGCAGTGACTGGTATCAAATGAGAAGGCCAGTCCTGTGAATGGCTCCCACAGGTTCCATAGCGCTGCAGCTGGTGTGTAGGTGACCTATAGTAGGCTCGGCGCAGCACAACTACCTTGAAACACCAGCTATCGTTGCAGTGAGCCGTTAATTAATCTTATCAAGGGCAAACGAGAGCAGCGAGGACGGCCGGGGCAACTGAGTGAACGAAAAAGGCTTTTGTGGTTGACAGTAATGGCTAGAGATAGGTGGTGAAGATCTTTAAAGCACTTTCAATGCGTGTGGTGTATCCTTTTCAAGGCAGCAAGGAGGGATCAAAGCTGCCAAAGATGCAAAGAGAGTCGATGATTTGGAACACAATCCTTGAGTAATAAAAAATACATCATTCCCACGGCTGCATCGGTGTCATCGGCTGACTGAAACACATTAAAGGCCTATTTCAAGAAGGCTGTGAAGTGTATGCTATAGCACAGTTTGTGGGCGCAGCCCAGCTCTCACAGCACTATTGATTCAGCGATGCTGCAGTTTACAGAAGCACTGGCTGGGTATGAAAAATGTAAAATAAATAGAGGGAACCAAGTGGGAGCTCTGTAAGCAGCATGGGAGTGGACCAACAAACACTGAACCAGATAAAAAATACTAATAGATATTCCTATTTCTAAACTAGTTTGCCGCTTACAATTTTAGGCAAACATTTAGTCTTGTTTAACAAGCTGCAATCTAACAGTATGCATAACTTTTATTTCATGAACTAAAAAGTATTTCAGCTACAAAGGGTGGGCATTAGGGGCATTAAGTAATCTATGAGTTTTATCGACCTCCATCGGCGAATTGCAGCAACGTCGACAGGCTTGAGAGAAGCTGAAAATGCGAGTAGGTGGGAGGAGATTAGAAGTGTCTTGAAACGCCAATGGGTTTGGAGTACTGGCTGTAAAGTGAGTTTTGAAAGTCAGAAATCTCTGCATGTAGTCATTGAGTCATTGGTATTGATCAGCAACCCTATCAACCCCCACAGATATATTATGGTGATTTTGTGCTATGAGGCAGTCAGAATCTTTCTTACTGCGCCTTTAAAACACGTTTGGCATGATACATTTATTACATCACTTTTGCCTCAGCATCTCTTAATGTTTTACACATACCAAAATACTGATAAGAGTTTCATTCTAGAGGGGGGGAAAGCGCCTGTTTGTTGTAGAAGATACAATCAGAATGTAATAGGTAGGCACCTCAACAGCAATGCACTGTGCACTGCTTCTACCGGGCTTTCCCGGGGCCATGCATTTCTTTGGCAATATTAGCCTCAGGTATGCGCGATCATTGCTGTCATTGCCATACATGCCTTATCTGCCCTCCCTCACAACTGGTTGGTTCAGTTAAGCTGTAACAACACAGGCAGATAAATAGACGCCCAGGACGGTTTCTGTCAGCCGTCTGCTTTATCGCTTTGATGACAGGGGAGATTGGCTGCTAAACAGCCTGCGAGAGGGGGTGATGCTACAGAGACGTGGCTCCACACCAAACTCATATAAACACAGCTTCTCTTTTCAAGAATGGAGTAGAGAGGGGGAGCTGATCTTCAATTACTGAACTTGTTTGCCCAGTTATGCTCACAGCAGGTCGAGTTGGGTGTGAATGGGACAAGTCTCCACAGACTCTTGCAGTAAAACTACTATAACTTTAAACTTTATTTATCTAGGGAAAGTCCACACTCTTCTACTGTCGTCCACTGGGAGCTGCCCAGTACAACCACACTCTTCTGCTGGTGGCCACTGAGTCGCTCCACTGGCGCAGTTGAGGGTTCAGTGCCTTGCTCAAGGGCACCTCGACGGTAGTTGTTGAGGGAGGGGAGAGCGCTACTGATTCACTTTCCCCCTCCACATTTTCCCAGCTGGAGAAACAACCCTTCGGCCACAAGCCAGCATCGCTAACCCCTAGGCTACAACTGACTTCTCTTAAGATGTCTTGGATAAATGAATCTGTCAAATAAAGAATGTAGCCTTAAGCTACAACAAGCTAACAGAGCAAACAGAGCTGCCCAACAGTGGTAGAAACGTACACACACTATACGTATTCAAAGACACATCGTGAAGAGGTCATTTGTATTGTGTGTGTGGTTGCCCATATATGTAATAGCGTTTAACTGATAAAGGTTTTCGAATTCTAAATTCAAAAAGCATTGAGTGTTTCCTTCAAAACTGTACTCCTGTCAGGGTGGAAAAGCCTCTGAAACAGCATTTAACCATCATGGGACACTAAAACTCTCAATTGAAACCAGACTGATGAAATCGTTTTAGGACAGGATAATCTGGGATTTCATTTATTAAGTCATGTAATTGCTCAACATTATTGAAAAGCTAAAATAATAAATGAAATGTACAAAGACAATAACATTTCATTTCAGGTTTAAATTAGATAAAACAAAGTTGTTGTTTTTTTAAATGTAGCTGTGGTCAGGGAGGAACCTCCATCATATCAACGGTGGGCGACATTGACTGGGCAATTTCAGATATTTAATGAAGTAGTAATATCGGCATGATATCAGTCTAACCCTAATGGGTAATACTGAGGAAGTGAAGGTGTGTGTGTCTCTGCATCCGATATGAATGAGGTTTCCTCTTTGAGTGCAAAAGAGGAAGTGGTACATTGTGTGTGCAATTTTGTTTGTCAACCTTCTCTAAGTGCATGTGGATAGAGCACACACACACACACACACACACACACACACACACACACACACACACACACACACACACACACACACACACACACACACACACACACACACACACACACCTAAGTGTTTATATGTATTTCTTGAAGAGACTGAATGGCACTGTAGCAGGACACTGCAGCCCTTTGTCTTCTGAGCCGGATAGCATATCTAATGAGGGGCTAATCATTCATCCAACACAGAGACATGATGTGCATGTCTGATATACCAACAGTGATGACCTCATTCATGCATGCACACACGCACACAGACCTCTGCAGAGACGGGCTTAGTCAGCTGGAGCAAACTGCAGACAAGAGGGGAGAGGAGAAAGGAGGAGGAGGATGGAGAAACTGAAAGAGTGAGGGAAAGAGACATGCAGACCACGTTTACACTGATATGTTGCCTTGCTGATATATCAGGCCGATATTGGTCTTTTATTAAAAACTGGATATCAGCCACAGCTAGTAAATATGTTTTTATTATTATTTCTATATCAGATATCTGACCAGATAAATCATTCCATTGTAATTTAGGAGGATTTTCCTCCACAGCTTCAGGGGTGTCAGTCTGTAAAACCAGCAATGAAACCTGCCCCACCCTGCCTGAAGGAGCTGCTAACCCACCTAGAAGAATTAGGCTACATTAGTATGGGTTTCACTGGAGAGTTTTAGTGTGCTGTGTGATGGTCTAAATGCGGTTTCGGATGATTTTCCATCCTGAAGTGTAAAATTCTGGGGGAAACACAGCCTTCAAAAACCCATATCAGTCTAACTCTAATGTAGACAGACAAAAAGAGGCATCAACATAGATAGAGAGAAGATGAACAAGATGAAAATGAAGAGGTGAGAAAGGCCACAATCACCTTTCCTCCTGGTGCAAACAAATTGAAAGTAGATAAAGACATGCACAGGGTGTGGAAGTAAAAAAATTAAATTAAATAAAAAATAAAGGGTTTCACAGTAAAACAGTGGGAGAGCTGGGTCGGCTACTGAGACAGTGAATAATTATATCCACAGTGTCGACTCCCGGCATGGGGGGCTGCAAGAAATCCTTAAGGACCTCCCCTCATTCCTCTGTGAACAAGATGGGTAGCTCCCTCCCCTTCACTCTCAGCTAAACTTCCCATTTATCCCTGATTTTTCCCCTCTAACAATCAAGCGAACGAAAGAGAAACAGATTTTTCAACTCTTTTTTTTTTTTTTTCAAAATCCCCTGAGATTCTCTGCATACTGCAAGCATTGCTGCACAAATCTGCAGTTATTTGACAGATCACAATTTCAGCAGCTTGTGCAAATCTTACATGGGAGAACAAAGTCGACCCAAGCAGCCACTTACTGTAATAAATGTTCCATCAGACGCACAACCACATAGATAATCCATGATGGATTCACTGGGGGTGAATAGGCAGGTTGCGATATAACAAATGTGTGTGCGCTTGCGTGTATATCTAGTCTGTTAATCAATTTCACTCCACACTGTAAATAAAAATAAAAGTACTTTTGCATTCTGCAGCTTGGAACACTTGAAGTTGCACCCTAGAGGACTTTTCAGAGGTTTATGGTAGAACCGTGCGTATCGAACGCAACAAAAACATTTTGTGCAGAAGAGAAAAGAATCTCACTTAACCCTCTGCCATACTAAAGTGAGATATTTTCCATTTTGCAGGAACCCAACTAATGACACTGATTTACTCCACGACTTGAGCCAGGACCTTGCAGTGCATTTACCAAATGAGCTAAATGGGACGCACAGCACCAGTGAATGCTTTTATGTAGCACTTAATAGGGCAACAATGGCACTGAACGCAGTACAACGTAGCTTAGTAAATCCAGGTTTTAATGAATTGATAAAATAGTTTTACTACATGATTAACTCATCACTGAGATTATAATACGCCAGGCTTAGTCGTGACACTTTTTTTTACATCAATGTGAATTGATCCTTCAAATTCATACCACTTCTAAACTAATACCTTTTGAAATACCGTTAGGCCTTTATGTTGCATGAAAGTGTATTTCACCCTATCTAATTGAATAAATCGTTTCTCGGCACTACCTGTTGTTCATGCCACCAACTTTTCAAAATACAAAATTCAATTCATTTTCTGCAGAGAGGACTTCAATGGCTGAACTTACAGATCACAGATCCACGCATTTCACTGCATTTTGGTGCTAATGTGACAAATAAAATCTTTGAATCTTTGCATCATCTTCACTTGCACAGTCCATTAAATCACTTGCAGGTGTATCTGAAACACTCCAAAATCTTGGAATGGGGATTTAAGTATAACAGCATAGCAGGATCTATTTTTTAACTCGTCTTTCAGAACATAAACGGGCTGTCTCAGAGAACATTCTCCTTCATGAAGCCTCTTTTCCAAGAAAAGCATTTCCTTACACACACAAATGATATAATTTTTCTTGATATAAATACAAAAAAATGTTTGGTAATAGTCAAACATTTCTTTTTCAGGCTTTGACAAGTGACACATAAACAGCCTATTGTGAGGTTACAATGGCGCAATTTAGGTTTCACAGTAAGAAGTATGCACCCACCACAGCACCACACACTGCTGTTGAGGTTTCTCAGGTTTTGTAGGCGAGTAAGGAAGATGGACACAATGAACAAAAATCCCTCACAATGACAGCGAGACATTGCCACTGCCGCAAACTTGCTGCCATTCAACTTCGGCCATGTGGAAAAATCGACTTAAAGTCAGAAGAAAAAAACAGAGCAGCATGTGTATGTCTCAATATGTCGAAAATCCGCGCCAACAGAGTTAGGTAACGTTACGAACCTGCCCAATCGAGTCCACCCCATAACCACACTGCAACTAACATCAGTCCTCGGCAGTAAACCAGAGCATCAGCCCTGTGTCCTTCGACCAAGAAAGCAAAGAGCCACAGATTTCTTAAACACCGATATATCACTGTCAAATTAATTGCGTTACCTTGGTATCATTACCGTAAACAAATGAGACCATGGCCGAGTCGATTGGTAGCATCTATCTCACTCCAGTGGTATTGTGAGTGATAGTGTTTCACAAAATTAAGACCGCATTTCCCTTGCTTCCTGCCACAAGGATGTTGCTGCTTGCCCCCCCCCCCACCCCGTGTCTTTGGCTTTATTGAGGAAGATAAATATGTTGGAGCTGCTTTTTTGGACTTTTCCATCAGCATTTCATTCCTTCCACCATCTGCTATTGCCAGCAGATTTCCCGCCTTATCCGACCCCCCCGGTGACACAATGTAAAATGAGGTGTAGAGACTGCCAATCATCTCTGCGATGGTCTTGTTTGTTTATGGTAACGCTACAATACGATAAAGGGTACATGAACTACAAATAACCTTCTGGTTTCTTTAGCATTCACTCAAAAGCAAAAAAGGAAGCCTTTAAATCAACAGAAATAATGATTTAATGTATACTGTGATAGTGTTTGAACAACCTTTAGAACATTTTTGGCCTCGCCCTACTTTCAGTGTCTCTGTTCTTGTATGAATACATGCAGCTTTTTGCCTGAGCAGTGGGCTGCTGGGTGAACAGCTGGCGTGCCACCAGCCGACTGCTGGATGTTTCCTAATAAAACTGCACCTCCTCCCTTTTGTCTCGCAGCAACGCTACAACTACAGCTACAGCCTCAGCTATAGTACCTGCCTGGGATGCTGAAGTGCTGGGCTCAAGGGCTGGGCTGAACAGCCACAATGACAGTCCAGACCACTTTCCACACCCACTTTAACCGCATCAAAACATGTTGGTACTGCTCAGCCTGTTAAAACCACTGCAGTTGTACCTGGGGGACTCCAAATTGTTGATTTAATTCATTCCTCGCTTTACTTGTGGCAAGCAACGCAGCTCCAGCAATGAGGTTCCTAAAATCCTTTTGAATTCAGTTTGGTAGGACACATCTCAAAGTCTATGGATAAACTGTTCTGCTGTAGGTTCTCAAATGTCCGTTGTGTTTGCTTACAGGCTTATCATCTCTGTTGTAAAAAGCTCCATTTATATTAGTTTACTGTGGCTGGAAAAGAGCTGACAAGCAGCACAGCAGAGGAGTCAATAACATCCTCCGCTAATTCGTTTGTCAATCACTTCTGCGCGCAGAGTGAAGGAAATACATTTCATATTGTACATTTTACCAACATCTTTTGATCCAACTCCTGGCAGCATTAGGCACTTGAGACTTTAAACCCTTGATGATACCGATATAGTCCTCATGTTTATGACTCTGATGTATCGCTACTGAGAGACTGACAAACCGTAGAGTCGTGAGTGAGACATATGTAGTGAGTCACTGCCAGAAACGATTTACACCTTGACAACACCAGTTTAAAAAGAAATCTCCTCTCCCTCTTACTGAAACAAGCTGTCCGTCGAGTTCTTAAACTTCAAAAAATAATTTTAAAAAAAGCAGCTTCTGACTCACAGGTCAAATGACTTTCTGCTGTCCTGAAAAAGCCAGGCTCGGGCCAGGACAAGGAAAAGAGAGAGGATTCCAGTGCAGACTCTGGTGCTGCACAGACCAGATGTGTGTTTTGCTTGGTTGCCATTGAAGTGCTTTTATGCAAAGGCAAACCAATGCAACAGTCTAATCTTCGAATATTTCCAAGCGCACAGTTTCTTCGTTTTGAAAGTGTGAACTATGGCTAACATTATCTGACACTAAAGAACAATTACACATTGCCCAATACTAATTGGTTTCTGGAGGACTCAAAGAAGATCTAGACCTAGATGATGGAAACACATCTAAGTTGCAACATTTCAAAAGTCCGCTGAAAATTAGCTTGACAGTCGGATGGAAACGTAGCTATAGTAAAGCCTTGCTCAGTGTTGATCATCTTCCTTTTAAAAAAAAGTTACCTACACTGAAAAAAAATGCTGCTGTGTGGCAAACGGCAATGAAAACGGAGACGTGTTTAACTCAATCATATCAACAGTCGTAACCCATTCTGCACAGATACTTTCTTCCGCCTTATTGCTCTGATTTCTTAAGATCTTAACTGATATTCATTTGGAAGTTATTCCTCTGGAACACACAAAGTCTTCCTGGGATTAACAAGAAGAAAGAGAGAGAGAGAGAATGAGAGAGCGCAAGAGAGAGCATGAATGACAGTGAGAGAGAAAGTGAGAGAGAGAGAGAGAGCGTGGCCAATTTCCCCTCGGAATCCACACATTGTTTCCCTCAGCCGACAGGGGGATTCTTATCAAAACGCTGCCAGGACTATCATGAAAGGATATGGTAATTAAGGAAAACACACACACACACACACACACACACACACACACACACACACACACACACACACACACACACACACACACACACACACACACACACACACACACACACACACACACACACACACACACACACACACACACACACACACACACACACACACACACACACACACACACACACACACACACACACCGAAAAGCCCGACTGAGCAATGGAGTAATATAATGTGTCTGGTGTGGGGGCTATTTACATACCCTTCCAGAGCGCTTGTCACATTCAATTAATTATTCTCTGGCTGGGTGACAAAGATGATTAAAACGAATGATGAAAAATATCTCCACACATTCCTCCAAATATCCGCTATGTCCTCAAGTCCTTTCAAAATGTTGCCAAATGATGTCTAAAACAAGACACACTTCTAATACACTTCTTTTTTTGGGGGGGGTTCTCCCGAGGGGGATTACAGTACCCGTTCCTTCGACTGAGGACGGGAATGTAGAAAATGAGCCAGAGAGGATGTTTATAGGAGCTGCTGTGATCGTGAGCAGTGCTTTATTCAGGCAGGGGGAAGAAAGAAAAAAAAGAAGAAAAAAAAAAGAACATAAGCCTGTAGGGTAATGAGCTGCATCACAGCGTCCGTTCATAACCCCTCACATCTGATGTCTTTCACCGAGCTTCTGTGAACACAGCCTATTTAACACTGTCAAATCAATTAGTAGGTGAAGAAAGGCTGAGAGACGTGGAGCCTTTGTTAGAGCAGACGCCGTGTGTGAGGAGGTACAGTACAGTCCATTTCAGAATAAGATTTAATGTTCACAATGTGCGATTGTGCTTGCCGTATCGCACAAAAGAACAGAATGAATTGGGATTAAACGCGATGAAACACGCAGGCTAAAATCAAACACCGGGGATGTGACAGCCTCATGGGGGAACTGGGGGCTGTTAAGAGTGAAGCTAATACCCCAAGGGGGGGGGGGGGGGGGGGGGCATGAATACAGAAATCTGCATTTCAAGTACACCAGGGCTCTGTCGACTCGTATCTCTGCCTCGCACTGAAATACATTTCAGCAGCCTGAGCCTAATTTTCCTCTTTCGTCTGAAGACTTTCGACTGCAGCCGAGCTGAATCCATTTGTCACAAGGACTCCTTTCAGCATGCACATCCTTCAAGTAACCCTCCTTTCCACAAAAATGTCATTTTCTATACAAATGTCAGCCCATGAAATTTGTTTTTCCCCCCTCTGCTGTTTGGCCTTTTGTCACGAAACATAATGGCTTGCTTCATCCAGATTAGTCTTGTCTTTGAGATCGGGGAGGCAACAAATAAACTGCGACACCCCGGGGACATCTCTACAACTGTGACAGAGCTTCCCTCCAGAAAAAAAGAGTTTATTCTCTGTCATTTCTCGCTAAAAGTCATAACCGTGCATTCACACTGTGAGCAACTTGGTTGATGGGTACCTCTAATCTGACAAATTGCAGGTAGTATGAGAGGCTCTGATTGAATCCATGTTGTTTTCTTGTGCAGCTACAAAGTTTTGAACAGGCAAATCATGTATTTTGCTTTGGTATTGCCTTTCATAATGTTACATTATGATGAGTTAACATAGCTAGGATTGATTAGACAGCAATAATTGAAAATTTATAGAAAAAAAATCAATACAATGAGTTCAAATGTGCTCTGACCCCAACAGTGGATGTTCTCCAAGCACCATTTTTAAGACGTTTATTCCTGTTGCCTTTCAAATCAAAGTTGTAGAGAACTAGGAAGCTTTGAATGAAACAAAATCAGATCGGTACGGAAACTGTGAAGCACAGAAATCTGATTGGCTGTTGTAGACCGATTACCACAAAACGTTTAGCAGTGGCTGAGTTTCCCTGGTCGCTCATAGGAAATGGATGGACTGACTCAATGAAAGGTCCTGCGTCAATCTTGATTGGCAGGAGTGTACGGGTATCGCCGCTTTGCTTTGCCGCGCTTTGACTTGGAGGAAAATAAACCATGCAAACCAGTTCAGCCGCAGAGTGCCCTTCCCACCCTTGGGGAGTGTGAGCAAACACAACACTGTTGCTACAGTGATCCCGATGGTAAACACCGCCAATCACTTACAAGGTCTATTCGTCTCACCTGAGCCAGAACAAACAGCGTTGGAAATGCAGCACAATAATCTACCTTTGCAATTCATCTGACTCACTGAGCTGGCACAATCCATTCACACAACTCACACCACACACACACGCACACACACAGTGCCTCGGGTGTCAGCGCAAATAGCACTTTTTAAAAACACACAATCAACAGGCCCCTACCTGCAATTTGGCGGCGGGTCCAGGGTTATCTCTGCTAGCTCTTTCTGGATTCTGAAACAGGAGGTAGATCTGTGTTATAATCAGACAAACATTCTAAAACACACGCACACGTACACACGTACACACGTACACACGTACACACGTACACACGTACACACGTACACACAGACACACACACAAACACAAACACAAACACAGGACAGACAGTTAAATAAATCCTGCCTGTAAAATCAATCTGTAAGTGTACACACTGAATACCTCATTGATTTTCTAATGAGCTCCTGAGCACTATGATTGAATACAGGAATATGTCCTATCAAGATCAACACACGGATGCATGGCTGGATATTTGCCATATTTTACTATGCATGTGCAAATTGATATTGATGTCAAAAGGCCATGTCGGCTAAGGAAATCGTATCCCATATCTGGACAAATTAATTTTGTTGCCGATTATGGTCCCCCCCCCCCGCCCCCACCCCCCACCAAACACCCTTTCTGGTAGCTGTGAGCTGCATTACCACATAGTGCACATAAAAAGGGTTTAGTGAGTAGACAGTACAGGGGTCAAATTTCTCCCTGGTTAAGTGTTCATTACAATGATTTGCGTAAAGCAATCCAGCAGCTAGGTGCTACATTTTACCATTACTCACTCAACTATAAATGCTGCAGCTATTCTCTCACATGCAGTCCTTCCTCCGCCTCTCTTTAGCACACGTCGCTTTATTGGTCAGATGTAGACTAAATCGGAGTACTTCAATGACCTAAAATGTTTCATTCCTTCCTAGTTTGTTAATGTTGTTTTTTATAAAAGGGGTGAACTGTCTGGTTTCTACTACAGTTGGACTGAAAACTACACAATGCAGAAGTAATACATGCTCCTATATTCCTGCAAGTGACCCACTTGTAAAATGCCCCCGATATTCCCAGAAATGTATCAAATTTCTCTGACATTGTCGGGAATACACCTCTCAAGATTCCATGATAGTCCAGACATTTCATGACTAGTGGAAACCTTGGGAAACTTTGCATTGAGACGTCTTGTTTTTTTTTCCCTTCCCTTTGTGAGTGCAAGCTCCCTTCTCATCTGGTTTTCGCTTGCTCTGCCACTATAACCTTAAAGCTTTTCAAAGATTCCAAAAAAGGCTACTCATGCTATCTATTCTCTCAGCTGTCTGGTAGATGGGTAATAAAAGCAGTTTGCTATCGCCAGACAGAGGAAGGAGAAAGATAAGCAGCTTTAACCACAAAAACAAGGGGAGGGGTGCATCAAGCCGGCATCGACAGAACAGCAGCATGCTACCAGTGCGAGTGTAAGCAAACATCAGGTGGTCCTTTTGTTCGTTTAAGCCGACAGCCTGGCCTTCCTCTCCCAATACCACCGCTCAGAGGAGCACTGACAGGCAGCACGCCACAGGGAACAACCCAACCACAGCAGAAACCTCTACCATACTTGTAATGATATTAAAGGATAAATTTACCCTAAAACACTTTAGTTCTCCACTACTCAATAGAACAGGATGCAACGCAGCACAAGATGTGTTGCATTTTGATTAAAAGGGCACAGCAACGATCGTAGACACAGCCTGCTAACTCTCTGGAGGTTGTCGAAAGGTATTCTGAGAAACGTAGGAAACAAGTAGGCGTAGACGAGGCGAGTTGAAGGAAAGTGGCTACACCAAAAAAGCAAATTGCAATATTTCATCACAAAAAACTGGAATGCATTGAACATCACACAAACTAATGACATCTAAGAGCGTGGGTGAATCCGAGGGTGGATTTTTCCTTTAAACTCTTCTTATGGTGAGAGAAGAGGGGTAAATGGCTGCACATGATTCACTTGGGGAACGAAGGAGGAAAAAAAAGAGAAAAAAAAGAAGACATTTTTGCAAAGGGGCCTGTAATACAATCTCCACGGTTATGGAGTCATTCTCAGCTTGACTGCGCGCTGTGTAATTTTATCTACAGTATTTCCTGAGGTGGCACATTTTGACGGGTGAAGCCAGGGAGCTGTTATGGAAAGCGGTGTGATGAACAAGGCCAGGGGAATCCAAGGGGGAAAAGGACTGATTATACTGCAAGTTCCTCGCGCTCGTGTAAGGCCTCTTTAACCAAACACTTGTTTTCTCGAATGTGCCACAGCTCACTGCGCTTGATAATCCCTATAACCACTGAAAGCACTAAACTATTACGTCTGCCTCAACAAATGCAAATGAGTCAATAGCATCCCAACACATTTCCTGTGATGGAAAGCACTGGCTTTAACTTGTGCATGAAGCAGCCAACGATCTATTACAGGTGCACAACAACTGTAAAGCAACAAAATAGATAGCGTTGTGCCTCTCCGCCTTCCCGTAAAACGGTAATCATCAAGATCCTCATTTTTCGTTTTTATTTTGTCTCCATCTTTGGTGCTCAGAGCTCACTGCTGTGGTGTTTCTGCACCACACTTCCCAGAGATCACCTGTCAATCAAACAGTGTGCCCAGTACTGTGACCAAAGATAGAGACAACATGAAAAAAACAAAACAATGATAACAAAGAAAACAACAAAATCGCAGATTACTGCTTTGAGAAGTGAACAGAGCCATCCGGGCACTGCGGGCACAGACCCAGTAGAGGATAGAAAGTAAAAGAGATTATTGCAGAGCTACCTCTTGGCACTGGTTGAGAGCTTGGCAGCGGTCTTGCTGGATATCTTGGCCTCCTTCTTCTTGGGCTGGGTCTGGTCCCGCTGCTCTGGGCCCTGCTGCTCTGGAGGGGCCACCTCCCTCTGCTCGGCGTCCGAGCTTCCCCCACTGGTGTTGGGGCTGTCGTCCGGCCTCGGCTGCACCTCACTGGACATGCTGACTCTGCCGGAAGGTGACACACATGTATTATGCACTCATATATACAAAACACACACAGGTTTTGACGCACCTCTACAGCAGGGTCTATCATCTGGGTCACATAGAATTAGGGGTTAGATTGATATGGGTTTTTGAAAGCTGCCGATAGCCGCTATTGCATATCTTTAAATTTGAACATTCTTATGCCAAAAACACCCCCAGAATTGAATTCTTGTCAGGGAGGAAAAGCCTCTGAATTTACATTTAGACCATCATGTAGCGCTACAACTCTCCACTGAAACCAGTAATAATTCTATTCATGCACACAGTGCATGAATAGCTCAGGTGAAGGGCTTCCAATAGACAACCAGTGCAGTCTTGATAAATTCTACAATAAATATGAAATCAAACAAACTGTATCATATCAGAGGTGGATGACACTGACACTGAAGGCCAATATCTGCCCCATATATCATCTGAAAGTATGAGTTCTGCTACCCTGAGGTCATTCATCTAGAGCGATACTGCATTTCCCTATGGGAGTGAAGTATTTGAAGGCACAGAAGGTGACCAGCTAAAATTAAATACCGTTTCTTTCACAGATCTTTTAACAGTCCTAGTCAAAGTCAGCCAAGCTGAACGTCCCCTGGCGGGAAAGCCTTGGATCTCTATAATAAAAAAAAAAATAAAACACCTACAAGGTCATGTTCACTAAATCCAATTCCACATCACTGACTGTGAACCTCAAGGTGAATGCCTCTACTTACATTCTCAGGTCAAGTGCAAAAAAATAAATGCATGATACAGGTGATGGATGAGTGAGGGCATTTTACTGGGTGCTGTTGAGCTGAAATGAATATTAAATTCGACAGGGATAAGGACAGATTGTTCAATAAACATGACAGCAGGTTTGGCAAGCTGACTTGGCATTTGACATTTGGCAAAACAGCCTATGCACACAGGCGATCCGATGCAATTAACTCCATTTGGTGGCGAAGTGATCTGATATGTGATATAATGGGTGGATTAAAATAACACAGAGGGGCATCTTTTCAAAAGGTTAAAACATCTGCATGCTCCGGTGATTGAAATCCATACAACACTGTAAGTCCTTACAATGTAGGTCATAATTGAACAACTCAGTGTTTGCAGTTTGTCAGGTCGCGCGCACTGAAAGATAAATGGAGGAGTGTAGAAGTTGCAGATAGAGCTGCAGATCACCCTGGTCTCCTTCCACAACAACAGATTGGGGCAGGTGGTTTTCCCTTCTGTTGTGGAGCCGTCAGAACACCTCAGCCATACCTATACCTACACCGACGCTCTCCAAACAGCGTGTTATTTGGAATTGAACAGGCCTAAAAAAAAAAATCACACCCCAGAGGGAACCCGTAGCGGCAATACTCGTGTACGTAGATTAGTAACTCTTTCTTAGCCAAACTGCAATACAAATCTGGCAGGTTACTAATGCCTTGTTTGTCGGCAAACGTACACACCTCGTTGGATATGACTGAAGACCTTTCACCAATTGTTACAGTTGTGGGATAAATTCGGCATACAAGTAATCCAATAAACAGCACTTTAACTCATTAAAATCTCAACTTTTATAATTGGTTCGTAATGCTCGCTACCGCCCACCACGATGCATTTCGATGGAAGAGGGTTGCCAGAATTACAGGGGAACCTATTCTAAAAGTTGAAATTTCATTGGGCTTAAGTGCTGAATGGTGTAATGGATGTGTGCCGAATTGAAAAGTGGCTGCTAACGACTCTTAATCGGTCCCGAGTAATATTATATGAGCTGTGTACATTTGCCGACGAGCGGGGCGAATTTAAACCTTCGGATTTTTTCGATGGAGTTTAGCGTTACGTCCCCTCAATAAAAGAAATAAACGGCACGTATCGGGGCTAGAGAGCCCTTAGCCCCCATAACGCCCCAGTCCCTTGGCTTGGCTATACGCGAAGAGTTGATAGCAAGCATAGCCTCAAATGTGAGACATCTTCATATGGGTAAAACAAGCTGAATACCACACTTATTGAATATCTAGCTTATCCAGTCGAGGAGCTCGTATTGACCACGGCGACATCTGCTCCAGCACAAAAGACAGAATGTATGCCCCCCACCGCCCCCTCCCTCAATGAAGATAACGTTATAAACCTCTATTTGTGGAGTTGGATGTTTTAGAACACAATATCGCCTACTCACCTTCCAAAAAGGGCTGGTCGCACGGCGGGTGAACAAATCTATTAAAACCTCGAAAGTATATTCCGTATTCCGTATACTGGTTGTCCGTTGCTTTCCGTCCGTAGCGCAGACTGACTGCCAGAGAATGTGACAAACCGCCACTGTCAAGCTAGCCATAATGACAAATATAACTTCCTGTCTTTACATTCAAAATAAAAGCCGTACCGAGATGTCCTCTCAGAGTAGCCTCTCCCAAGGGTTTTTGCATTTTTCCCATAATAAGGTTTTAGAGGGAGGGGTGTCGTGTTTTGTTTTTTCTTTCTTTTTCATTTATTGTCTTCATAATACAGGCGTTGAGACTGTAACTGGAACTATGGGCAATACAAATACATTTGAAGATATGTTGCAACGCTTTATGATAAATAAAGTGAAAATGAAGAATACATTTAAGAAGGTATCTGTAGCACATGAATATACTTTTTTTCAAAATTTCCTGTTCACAAAATAACATATTTTTGGATTGTCCCGTACCTCGGCTGTTAATTCACTAAACCCTAAACTATGGCTAAGTCCCTACATCTAATATAATTTTCCACCAAATGTTGCAAACCCACTTATATGGACTAAAATTATGGGGATATGTGGATCAATGATTGACAAGATATTATTAGACAATAGTCACAAAGCTAATAGAGCAAATAGATTTTGCTCTCCATAGTGATGAAAAAATACTAAATCAAATCAGTTAGGGTAAGGTATTGCAAGTGCCACACCTCCCCATACCCAATGTCCATGGAACAAAGAATACATTTTACATTACATTACAGTCATTTAAGAGAGGCTTTTATCCAAAGCGACTTACAAAGGTGGTAACATATGAGAAGGAATCTGTATTTTTTTTTCGAAATGTGCTTTTCACAAAATAAAATAATAATTTTTATTGTCCCATTAAGCAAAGTAATTAGTTATTCTTTTTTCCTCAACCATGACAACTTTATTTGTCACGCCTTTATTGTGAAGACAAACTTGCTCAATATCCGGTCTTAGCCTGGTTTGACGCACCTTGACAAACTGGACCACCTCTGCGCTCGCTCCCACACGAGTGCGCGCAAACTGTGTGTGCTCTAAAGCATTATGGCAGTCTTTGATATAGTAGACTACAAAGGAAGTAAAAAAAAAAAAAAGGAAAAAAAAAAGAATCCATTGATCACTGAAAAGCTTAATCTACACTGAAAAGTGTACATTTATGAGGAATGTTCCTCGGCCTTAATGGTTTTCAGTCATTTCCTCCCTTCTACACAGATGCATGGAAGCTATAATAGCAATGGTGTTGCTACTGATGGCTACATATGTTTAAATCACTGGGTGTTGTAGGGAGACGACTAATAATATCAATGAGAAGGGCCAGAGATTGACCAGTGGCCCTGTAAAGCATTTTGAATTACCCAATTCCTGCAACAAGAGGGATCATCTTTTCTGACACAGTACTACTAGCTAATCACGCTATATTACCGAAATTAAAACAACACATATGTCCCTCCAAGCCTCTTTGTGGCAGTATTAGTTTAGAAATAATTTGCATGACACCCTCTCTGAAAACTTGTTTATTAACCTATTATAAATAGTTGACTGCATCTGTCCATCGGTCTGTCTGTGTCCACTTGGTCACTTGTGCGGAACCACAACTCTGTGGTTGATGTTTCCTTACGTTGAGAACACTGGCGGACTGACTTCGTCTGAACATGCGCCATTGAAAACAAACGTAGCCGATACTCCAGCCTGCCACTTTCTTTTCACTTACCCTAGCTAGTTAGAGGGCATATCTTATCTTTGGTGAACTGAATTCACATTTATGAACAATGGAGACTATTTTAGAGCAACAACGTCGCTATCACGAAGAGAAAGAGAGATTAATGGATGCTAAAACAAAAGAAATGTTGCATAAGAAATCCACGGTAAGTTAGCATTTCGATGCTAAGTTTAGCATCAATAATGTTAGCTAAATACAGACATAGCTCAAAGTTAGCTCAATGTATATTAATTGGTGTTTCTTTTCCCCTTTTCCAATAGCTACGTGAACAGATCAATTCTGACCACCGAACAAGAGCAATGCTGGATGTAAGTAAGCTGTGAGCTATTTGGAAACGGCTAACAGTAGCTAGTATTAGCTAACGGTAAATAAGCTGTCCTGATTCAATACAACCCACATTTGGTTATTACATTTATATCTAGAACAGAGTTACGTAACAACAAAGAGTAGAATTTAACTTCGTGGCGCATAATTTAGCCGCTACTTAATCACATTGCAGTTCAGCCCCGATAAGTTCCTTTCTCTTGTATGGCTAGAACGTTGCACTAAACTCCATTCAACAATCTCACACATAAATACGTAAGACAACGTGACTTAGGATCCACTCTTCAATTCGGCATACATCCAGTTCTCCAAGCAGCACTATTTCAATACAATTTCCACATTTACCATTAGTTCACCTGTTGTTCCCACGACCTTCTTCCACCAAAATATACCGTGGTGGGCGGCACGAGCAGAGTGAAGCAATTCTAAGCCCGCGGTATATTGTAGGAAGTAAATTCCACAGTTAACGTTACGTTATTGGTAACACTAAATGTACTGCAAACTAATTCATTTTCTTTCCACCCTTTTAGAGATATATGGAAGTGAGCTCAAATGTCAGGGACTCCTATGAAGACAAAGATGGGTAAGTCTTAATGATGTGTTATTGGTCTATGCCAGTTTAGTAAAGCAGGCACAGCTGCATTGAATGTTCATCTGAATGCTTGTTTAAGGAGCTTGTTTCCACTATTTGTTACCCGTAGCCATGAAGCCTTTTAATAGAAATTTCTCTACCAAGGAGGAGAGCTGCATATATAATTTTTGAATGGCTCCTTACTGAGAATTAACGTTTATCAAAGATGCAAGCTTCAGGTTTTTATTTTATTTTATTTTGGCCCTCTGCCAACAAAAAAAAGTTCCCCGTTGTGGAAACAAATGTGTAAATGTAAACAAGGCGGAGTGATACTGTTGGAGTTATTATTATTATTGCCCAGCCCTACGTCTAATCAGAATGTGAGGTCGGAAACAAATGCTTGGTAAATTATTATATATTGACCATGCAATGTCTTTTTCCATCAACAGAATGAGGAAGGATGAACTCAGTGCCATCTCCGGACCAAATGAGTTTGCAGAATTCTACAACAGACTGAAACAGATAAAGGAGTTTCACAGGAAGCACCCGAATGAGGTTAGTTCCCGCTAATTGTGAAATGACCAGATCAGGCCTCTTAAACTCTTTGAATTAGGGTATTTACAGAAACACTGAAATAATGTTGTCTTGTTTGTTCAATTTTAAGATTTGTGTGCCAATGTCGGTGGAGTTTGATGAGCTGATGAAGGCCAGAGACAACCCCAGCGAGGAGGCTCAGAGTAGGTCTAAACTCCGTAAACCAAGCCACCCTCGGTAGCTCTTTCCCATTGCTAGGGCTTCTTCTATTGGTCAAGCTAATTGAATGAAATCCCTGTATCACTCACAGACCTGGTGGAGTTCACCGATGAGGAAGGCTACGGCCGCTACCTAGATCTCCATGACTGTTACCTGAAGTTCATCAACTTGAAGGGAGCAGAGGTAAAGCCCCCCTTAAGCTCTGCATAATTCACACTTCACTCCCCACCATTTATTTATTTCTGCATCAACCTTTCTCTTTGCTCTCTACCCTCACAGAAATTGGAGTACATCACCTTCCTGTCTTCATTTGACCAGTTGTTTGACATCTCCAAGGACAGGAAGAATGCTGAATACAAAAAGTAGGTGCAACATGCGTATTCCCATCAGCTGGGAACTGTGATGAGCTTTAAGAGAATCAAAACAAATCTGATTCCAGTCCCTGTAACTTTAGCTAAGCGCGATGGACTTGTCTGCTCTTTGCTATAAGTTCCTTCTCTAGTGTTCACACCAGTTAAGACCACATGTAGTAATATCTGAGTCTGCCCCCAAATTAAAATTAAACATGAAGCACATATCTCGCCAGGAAGCAGAATAAGGATAAGATGAACATTATAGATAAATACTTTTAAGATATATAAGTAGATATCTTTGTGGGGAAATTGGATTGTTGCAGCAGCAAATAGTAACAGCATACAGCAAAGAAAAGTAGAATAGAATTTAGAATATAGAAAATGTGGGCGTATTTAAGATAACACTATAACGTAACGTATTAAGTTGAACTACAAGAATGAAAAGTGTGACATATTTGAAAACCAGCGTGTATGCAGGGTGTCCTAAATAACCGTGATAGAGCATACAGAGAAACAAAAGTGTAATAGGAAAATTGAGTGTATGATGTTCAAGTTCTGAGCTAATGGAAACGCTGGACATTATCTTCTGAATTAAACGCAGCAATTGGTGTAGTCGTTCACTAAGGCTCTCTGTCGCAGGTACTTGGAGATGCTGCTGGAGTACCTCCAGGACTACACCGACCGGGTTAAACCCCTCCTGGACCAGAACGAGCTGTATGGCAAAGTTCTGGTTGATTTTGAGAAAAAGTGGGAGAATGGGACCTTTCCAGGCTGGCCGGTAATTGCTCACGACAGACACTTTTCGTTGTACTTGTATTATACATATTATATATGTATTATTTGTTGGACTTTTTAAATGAAGTAACCACTAATAATACACTGTTTTCCAGGATGAAAAAGCAATGGGATTTTAATGTTTAAAAAAGAAAATGTCAAATTTGAAAATGTTTTGGCATGTATTGTTACATAGGTTTATACAACATGGAAAATTACACAACGAGATGAAAGTCATTTTTCATTTCATCGGGACTTTAAGGCTTTGGTTGTTGACATGTCATGTGGCTTGGCTTCTGTTTTATCTGTGTGGACTGTAGAAAGAGACAAGCAGCGCTTTGACCCATGCTGGAGCTCATTTGGACCTCTCCGCTTTCTCTTCTTGGGAGGTAAAACATTCAGAGTGCCCACACTTAGATTTAATACTAGATTTGTCCATTCATGCCCTTAGTAATTTATTTTTCTCTTAATTCTTTCACACAGGAGTTGGCCTCCTTAGGTCTGGACAGATTGAAGTCTGCCCTCATGGCATTGGGACTTAAGTGTGGCGGGTGAGCATTTTGCTTCCACAGAGAAATAGTAATGTTGATAACACTGCAAACCATTCATCCAGTAATATTCAAAGCAATATAGAGAACAACTCATCCAGTTAGAAAGATTGTTTCATATGTACAAAGCCTAAGTCTGTCAATATGTTGGACAGGACTCTAGAGGAGAGGGCCCAGAGGCTTTTTAGCACCAAAGGCAAATCCCTTGAATCTCTGGATCCTTCACTGTTTGCCAAGAATCCCAAATCCAAAGGACCTAAAAAGTAAGCACTTTTAAAATTTTGCTGTGTAGTACTGAGAATTGCTTGTGATAGTATTCACTGAATAATTTGTAACAATTTCATTTTGTCATTCACATCTGCAGAGACACAGAACGTAACAAGGAAATCGCCTTCCTGGAGGCTCAAGTCTATGAGTATGTGGAGATCCTAGGGGTAAGTGAATGTAGCTTAGGTGACGCTGCTTTTGAATGAGTTTGCTCCAAAATGAGTTATACACACCTTAAAATAAAAAATCAAACCAAATGTAGTCAACGTGATCCGCATGGCTTTGGACACGGTGGATTTGATGACTCGGAATTGATCCTGGCCATTACAGGAGCAGAGGCAGCTGACCCACGAGAACGTGCAGAGGAAGCAAGCCAGGACTGGAGAGGAGCGTGAGGAAGAGGAAGAGGAGCAACTCAGCGAGAGTGAAAGCGAAGACGAAGACAACGAGATCATCTACAACCCCAAGAACCTGCCGCTCGGCTGGGACGGCAAGGTAAGGCATCGGTCTCTGGGGAAGTCTCACCATGTGTTCTCACTATGAGCAACTTGGTTGATGGGTGGCCCTATTCTGACCGGTGGTGGGTGGTGCGAGATGCTCCGATTGTGTCTATGTAGTGGTCTGCAGATAGAGGAGCAATGTGTACAGGAAAAAAATGCTGTAATTTGCTGCTTCGATATTGCCTTTCATGAAGTTACGTCATTTTTGTTAATTGAAACTAAACAGAAAAATCACAATGAAATGAATTCAGAGCTTGCCATCGATCCCAACAATGCATGCAACTGTTCTCCAAGCATCGTTTTTGAGACGTTTACAACTATTATTTGAAAGACTGCAGGAAGCTTCGAGTGGCTGTAATCCACTTCCCCGTGTTGCACTTGCCAGATGGAACTATTCTAGCTTTTTCTAGCGAGGCTAGCTTTTCTCATCCAACACGCTTGTTGAAAGTCCACAAATCAGCTGAGTTTCCGTCGTCGCTTAGCTCTGTAGGAAATGAATGGATTTCCGGTGTCTTGCTGATCATGTTGCGTGCATTGAGAATGCACAGTGGGCATTGGTGTACAATCTAAATTAAATATGGTTAAATGTTGTGTTTGAGTTTTAAATTTAAATTGATCTTAAAATGTATTCAACTTGGCATTCAAAAGGTCTTGAGCGGTCAAAGTTCACATGCAGGAACCTGGAAATATTGAACCTTAATGAGATGAAGTAGAGTTCCTCCTCCTTCATCACTCAAAGACCTGGAGGCTTTCCTCCTTGAAAGAAAGGTCCAGTATCCCACCAGACAGTTCAGGATGCAGGATAACAGCAGGACAAGGAGGACTGGAGCTGTTCTGCAGGCAAAGCATGGCCCTACTCCTGATTAGACACTTGATATTCGTGTATTGTTAGTCGTTTCTTTATGGGATACTCGTTTACTTGGATGTCTGAACTGAGATTACCTGCTTGCTGACTGCTGTTTTATTCCTGTAGCCAATTCCATACTGGCTCTATAAACTCCACGGGCTGAACATCAACTACAACTGTGAGATCTGTGGAAACTACACCTACAGGGGACCGAAGGCCTTTCAAAGGCACTTTGCGGTATGTTCTTGTTTTTATCAAGGATTTACCACCGTAGAGGCATTTATGTGTTCACTGAAACATTCATAGGTCTCCCAGACAATATAACTGAGAAAAGGAAATGGGCAAAATAACTAGATACAGTGGAAGAGAGACAGCTGACATAGAATAGAATACAACTTTATTGTCCAGCCAAGGCAGGAAAATTATCTTTGGTCTCACCAATAAGACAACATAAAATACATCCCATCAATGTTCATGTCTATTTAGTAAATTGTATATTACAAAGTCTTATCCTGACTAATTGTATTGTGTAACATAGCCTGCAATGCAACACTTGTTTTTTTTTTTATTTGTTTTTGTTGACAATTAATAAATCATTGAATTGCTCTATGGACAAAGCACCAAAAAAACACTAGCATCATCTTGACCAAGACTTGGAGATACTGAGGAAATTAGCCGTTTCCATTAGCCAAGTCAGAATTAAAATAAAAAGCATAAAATACTTTGGCAACCCAGCTAATGTCACCATCTACCAATAGCACTACGAATGGGAAATTGTAATGTTGAGGTTGTAATTCGGAGTGAATTTTGTCTTTTGTTTGCTAGGAGTGGCGACATGCCCACGGTATGCGCTGTCTGGGAATCCCCAACACCGCCCACTTCGCCAACGTCACCCAGATCGAGGATGCCGTCTCTTGTAAGTGTTTTTGTCATGAAGTGTGCACATAAAAGTAAGAAAAAAGTAATGAATGAAAAATTCATTAATATTATGATTTTAAAGATTTGATATTGTCAGGATGATTGTTTTGGTAGTTGATTGTAGTAAGACCTTTGTGTTTTGTTTGTAATCCAGTGTGGGCAAAGCTGAAGTCCCAGAAGGCATCAGAGCGGTGGCAGCCAGACACAGAGGTTCGTCCACACTCAAGACAGTTGATGGGACATAATCCTTAGTGGGCTTTGTGTTCGATTTGCATTTCACAAGGCACATTCTCATGTCGTGACTTCTGCCGTTTTTTCCAGGAAGAGTATGAGGACTCGAGTGGAAATGTGGTCAACAAGAAGACCTACGAAGATCTGAAAAGACAAGGCTTGCTGTAGATTCAGGAACAAACGACCGACACACAAGACAAGGAAAGATTCAACTTCTAAAGAGCGTCCATTGAAATTTGCCGTTTTGTTTTGTCTTTTTTTTTTTAAAATTTCATTAACCCATGTCCCTTTTTATTTGTAAGTAGTAATGCTGTTTTATAGATGGTTTACCACCTAGCATTCCTCCCTTTGATAACTTTGTGGCAACCATTGATCATTATAATAAACATGAGTACTTTTGTCACTGTTTGTTTTTTATCACCTATTTGTTATATCACTAATTCAATTAGCTTTGCGCAGACTTTATAGTGGGTGTGTTCAGTCTTTTCCCAGGAAAGTAGTTCCCTTTTTACAGTGACAAAACTCTACAATAGAGTCAAATGAGTTTTGATTTTATTGGTGCCATTGTCTGGTAAGCATGTTTTTTTAAATGATTGTGTGAGTCATAGTTGCTTTTTTTTGGACTATTCTATTAACCCTTTAGACCACAGTATAATTCTCCAGTGTTGCAGTTGCTGCAGTTCACTGAGAATCCTCAGTTAAATTAATGTTTTCTTACTCATTAATTGCAAAGTTTTCGTCTTAAACTTATTTTATTTGGTACCGAACATATAGCAGTTGTTTGTCCGAATGCACTTCATTAATGTTGTTTTTAACACTAAATATCAGAAAATTTTCAGTAACTTTGTAGTTTAATCTTTTTTTGTTAACATACTAGCATGAAACACTGAATAACAAAACATCTTGACTTAAAGCTATTTCTTAGCAGCAGTTCCATATTTTAATTCTCTAACTTGTGTTTTATACCACCATAATAAGAGTTTATGGTAGCATATAAGGTGCTGAACAGTTGTCGCAGATAAGATAAACTTTATTGTCCCTGCAGGGAAATTTGTCTTGAACCTTAAAGTTGCAGCACTGAGGACATAAAACCAGGCCATGAAAATTGCAACGCAGGAGCATCAAATGCATATTATAGGATAAAACGCATTGCACAATCAGTCTGTTATAGTGCTATTTCCTGTATAGTATTGTCTGCTCATTAACAGAACGACTTAAAGGTGCAATAAGCAATATTTTTTATTTATTTGACATTGATAATAAATTTAAGAACCATATGCTATCTGAGGATACAGCTGAAAACAAGCTGGGAATGCCGACCCTTCTCTTAACTAACTCGATTCTTTCAGGCTGTCGGACACTAGATGATTCACCAATAATAAAAAAAACAGACTCGTCAACAACACTGTGCTCCCTGCTTTTTGAGGTTGCAGCACTCTACTATGGAGCCTGCTCTCGAAATTATTATCGCAGCATTAACAAGAGATTGTCTTTACAGCCTTCAGTGTATTGACCCGCTGGTTAAAATTGTGCCCAGAAATATCCACAGCCAACAGCTTCTGGCCATGTAGAGCTGAACTGGGAAAAGTCATTTCATTGGCAAACTGACAACAAATCTTTTCTGACTGGCAAATAAAACCATCTGCTTATAGCAAAGCATTTGTTTGAATCAAACCATTTCCTCAAACTACTCGAGGCATTCGATAACCTCAAAATTCAAACACACAAGTGCACTTAATTGTTTGATAGATTGCATTTTTTTACTCAATTTATTGGATACTACCAAATTTGCATCTAAATCAAAGACATCAGATGATACTATATTATCCTATTCTATCTTACTAAAATAATAGAGAAGAGTCCTGATTCCAGTACAAAGTGTTTTTCTTTCAGTACAAAACAAATACATTCAAACACCCATAGCCGTGGGGCAGCAACATGTTTCCGTGGTTTGGCAGCTTGAGGCTTTTCCGTTGTATCTCGCTGTAGAATATAGGCCTTTAAAGGAACAGTTCATCCCAACAGGAAAATTGAGTCAATCTATTCACCCCCCCCCCCCCCCCAAGTTCATAGGAAATCCGAACCCACAGCAATTTAGCCCCTGTAGCTCCATCTAAGCTTCAAGAAGTTTCAAGAAGACTAACATGTCGTGCTTTTTACTGCTCCAGAAAAAAACCCATAAAGTTTCTCTCAACAGCTTGTGTCTAATATTTACTTCATTGCCTCCTGTATCTTCTATCAATGAAAATGTAGGAGATAATGTGGTAGATATCAACTTTTGGACCCACAGTGCAATCGTTTGGCTATAGAACACTCAAGCATTCGTTTCGATATCTCACTAAGGGATTACACCCCTTGCGTGTTCCTCAGAAGTATTTATTTGACTGGCTGGCAGTCGTGACACGTGTCCCCATAAATACACCTCTTCTTGCTTCGTTCGAAAGCATTACATCTCAACTTGTTACCTTACAGGCTGCTAGCTTACCTTCACCATAGATAGGGGGCTTAACGAGAGGATTACTGCCTGCTAGCTCTAGCCTGTTTCCAAACACTAGAGTTAGCATCTCGGGGACAACAGCTAGCTTCCATGCTAGCTTCTTGTCACATCGTAACCGTCTGGGGGACTGTTGCTTCTCTTACCAGTGTGTGCAACATGCTGCAGCCAGGCTCAACATCCCTTGGCCTACAGTCACATTGGAGAACAGATCTCGCTATGAAGGGAAGAAATTATCCCAGGCCAAGAGGGCAGCCAGGCAGCTCCTTCCTACATTCCTAGAGCTGCTGGAGGAGGTCTCCATCACTTAGAGAAGAGAACCTCTTTACCAGCAAAGCTCCCATTCAAGGAGCATCATCTCTGGACATGGGGGTCATGGATAAAATAGCCATGCTCCGAGAGCCTCCCATGGAACCGCTGGTAGCAGCCCACTTCCACCTGAAGTTGTCGGCGGTGCGAGGCAAAGAAAAAGGAGGACGTGGCCCTGCAGCTCTGTCTCCCACGGAAGGTACAGCCTGTAGCTCACATGACCACCCGGCAGACCTTCGCCTGGATCTTCGCTTGGCAGCCAAAGCCGACAGCGGGCACTGTTGCACCGCCAGTGACCAGGCTGGAAAAGCTGTCGGTCTCTCAAGACTAGTGCCGAAGCAGCCCAGATTCTCTCTTTCTTTAAGGATAGAAAGATGTGCAGCCTGTACGGCATCGGAATGGGTGTTAAGGACAATAGCAAAGGGATACAGGCTTCAATTGCTATGGCCCCACCGCCTTTTAATGGTGTAATAAATTCTCAGGCACAGGGGGAATCAGCTCATGTTTTACAGGCCGAGATTTCCGCAACCAGCAGGGGTGGATGGGGTACTCAAATATCATGACATGAGCTGCTTCTTGTCGCCATTGTACACTGTGATCTTCCATAGTAAAAAAAAAAAGAACATTTAGTGCTAGCACAGACAACAACCAGGCAAAAGCAAACCAATGATATTGTAGCTAGATTGACGGCTTCTTGGCTACAGTTCACTAATCTACCATCATGGAGACATTTAATGTTAGTTAGATTAAAGCTTCCTCCACAGCAGGGGTGGAAAGGCTACTCAAATTATCATACTAAAGTAGAAGTGCTGTTACTTTGCTGAAGTTTTACTGTAGTAGAAGAAAATTTACTGAAGTAAAAATCTACTTAAAAGTAAAAATTAGCTAATTCGGTGCTAGAACACTAGCTAGACAGCAACCAGGCAAAAGCAAACCAATGATACTGTAGCTAGATGAATGGCTTCTTAAAATGGCCGTAATCAAGCCATTATTGAAAAAACCAAACTTTGATTCTGAAGTACTTCAAAACTATATACCAATCTCAAATCTGCCGTTCCTCTCCAAAATACTTGAACAAAGTGTAGCCAGCCAATTTACAGATTTCTTGTCAAAACACAACCTATTTGATACCTTTCAATCTGGCTTTAGATCTTTCCACTCCACCGAAACTGCACTTACAAGAGCGGTCAAAGATCTCCTCCTAGCTATTGACTCCAACTCCAACTCAGCACTATTGCTACTTGACCTGAGTGCAGACATCGACACAATTGATCATACGATACTCTTGAATCGTCTTGAAAATTATATTGGTATCCGGGGATCAGCACTTTCTTGGTTTAGGTCTTATCTACTTGATAGATCACACCACGTCTTTTACAACAACATGACCTTAGGCCGAATCCCAATTCTCATTTTCACCCCTACGGCTTCGGCTTGACCCTTCGGCTTGGCCCTCGGAACCGAGTCACAAGGGGTAGGGCTAGAAAATATCTCCCTAAGTATTGGGACAACCCTTCAAGACGCTGATACGTTATCGATGACGTTAAGCAGACGGGACAAGTTTGTTATCGGAGATTACTGTGGCAATAATGGTATTATCACAGTGACATTTGCCGTTCATCTGATGGAGATAGAAAAGCATGGACGCTCGCGATTCGTTCACAATTGATACTTTTCACGCTACTAATCAATCAAACAAGTCATCAAATAAAAAAGACCACTGCTTCATTACCAGACCACTTCATGACAGAATAGCGTTAGCGGTGCTCTTTAGTCTAGCAAGCCATGCTCCTAACGTTACCCTGCCAGTCTGCACTGATATTAGAGGAGCCGTAACAAGTGCAGCAACTTCGCTGCTGGACTTTAGTTATATTTCGGGCGTCATATGCCAGCAAAGGGGGAAATGCGACATGGAAATATGTCAAAATGCGGGACTGTCATGCACAAATCAGCCTAAAAACAATGTTGTAACGTAACTAACTAGCGAAGTAGAGACATCGGCATATTAGCGATTTTTTGTTATGCTTGTTAAAAAGAAACAGTCTATAATACATTGAAACAACATTAAACTAAGATAATACCACGGTTAGAATATTTTTAAAATCTTTATTAAAGAAGAAAATACTACATTTGTGATCACTTTGGATGGTAGTGTAGTGGTCCCATGATCTTCCAGTTGATTCGCAGGTCATTCTGGGAGATTTCTCCTAGCCCTTGGTTTGAAGTGTGCCCCTGAAAAATCTCCGTTTGGAGGGCCATGTAGCCCTCACACTTGGCCCTACCCCTCGATCACAAGAGAATTGGGACACCCCTACCCCTTCACGTGAACGCGCAAAACGGAGGGGAAGGGCTAAGGGGTAGGGCCAAGGGGTGAATTGGGATTCGCCCTTAGAGTGTTAAAAAAAAACGGAAAAGCCTTAGAGGGCTCTGTCCTAGGCCCACTACTATTCTCTATCTATATATGTTACCCCTCGGTAACATCATTCAAAAATGTGGCATTAACTTCCACTGTTACACTGATGACACTCAAATTTACAAACCTGTCAAACCAACCAATAACACTGAATTTCAAAAACTAGAGGCCTGTCTATCAGAGATCAAATGTTGGATGTCCCTAAACTTCCTACTTCTTGATTGTAGGACCAGCTAGACATAGGCGTCTGTTGTCTGAATAGTCCTCTGAAATGTGATAGTTGTGTAATCTCCCAGATCCCATACGTTAAAAACCTTGGGGTAAAATTCGACCCTACCCTCTCATTCGAGTTGCATATTAAGGAGACCACTAAAACAGCATTTTATCATCTTCGCAATATTGCCAAGATTCGACCCATGCTAACAAAGGCAGACACATAAATTTTAGTACATGCCTTTGTATCATCAAGAATTGATTATTGCAATGTCGTCTTTTCGGGCTTACCTACTGGGCACTAACAAACTACACAAACTACAACTGGTTCAGAATGCTGCTGCCAGAATCCTGACCAAAACTAGGAAATTCGACCATATAACGCCCATTCTATCCTCATTACACTGGCTACCAATTCAGGCCAAGTGTGACTTCAAGGTGCTTCTATTTACATATAAATCATTACATGGGATGGCACTGCCCTACTTATCAGATCTGATCACACTATATAAACTGCCACGCGCCCTCAGATTATAGGACGCTGGCTACCTGTCTATCCCAGCAGTCAAAAAGAAAACTGCAGGTAACAGACCCTTTTCTTACCGGGCTCCCCATCTCTGCAGTCTGCCTGCCTCAATCAGAGGGGCAGGCACTATCAAAGTCTTTAAGTAAAGGCTAAAAACCTATTTATTGTCTTTATCATTTGACCACACATAGCCTTGAGGGAGTGGCTCAGTCTGTTCTTAAGGCTAGACCAGTTAGCTCACACTAGGTTCCTGCCGATGGCTACTAGCATCCTGCCTACATGTCCTATTCTCCTGGTCAACCTGCTCCTGTCCACTGATGCTGGTCACGTTGTGAGTGAGAGTGCGTGTATGGGTGTGTGTGGGTGTGTCTCCTATCTGTTACAGGCTGCATAAATAAATAGCGCATTTTTAAGTACTAATAATTCACCATCATTGAGAAAAATGGAACAAAATCAGCAAAAAATTGTAGTGTATGCAGGAGACATCATCTTCCTCACTCTTCCTCTTTAGGACCACAGCAACACCCAAAGACTAACACATTCCTCTCCCAAGGCCTTTTGGTCAGGCCAGGACCCCCGCCGGGCTCCTAGGGACCCAAGGAACCCCCCTCTCTTAACAAAAGGTGGATTTCCCCATAAAACCGTCAAAAATAACACTTTGCAGGGTCAACTAGCCCGCTCTGGTGCCATTTGGAGATGGAACCATTGATAAGGGTGGGGGAAATGGACTGCATTCCAAAGTGGGGGACAGACTAAGAGAACAAAGAGTTCTACAATACACTGCAAAAATATGATTTCTGTATGTTTTCTATTAAATTTGAATAACACGTCCTGTGGCAGATGATGTACCCTACTCCCCAATGTATTATCTTGCTTATTCAAATTACACAGCATGTGTTATTAAGATGTTTGGTTTACTCACCAGGGTTTTGTGGTAAGACAGTGATGTTTGGTATCATACAGACACATTTGTTGTAAGGTGATTAAATATGTCACTTGCATCCCAAAAGGATCAAGAAAAACAATGTTTTCCAAACCTGAGCTGGAAATGCAGTTTTAGGCAAATGTTAATCACCGAGCATCAGGTTGTAAATCTGATGCATGCAAATGAGGGAAACACCCACTCTCCTGACTTGCCATAAAGCCCTCTGAGCCCTTGGCTCGCTCTCTCTCACGAAATCTCACGAAGAAGAAAGCAGGACAACTCCTGCAACGGGCGGACGGGCAAAAACTCAGGCGGAAGGACATCAGGAAACATCAAGAAACTCAACTCCACCGTCCTGCAGCCCATCCCGCAGCCCGTCCTGTAACTAAGTTTGAACCTGGCTCAAAGCTCTTCTCTCAGCTCAAGTACCAGACCAGCTCTAGACTGAATCTTGCCGAGACGGCCGATTGAGTTCACTCCACCTGATCCAGAAGACTACGAAACCACGTCAGAAGCCAGCCGCTACTCTACTCTGCTTCCTGAACGACGTGAGTCAACACATCACCCTATCCCTCTATATCCCCTGAGGTGAACTGTTGGCACGAGGACTCCGATGAACAACGGCCCCCGGACCGCACTCCACTACGGCCCAACTGACGTCGACTGGTCCAGACCAACACGTGCGTGTGTTTACCTGTCCACTGCGACTGCGCGACGGTTACCACGGAGACGAGGACGCCGCTGACACCCTGCAAACCAGACGGTAACCAACTTTCTTGTTGATGCACAGGTGATGCAAAGGCAGGGTTGAACTGTGAAAGTGAGGTTAGAATACTCTCTCTCTCTCCAATATCATTTGCCACTCTTATTTGATATATCCTCTGCCACTGTTTAACTTCCTACCTTGTTTGATATATCCTCTGCCACTGTCTATCTTGCTACCTTGTTTGTCAGTTTTACTGCCATTATCTGTTTTAGTTTAGTATACATTTATTCATTTTATTGGTGTTTTATTTACATAGTTAATAAAATCTTTGCATTTATAAAGAACTGGCTTTTGTGTGTCATTGATATATCCTGGACATGAAGGTAGAAAATCACTGAAATCTAGAGCTTACTTCTTCTGATTATTAGACTGATATCATTATAAAGAGACTATTCCAGTGTAAACTGGTGGTGCCCCGCAAGTGTTAATTAATAAGATATTAATTACTAAGAATAATTTCAATAATTGTCAATTTTCAGAATTGACCAAATAGTCTCATCGTTCATAACGAAGCTCAACACGCTACAAATTACAATAGTGAGACACTGGCAGTCAGTCTGCTTTCTATATTTTTATAGCAGTGGAAGGATACAGATATACTCCAAGACAGACAATTACAGACAAAGACAATTATAAGATGAGATACGCCTTTATTGATACCCAGAGGGGAAATGAAGAGGGAAAATTCAAATGGCCTATAATCGAGATCCATATTTCTCCAAACCGATTTTTATGACAAGCTACTCGTTTCGGCTAAGCGACTGACATATTATGAATTTGACTGTAGTTAGCTGGCTAGCTAACTTTTCTCACACTTTGAAGGTTTCCCAAAGAGAAAGAGTTGATGCACAGCGATCATAGCCTAATGATCGAGATTCTAAGTAACTGGAGACAAAACTTTTTTTTCTACTCCACGTAGATCATAAACTCTTGAATATAAAAAGGACTCATTGAAATCGGTTGAGAAATGTAAACGTTATAGAGCTTTTCATCCAGAAAAACCGCAGCTCCTCTGTTTACTTGAATTTGTTTACAGGCCAGTCTTGACTGGTCCAATATGGCGGCGACGTTTACGTACGATCCACAGGCCAATGTGGCGTCTATGTATATGTCTATGTTCAAAATGACCTGAAAAGTTCCACACTGTCCACTGTCTTCAGCAGAATTCTAGATCTCATCCCAGTGGAGGCGTTGTGATGTCACATGCTTCCTCTAGAGGGCAGTCATGGGTGAACAGTGGCCACTTTATTAGCTACACCTAGCTAGGTTGTACCAGGAAGGACCTTTTTATTATGTTCAGTTTGAAATCAAATTTCCATATGTAAAAACCTGAAATAAAAAAAGGCCTCTATATGTGTTAGAAATAAACACAATTATGCCAAGCTTATACGCAACAAGAGTAAATAACTACAATAATAATTTTTGAACTGAAAAATGAAGTCCTGACAGTTTGGTGCCCCGCTAATACTGATATTAGGGTTTAGGTCATGTGGCAGTCCGAAAAGATAAAGCCTGCCTTACTGCTGTAAGCTGGTAGGGGCGTGTTTCTTTCTGCAACCTGGGCAAGAGGAGGTGAAGGGGGTGTGTTCAAAGCCTGTTTTGAGTCAGTTAGCCCATAGTGCGCCCTCTAGTGGCAATATAAATCGGTTATTGCACCTTTAAGGACTTAATTGGAGACAAATCCATAGCCAGACATGCAGAGATAATTCCACCCATGATAAGTAGCCCTCTGATAATCAGAGTAGAGATGGTAGAAGGGTTAATTGTATTCTGCCTGCTCGGGCCATGTGTTTCCGCTGAGGGACAAGCATCAATTAAGCTGTTTGTCCCCAGAGGCGCTGTGGTATCATTAGTGAGATGATTTATGCCATGTCTATAATAGGTTTAGACCCAGGCTCATATATATACAGTGGTGGCCAAAATTGTTAGAACACCTGACAGATCTGAAAATATTGACCTTTTCTTGCCTCCAAAACATGATTTAATTTCATAATGTTCATGAAACATGCAGATGGTTGCTCTGAGCACAACAAATATCAGATGAAGTGAGTCCTACTGTTTTTATCCACTTTTAACTTTAATATTTGGTATGTCCACCTTTTGCAGCAATTCAAAAGAATCACACAGCTGTGTCCTAAGACTCTTGCATCACCATCAATTTAACCACGATCACACCTGACAATGATTACACAAGTAATTTGGCTTCTTCTGTGAAGGAACATGATTGTGTGACATTGACAGTGAAATAGGCCTAGCTTGTTTTTTGTGAGGAAAATGACGTAAATCTCCTTATGATGGCTCTATTCTATGGTTTATAGAGCATAATGATGACTTTGTATATATTTCATTCATTTTATGGGTATTTTAATGGCCAACTGAAACCTCTTAAATGTATGCCAAGTGTTCTAATAATTTTGGCCACCACTGTATATATATATATATATTATTATTATTATTATTATTATTATTAAAAATTGGATATTGACCAGGCAATGTAGTCTACCTGACCACTGCTAGTGATAATGTTTTTCTTATTTTTACGACCTGACCAGAGAAATAAACAGCTGCAGGGGTGACAGTCAGTGAATCCATGTAATTTTATTTTCTTTCTCTCTTTTCTATTTTACGTCATTTAATTCTTCAATGTTTGTAAAGGAATTTGTCATTTAAAGCCAGCAATACGCATAGCATTTTACAACGTCAGTCTCTAAAATCTGCAACCTGCCTCATCCTGCCTTCAACTCAAATTAAAAAATATTTAATATCCACACAAATATCGGCTGTGGGCGGTTTCAATCCAAAAATATCTGTATCAACCTTCAAAAACGCATATCAGTCTAATGCTTCAGTTTCGGCATTGCATAAACTGCACTTGTTTGTTTTGAAGTTGTCCAAGGTGTTAATGCAGTTAACACCGATATTAAATGTGCCGCAACAGTATGACTCCAGTTTGTAATTCATGTAGAGGCAAGGGGGAAATTGGCCTTTTCATCCTTAAAATAGGAGTAGTTTTTCTGCTTGGTAAGAGTCGCTGCCTTCAACAATAATGACTGCAATTGCTTTTTGTGTGTGCAAGTGTGTGAGTAATAAATCCATGGTGTTCATTAAATTTGATGATTTTCATGTCAACCAAATACTGATCTGTTTCATATTATTGTTCCCTCAGTGGTGTTCAGCATGACAAAAATCAGCAGAGGGGGGGTAAATGAAAGTGAAGAGGTAATGGTTCTGCAACTGAACACTAAAAAAGACGTAAAGGTCAGTATCTAAATTTAAACTAGATAACCAAACAAGGCCAGAGACTGCAAAGGCACCACAGATAACTCCAAGTCTACCACTACAACCGCTATACCCACATTTTTCAGCAAGCTTTACATCATGAAAACGACCAAAACCACAAAAAAAACAAAGTCAGTTCTACCAGAATATGAGAATTTCCAAAAATGACTCGCATGTTCTCCCCCGATACACAAAGCGTGAGAAACTGAAAATGCCACTGGCGTCTTGTCGTCCACCTGGGGGGTTGGATCCAGAGTGACAGTGATCCAGCCAGTCAGACCGGCGGGGAGCAGCAACATCCCACTGACTTCCCTGTTGAAGTCCACACGGAGGCAAACTGCAGCAAGCATCACAGCGCTGATGACGTCTTCCCCATCTACAGTGACAGAGGAGAGCTCCAGGAGCACCTCAAGGACCTTCAAGGCTACCAGTAAAGAACATACTGGCAATAGTCAAGATATTTTTTGGACCTCAGCACACAGTGAAGAAGAATAACAAAACCACAACCGGCAGCAACACCTTTCAAACTAATACTAATACACTTGTGGCGAGGCACCACAAGTGAAAAAAAATGATTTTGGCTGGATGGGTCAATTCTTTAATTATGTAACTACTGTAGTTAAACAAAATATACAAAAACAATTTAAAAAAAATCCAACTGGTGGATATGGCCTCCATGATTGACATGATGTTTTTTTTTAACACAAATAGAGGCTTTTTTGATATGTTTTGTCATTTCTATTTTAGGGGATGCTTGACATGAAAAATAACAAGAAATCAGAGATTTTAGCCATATAAACAATATTTTGTAAAAAAAAAACCCTGCTGCCTCTCCGCTGCTCCCCTGATAGAGTCATTGTACAGTCAGGAGTGTGTAATTGAGTGTGCCACCTAAACTCAATGTGTCTACCTTTTTATTTATATGTTATATGAGGATAGGGATAGAGAGGATAGAAATGCATGCTTTTATTGATTTTTGTTAATATTGATGGTTCTTTTCCTTATGAGTATCACCAACTGGAGGTCATAGTTCACCCTTTATATTTAAACTACACCACTAGATATCTATGCATTGTGCCGTCTAACTAGGTTTAGCACATGTAGAAGCCTGTCTTGGATGTTAGAATAAAGAAAGGAGGGTGGTGCAAGAGGCTCATCATCAATAAAGGGAAAATTATGCTGGTATTTCTTGTTATTCCTACAAATTGCATTGTCCAGTTTATACATAATGGAAATTAAGTGAGCTTCCCGTTTTTGAGTGGCTGGTAAATTCCACTAGGTGGGGCTCTTGTAGCCAAGACTTTCTCACTCTATGGCCTTTCATTCTTAGTCTTGCCTTGGAGGAAAATTGAGGAGAGAAGGCATAAAGTTTATGAGCAGTCATAAGCTCTGTACATGTTTGTAGTGTTTAATGTATAATGCCAAGGGCAGATCCAGAATGATGATTCTTTAGAAATCTTGACATGAGGCTGAACGCCTTTGAATGTAATATATTTTACATTTTTAATTTGTACAAAAATAAAAATGAAATCAACATGTTTTGCAAATATAACTCATGATTGTAACCTTAGCTAACCTATTTCTTATACTGTTTTCAGTGTTCAAAACTAATTTTCCTGTTTTTCAAAAGGCTCAGCTTCAAACGATATGTTAAAATGCCTTTCTCCGACTTCTTGATTTAGTTGAACTGATGATGAGAAGTAAATTAATTCTCAAATGCACAGATGTTTTCACGCATTCTGCTGAACAAGCAAACATTATACAAATAGATGCGATTGAGAAAAACACCTTCTGTAGCTATCTTTAACTGACTTGTTCACAGCTCTGCAAGAAAAAGAGAATTTGAATTTCCTTCCTCCGTGTTCTATGGGTTACTTTATTGAGACATCTCTGCACACTTCTGCTCTAACCTGGTGGTTGGTTTGAAGAGAGTTAGGATGTATTGTTGCAAGTTCTCACAAAGTCATAGATGGAAGCATACAAATAATTTCATTTGGGTGAGACGCTATTTGCGAGTAAAACTTCAACCAATTTGGAGTCCTAATTGTGTATGTCTCTTTGCAAGCCTGCAGATAAAAGAAAAACCACGCTAACACTTACTGGCTGAAGTGAATAAGGAGCCTTTCATGAATAAATGGCTGAATGAGTGGAGGAGACGGAGGAGGCGATTGGCTTGCTGTGGTGGACACGGGCCAATTGTCTTTCATCAGCCTCCTTCTGAGGGATGGAGCCTTCACAGCTCACGGTCTCTACACATGACAGAACGACATCAAATGAACCCCGCTTTCCCACTCTCACCATCTCTCCTATTACATTCTCTTTTTAATGTTCAATGTGGTGTTTATGAATTGTCTGTGACTTTTTGGAATGAAGCCACCAATATTTTGTGCTGATATTCACTATCTCGAAAGGGACATTAAGTAATCTATGAGTTTTATTGACCTCTTTCGGCAACCAGTAGGAATTGAAGCAACATTGGCAGGTCTCTGGCACAGCGTATGGTGGCCTGTAATGGACCCAAATAATAAAGTCACATTTTCACACCAAGGAGGAGTAAGCTAGCTAGTTTGTGCAGAGATCAGAATTTTATTCTTGTCAGGGTGGAAAAGCCTCTGAAAGAGCATTTCGACCACCATGGGACGCTAACCTTTTGGTACTGCAGACAGGGTTCTAGAGAGACTGGACCTGGAGAACAGAGACTAGCTTATCAGTTTGGAGCCTTCTCTGCTCTTCCCTCTGAGCTCCAGCCCTTAGGCTATAAAAAGAGCTGTCTGAGGATGTCAGAAACACTGTCACCAAACACAAGCGTTCTCTAGGCATATAAGGCATCTCTAGAGGCCTTGGTATTGGGATTGTTAAGAATCTCCCAGGACGTGGTGGTAAGAGGAAAATTGATCTCAGATGTAATTGAAGGTTGCTGTGAGCCATTGAAAAAACACCTTGCATGACATCCAAAGATCTCAAGGTTGACCTGGAGAGGTCTGGGTAATGGTTTAAGCCAAGAAGGGCTTTACAGTCGGAGTCCACAGAAGTCCTCACTGCTGAAAGAGAAACACAGGAAGGCCCGATTGATCTTTGCCAAGACCCACCTGGACAAACCTAAATCCTTCTGGGAAAATGTTCTGTGGACCGATGACCAAATAATTTTGTTTTTTACATTTTGGAGTGAAATGTGCTACCCAGTGTCAGAAAACTGGGTGTCAATCGCAGGTCATGGGTCCTCCAGCAGGACAATGACCCAAAACTCACATCCAAAAGCACCCAGGAATGGTTCAAGAGAAAACATTGGATTGATGAGTCCTCATCTCAATCCCATTGAGAACCAATGGTGAGACCTGAAATGTGCATTTGGTCAAGGGAATCCTTGAAACATTGAAGAACTGAAGTGGATTGCAACTGAAGAGTGAGAGAAACTGCCAGCAGAAAGGTGCAGGAAGATTATTGATGGTTACAAGAAATGTTTGGAAGCATCATGATTACCAAAGTGTTGGAAAAGGGGGCCAATAATCTTGGCCATAACCACTTTTCAAGTCCTAAATTTATTTTTAATATATTTCTATTCTTATTTTTTGATCATGCACTGTTAAATAAAACAGATGGACGTGTGATGACCGAAGGTTGTTTCAATTTCCAATTATTTCAGAAGATATTGTACATTATCTGCATAAAATGCAAGGGTGCCAATAATCTGTATGTAGACACAGATGGACAACACTGACTGTACCATATCAGATTTTTAATAAAAGGCAAATATCAGCCCCATCTATCATTCTAGACCATTCTACATGTTTGTAAAGCTTTATTTCACTGAGTCATTGGATGTATTGTAGTTATGTGTTGTACTGCACGAAAAGACTTTCAACTCTCATAAACAGCGTGTGGTTTGAACTCCACTGAGCTGACATGAAGGCCCTCGAGGGGAATCGAGTATCTGTCCTCATTTGTCTGTTGAACGGAGTGGTGCCCTTCCACTGGGTTTTAATCAATCTCTTTAACATCCCCATTTTGAAAACCATCAGGTCCTTTTTTTTCTCTCTGCTTTGGTCTTCATCAGGAATGTGACAGAGTGAAATACCACCAGCTGCCCATCAGCTAGCACTGATCCGGAACCCTTTGGGAATCTTTTGTCCTGTTGGTTGCCATCTTTGATTTCATTGCATTGGAGATTTGGGGTATACCTGGCTCATATAAGGCTCATATTAGGTTGTTTTTTTTAACAGTGCACCTCACTTAGCTTCACAGCTCCCCTGTGTGTTGAATACCTTTTGGACATAGTGATTGACGCAATGTCCGCCTCTTTTTGTTTTGTACCTCATATTGTATATTCAATTAAACTGGATTTTCTCCAACACTGATCATATTACCTATATGATAAATTCTCTTCAGCATTTTGATTCGAAAGCAGACAGTACTTTAAGAACGGGATCATGAAAGACATCTCGTACATTCCCCGTCAATCTAGTTAACGTGAAGAATCTTTGAAAATGATGAGCATAATAAGGGTTCTGTCTCTTGTAGTAAAAGCGTCCACACTTTGATTTTTTCTTTTTAGCTTTTGAATGTATTCTCAGTGGTGAAGCTACAAAGCAGAATAAGGGGTAGTCAGTGCTGGGAGCCAAAACTGGGGTACACCAGATGTTACAGGGGGAATTTGTTACACAAAAGTGAAAAACAAACTACTGCGCATACTAGTTCCTACCTACTGTGGCATCGTGATGATGCTGCACATCCCCTGTTCTTCCCACTAGGGTGGATTGGGGCTCATACAGATACTGATGCCGATAGCCAATATTTTGTGCTGAAATTTCATTTTCATGCCAAAAACCCTCTAGGATTTACAGACTGACGCCCCTGAAGCTGTTGAGTAAAATCCTCCCACACCACACTGGAATGATTCCTCTGATCAGACACCTGATATAAAAATAATAACATATTCACTAGCAGACAGGAACCATCATCATATAGGAGGTAGACGTAACACATTGGCTGATATCCAATTTTTAACAAAAGGCCAATATCAGCCTGATACATTCGCCATAATGTCTCGGCTCAGCCCAGGGTGTGGTTCACAGCAAGTTTAAGTCATTGCAGAATCAGCGTAGTTTGAGATATATCTTACAAAGCTGATCGAAAGTGCAGAAAGTGCATGGAAACAGTTGTTTGGGTCTCATTCTTGTTAGTGTAATATTTATTTCACTTGAATGCATTTAATGCAGGTACCAATATGGAGAGACCACAGAGGGTACAATTTCAGCAGTAAATGAGAGGAATCAATAATAACAATAGCAACAATAATGATAACACAGAAATAACAATCTTCATTTGTAAAAACAGAATTTATAAACCATTTATAAACTTTAACCATTAAATAAAAGCAAAAAAGCAAAAAGGAATAGTAGTAGTAGTAGTAGTAGTAGTAGTAGCAGTAGCAGTAGCAGTAGCAGTAGTAGTAGTAGTTATAGTAGTAGTAGTAGTAGTAGTAGTAGTAGTACTAGTGGTAGTATTACTACTAGTAGTGGCAGTAATAGAAGATGGATAAAGCCTGGTCCTGGTAACACCAGAATGAGGTTCTGAAGCTGCACACTGATTCATTAGGGGTTATATAGGGGTGATACAGCTAGAAGCCAGACTGCTTTAACAGTGGTCAGTAAAGTCATAAAATCAACCCTAAACCTAACCAGTGCAGAGATTTCATTTTGTAGTTTTTTGACCAAACAAACCGGAGACTTTTAAAGAGCCTTATGGTCGATGCCAGAATAAGTGGAACAGACAAACAGGAATAGTGCAATCACACCCACACCATGCAAACTTCCCAGTGCTTCAGTGGGAGTTCTGGAGGAGACTGAAGGGAGAGCAGGGTGGGAGGCTGCTGACATGCCGGCACTGGAAATGTGACCTGGCAGTTACAGCTACTTGTACATGTATCTGCAAGGGTTAGACTATATATACTAGATATATTGGTTTGCTGATATATAGAGCAGATATTGGCCAGTGTGTCTCTGATATAATGGATATGATGTTTGATTACATATTTATTGTAGAATTGAAGAACAATACACTGGTGATCTATGGGAAAACCCTAATCTAAACTGATTCCCTGGCCGTGATGACATAGGAGGCTTTTTTGAATGCGCCTTTTTTCAGTTATTTTGGTTTGGTTGCGGCAGGCGCACTTCTCATCCAAACTATGCAGCTCGGCCTATCATATCCTGACTGACAACGCTACGTGATAGTCAGAATGAACAACACACACACTGAGAGGAGTTGTGCCATTAAAATGCACTTTTTCTTTGGTGAATTCTTAAAATTCACCGCATTGTACGCCGTCTGCTGCTGAGTCAGGCCTCCCCAGTTGATGCTTAGAACACTTGGGGGGGGGGGGGGGTTCAGCCGGGTTGCTCAGCTCCCCAGCATCTTATTGTGCCATTTATCCTCCAAACGCCATGTCAGCACATCCTGATGAGCCTATTTATCCACATCCACCCAAGTGCTGAGATCACACATGGTCAGACCACAGCACCGCAATTCTTTAAAATGTTGTTTCTAAGGTTTGGTCACAAACGGGCTCAATGGCTGCAACGTAATCCTGTGGGGAAAGTGCGCGTGGTCAAAGTACGTCCACTAAAAGTGCTTGATTTTGCCACTGACAGGCTCAGATTGTTATTCGTGTGTCTGACAAGGGTCTGACAACATTACTGAAAGGATCTTTTTTAAACCTGAAAACTAAAGTCTAGCTCAAGGAGAAGTCCTGCTCTGAAATGAACGGCGGACAAAGGTAGTCTATAGCGAGAGGGTTCACTTGTTGCGGGAAGAGGACGGTAGAAACCTGACAAAGGTATTCTATGAAAGCTGCACAAAGTCTTCCTCTTCCTCTTGCTTTCATAGGCTACCTTTGTCACGTTTCCACGTCCTCTTCCTGCGCCAACTCTCGCGAGATTTCAGAGTTCAGAGTTCAGAGTTGTTGCAGGAAGAGGACGTGGAAATGTGACAAAGGTGGTCTATGAAAGCAAGAGGGTTGAAGAGGATGGTGGAAACATAAATCAGCGTTGGAGACAGGTGTTCGAGTATAGAAAACGTAGTTTAGAGTATTTGTTTTTTTCCCAAAGATAAAAAACCCCAACAATGGTTAGTTTTTGCACATTTCAAAACTGTGCCAACAAAATGTTGAGGAAGACTTTGCGCAGCTTTCATAGAATACCTTTGTCAGGTTTCTGCTGTCCTCTTCCCGCAACAAGTGAACCCTCTAGCTATAGACTACCTTTACCCCACAGGATTACATTGCAGCCATTGAGCCCATTTCGTGACTGCCGACTGAACCGATCTACCGGAGCAATTCCGAAACGTTTTGGACCTATTTTGCGGTATAATAGGCGATTTTGTGGATATAGAGGCCAGGTTTATAAATCCCGGAATTCTCCTTTAACTTGTTCCTCATCAACAGAAGGGACATTATATGATAAGAAAAAACTACATTTTTGTTCTGATTGACTTGAGACTTTCAAATGCTTGGCTGACCTATAAAGCAACATTAACCTAGAAACAATTAACATCAACACGACTTATAATAATATAATAAGTAAACTTTATTTATATATCACTTTTCAAAACAAAGTTACAAAGGGCTTCTCAATTAAGACATTTCCCTCACATGTGACACATCTTTTTAATCAATGTGAACAGCAAAAAGCTCCATGGATTCATTTAAAAAAAAAAAATTGATCTGGAAAGTCAGATCCGAGGCATGTGACCTACACGTGCCATGTTTTTGAACTCTCAAATTAGAATTTGTCAGCATTTCCATGACAATACAGAAATCTTACATCATCCAGCTGAGATAATTGTCATGATTTTGACACCACATCACCTTGGTTGAGCCAGCGTTAGCATAGAGGATAACAAGAAACAACAATGGAAAGAGAAACAAATATCCAATTTGATTGGTATGTGTGATATAGTCATCGCCAACTTTTGCCAAGTTTAGCAACATCCAAAGTGTAAAGGCTCAATTTTTTGCTTGATCTCTACTCTCCATTACACTGATTAAAAACCCCAAGATCAAATTTGGACTCTCTTAGGCGAGTCACAGACTTTGCTGAACATGATTGATGCCTGTGCTTTCCTTCCAAACCTTTCACACATGCAGTTAAATCCGTAACTTATCTAGACATTACTCAGAGGGGTTGTATGTGTGAACGCAAATGTCCTAATCAGTTGGTCTGGAAGTCAAACGGAATTCACCCACCCAGCACCCTAGTCTAAAATCTGTTTTATCACCGAGTGAGCCCAAGTGTGAATGGAGCAGAAGATTCTCCGGAGTATATGCATCCGGGACAATACAAACATCCAAGGCTGAGGAAGAAGGCAACTAGATCAGACAAAGAAGGCAACGACACTGCGGATACGTCTAACTACATTTAGTATTGACATCAACATAAAAACGGCCACTGAGAGTGAATCGGTCACTTCATCCGCCATCTTAGTGCTGTAAGCAAAACACTGCGATTTCCGCAGCGTACTTTTTGCGTCATATCCTGTCTCCCGCACGCGCTACCCAGGCCCCGCCCCTTGCCTGAACTAATCAGAGTATATTCTGTTGTTGTGAATGCATCCGAAACAGACATTGTGTGCTATACATGTGGAAGGGCAACTCCGGTTAAAGTGCAGACCTTATTCTCTGGAAAATATCCAAAGTGTATATCTGAGAGAGGCTCAAGTCTAACCCATCTAAAGCCTCTTTCAGACATGCTGCAAATGCTGCTGCAAATTGATGTTAAGAGGTGTACCAGATTGTCCAAAAGCTTGACAGGATCTGTTTGCTCTCCCTCAAATTACTTCACTGTAACTTGTACGTCGGACAGGATTGATTTCAATAATGTCAGGTAGACGTAGTTGGCCTTGTCCATGTACTTGGCGTGCAGCACATCCACCATGTAGCAATGCTCACTGGCCTTGGTCAACGCAAAGTGGAATTTCAGTTCTTCCCACTGGCTCAATATATGAGTGAGTGCGCTAGCATGTAGTAATGTTACTGAAGGCTTAGCCCTTTTCAGATTGTTAATGCTACTTTGTGGAGAACATTTTTAATTCATCTTTTTTTTTTAAATTGTGACTTCCTAACCAAACAATTGTACTCTGAACTGAATGTGTTTAAATGATTTGACCAAAAAAATTAAGTTTGTCTCGTCGTACACATGCTACTGCTGCTGCAGTCAGCCAACAATGATTGCTGCTGCTGCCTGTGCCTGGCTATTGAGCTGAGCTCTCACTACTGCTGACATCACTCACAATGAACTTTTGCAGCGAAGGCAGACAGACCGTATGTTGTGACTGAGTGTGTGAGAGAGAAAATCGTTTTTGCGTCATTTAGAGGGAAAATATGTGCATTTTAGCGTTTAGCTAAGTTGCTAAAGGTTCCAAAGAAATTTTAAAAGTAGCTAAACAAAATTGCTAAATTGGCATCACTGAGTCCCAGTCTTCAGAGGGACAAGTGATATATATATATACTTTGATTGGCTGGGAAGACTATTGGCTGACTTTTGGCAAAATGGTTTATTGTTTTTCTTACCTAAATGTTTACAATTTATTGAATGAGTTAATAAATGTTTTTGTATTTCATCTTGAATAGTAGCTGCAATTTCTTCACTTCTAGAGCCGAACTTAAGGTAGAAACCTGGCTCAGATCATATTCAAGTCATATTACACCAAATAGTAATATGCTTATGTGGATGTGCTCCTTGTGAAAAAACGGTTCGGGGCTCGGGGCTATGAGCGAGCCTTCATAACACTGAATGAACCATTAAGTGAATGGAGATGTCAGCACAGATGCCAAGTTTATATTTGAGCTGAGCAAACCCAGTGGAAAATGCCAGGCAGCGCTGTAATGAACTGCTAGCGTCTGTGGCCGGGACATTCGGTTCTCCTGCTCGAATCATATTAGCACCGCAACCTTTCAAAGGAAAAGCATGGGGCTCTTCTTCACAGCCCGGCAGCCTGTTTTTATTAATGCCCATTATCATATGCATGACCGACTTGCAAAGTCTATGATACACTTCAGTGTCGAGCCCTCTACTAGGCGAAATAAGACTCGCAGACGTGAATGACCTTTTCCGAGGCACCTCCATCTCAAATTTTTCTGAAAGTTTATGCAATGGCAGATGTATTATTAGTATTATATTATTAAGAAAAAGTAGTATACTTATATGAATGAAATTGTGTGTCTCATTTATTGGAGTCAATAGTACCTCTCTCCAGTCAGCTTGAAGGACCATGAGAAATTATCTGAAATTATCTGATGAACCATGACCACCAACTATGATTAGTTGATTATGATTAGATGATTCTCTCTCCTGTTTCATATGAGTTTTGTGAGGAGGGACACAACGGTAAACACAAAGGTGGGACTTCCAATTGGTGATCATCATAAGACAAACAAAAACAAAACAAAAATAAAAAGTCATATTTACAGAAAATTAAGCATAATGTGTACTTTTATCTGAAATGAAAGTTCTCAGATTTTCTCAGAAATAATCTCATTGGTTGAGTTAAATTTAAGTGGGCGGAGCCAAGGAACCACAGTCTTTCTGGATACTAATGTTAAGCTTTGAATGGGTATCTCAGGTGGAGAAGCAGTAGTTAATGGACTAATGTATCACAGATGTAATTATTATTTGTTTACTACCCAGTCCTGCTCATGACACACAATTTATTTGGACTCACTCGTAGAGCCTAGATCATTAATATGTTCTCCAATGACTAATTCCTGCTTACTCTGTAGTTAGTAAATACTTAGTGCAGAAAGTATTGCCTCAACGGGGGCTCTGGCCTCTCTGTTGCCCTTGAACACTTGACAGATCCAATTTACAAGATCCTCCCAGCCTTCAAACATAATCTACAATTCTCGTAATCAAAGCTTGCAGGTGGCATTGGAACATCGAACATACCACCGAATACAGACAAAAATGTCCATGTTGCCTGCTTCATCATGGTTGTCTGGTTTAAAGGTAACCTATGTAAGATTTTTTACTTTCATCTAGCCTGCAATCTTGTCAGTAGATCAAAAAGATGCAGTGGAGGGTCATTCCCTATTACACTTTTGGTATTCATTACACTTTTGGTTTGTTTTTGTCCCCTGTATTCAACTTTTATGGGCCGTAAAAAAGCTCCTCCCCAATTGCTGGAGCCCCTCCCACCCCTTATAACCGTCCAGGCTGAACCAGCTCCGCCTCCCCAAACAACAGGTGTGTAGTGCAAAAAATGGTGGAGGAGCAGACCACAAACCCTGATTTGCCTCAAAAACAACAACAAATAAACACTGGTATCGCTATTAAGAGAAAGAGGAAATGACCAAAGGAATTAAAACTGATGTAAATTGTATAACTGTACTGCACTTATATAACACCTGTCTAGTCTTCCGACCACTCAAAGCACTTTACATTACATTCACCCCATTCACACTGATGGCAGGTGCCAACCTGCAGGGGAACCTCACCCCATGCACACACACACACACACACACACACACACACACACACACACACACACACACACACACACACACACAGCTTCAGGAGCAATTTGGGGTTCAGTATCTTGCCCAAGGACACTTCCACATGTGGGCTGGAGGAACTGGGGATCAAACCACCAATCTTCTGATTAGAGGACTACCCACTCTACCTCCTGAGCCACAGCCACCTTGAAATTCCAACTTTTCTTTCATGTCATTAACTAGATGTTATAGCCAATGATGTAGTATGAAAATATTTTTAAAAATCATTTTATTTTCAGCCCTGTGATGGACTGGCGACCTGTCCAGGGTGTACCCCGCCTTTCGCCCAATGTCGGCTGGGATAGGCTCCAGCCCCCCCGCGACCCTGAACAGGATAAGCGGTGATAGATAATGATGATGATGATGATGATTTTATTTTCATAAAAGCTCATGTCCTCATGTAACTTCCTTCACTTTGATACTGCTATGCTACTGCTATGATGTATGCTATGTATTTACATAAAGAATTATGTCTAAATGCCTAAAAAAAATATTCTGCAGTAAAACGGTGAGCTCACTAACCTCATTTTATCATCCCTGATCATAGCCAAACCCCAACCTGTACTATGAAGTTACTAAAAGAGAACACAATGAAGGAGAAAACGGACGAGGCCTGATTTTCATCTGCTGGCTGGATCCCGTCCAGTGCAACGGTGTCGACTGACCTTCGGATGCTTTCGATTACACAACTCTAGCTACAAGGCACTGACATTCACTGTTAATTATATGCTCAGCATGCTCCCTTTAGCATTTCAGCAACTAGTACAGTGCCTCGGTAATAGGGAGAGGTCTGTTTTACAATGATATCTCTAGAGGGACCTTATTACCTGTTGTAGTTGAACTTTAAACCTCATCAAAATTGTTATTCTTTCTAATTATTTATAGAACGAGTTCTGCAGTTTTGCATAAGTATTATCTTCTTAAGTTTCCTTCCTATTGTCAAACGTAAGAAAAAAGTACTTTGAAAATATCACACTATATTATTATAGCCACGCCATTACATCCCAGTTAAATATTGGAGAGGTTGGAGGTCAGATGAAACAGAATCGACATTAAAAGGTAGAACAAGGAACAAAGAATGTTTTACAGAAGGAAACAAATAATCAATTTATGTTAATGCTACAGGATACTGATCCTGTGGCAGCCTCTAATTTAAAACATTTGGATGCTGTCAAGTGTCTTCTGCTTCATGGTGATTGATTGACTACAGAACATTTCACTAAACACGAGCAGAAAACTGTCCACTTAATGAAATTCCACCAGTCAACACAGAACTGGGGAAGTCTGCCTTTCATCCTTCGTGTGCAGAGGCTAATATGGTGTTGGAACAAATTTCTAACATGAAAGAAGAAGGCTTGAAGACTTTCTAACTTCAAAAAACCTAAATAACTTCAAAAGGAAGAGTGTACTGGAGAGTGTAGTTAATAATGGGCTTAAAATAATGGACTCTTAGCTTAGAACTTTCTTAATTCAAATATCTGTTTTCTTGGTGGGATGGGAATGAACACTAAAAAAAGAAGACATTTGACAAACCACCGCTGAGTGGAGTAATGTATTGCATTATTTATTGGACTAAATGGATTTGGGATTTTAAGTGCTTCTGAATCTGTTGCTGCAGTGTTTTTTCTTTTCTTTGCCATCTTTTACTTTTATGGTATTTTGAGATTACCTCAAAGCTGCCGGCCTCAATGTTACAAGTAAATAACAACTGAACCTGTTTTATTTGTGAGGTGATTTGTTTGTCGTTGATTCAAAAGTGTGATGTGAATTCCACCGGCAGGTTTTCTCAGAGAGCCGAAGACTTTCTTTTGTCTCCAACAGCCGAGTCTGTCTGAAGCTATTTTTGTATCTCACTGTCCTTCAAACTAGGGTTAGACCGATAGATGGAACCGATAGTGGCTTTAATAAAAATCAGATATTGTCCAGTCAGTGTCATCCACCTCTGATATGATGCAGTTTAATTAATTATGTATTTATTGTAAAATTGATCAATACTACACTGGTTGTCTATGGGAAAGACCTTAACCCGAATTGATTCTAATGAGACATTTTACTATAGGATTTCACACAAGTATGCATGAATATGTTTTTATGTTATTAAATTCTTCTTCTTCTTCTTCTTCTTCTTCTTCTTCTTCTTATTATTATTATTATTATTATTATTATTATTATTATTATTATTAGTAGTAGTAGTAGTAGTAATATCCTGGTTTTCTATGGTTACATTTAGTGTCCTATGATGGTCTAAATGTTGTTTCAGAGGTTTTTTTTTTCACCCTGCAAAGAATACAAATCTGGGGGAAACACTGACATTTTAAAAATGTATTGTAATGTTGTCACAAAACTGACAGCTTGAATCCCAAAATATTGGTATTGGCCTTCAAAAACCCAAATCAGGCTAACCCTGCCCCAGCAGCGGATATTCTGAAGTACGCCTGAGTGCATCTGTCACCTGAAACTGGACGGTGATGATGAGCTCCTCTGAGGACCGACATTTCAAAGTCGGGACGGTCGCCCTGGATGCTAGCATGTCATTTTCTCGAGCACAGCCTTTATGGGGGCAGAGCCATTAAAGCATGGCATCAGACTGTCCTAAGGGATTAGCTTTGCTGCGGTGGTTTCTAATTCACCTGAAGCAAGTGCAGTCTGACGTTGGATTTATTCCTTCTGATGCGCTCCACTTCCCGCTGCCTGGCATGGAGGCATTTACTCAGGCATGATGTGAAACACTGGAGTTTAACTGCAACACCACTCTTCTGCTAACAAAAGCAGAGTCAGCACGCTGAAAGCAGCACCCAAGTTGTGTAAATTAATTAATAGACATGGTCCGACAAAGAGAACTTGAAATATCACTTGTCTAGGTATTAATAAGGGCGTGTTTGTGGCGGCTTATTTGAACTCTGGATCATTTATTCCTTTAGTTTGGTTTGATCTGGTGAAAGCAATGTCATTTGAACACCAAACAACCGCACCGAGACGCAAGAAAATCCAGGTCTTGGTTTTCTTCCAAGAGCGTTATTAGGAGTGAGAGTGTAATCTGAACCAATTTGAGGAAACAACCCCAAAACACAAGGGTTTAAGGAGACAGGTGTTGATATTTGATAGCCAGCAGTTACTCATGCTTGGGAAAGCCTAGCATAACACAATGAAGAGAGGACAAACCACAGTCTGGACTCATGTTATGCTTTTTCTTCATGTGGTCTTAACTGGTATGAACACCAGAGAAGGGAAATTACAGCAAAGATCAGACAGGTCCATCATACTGAAATAAAGTTACAGGGACTGGAATCAAATTTGTTCTATTTCTTATTTACAAGCCTGGATTGCTTGTTATTGTTCAGTGTGAACCTGAACGAACCAAAGGCAAACATGCAACAAAGTACACTTTGCCATTGTGGTTCACCCATCAAACAGTGAGACCATTTAAATGAAGGCAAAAGGTGTTTATTTTCAACCAACCATGCCTAAAATTAATATGGCTTGATAAAAAAGAAAGAAAATGAACTGTAGGTGTGATCACACCCTACATTTATACATGAGAGCAGCTTTCAGTGAGTGGACAAATACTATCTACACATACTGTCTACAAACAGAAACACAGCCTCCAAAGTAGAGTCAGTCTAAAAGATTTGACTTTGTGAAGTACCAGTACTTGTTAAAACCTGATACAAGTTTACATTTACTATTGTGACTCCTCTTCTTATCCGGCCATTGAGCAGATCTCTGTTCTTCTTCTGTTGACAATTACATTTGCACAAATTCCTTCAAACACGTCACTGATTCTCCAACGTTAAACAGACATACTTTTTAATTTGTTTTCGAAGAAATACAGGAGTCTTTCATAATAAGAAAATACACCTATACTTTGCAGAGTTCTGTAATATTGTCACGATGCCGTGATCACTCTGATCTCACAAACGCTCAGGAAAGCTGAACACAGTTGCATTCAGGTAATGATGATTATTTGTCCATCACTGTGATCTTGTAGCTTTCAACCAACCAGTGACATTATTAATCCTGTACAAAAAACATTAGTGGCTATTAGAGGGTAGAAGTGAACATTTGGGGAAAACGTCATCAGGAATGTTCAGTATCGATGGTTGGAGAGTAACGTAGATGCAGTAGATGACCACAGGTAAGGTGTATCGTCAGTGTATAACAGTGGGAGCTGACGCTGTTTCTGGTCACGCTCCTGGAGTCTACCAGGTAAATAAACAATTTTTACATCAGCCACTTGTCCTTCTCCTTGTTGAAGTGCTCGGCCCATCGGCGAGTGAGCTCCAGGTAGAGATCCGGTTGGTTGGGTTGGTAGTCCAGGTACAGACGGGTCACCGTTTTCTTGGGTACTGCCTTCTCTATCTGCGTGCCTTCGTGCCATTGGTTAAAGGAAGTGATGGTGACGATTTCCGATCTGACGGACAGGGCCGCCTGCAGAGACGTCTCATAGTAGCGCCCGTTGACCCGGTTCCTGGTGTTATGGTTGTTCCAGGGCCGAACGGCGGTGTCCACGTACCCGGGACCGACGCTGGGGATGAACAGCAGATTGTTCCCATCGCAGAAGGCCTTGATGGCTTTCCAGTTCTGGTGGGAGGAGCCGAAGGAGAAGCCGTTGGAGGCAAAGTAGGTGTATATGCCATCAAAGCCGCTGGCTAAGATGTCATGTTTGTGGCGCTCCTCCACGATGAGGGCGACAAAGATCCCATCGTAAGGCGTGCCTCTGATGCTGTGGGAGCCCTTGGCAGTAAGGAGCTCTGCCCAGGACTCTGGTGGGGTCAGGTAGGAATCATAGACATAAAACAGAGGCAGGATTCGCCCTGTGCTGGACCTGAATCTGTAGAAGGCGCCATGCTTTCCATACCTGAGAAAAATGATAAAAAGGGGGGGAAAAATTTAAAGGTGCTACTTGAAGCATTTTTAAACATCAATATATTATTGTCAAATTAATTGTGACACGGTGGTATAATTACAGTAAACAAATAAGGCCATGGTCGAGACGATTGGTAGCCTCTATCTCACGCCAGTGGTATTATTAGTGCTAGTGTTTTTCAAAGTTACACATTTCCCATCAACCCCACTGCTTTCTGTTGCAAAGAGGATGTTGCTTCCTGTCTCCTACCCCTCCCTGGCATCTTCAGCTATATTGAAGAGGAGAAACATGTTGGAAGGGAATTCTTTTCACCCCTTCCGCTATCTGAAAAGCTTTAGTTCCATTTACACTGGAAGAACAGCGCCCTCTTCCTGTTTTGTGCTGTAAAACAATTCAGCAGATTTGCTGCCAAATGTGACACAATGTATAATGCAGTGTAGAGGCCAATGGAGGCTACCGATCTTCTCAGTGATGTTCTCGTTTGTTTACGGTAATTAAACTAATGTCTTGAACATGGTGATGATTTATTTATGTTAAAATACCACATATAGCACCTTTAATATACAGCTGGATGTAAAAGATTTAACAATGTGGTGTCGTACATATATTGAAGCCTTTCTTCTAAAGGCACCATCTCTCTTCCTGACTCTCAATTCTTGTTTATTTCTTTATGCAGATGCACAGCACAGTTGGTTTCTGAAAATACTGACAGTATATAGCCCAGAAAATGAGATTCAACCCAAGACACACAAGCCTGGACATTGATTTAACTGCAATCTAATATCATTATAAACATGGCATCTCTGAAATCCTTTACTCCTATTCCCATTGCTATTCTGGGAACAGTCAGAGGTAGCTCATTAGCCTCACAGCCTTTACCCGTGTCTCTCCCAAAGCCAGCATATGTCATATTTAGCATGAACTACAGGAAAAAGTAGAGTAGTAGTCAATAGGGATGTTTAAGAAAGATATACAGGCCAGGTTCCTTTTTTTTTTTAGCACATAGCCAGGCTGGTGGAAGTCAGAGCAAAAGCTTCCTGACAATCCATTATAGTGAGATCACAGGGGAGGCATCTATATTTAACTACCTGTTCCTCATCTTTCCTCTTCAGGCCTTTAGAAGGTTCATGTTTCACCAGATCGCTAGACTTCTAACGTCAGCAGTCACTGATATGGAGAGCAGAGCTCTGCCCTTTGGTAAGTGAGAAGAAAGTATTTATTTCTTTGAGTCTGAGAGAAAGGGAGCAAGATTCGGGCGCAAAGAGGGATGCTGAAGTGTAGAAAGCAAACCCACTTGTCAACGATGTATTTGATGTTGTCATGCATGCTCTGGTCTGTCCGTCCTTTGTATGGCTGAATGTGAAATGCCACCTGCACAAATACAGTTAAACACGGTGTTAAGGATGCGAGGTAGCCTCACGCAGCACCACATGAATACATACAATCCTGGAAAAGAAGGGGGTTATGCAATGAATTACAAGTTGAGCACTCGGATTGCATGCTGCTGCTCATTATTTCAGTGCAGTGCTATTTGTTTTGATAAGCAGCCAACGCGATGCAGTCTACATTTAATTAGTAGTCTGCGGACCTCGCTAATTATTTGGCTGCACTGTCTGCGAATCAAACTGTTCATTGAAGTGTCATTGCCCACTTCATCCCAAAGACAAATGGAGGTACTTGTTCAACAGAGATTACATGTTTGCGTGTGGATGAAATATCAAATATCAAACTCTTCATAATAACATTTATTTGAAGCACCAATCAAAGCGAGCCTACTGATCTGGACAGATCGAGAGTCTCAGTCCGAGGGGGGGGTGGAAGAAGAAAACGTTACGTCCCCAGGACTTGAATGGAGAGCTCTCTTCCCAGTCTTTTCTTTGAGATGTTGCATGTAACTGCTCTGTGGAGGCCATTACTGGTATTTGTATGGATAGCAGGGCTGTAGTCTAGACCGGGTCCAAAGGAGGGTTGAGACCAGGTCAAGACCGAGACCAGAGCAGATCGAGTCCTGTTTAAGACCAAGACCAAAATAGACAATAAACCTTGTGCATGTCCTTCCTGTTTCAGGAAATTAAGTAAAAGGAAATGCACTAAATGCCACCAACAAGGACACTTGTACTACTGCTTGTACCCATCTGTCATAGATTAGGTATCCTACCTTATTGTCTAGTTATTTTATATTCTATAAATATTCTTATATTTATATCCTAAGTATAATACTCTGTCATGTCGTCAGTGCACTCAATCTGCAATCGATATCTTCTTAATTCTTAGATGTATTTAACTTGACATCGTGGTGTCTAGTGAGCAACCCTCCAAGTCATATTCATTCTATGTGGAAATGTACTCGGCCAATAAAGTGTAAAATAAAAAATAAAGTGAAAAATGTAAAAATAACTCAAACATTGAGTCATAGTCATTCAGATTACTTTCTAAACAGCAGTGTGCAAAGGTTCCAGGACTAATTCAGTTGACAGTGTATTAACCTGTCAGGTTATATCATTTATGCACTCATGCTGCATTCTAGAGCTGTTGGAAAGTCGGAAATTCCGTCTTCTTATGAGGACAAATGCAATGTAATGGCTCTTCAAGTCAAAATTCTAAATCGGAAAGAGGCAAGATTTCTAAACCCCACGTTTTCTAGATGTCACGTCAACATGGTGGCAACATAGTAGCATTACTTTTAACGTGTTTATAATCCAAAATACACTCAGGTTTGTTAAGCCAAACACCTTTGTGGTAAACAGTGAAATATATAAATCTGAAATGTAAAGTTGCACTTACAGTTGCTAATGTTCTATGCTAACTAGTTTCTAACTGTCTAGCTAATGTTGCCAAATATCACTGACATAGGCTCCCTAAGTGAAGTTGACGTCACTTTTTCCTGCCTTTGGTTCACTTCTGCCTATTGTAATACATTACAGATTACTACTTACTGAACGGTTCAGATTCTGAAATATGTCGTAGAGCGAGGTAATATTTATTTAGTCAAAAGTACACTTTTGCACGCAAATTGTTTTCAACAAAAATGATAGTCATGTGTATATCTTATGAGTGCTGCCAGGTGACTTTCAAAATCTATCTATGGATTTTTAGGTGCGACAGCATTTTCCTACTTAATGATACGGACTGAGCTCGTTGTAATCCTTGCGTGTGAAGCTGATTAGAGTTTGCCTGGTGAAAGGTGCAAAATGATGCTCCCTGCGGGAAGGAGCCTTGGTCCAAGAGCCATCAGTCATCAGACAGAATACAGGCAGCACTTTGTCCTTTCCTCTGGTGTAAAGATAGAAGGAGACAGAATAGCAGAGCGGAGTCTAAGTTTAGCCAGCCAGCATGCTGAGGATTTCTGGAAAATGGAGCTGGGGATTGAGGGGCAGGGAGGTGAAGCAGATGATCACCATCCCCATAGGCTTGTCCTGCATTGTCATCAGATCTCTCAATAGATTCACATTACAGATGAGATCAATTCCACTGACCCTTCAATGGAAGTTATTTTTAGTTGCTCCGCAATAAGTAGTAACAAAAATTTTAAAGAATGTCTGCAGGCTCTTTTTCAGCTTTATTTAACTCTAACATGACACATGCAAACCTCCTATCTCCAAAATTACAACTTTGCAGGGACTATGAAAACCAACCCTGTTTTAGCTGGACCACCGTGCATTTTTGAGTGGGGTTTTGAAAGGGTTTCATAAGCACCAAGGGGTCGTAGGATTTTTCTCAAACCACAGGAGAACCACGTAATCCTTTAAAACAGGAAAATCACCCAAAATGTCAGCAGTGGCACATTACTTTGGCAGGGTCTGAGAGCTGAGTGATAGATGCCCTCTCCTCTCGCCCGGGGGGGAAGACTATGCTACGCTTGTTTGCCTCAGTCACAAAAGGAAAATGGTCTACTGCGGTTCAGCGACAAACACTGAGGCATTGACAGAGCTGTCGAGCCACAAACACTGAACGCCGGACGCCCACTCCATCTCTCAAAAGAGGCTGCAAGGTCTTCATAAACAGTTTCCATGGCAACGAGGCAGTGTTTGGTGCCGGGGCTCGGGCTTGTCAGTCGTCTCCACTGGTCGGAAATCATGAAAGGCCAGCGAGGTAAGATGCTGTTCAAATCTGTCCCTGCTCGGCTGCATAAAACCACGGATGGATGCGGATGAAGTGGAGTGTTTTGTTTGCTTGCAGTCTCCGTGTTCTGCGATGCTCTCAGACTCGGGTATTTACATTTCAACCCTCAGGTGTATAGTAGCTACAACTACAAACAAGGCATTTGAATATTTTATATTTATTTTATTTTTATATTTTATTTATTTTCTTCAATGATGCAAACACTAACTTGAGGCAACTCGCTGTTACATGCGACACTAATTCGACTGAATGTGTAAACTAAGATAATAAATCAGCAAGTGAGAGCGCAAAATATCATTATATAAGACAAAAGGAGTGATGTACAGTGGCACAAGGTAGCGTTTGTGGGTTGGCAGCTCTGTTATTTGAACTACAATACCCAGAAATCCTGTAACTGCACACACCACGCTCATGTTTACCAACCTGGCTGGTTTGTGTTGCTTTATACCAAAGGGATATATGGGAAGCTGGGGGGCAGGGGGAGGTTATGGTTATGGTCCGATTTTGATGAAACTTGGAGGGATGACGCATCTTAATGCTGATTGGCCCAAGGGATGCCTACATCATTGGGGATGACATCATTACCGATGCCTTGTTTTACATTAAAAGTTTTCTAGTCCAGCAAACCGATTGAGTGGAGTAGCTCCATCTTGTTCTACACTCAGATGTCCGACGTTGTTATTATTGCTGCTCAAGTGGGGTAGGATGTAGGTTTGTTATCTGGTTCGAATATATGCAGAAACACAGCTATGATGTGAAGAACATTTGCTGAAATCTCCGGATAACGCTGTATCGTCTGCATACGCTTTAATGTCAAAAGGCAAAGGCGGATTCCTCTTCTTATGTGGTTGTGTCAAAACCACTGCACCAAATGACATACGATATCAGGGCAGAGGCAAAAAAGTGGAAAACACACACACACACACACACACACACACACACACACACACACACACACACACACACACACACACACACCACACATACACATGCATGCATGCACACACACACACCTCAACTTGTATTTTGTCAGTGGCAGTTCTGGTGCACTGGTTGGAACATTGGAGCATTAGCCCTCAGGTCAGCCATGAGATACAGACTGTTGTATAAGTCTGACTGAGACAGAGAGAGAGACCCAGTTCTCAGCCTAAGTCTTCCATATGAGGAGTATTAGAGTGGCGAAGAAGAAAAACACTTCTGGCCTAATATGCTGAATCTACTGTCTGAGCTCAGCTTGTTGTTTTGTGACTGCTGTCTCGAGCACCTACAGCTTGTTATGGATTTATGCCTTGGATATGTGTCTTCACACGTTCTTCTATCAACTTCCAACAGCACATGATCAAACAATAAGAACAAAAAAAATATCTTTAATGGTTTCAAAATTGAAAAGTGGCCAAGGTCATGATTACTGGCACCCTTTTAGAATTAGAACAATTCAAATCAATTTTGTTGGAGGAAAAAGATTCTTTGCAGTTTACGGGGTGCCTGCATGGTATAAATTAACCAATTATTTGTTTCAAAGTGATAGAACAGTCTGTTCTGTTTCCCTGGTCATCTGTGAAATGAAGAGAAGAGTGTGAGGATGTCAGAAAAACTATTCACGAGGCTATAAGGCATCTCTAGAGACCTTGGTATTCCTGTTTTCACACTTCACAATGTTATGAAGAAGCTTGCTGCTCATGGGATTGTTAATAACAATCTAAGAATCCTCCAGGACGTGGTGGTAAGAGGAAAATGTATCTCAGATGTTGTTAAAGGTTGGTGTGAGCCATTGAAACAACATCTTGCATGGCATCCAAAGACCTCAAGGCTGACCTGGAGAGGTCTGGGGTATTGGTTTCAGCCCGTACCATACGCCGGACATTGAACCAAGAGGAGCTTTAAGGTCGGAGGCCATAGAAGGCCCCATTGCTGAAAGAGAAACACAAGGAGGCCTGATCTTTGTCAAGACCCACCTGGACAAACCTAAAAAAACGTCCTGGGAAAATGTTCTGTGGACCGATGAAACCAAAATAGAGCTCTTTGTTAGACCAGCGCTGTGTTTACAGATGATGAAATGAAGCTTTTGAAAAAAAGAACACCCTACCTACAGTCAAATACGATGGAGGTCCCATAATGCTGTGGGGTAACTTTGCTGCCTCAGGTACTGAACGTCTTCACAGTATTAAGGGAATCATGAAATCAGAAGATTACCAAGGAATTTTGGAGTGAAATGTGCTACCCAGTGTCAGAAAACTGGGTGTCAATCGAAGGTCATGAGTCCTCCAGCACCACAATGACCCAAAACACATCAAAAAGCACCCAGAAATGGTTCAAGAGAAAATGTAGGACTGTTCTGGAGTGGCCTGTGATGAGTCTTGATCTCAGTCCCATTGAGAACCAATGGTGAAACCTGAAATGTGCAATTGGTCAAAGAAATCCTTCAGAAATTGAACAGTGGCAGAAACTGCCAGCAGAAAGGTGCAGGAAGCGTATTGATGGTCACAAGAAACGTTGGGGAGCATCATCATTGCCAAAGGCTGCAACTAAGTATTAGAAAAGGGTGCCAATAATCATGGCCATAGCCACTTTTCAACTTTGCAATGCCAGGTCTTAGTGCGCAACAAAACACTGTTCTCTGTTTAAAATCCTTGAATAAATACACATCAAACTTTGTTACAGAAATATTTACAGAAATAATGCACAAAGTGTATGGATGAAGTGGGTTAAAGCTGACATTTTTGGCACTTTAGAATCACTTCACTTTCTAAGGCTATGTTCAGACCGCAGACCTTCATGCTCAATTCTGAATCTCTGCTCATATCTGATTTTGATGACTGTTCATATCTATTCTAGGATGTAACCCACATGCCGTACCAACATTAATTCACAGCGATGTGGAAAAAACACATGTGCACAGAGTAACAATAACAAAAGATGTCACATCTGTTTTTGTTACAGTGTGTACCTTCAAATTTTGACTGAGTTGAGGCATCTCTCCAAATACCAATCAAGTCAGCTATTTGGCTTTCTTTCCATTGCTGTGAGATGGGAATTGAAAAAATGTGACTGTGCGGCTTTTTGCTGTTCACACTGATCAGAAAAGATCAGATGTGTGGCACGTGAGGAAAAAAAATAAGGATGAGGTACACTTGCAACTGCAGTGTGAACGTAGCCTTAATTTCACTCTGTGGAGAATTAATGAGAGAAGATTCAGTGGAATGTAATTAGCAGCTTTGCTTGCGGCATCACACAATCAACCGTCACTGGTAGCCATTCATTTAGTAAATCACCAGAAAGGAAAAACATACCGGTTGCCTCACCAGTTACCTTGATGCTGTGTCTATGGGCAGTGTCCATGACGGCAGGAACCAGGTCCTCTGTGGGTTCCCCGTGGTTATCTGCCACCCCAGGAGGGTACCAGGACAACACCAGCACCCCTACAACACCAGAACAACGGGGTAAAGTCTGCTACGAGTGCAGCCAGGCATCAGGCATGAATGCATTTTCATCCCCTGGCAATGATGATGGAGGTTAAATCAATGGACAGTAGGCATTTGCAGACTGGAGGATTGAAGTAGCAAAATGAAAGCTATACAAGGAATGTTCACTTCTTGGCAGAGATGTAGTGGTAAATACAAAGGTGGGTAACAGTTTGATAGTGAATAGTATGATGTATACTATGGATTTATTGAATCAATAAGATGTCAGATCTAAAAGTTGGGCAAAGTGTATCCTGCAAATAAAAAAGTTAAATGGTGTATAGGTGAACTTACCCTCCATTACATTCCTGCTTCCTTCGTTTAATAAGGCTTCCAAATTGCTTTCTGGCAATTTTTGCTTGATCTTTCTACAATATCAAATTTGTAGTATCCAGCAGAGTGCCACACCTTACCATACCCGACACTATGCGTGATAACAAACAAGCCTGTGAAGTGAGTGAACTTACCTGCTGCGGCTGCTTCTATCTGGGCCATGTGTGACTCCAGCACCTTTGGGTCCCTGGAACTGTACGGTCCCAACTCTGGGTAAAAACTTGAGCCAATGTCCTCTGGAGGTGTGTGCCTTCCTTGGGCATGGCTGGCTGCAATCTTAGGGTCCCAGTGTGGCACCAGCACATGATCCCAGTGGATGTATTTACTGTCCATCTTCGGAGAGCCGTACCACAGGTAGTAAAAGATGTGCACGTCGTAGAAAATACTGTAATCTCGGTCGGATTTCGTGAAAACCACCTTAGTGTCGCTGCCGGCCAGGTGGGACTGGACCGGCGACACCACCACGTCTTTGACATCCGGCCGCCTCCTGTCGGCTCTCTCGCCCGCGAAGTCCATTCCCGGGGCCAGGTCTGAGAAGCCGTCGCTGGGTTTCAGCGTCCTGAGACCCATCATGGTCCCGAATATGAATAACGTGAACAGGAAAAGTGCGACGAGCGCTTTCTTGCGCAACCGAGTCATTGTCGCTGTCTGTGGTCCTGAAGAGCGGAGCGCTAATACGCCGCTGCAGAGTCCAAGTAGACCCGGTAGAGTCCAGTAGAACCGGTAGGGAAATGAAACCGGGCTCTTGTTAACGCCAGCTACTGCAGCCCATGAATGCAGCCAAGTCTTTCAGCGTGAACCGGCGTCGAGCGAGTGGAGCAGGTAAAATAATTCAATCACTGCAGCGGCTGGCGCATAGACCGCGTTTAAAATGATATCGAAACCAATGCCAGCTCACTTCACCTCCATAATCGCGACCCGGGGGAACTCTTGTGCTATAACGCTACAATAAAGCTGCTCCCGTTTGGCTTCTCACAGCCGCGATCATCACGTCGGTTTGTGTTTACCCCCCTCATCGCCCCACTCGCCCCCACCACTCCATCCGTTCCTCTTCGGAAAGTCAAAAAAGATCAATTGTCATTTCATCGCTGAACAATTCCCCAGTGGCTTTGCGGAAAAAATAGAAGCGGTATTCTCGTCTGATCACAACCCAGGCGTTTGTAAAGACGTAATAACGCAGTCTAGTTACCTCTGTATTCCGTATAGTCGCCTCTGCTTCTCATTTCCCCTCCATCCAGCATTTGAAGCTGCTCTTCCTGGCATCCCATCATTATTATTAGAGCCTGCATCTTGCTTGTTGGACAGTGATTCCGATCCTGTTGCTAGTGTCAGCCCTACTTTCTGAGAAACACTCGTTTTTTTATATCGATTGGTCATACGAGAAGAGAGAATGAGATATTTGTTTCTGTGATGCGGGGGAGAGAGGAGTGGGTGGGATTAACGCCGAGCGGAGAGAAGTATGAGGGGTGGTTAATGCCACAGAGAAGCAGAAGGAGGAGCTTACACATTGTGGCGGAAACTAGCTTGCTGTATTATACAGATGCATTTCTGTCTGAAAGAATTGAACAGTTTGAAATGTCTCAATAATAAAATCGTCATTTTAAAACCCAAATGCTGTTCTGTATGTTTTTTATTAATAATAATAATATATATATATATTTTTTTGCAATGTTTTTAGCAATCCTGTCTTGTCCTGTCTTATTTTTTGTATCCTATGTCCTGTGCTTTTGCCTGATTTTATTAACACTGATTTCTTTCCATGTCTCAGTAAAGCACTTTCTAACTTGGTTCTGAAAAGTGCTATATAAACAGTGATGAGCGGTAACACTTAACTCACTAACACTGGAAGTATTCCCATTACTTTGATTTTTTTCAAGAAGAAAGACAACAAAATATAATATCATATATATATGGCTGTATTTATGGGATTGTACTGTGTCGCACTGTGGTATTGAGGGGGGTCTGTACTGCTAGATAGGGAAGTGCCCATCACTCAAGTATAGGCATGGTGGCACACACACACGCACACACCCCGTTTACCTAACCCGGGAACATATCCTATCGGGGATAGGATACGAACACTATCTAGTTGTGTTGTCTAGTTGTGTTGTTGTATCAGATGGACAGGTTGGTATGTTAATGCTGAGTCAAAACTAGGTTAATGTTAGGTTGATGGCAGGCAATAGATAGCCAGGGTAAAGGGGACTTGTGAGGTGGTGGCATAGAGGGGGGTGGTTCCAGGATGCTGGAATATATCGTTAGCCTTCTTGAGGTGTCGTAGGCCAACTCAATGAAACATCGGTGAAGGAAGGTGCCCACTTGATAACCCCAATGACATGCCACATACCTGCTGCTGACTAGGGTAGGTAACTGGCGACTGATGCCATCTGGCAAATGACTCTGTAGATCTATGACAGTGTAGTCTGATGTCTGCTATGGTGTTCATTTGGTGGTGGTTGTATCATTTGTGTTTTAATCTGAATTGGGCTTCTACAAGTGTTTGCCTTGGATTCTGGCACAAGGGATAGTAACATATAATATATGAGCTGGCAGTATCAGTCACAAAGGTGAACAGGCAAGGTATTTTGAAGGTAAGAGGAAACAATCTCCTTTTTTATTTGGGGGGATTTATGGTAAAGTAATATGAGTAGTATAATGAAATATTACTTTTGAAATGAGTAACGACTGAAGAGGAATATAATATAATTGAATATAATACAAGTTACAATCTCATTTATGGATTTACCGAACATAATTTTGGTTTGCAAATCATTTTACAATAATTGTACAATTGAGACATTTCCAAATGTCTTGTAAAGAAATGTGATTAACTTTTATAATGAAAATCTAAAATCTAGTTCAAGTAGTTGAGTTGTGTTTGTACTGAAAAGAGGGAATCGAAGGAAGAATTAAAGAGTTACTCACTCGAATAGAGGAGACGCTTAATAGAAACATAATGCTTCTCTGAAAGCTGCAAAGGGCATTCACACAATCTAAATGCGCTTCACCATGACAGACTCTCCATTGCTGCCCCAACATGAGACATGGCACTATGTTGCTTACGAGTGTATGTCCTGTTAAATGATATTGAAAATCATGTAAATCATGTTAAATCCATTATAAATAGTGACAACATTGTTGACACTGCTTCTCCTCATCTTTGTAATTTACTCTGGCATTAATCACCCCTCATACGTATCTATTGCGCCCTGTGAAAGAAGAGGCTGCCTTTGTTTTACAGAGGCCTCAGTTTGTACTACTTAGTGCCTATAAACAAATTTCTTTTATTGTGTAGGAAGTTAGGTCATAGCTATTAAACTGTCGTAAATTATAAAGGAATAAACTTCACAAAGCAAACAGATTGTGTATTATTTTGCTATATAAGTAAATACATGCATTGTCAGACAAAAGGTATACCATTGTACCTTTTTTTTAATACAGCTCTACCTCTTTGTTGAAAAGCTGCAACGGTTTACCTTTTATTCTGACAGTAAGTATAGTAAGTTAAAGGTCTGACGTTCATATAATAGCCTATTGTGATTAGAGTGTTTTATATGTGTATCAATATCACCTATGCCCCTTTCATAAATGGTCCCAAATTAGATTATGAGTCCTTCTAATGATGGTTATGGTGGCCTACGGTAGTCTCAGACAATGTTTGCCAGAGCTGACATCTAGTGGGAGAGAGAAGATACTGCATATGCTTAATCTCAGCATGTTTGGGCTTTGTGGTAGGAGTCCGTGCATTGAATGTTTGGCTTCCAGCTTTGTACAAGCGAAGATGACTAAGGGCAGATGACATATGCATAAGACACCCACAGGTGGTGTCTGTGTATTTGGAATATAAAATATTACCCAAGAGGCTAATGCTTCACTCACGAGACCACCATGTTTTGACAAGGATTCCTTTCATTATTGAATAATGGTATCAGTTGACAGATGATCAGTAAAATTTTAAATAGTGATAACCTTGGGTCAATAATCAACTCCATGTTAAAGCTTTCGCATGAACTTCAGTGACCTCGGGCATTATTCACTGAGGAGTTTCTTCTCCAATTGTACATGAACTGTAGATTGTAAATAATTTGTGTACTACCTAGGTTGATGCAATCCTCGTTGAAGTGTCACACTGCATAAAGAAATGATCCAAAAAGGATGAATTACTCTGCTTTGTTAGTGGAGCTGTCCCTGGTGCTGAAAGAGTATTCTCTTCCCCTCCCTCCCCCGTTGTTATGTGATGGACACCTTTGGCAAGCTCATACCTGCAAAGGAGATTGTTGTTTATTTGTTTGCCTTTTGGTGTCAGCATTTTCTATTCTCTGTAGCCTCACACATTTAATTATCACATTTAGTGATAATTAATTCTATCTTTGCTCATGGCACCAGAATTGATTTGATGGATGATCTGAGAAACAAACTCTGTCACTGTCAGTCATTTGATGCATGGCCTCTCGCCATATGTTTTTGTGGAACAACGATATATTTAATTGTATAATCTAAATGGCAAAACTGAGAATTGAGTGCATTGGTGTTTTGATTTTTTTCTTATTTTGACTGATAGGTCTGTACCTAGCAAGGTAAAGCTGGATTCCCCTGTTGGTCAACTTAGACATTTAGTGATGACCCCATAGACACCAAAATCATCCATTGGCCCCGCTAGATTGTTGGCTCCGGTGCTCCATGCATACACTATTTTGATTGATAGTAGGCTCTATGCCAACACTTTAATATACACAATGTTGAGTGACAGTAGGCTCCATGGTAGATAGGTAGGTAGGCAGGTACTTTATTAATCCCCGGGGGGGAAATTTCTGTGTTACAGCAGCCAAACATAGAATAACACCAAGAAATAAAGAAACTACAATGGAAGTAATAAAAATAACAATAACAAACACAAAATATAAGAAGGTAACACTTCAGCATACACTATGACGAGTGATAGTAAGCTCCATGCTAACAATTTAGCATACATTATGTTGAGTGATAGTAGGCTCCATGCTAACACTTTAGCATACACTATGTTGAGTGATAGTAGGCCACTAGAATTATCTCAAAAGTGAGAAAATTACAACTTGCAGCAGTTCTAAAGCTAAATGGTAAGTAATCTTAAATATATGCAGCTACTACTTTCTCTGCTTCAATAGGAAGTGAAGGTGATGGGCGATGGGAGACTGTGTACAGCTAAAAATCATTGTGCAGTGGATGAATACATGGGTTGCTCACATAAAATAAAATAAAATTTCTCATCAGTTAATGGAAGGAAAATCTACCAAAAACCTACATCCTTAATGGTAGCCTCAGCCTGTCATTGTTTCCTTTATTGGTCCTGAGGTGGCTGGCAGCAGGCTTCCCCACCTAGAAGCTTGTTGTGGGAGGGATATATGTCAGAACATGGCAGTGTGTATGGATTTGTTATTGATCAGGCTTATTGATTGATCTGCCTCCAGAGAAGAGGTGAAAGGTGAGCTGACAGCTTTCCCAGGAGGACCGCTGCTTATTTTTCCCTTTAGCAACACAGGGACCCTAATAATCATTCCCAAAGTGTGTTCAAAACCACACACACACATATACAGGCACAGTAATGGGAAACTACGATGTAGAGTGGTTGAGGTTGATTTTTCTGTATTTATTGTTGTATTTATGTTGTTAAAGTAATAATTCACCTTTTGCTGCTCGCTATCCCTGATTGATATAAAACAATAGTGATTCAACCTCTAGCCATTTCATGCAAACTTTTCCATCTGCTGTTCTAAACACCCGGTGTCAGATAGGTCTTTCCTGGGGAAAATCCTCTGGCGCACAGGAAGTGATGCATTTTACATTTCCAGTTTGTTTGGAATAAATAGAAGACAAACTGGGTAGTTAGCATGAGCAGTGATAGTCACCATGGCTGAACAGACAAGGAAAAGAGCGTCACCAACAGAAACCCAAACTCCATCAACAGAAAATCCAAGGAGAAAGATGTGACATTACACAGGAGGAAAGAGCTCCCTCCTTTCAATCACAGTGACACAATTTCCTCTGTGTGTGTGTGTGTGTGTGTGTTGGTTCGTTGGGGGGTTGAGTGAGCGCGTGCCGAGGCTTTGTTTCCACAAGCCCCTCTGGGTGACCCGGGCCACCTTAGTGTGGCCTGTTTTGTTGTATGACAGGCGGTGGGCCCTCCATTTCCATGGTGACTTCCAGAGGGCCTCTGAGTGGACTGTTAGACAGACACATGAATGGAAGCAGTCATTTGGTTTTAATTAGGCTACACTTCACTCACACACACACACACACACACACACACACACACACACACACACACACACACACACACTGAGTGATTCATGGCAGGGATAGCTTCCCCACAGACAAGAGAAACACATTGCAAAAAGTATGAGAAAGATGTTGAAGCGCTGCATGACGATGATGCACAAGCTCTTCATATTTATTCATTTCATTCATCCATTTGAGTTTCTCTCTCTCTCTCTCTCTCTCTCTCTCTCTCTCTCTCTCTCACACACACACACACACACACACACACACATGCACACATTACATATGTGTAACACACATTAAGACACATTAAGCTCCACACTTATTCACAGGGATTCATTGACAAACTGTTGGGTGTAGCTTATTGTTTGTGTACATATGCAAGGTGTGAATATGTGTGTGTGTATGTGTGTGTGTGTGTGTGTGTGTTCTTACCAAAAGACTGATGATTCACAAGCTTGAAAGCAACTACTTAACTATTAATGATGATGAGTAAAAGAATTGACTCCAACAGGCTACCGTATGCCATTTACAAACTGCAGCAGGTGCTCATGACTCAGCTCACAAGAACAAAGCAGGCCGCTTAGTCATCTCATCTCGAGCAAGTATGATTCACCCTAAAGGACTAAAGGGTAGATGGAAAACACCATCTGGATGAGCTGGAACTAGATTTGAGTCTAAATTTGATCCTGTAGTTTTTTAACTGAGCAAAGATGAAGCAGAAATGCCATGAATCTATTTGGAAGCCATGTCTAAAAATAAAGCAATCGCATCATGGGAGCATTCAGGATCAATGTTCCCTCTAAGCTGATAGTTTGGTGACCTACTTCCAATAATTTATCACATTGACTGAATGATATCGTCATTCAGAAATGTAATGAAAATAATCAGGTTTGGATGTTTTGGTGACAAATGAGATTCGATGCAGGGACTGTGCCATAGTTTAGGATTTAGTGAATTGACTTTGCATTAAAACTACATCCTTGTTGGTCTGAATATTGTTGGGTTTCTTTTAAATACTTGAACTCTGATGGTTATAGATGAGCCAAGCAACTGAAATGATGAAGAGTTCATAGCAAAGCTTGAAGTCGCTGTGCTTTTTTGCCATTATTATCATGTTGGGTTTTACATGGGTTGGGTTTTTTATATCAAACCAAAACATATTTGAAAATAATTCCCTTTAAAAAAAAAAGAAAAGTCCTTTTGTTTTGTTTTGTTTTGTTTTGTTTTGTGTTTCCTCTGCAGATGTAGGCTATTTTTTTGTGGAGGTGTTCTGCATTCAACTGGTCTGCATTATGTCAGCCTCCATCCTATAAATTTCACTGCAGACTCGATTGGATCAAGATGCCATTGATAGACAAACAACCAGAACCGTTGAGAAAACAGAGAACACAGTTATCCTTTAAGAAAAGCATTAATTTTCTTTAATTAATTAATTTACCCCCCCCTCAAAGACCCTATATTCATATAACTTACATCAATTTGATAATACTTACTACAATGTATACCGATGCTTTTTGTATCACTTTTGACTGAGGAAGTAAAAGCTTAAGTTAAAAAGGACCAGATTGCGCAACAAAATATGTTAAAACAAAACTGTTTCCAAATGATTTCAAACAGATTATTATTGCATATCACTTGGATTGCTTCAACACACAGGAAAGAATGAGTTTTCAACAATTTTTTGATTAGGGTAGTGGTTATACATGGAACTTTTTAAACCCTCTGATTTGTTAAAACAAAAAAAGGTAAATCAGAATAAAGAACCCAGTGTGGTTCTCAGATAATACTGCTGATTTGGAGCATTTCATACATTCTTAAATGGTTCTTTACAGCTCCAAAAGGGGTTCTGCTATAGTCCTTGCTGGGTAAACCCACCTAAATTCAGTTAACCACCTTTTCATCCTAACAGAAATCTTAATAATATAAATGTATAGTAACTATCATAGTAAGTAGCATCAATCGGATGTGCATTATATGAGGATAGGTTCACTTAAGGGGGAAAAAGAGACCTAAAGAATCATTTTCTGGTACTATATAGAACTGAGAACTGTTTGTTAAGAGTGTAGGCTATCAGGCAACACAGACAAATTTATACTTTTTTAGGCTATAAGAAACTGTTCTAATGGGACGACGTGCATCTCAGTGTAAGAATATTGATTCAGGCGTCACTTTAACTTATACCTCTATTTGCACATTGCTTGGATAGCTCTTACAGGGCGAAGTGCAATTTTAGATTTTATTTAGAAAAATAAAATCAGATTGAGATGTTCAAATGGAAATGCATGCTGTTAAAACACTAAACGCAAAACCATCATGCTAACTTAAAACGAGGCTGAATTTTTGGAATGTGCGTGGAAGGTCCAAGTTTATCAATGGTGGCCAATGGGATGCCTTAGGGCAGTGTTTTGGGGTGGGGGGTTGAAGGGTGTCCCTCTGGGGCCCATGGGTGCAATGATAACGCTGAGTGGTCCCAAATCCTGATTGGTCGGGCTCTGAATTTGTTTGGGCCTCTGCCATTTGGACGTGTGTGATTTATCTGCGATTGAAAATCACGTGGACTTGACCGAAAAGTGTGTGTGTGTGTGTGTGTGGTTGTGGGGGGAGGAAGGGGGAGGGGGGTTACTATTAGAGGTAGGAGGGTCAAGGGGCTTCTGCGTATTGTGCAAGAGAGAGGAACCAAGAAAAACACATTCTTTCTCCAGGAGGATTTACACACACACACACACGCACACACAGCACACACTGCGGAGAAAAACGTGCACGGATGTCCAGCACACCATTTACAATTTTTGCTGGACGTATTTCTGCAGGAGGCTCTGGAAACCTCCCACCATGGCAGAAGGTATCGCTGCTTTGAAGATGCTCTGATGGAAGGATGGGGGGTTTCAGTGAGACATAAAGGAGGGGTGGGCTTTAGTTTCTTTGCAATCTCTCTGAGGGTTTTTGTTTTTTGGTCGGGGGGTCCTTCTTTTCAGCTCCCCAGAAGTGTTTCCAAGACTTGTTGTCAGGAGGGAAGCGTGCTTTTGTTTAGTGGGAGGTAGGCTGGAGGTGTAATGAGGGTATAGGAGGCTTTCTGCCGGGAAGCCCCGTGGTGTCGGCCAGAGGGGAGGCGAGGACACTAGAGAGCTCTTTGCACTTTATCTAACCCTGGAATAAACAGCACACAGCGGCGGGATGGGCTCTGTTTCCAAACAGGTTTTCACAGGTAGACCAGAAAAGCCCTTTTACAAACCTCAATTGAGAAATGCAAACTTTTTACATTATTATAGTAAAAAAAAAAACTAGAACTTTACATTTGAATTTCGCTTGCTGAGAGGTTTGGGAATGAAATGTAACAATAATAGGTGATGCACTATTTATTTATTTATTTTTTAATTTTATTTGCATGATACAGATTTTGTTGTCTGTCGATTCGCGTTTTTAAAAGTTCCAATATTTCGACCAGGAACGGATATATTTTATTTGCTTTAAAGGCCTGCGATTCGTGCTTCCGTGCTGTGACCATGGAGGAAATGCATGCGGATTTATTCAGAATCAACTTGGACTATTTAGAAAGAAAAGAAAACCAAAGATACATGTAGGCCTACTGCTAAAATTAGATTAGAAACATTAGGGGGTACATTATTATTATTAATGTGATAATAATAATCCTAATCACGGACAATATTGTTAGCCTATAGTAATGCACATTTGCCAGGCTAATCATCTCAGAATAACTATTAATTGTACAATAGCCTTTATTTATATTGTTTACAACAGTGTGTCTTGCTGCGTTTTTGTTTTTTTCTTTTGCCCATTGCGCAACACGGACATCACGGACGTCACGCTGGAAGCCGTGGCGATACTTTCCTTTTCGTGTGTGAATAAAGCTGTCTAGCGTCACTGATTTATCCTCCTGGCTTAAAAAACTCAAGTCACCGTTTTGCTTGTTTTTGGAAGGAGGCTGCGCCAAAGCCGCAGAGGAGGACGCAGGAGTGTCCGGAGGCAGCGGCGTCTGCAAGTGGTTCAACGTGCGCATGGGTTTCGGCTTTCTGTCCATGACCGACCGGGACGGGGCTCCGCTGGACCGGCCCGTTGACGTCTTCGTCCACCAGGTGAGACGGTGAAACATTAAATGCCCCCCCTTTACTAGAAAAAATGGAACATTTGTCTTGGGATGCTCCCTGGTGTGACATCTTTTTTTATACATTTGACTTCCAAATATATTGCTGGTTGTTTTTGATTGATCTTCACTCTCCATTATAATGATACCAACTACAAAACTACAATTCGGACTCACTTAAGGCCGAGCTACTCCCTTGCTGAGGTAAATACAGGCTAAAATGAATTAATGTATTGATAAGTGAATGAGTGCAGCAGATAGATAGGGCTTCAGTGTCTTGCTCAAGGACACTTTGACAGTACACATGGCTTTTGTGGGAATGGAACCTGTGACTTTTCACCCTGTTGTAACAGTAAGTGGATAAGCCTTAACTATGAAACGAATTCTAGCAGGAAATCCAAGCCATTAAACAAGACAGTGGACAAACATTCTGCTGTGTTTCAATTCGATTTCAACAAATTTCAGGTGTATTTCAACATTAGGTAACACACCAGTTGTATGAAGGGTTGAATGAATAGCACTCTCAAATGTCAGGAAAGCTTGGAGTCCAATAGGTGCCATGCTTCAAATTCTGCTGATCTCTTCAACAGGCTATAGAGGAAGTTTTCTTATTGAACACCCTTACAATTTGTTTTTACAATTTCATGTGAAAATGGCATTTTCACCTTTGAATGGTCTTTTTGGATGTGAAATTAATTGTTCACAAATATGGTCGCATGGAATGGGAGGTGAAAAAATGTCACATATGGGGGGGGGGGGGGGGGTTGATTTTCTTTTGCATCTGAAGCAAAAAACTGTCACATGTGATGTTGAAATCCAAAAAGGAAATTGTTCAAATGTAAAAACGATGTAAAAACCTGTGTCCCAAAAGCTCCTGTGCTTTGAATTCACATGTGGGTTATCTTGTACACATGTGGCATTTATTTATTGAGTATTTGCTCCTTCATACAATCGACATGTTTCAATTTCAACTCCCACCAGAGATGTTTCATAGAGTCACGTTGCACTGAGAGTGAAAAAACATTTAATGTGCTGAGAATGGCCAAAGGAACATACCTATCAAATATTGTGTTTGGTGTTTTTGCTTGCATCTCAAAGTTGAAATGCAAGATGCTGCATTCAAGTCCCGCTGCGGGACAAGAGCAAAAGCTGCAGGGAAATGACTTCTGTCAGGAGTAAAGGTAGGAAAGGTGGAACTTAAGAGGGTTTTTTTTTTTGTGTAAAAATCACCTGAAGATTAGCACATCTTAAAGTCACCCAGGCTTGAGCTGATACCCCCCCGACCATCGCCCCCCCTTCCCTTTACCTCAGAGAGACATATTTGCTCTGGAGCTTAAAAGGCGCAGACAGAGGTTAGGCTCAAAGATTCCTGTTTAAAAGGGGTTAGTCTAAAGCAGAGATAACGAGGATCATTCCTCTCCCCATCCAGCCCCGCTTCCTGTTATAAAGTCATTAAAAGCATCAGGGGGAGCCCACCCAGCCCTTGAATCTCCATCCCACCTCCTATGTAGGTGGCTGGGTCTCAGATTTCCCTGCCCCCTTGCGTTGTTGTAAATCATCCGGCGAAAAGAAAGGGACCTTTACAAGCTTGTTTTTTGGGGGAATTTAGTGAAACGTATCAGCATCAGTTGGCTATTAAGTCCAAACGTGATCATGTTGTGTTTTTTATCATTATAATGAAGAGCAAAGATCAAGCAACGTATCAGGGGAGCATTCAGGACCAAAGTTCCCCTCCAAGATGATAGTCTGGCGATCTATGTCTGATAATTTATCACAGTGACTAAATGATAGTAACCTGACAGCCACTTTGACCTCAAACGTGAAGTCGATGGATAAGCTGGTTTGGAAGAGTCGGTGCCGCACCTTAGTTGGGGTTTAGTGAGTTGATGCCCCCCCATGAAACAAGACTGTTGCATGTGCGCTCGCTGGTTTAGGATCAGCTAAAGCATGGGGGGAATCAGTTGATCGTCTTGAGGCAAACTGTTCAGTTAGTATGTCAGATCTGGCTTGATAATGGATTGACACTGCAGGGTTGAGAGGTAATGAGGAAGGTGAACCAACTAACCAAGAGAGTGTCGCTTGAGAGGCTTTATTCCTCACAAATTGCCCTTGAATTCTTTCATTTCGGTTGCCTGAAATTTGTGGTCGTCTGAGAGTTGAAGCTTGTTCTTACCGGGGTATCTGCAGATTTAAGACCTTTTTAATGCTGCCTGGAATTGAATTGAAGACCAATTTAAAAACCAAAATCAAGAAACAGCACTGGCAAAACCAACCTGTTTGTGATTTCAATGAACTAATGAATGTTGTGAAACTATAAATGGGCAGTAGAAGAAAAAGAACACCAGGAAGGTAATTGTTTAGGGACATAGTCCAACTGTGTTTAGTAAAGCAGACATAATAACTGGATTTAAGACATATTACAAATTTTCAAGGCCTTCAATTTAGATAATTTAAGACTCTGTTTAGCTTTTTAAGGGCTTGAGCTTCAATGAAATGCCCAAAACGTCAATATATTCCCAACTGTCAAGGTAAGGACAGACTAGTGAATCTCTTGTCAGGCGGTGGAAGGAACTCTGAGGCTGTTAGGCAATCAGGACTCGGATTCCTTTCCCGTAATGATTACTTTGGCCCCCGACGCCACCCAACCGCCTGAGCCACCCACCTACCTAATGACGAGAGGAAGCCGTCTGGGTTAAGCCCGGCGGCATGCGAGGGCCGCAAGGCCGACCGCCGGTGGCCCCTCCCAGGATCCGTTGTGGTTTGACAACACATTATAGATCTTGAGTTGGAGGAAAGAAGCGGCAGAAAACAATGATGAGACGCTTTGTCGATCCCCATAGGGAAACTGGGTCGTTGCAGCAGCAAAATAACAGGAGCATGAACCAAACTCATATCAGTTTACTCACCTTTTCAGACTTAAATCTTTAAAGTCATAGTATGCATCATAGTAAGTAGTGTCAAACTGATTTATCAGGATAGGGTCATAATGAATGCTTCTCTGAGAGTATAAATAAGGTTTATTTCTATTAGTTGTTGTTTGGTGATTTCACATCAAAAGCTTGAGTTTAGGGTGACGTGAAAACCTTTTTTTTTTCCTCAAGGTGCACCTCTGGCCACCTCTTTCTCCTAGCTATCCTAGGAATGCACGCCTCCTCCCCCCTCCCCCCCTGCCTTCCCAGCATCCTCCTGGTGCAGCGGTCAGTCTGAGATTCGACCAGATGGACTCGTTTCAGAGAGGGGTGGGGGGGTGGGGGGGTTGGGGTTGGGGTTAGGAATGCTTCAGAGGTTTTTTTTGGGGGGGGAGCAGGGCTTTACACACACACACACAATTCTGCAGGAGGGGGGAGGGGTGTAAGACAGCATTGATGTTTTAACAGGGTTGGAGTCAATAGGGTTGGATTTTATGAGGGAGCTGAGGATTCCCTGGATGTTTCCTTTAACGCATTAAGATCTATGCAAGTGATCATTAGCTGTTGCTTCTGTTGTAATTACCACACACACAATAACATTTTTATAGAATTTATATCGTGACATAATGGTGAAATTGGCAGCAACAAGCAGTGTTCACTAAACCCTAAGCAATGCCAAAGTCCCTTCATTTAATATTACATCTAATAATACCACCAAGACTTCCAAACCTGCATTTCTGGGGACAAAGTGGACAATGGCTGGTGGCTGATAAGATATTATTATTTAAAATATCTATATAATAAGTAAATTACTCAACGCAGGTCACCAAACTACTTGCTTAGAGGGAAAATTGGTCTTGAACGTTCCCCTGGTGTGATTTTTCTGAAGATATGGCTTTCCAGATTTTTCTTGAACTTTGCTCTCTATTATAATGATAAAAATGACACCTGAGAATAGCGAGTGCCACACCTTGCCAGAACCTCGAGGAACCTTTTCAACCTTTTAGGTACAGGTACTAACCATTTAACCCCCCTCCTTATCTCTACACTAACAGAGCAAACTGCACATGGAGGGCTTCCGCAGTCTCAAGGAGGGAGAGGCCGTGGAGTTCACCTTCAAGAAGTCGTCCAAAGGTCTGGAGTCTCTCAGGGTTACTGGGCCGAATGGAGCTCCGTGTCTGGGCAGCGAGAGGAGGCCCAAGGGTGCCCAGAAACGACGCTCAAAGGGTGACAGGTGAGCTAAACTAAAGCTAAACTCAAGAGTACAACCCGCTTACGCCCATACTTTCTTACTGTCTTACTTGTGTAATTCAAAGTATTTCTAGTTGAAACAGGAAGTAAAGTATTGGCAATGGGATTTTGATGTAAAATATAATAGGAATTTTACATTTTTGATTAGCAATGTGAAAAAGTAATTTGTGACTTAACAGGGAATGGTAGCTTGATAGGTGCAACGATTATTGAATTATTCTCATGCACCCTGGCTACATTTTGCAAAGCGAAGCCAACTCACCGCCTCTTGTACGTGAAAGTTCATTCATAAGATTTCAGAAAACGATTCCGCTGACTAAATGAAGCTTTGTTACCTTTCCAAGAGCAGAGCTGGATCAATAGGTTGTTTGATGTCTTCCGGCATGGGAATTAAAGCCTCCAACCCCCACCTCCTCCATATGGCCTCCAAACCTACCACAACGCGCTTTTATCAGTTATCGTAGTGCAGCAATAATCAATAATCACAACTCGATGAATTAATGCTATGGGCAGAATTTGTGATTTATTTGCAGTTGTTTTTTTATGCTGTTTGGAGCTTGTTTTGTAGATTTGGGGCTATTCATTTGATAGCATCTTGTTCAGTTGGACCAAATTAATCATAGTGGGCAGTGATAAAATGAACCCCACAACTTCCTGTCATTAAATACCAGCTAGAATCAACCACATTCACATTTTGCCTCTTTTTTTTTCTTCTCACCGGCTCCCGAACATAAACGTCGTATTCAGGTGGAGGAAAGGATCCTATCCATTTAATTGATAACAGATGTAGGTGCCTGAGAGAGGTCAGAGGTCACCACTGCCATGGCAACAATGGGGTGTGGTGTGTAAATGAGGTGGGGGGCGGTGGAGGGGTGGGGTGGCAGCGAGAGAGCTAGGGTCAAAGGTCAGAGGTCAGTGTAGTATTGAAACAAAGAGCTCCCTCTCCCACCCTCGTGGCCATGCTGATCAATACCAATCCCCCGATGGGGGCTGGGAGTCCGGGGATGAAAGGAGGAAGAGGGGAAGGAAATGGTGGTTAGCTGTGAGATGATCCAGGGTTTGATCTGACTTTCCTCATACATCCCCTTATTTGCCACTTTAAGATGAAGAGTTGGTAGGCTGTAAAAAGGCTAGGGTAGGGATAGACCGATATATGGGTGCGCCGATATTGGCCTTTTAATAAAAATTGGCCAGTACATGTTGTCTCCTGCTGATATGATGGGAGTAAGGATATGGTTTTCCTCAACAGCTTCAGGGGTGTCAGTCTGTGAAGCAATGAAACAATGAACCCTGCCTCTTCCTGCATGAAGGAGCTGCTAACCCACCTAAAACTATTACATTAATCTGTCTTTTTTGAATGGTGTAAATGCTCTTCCACCCAAGATGAAGAAAATTCAGGAGACACTGAATATTTGTAATTTGGGGGATTTTTTTGGCATGAAAATTGTCAAATAAAGACATTAAATATCAACACAAAATATTAACAATCATCAGCTTCAGTTAAAAAATATTGGCATTGGTACAGCCTTTAAAGATCCAGATCAGTCAAACCCTATTATTATTATTATTATTATTATTATTATTGTTGTTGTTATCATATCATTATTAGTGTTGTTGTTATTGTTATTATTATAACAAACGTAATTGCTTTTTAAAACAAATAGACAATAATAAAATAGTGGATAAAAAAGGAAATGAGAATAATATATGAAGGAGAACAGGGCTCAAACAGGACATAAAAATAACATTATCAAAAGTGTGCTTGTAGGTGATTTAAAAGATGAAACTGATCTGGCTATCCTAGGACTGTTTTTTGTGTTTGAAGAATCATTTTGGAAAAGAGTTTGTTAAAAACATAAAAAAGTGTATTCAATATTCACATGTACAAGCGAATGTATGCATGTAGGGACAAACATTCAGAAAATATAGAAATTGGATTTCATGAGCCTCAGTAGTGCTAAATTCAGCTTCACTATAGGACAGGAAGTCTGTACATTTCAAATAGGCTCAGTCACCTTCATGTAACGTGGGATCTCATTACTTTGTGTTAAGAAACTGTCCTGTAAGAGGTCACAGGTTCAATTACCCGTAATAGTCCCTGTGAATCCATAACCAGGACCTGGAGTGAAATAGCAGTGTCAACTAACTGTCAACTGTTTTGAGAGTGAAAACCTTTTTTTTTTTACAGGAGAAATGTAAACTTTTTCCTTGTCAGGTCGTCTGTATCTGTATTCAGTGAAGATTAGGATTACTAGTCTTTCATATGGTCAGTTGTGAGCTCCGTCATGCAAAAAACAAAACAAAAACAACAACAACTTTTGCTCATATAGATGTTTTATAGAATGTCAAAAAATGTGACAAACTAAACCAAAAAAGTCTCAGGCCAGTCAAGTCTATGGAATTGCTTATAATTTAAATGATGCCGTAGCTTTGTCATTGCCATTACAAAGATATTTTAGCATTTTTCTGGAATTGCATATTATGTAAACTATTTTGAGAAATTAAAATGATTAGATTTTTATCTAATATTTAAAAAAAGTTAATTTATTTGTAATTGTTAATTGTAAAAGACTACATTTAATATCATTCGAGGGGAATCTCAATTAATTTCATTCTTAGAGTGTGTTCAGGAGGCCTCAGGTAAAAAGGTTCAAAAGAAGCAAAGGATGCCAACACTAAACAGTACGTGTTCAAACATATTTGGTGTTGAGACAAATGTGTGATTGAGTTTGTCTTCAATCCCCCTGTAAACTCCAGTTCTCAGCCTGTTAACCACTGTTCCTATTTTTAGACACTAGCACTACCTTTATTGCCTTCAATAAAGATGGATTGATAGCAGATAAAACCTATGCAGGAACACAGATTCACAATTAGCAGTGCAAGAATTTCTGTCATAGCTGGCGATGCAGCAGCTTTGGTGAGATTGACATTTTGTGCCGTGACTCAACTTTTTTGCCCATTGGCTGACATTTTTGATCATAAACCATTTTCAAGTCTTGATATGAATGAAGAATGAAATTACTGGTCATTTTAGGGGAATACGAGCAAAATCCCTAGAGACAGAGGTAGGCATGCAGTGTGTACCTACTGTATGAAAACTAGTGGAAAAACTGGTAAAGATGCCAAGTTGCACCTTTTTTTATGTAGATTGAATGGACAACATACTGGGCTCTAAGACGCTGGTTGGTAAAATATCCCACACACATTGCTTTGACGGAAAGAGATCTGTTTTGCCCGAGACCCAACAACTATTGTCAGATATGTGACAAGCTTGAGGAATTTGAAACCAAACGTGAGAGTATGGTGCCCTCTGGTGGAGGAATGCGACCATGTCACTTCACAGCAGGTTGGGGCTTTTATTCTGGTCTAGGTTCTTGTTTATTCTGGTTTATCAGAACAATATTTTGTAAGTAAAATGAAAGTCATCAATCAAATACATTAATTATATAAATGATAAATTCAATATTAAATAATAACAATGCTGATATATAATAATTAATCATAAAATAAAATAAATATATAAATAACTAAATATTAATTAATAATAAATAACTAAATATATTGAAATAATAATAAATATTATAATTTTTATATAATATATATATGGCATATACAATTGTCATTAATATTATTATTACTACTACTACTTGACATAATAATACTTTAATTGATAGTTTTTCACTTATTTCATACTACATCTAATTCTTTTTTGGTATGTTATAAGAGCATCCATGTTATTTACTTTCCGTATATCCTACACTTTCATTCATAGACCAACCCACCCCCCCACTCCTTCATTTGCCCTTTTCCCCCTGTTGGTTTTAGATGCTACAACTGCGGAGGACCGGACCACCATGCCAAAGAATGCCAGCTGCCCCCTCAGCCCAAAAAGTGCCACTTTTGCCAGAGCATCTCCCACATGGTCGCCAGCTGTCCGGCCAAAGCGCAGCAGCAGCCGGCGCCAGGCTCTCAGGGAACAGCCGCCTCACTGAGGGGCGAGGGGGAGTGGAGCCATGCTGCTACGTCACAAACCTCCCAGTGAATGATTCAGCTGCGAACGCCTGTAAAAAAACGCTTCTTTTCCCTCCTCCTCCTCCTCCGGAGCAGTGCTGACGGAGCGATCTACCTCAGGTTTTTATTTATTGAGCGGCTCACTTGGATGCTGATCAGGGTCGTTCAGTCGAGGCTCTGGGAAGACGTATCCACCTTTAAAGACTGTTCTCTTTTCTCTATCTCTGTTTTTTTGTTTCTCTGCCTTTGGGAAGTGTCTTAGCTTTAACAAAACAATCAGAAGCATCGGGATGTCGCCCTGCTGACTTTGATTCAACCTTTTACAAAACAAGCAACACGGTTAGAAGCCAGAGAGTTTCTTGTTGGACTGATCTGACCTGCCGTGTGCCTGGGCAACTGAGCCTCTGTGTTTTAGAAAATGCAATAAGCCCTCACTGTTGTACAACCCTATATACATTGGTAGCACATTGTACACATACAGGGTGTCCTGAAAGTTGTCATGGCAACCCAATGGTCTAAAACACCAGGGTTTCTGCTAGGGTAAGACCGATATATGGGTTTGCTGATACAATGGGATGATATAGGCCTTTGATTAAATATCAGCTACATAAAAACCAGCCTGTAAAAACAAGCAGAATCAGAACCAATCACATTTGAGCTAAAATCTGCTTCTCAAATTACATTTCGTCCCAGCTTGGAGTTTTCCTGAGCTAAAGAGGCAGACAATTTTGACACAAAAACCGAAATAACGTACGGAGTGGCAGAATAATGTCGCCTGAAGTAGCTGAACGTATTTTAGCCGCAATTTTAGCTAGCTAACACGTCACATTCATTTAGCTGTAGCCACTCAGTTAGCTAGTTCACTAGCGTGAAGCAGCGCTTCAAAATGACATTTCTTCAGGCGTATGATTAGTATTTTTAGCATTGTATAATTACAATGCTAAAATTCGAAAATGCAAAATGCTCTAGAAATAAACAGGTCGTAAACAAATACACCCAGTGAAAAGGTGGTTGTGCTTCGTCTGCATGTGCTGTGAGACTTTTCCAACCCTACAATTCTGACGGAAACATAATTTTTGGTATGAAAAATTTCAAATTTAAAAGTATTGAACTTTGGCACAAAATATTGTCTATCAAACTAAAAATCAACCTTAACGACCCACATCAGTCAAACCCTAGTTTTTGTTCTCCAAGATTTGATACTCTTCTTTTACTTTTTTACATTTTCGGACACCCTGTAGAGTCCGCTTTGAAGTGTGCGACGGGGTCTCATGCTATCCTATTACTAAACTTGAAGAGATAGAGTTATACAATCAAACACATGAATGTAAAGAAGAAGTTGAAGGAGTGTGTCTTACATTTCAGGTATTACTAGTGATAGGAGCAAACAAATGAATGTCTCAAGCTTATCGTAAGTGCCATAACCTCAACTTGAGCTGCTTTCAGATACCATAAAAAAAACATGATATCATATGAGCGTTCATGCAAGACCAGTGTCAATCAAAAATGGATTGTCTCACACACACGTCAGGGATTTTATCATATGAATATTATTTGTTTGCATATTTTACTTGAAAGCTGTACAGATAGTGCTGGCTTCCCTGGAAGGAGTTGAGATGTATTTTTTTTTGGTACTATGAAATGATTTTTATGCTAAAATTCTCAAGCCTTTACCTGTCTCACTGGAGAGGCTAGAGGTTATTTTCACCACTAAAATGTATATTATCTTTTTTATACCAGCTATTTATTCCTAGTGGTTCTCCCTCCCAACTCTCTGTGGCTGACTGAAAATCAGCTATATTCAGTCATACTTTACAAATGTTTCTTTTCGTACCATTACAATTCTAACACGACACAATTTTTCAATGCTTTGGCTTCATTTGTAAATATGCTGTGCGATAGTTTAGAGCTATTCCCACAAACACGTCCAATTCTATTATTTCCTGATCATGCAATTTTAAAAAATATATCTGCAACTTTTGCATTGTCATCACTCCGAGCAATGCAATGTGGAAACACTTCCTCGCTGTCACGGCCGGGAGGTTCCCTTTTGGACGGATTGCTTTGCTGATCAGGACACTTTAGTGGATTTGGCATCTTCATTTTGAACTCAGGGAGAACTTTTCTGACAAGAGTTTCTTTCAGGAGGTGTCTAAACGTTATTAAGTTATTTACATCACGTCTTCAGGTTGCCGGGAGACCGGGGGCGCTGATGAGCCAAATGAGCCGTGCACTATCTGCATGTTATTACCTGCCAGACAATGTAGAGCAGCAAGTGTTGTGTGAACCTAGTATGACTACTTAAAGGAAAAATACACCCTGAAACACATAAATGAAAACAGGAGGTGGTGATGTGCCTTGTATTTCTGGGCCCGTTTGCTTGTTCGGTGGTGTATAGAATGGTGCAGGAATGAGTCCTAAAACCAGGAAATTAGTTCGCATTTTTGCACTTCCGGGTCCCTCATCTCGAAGTCTATGGGTTTTTTGAATGGGTCTGTGGTTAACACAAGCTTAAGAGGTTTTCACGTTTTGTTCAACGACATAAAATACGTCAGTAAATGCCCCACTTGTGAAGCTTTTACGTGTCTTAAAAAAGGCGGTTGCTAACAAGTGGCTAAATGAGACTACAGAGGTTGTTGGGAACATTAAACGTCAACATGCCGAACACGGTAACTCATCTACTCACTAGTCCGCCTCTAGTTGTGTTTATGCTCGTGCTCTTGCAAACTATTCGAACTCAAACTTTCCAACTTGTAGATTTATCAATATATAGTATTTTTAGTGGTGGTGACATTGAAGTCATGCGACCGTGATATAATTCGTTTATAGCCTAACGTTAACTTTTTACTTCTGGCAATTGCATTTACGCTTCGAAAATCATAAAAGTGGTGTTAATTTGTGAAGATTATCTTGCTGAACAAAATGTGTAAGTATCATAAACTTTTGTTTGCCACAGAGATTATTTTCTGCAATAATCCAAAATCCAATGGAAAAATCCCATTGGCTTTTTGTCGAGGGAACCAGGGCGACCAGGGGTTGGCCTACAAAAATACATCATCCCTGCACCACTCTATTGTTCTTATTCCCCAAACGTAGACAATGTGATGTCACAATGCACCAACGAGTAAATCCCAACACAAAATAACTCCTGGAACTTCACAGATCGGTGACATATGACAGTATGTTTTCCTTTAAGAGTTTTCCTTTAAGAGTTCATCGATATCAAGCTTTTTTTTCATTATCAGCACTGATACGATATTAATTATTGATACTCCTGTTCTGATGGATTCCAGATGCGGCAGATAACCATCGACGGTGCCCTGACTAAATCAAAGTGAGGCACTAAATCAAAAATCAAAAATAGTTTTTTTTTACTGTACATATCCAGTGTCTTTTTCTTGATATTAATATAACGTCGCTCGTCGTGTTTGTGTGTCTGCATGGTAGAGAGTGTTTTATAGTAGGCGTAGCATTGTCATATAGTAGGGGACGGGAAGGTGAGCCCACTGGTTGCAGGGGCCAAAGCATCAATACTGATCACCATTGAGGATCATTAGGACTGTCATCATGTGCTGGAGTTCATAATGCTCACTATTACCAAGTGTAATAATCTACTCCCAAGTCCCAAGTGTGCATTTGTCTTGTTTTTAGTTTTGATGTGTATTGCTCTTATGTGTGACCGAGGCGCTGCGTCGTCTTGTCCAAAAATCTATACAAGTCTACCTCAGGATGTTTCAATGTGGTTTTGAAACGGGCAGTGCGTCCCAAAAGACCATTTTGTTTGTAATTTTGTCGTTTATTAAAGTTGTCTTTATTTATATCCTTTTTTAAAAATTTGTACTATTTTCTTAACAATGCAATGTGTTTCTACCTCACGCTGAAATGATGTTGGATTGCTGTTTGGTTTTTTTCCCGTATAATTTTATGCTTATTGTGTGTTTGGTTGTAATGAGAGATGGAAGTCTTTTTGTTTTTGAGAGATGGAGAGAATGAAATACACAACTGTGTGTTCACTTAAAAACAACCCACCTCAAACAAACACCCACTAGCTATGTTTGGTCTTTATTGTATCATTTTATGGTGTAGCCTTAATTGGGACCAATATTTGTGAATATTTGTGTATGGGTCATCTCTCCATTTTACTGATTGTCTTTTCAAGCTATTACTCTGATAATTTGTGCTGCGATGCAATGAAATTAAATTAAAGATGGATCCAAATTTGAGGGGATTTGTGTTTCATTGACCTGCTTGACTGTTATTAGAGGCAGCAATATCCCTGACTAGACAACGGATGCCAAGTTTCATAGTGATGGTCTTTGAGTTTTAGACTACCACTTCAATACTTGGCCCAATATAAGTATATACAAGTATATGAAATTCCATATCATTTATCTAATTAATTTGCTGAATTTAGAGGCAACTAGGCCAATATGGGTTTTTGAAGGTTGATACTGATCATTTTGGAATGAAACTGCCTTAACCCTTGTACACCCCTCCAGAAAATCATGACGTTTTACCATTTGTGCAAAAAATGCTCAGTTCCTAAAAAGTGCTATAAAAACATTATATATGAATATTTTTTTTCACTTTCAATGCATTAAATCTTTTGACCAACTTCAATACTGATCATAACTATTACATTTACATGTATTTCTTAAATAATTTTTACCCTTTAATGCCATTTCGGGAAGATAAAACCACAATTATTTAATGAGAAAAACACAAAATATGAAATATTTTCCATATACTAAGTGCAAACTGGAATTTTTTTAGGGGGAGTATTACACCCTTGGATATGTCAATAATTGACAACAACATTGATTTGAATGCATTATTATTTTTTGAGCAGTGTGAGTTTATTAAAAAATACGCCACCTTTTACCCTTCATGCAAAAAATGCTCAGTTCCTAAAAAGTGCTTTAAAAACATTATATATGAATATTTTTTTTCACTTTCAATGCATTAAATCTTTTGACCAACTTCAATACTGATCATAACTATTACATTTACATGTATTTCTTAAATTTTTTTTACCCTTTAATGCCATTTCGGGAAGATAAAACCACAATTATTTAATGAGAAAAACACAAAATATGAAATATTTTCCATATACTAAGTGCAAACTGGAATTTTTTTAGGGGGAGTATTACACCCTTGGATATGTCAATAATTGACAATAACATTGATTTGAATGCATTATTATTTTTTGAGCAGTGTGAGTTTATTAAAAAATACGCCACCTTTTACCCTTCATGCAAAAAAATGCTCAGTTCCTAAAAATGCTATAAAAACATTATATATGAATATTTTTTTTCACTTTCAATGCATTAAATCTTTTGACCAACTTCAATACTGATCATAACTATTACATTTACATGTATTTCTTAAATAATTTTAACCCTTTAATGCCATTTCGGGAAGATAAAACCACAATTATTTAATGAGAAAAACACAAAATATGAAATATTTTCCATATACTAAGTGCAAACTGGAATTTTTTTAGGGGGAGTATTACACCCTTGGATATGTCAATAATTGACAACAACATTGATTTGAATGCATTATTATTTTTCGAGCAGTGTGAGTTTATTAAAAAATACGCCACCTTTTACCCTTCATGCAAAAAATGCTCAGTTCCTAAAAATGCTATAAAAACATTATATATGAATATCTTTTTTCACTTTCAATGCATTAAATCTTTTGACCAACTTCAAAACTGATCATAACTATTACATTTACATGTATTTCTTAAATAATTTTAACACTTTAATGCCATTTCGGGAATATAAAACCACAATTATTTAATGAGAAAAATTATTTTAAAAAAAAAAACACAAAATATGAAATATTTTCCATATACTAAGTGCAAACTGGAATGTTTTTTTCTTTTTTGGGTGGGGGGGGGGTATTACATTGACAACATAATATAATTGACAACAACATTGATTTGAATGCATTATTATGCATTCAAATCCTTTTTATGGCGGTGGATCCCAGCTGGAACCAGGGGAAATTGTTTAGGAGGCGCCTCTTTCTTGAGGAGTTGGGGAAATCCCTAGTTGCCCCAGTGATGGCCCGAAGACGCCGCATGCCCCACATACCAGCAGCAGCCACACTGGTGGAACAGGTCCGAGGCAAAGAAACAGAGGAAAGGGAAGAGCCAGCAGCAGAGGCTGGGCCCTTGAAGAGGCGCAGGCAGTACGCATTTTGCATGGGACAGAGAAAGGTCTGGACCCAATGTGCCAAGTGCAGCAAGTATGCATGCAAAGTACACTATATTGCCAAAAGTATTGGCTCACCTGCCTTGACTCGCATATGAACTTAAGTGACATCCCATTCTTAATCCATAGGGTTTAATATGACGTCGGTCCACCCTTTGGAGCTATAACAGCTTCAACTCTTCTGGGAAGGCTTTCCACAAGGTTTAGGAGTGTGTTTATGGGAATTTTTGACCATTCTTCCAGAAGCGCATTTGTGAGGTCACACACTGATGTTGGACGAGAAGGCCTGGCTCTCAGTCTCCGCTCTAATTCATCCCAAAAGTGTTCTATCGGGTTGAGGTCAGGACTCTGTGCAGGCCAGTCAAGTTCATCCACACCAAACTCTCCCATCCATGTCTATATGGAACTTGCTTTGTGCACTGGTGCACAGTCATGTTGGAACAGGAAGGGGCCATCCCCAAACTGTTCCCACAAAGTTGGGAGCATGGAATTGTCTAAAATCACTTGGTATGCTGAAGCATTCAGAGTTCCTTTCACTGGAACTAAGGGGCCAAGCCCAGCTCCTGAAAAACAACCCCACACCATAATCCCCCCTCCACCAAACTTTACACTTGGCACAATGCAGTCAGACAAGTACCGTTCTCCTGGCAACCGCCAAACCCAGACTCGTCCATCAGATCGCCAGATGGTGAAGCGCGATTCGTCACTCCAGAGAACGCATCTCCACTGCTCTAGAGTCCAGTGGCGGCGTGCTTTACACCACTGCATCCGACGCTTTGCATTGCACTTGGTGATGTATGGCTTGGATGCAGCTGCTCGGCCATGGAAACCCATTCCATGAAGCTCTCTACGCACTGTTCTTGAGCTAATCTGAAGGCCACATGAAGTTTGGAAGTCTGTAGCGATTGACTCTGCAGAAAGTTGGCGACCTCTGCGCACTATGCGCCTCAGCATCCGCTGACCCCGCTCCGTCATTTTACGTGGCCTACCACTTCGTGGCTGAGTTGCTGTCGTTCCCAATCACTTCCACTTTGTTATAATACCACTGACAGTTGACTGGAATATTTAGGAGCGAGGAAATTTCACGACTGGACTTGTTGCACAGGTGGCATCCTATCACAGTACCACGCTGGAATTCACTGAGCTCCTGAGAGCGACCCATTCTTTCACAAATGTTTGTAGAAACAGTCTGCATGCCTTGGTGCTTGATTTTATACACCCGTGGCCATGGAAGTGATTGGAACACCTGATTTCAATTATTTGGATGGGTGAGTGAATACTTTTGGCAATATAGTGTACACATGACAGCGATCTGCAGCTCCTGCTCCAAGTGAACTCTCTCACTGACACACACACACACAAATTGTTTCATATTTTGTGTTTTTGTCAATAAATACATTTGCCAATATATTCCCAAAATGGCAATAAAGTGTTAAAATTATTTAAGAAATACATGTAAATGTAATAGTTATGATCAGTTTTGAAGTTGGTCAAAAGATTTAATGCATTGAAAGTGAAAAAAAAAATTCATATATAATGTTTTTATAGCATTTTTAGGAACTCAGCATTTTTTTCATGAAGGGTAAAAGGTGGCGTATTTTTTAATAAACTCACACTGCTCAAAAAATAATAATGCATTCAAATCAATGTTGTTGTCAATTATTGACATATCCAAGGGTCCCATTATTATAAATGCAGGATAAAAAAAAACTTTGCCAGGCAAAATAAAGACAGTGCTCCTTAGATTCTTTGACCTTTTGACCTTAGACTTTGATTGATCTTTACAAGTACTGTAGTGTGTATGGGGGCTCTGAACAGGTATGCGTGTGTGTGTGTGTGTGTGTGTGTGGGGGGGGGGGGGGGGGGGGGTGAGTGGGTGCATGGGTGAAAATGTGGTCTGTGGGCATAAGAAAGAGAGGAGAGAGACGGGGATGTGCAAAATGTGATGAGCAAAAAAGACTTTCTATCTCCCTGTACACAAACACACACATACACACGCACTCATAAAATAATTTCTCAATACACACATTCATACCACACCTTTACATCAATACCAACACACTCAGACCATTTTAGTTGCAATCATGTATTCTGTTGCCAAGCAATAGTCAGAAATGCAACAGAAATAGACTTCACTGAAACAGCATATAATGGAACCCTCAGCCATATAGTGGTAAATGACGTCATATGATGGATAATTTTAAAAAAAACTTTTTTCAAGCCAAAAGCTTAGATTGAAAAGGTAGTCATATGTAAAACATTATTTTATGGTTAAATTAGAGTAGGATCAAAAAGTGATGTTTTGAATGGGAGTCAATGGTGCAAAAAATATCTGAAGGGTAAAAGGTGGAACTTTTTTCTCTGCACAATGTATTATAGTTCTATAATTACATTCAAGGTTGAAATTAAAAAATTTGATAAACAACTGAAACCCTTGCAAAATTTTGTCCCATTACCATTAACACTGGCAAAATTATTGAGTATTTTTAGTTGAAAAATGCAAAAAATGTACCAAGGGGTGCACAAGGGTTAAGGTGATATTTTGTGGCCATATTCAATATCTTTTTTCTTTTTTGGCAGGATGGGAAAGCCTTTGAAACAGCATTTAGACCATGGGACACAAACTCTCCATTGAAACCCAGGATAATAATAACATATTGATGCATACTGATCAAAATGCTGCATTAGAATTAATTCACGTTGAGGCTTTCGCATTGACAACCAGTGTCATATATAATATATATAAAGTACTATAAAGTACTACGTTTCATCATGACTGGTGTAACTGCGTGTCCCTGAATGTAGCCTAGAACATCTCTCTGAGTGGAGGATCACTAGGAAGTACATGACAGCACTGCTTGACGTGTGTCCAGCATTGGCCCACGAATGTTGACATCAGTGGGAAATGCAGCGCCAGCCACCAGCCAAATGGAGCCACGCTGGCTGGATTGGGTTTTTCCACAACACGCCAGCCACTGCGGCAGCCAACAACCATTTAGGGGGATCCGATCTGTTCCAAGTTCATTTCTGGCTGATAAAATAGTGCAAGTGGCTGGTGAATAGTTTGGTATCTGCCAGCTACTGTAGCCAGTGGGCAAAGAAGTTGTAGTTTCCTGCTCTGGAGCTGAGACGACGGTTCATCAGTTAGAATAAGTGCAAAGCTTTTATAATGGTAACTACTGATGAAAAAGTAAAACTCTCTGTGCCTTGAATTTGAGACCTTTCCACCCCAACAAAAATAAATCTTTGGAAGAAACACTGAATACATGCCTTTTTTCCTGAACTGAATATCGGCACAAAATATTAGCAATCGGTAGCTTCAATCCAAAAATATTGGTCTCCAAAAACCCATATCTGTCCAGTTCAATTTACTGACAACTAACATATTGCCACATATCTTACATATATAAGAGGACATCTCAGCTTCATCAGGCATCTTATCTAACACGCAGCAGCATAGAGTCTGATCCAGTTTTCCTCTCCTCATCGCCTCCTTCCCTTCCTTTCATCCCCTGTCTCCTCCAGGAGGGAGGAGAAGACTAATGTTGAGGGAGGGGAGGTAAGGAGCAGTGCGAAGCTCGGAACACACCAACAGCCTTTTAAGTTTGTCAGCTGTGACTTCTAATTATTAACAATCCTTTCTGGCCAATTTTGGTCATGTTAAATATGAAATTGAGGATATGTTTTTTTGGGAGAAAAGGAGAAGCAGAAGAGGATGAAAACCTATAATAATAAAAAACAACAACAACAATGAGGTTTCAGCCCTGTGGGATTGAATCCGAAAACAAACCAGACTGAAAACAATGTGGTTTCACCCCCATAGGTGTTGATGGTGTTAAGACAGCAGAGTGGGACTGAAACATAAGAATAGATAAATGCTAGTATAAAGGCTCAGGATTGGCAAGGGCTGCTTGTATGGAATTTTACACTGGCATGTTATGGTGGAGAGGATTTATCCATTGGTTGAAAGCTGATGGAGCTTTCTAGGATCTGGAACCACCTACCAACCCAGTGTCCTTTAAATACTTTGAAAAATTAACTTATTTAGGCTTGATTTTACTTGAACTCTAGTCTGTAGTCTTACTTTTTACTTACTTTAATTATTCTGTGCATTTTCCCTTTGTATTTTATTATTTATTATTGTTCACTTGTTATTTATTATTGCAACAGTTTTGATAAGTGCTTTATTAATAAAGGTTATATAATTACATAAAGGCTGTATATAATAATATCATAATAATAGTATAGTATCATAGTAATAATAATGATGAAAACAAAATTAATAATAATGATATGACATAAGTGAAATAAATAAGTGACAGCTCGCGCGCGTGTGTGCGCGCGTGCGCCTGTGTGTGGGTCACTGCCTGTCTGGCTGTTAAGTAAGAAAATGAAGGTAGCTGCGTCAAGCTACGCAGAGTTAGCAGGAAAAGACCAGAAGTGTAGTGATTTTGCCTTCAAAAGAAAAGCATCAAATTTGTCGCCTATGGAAAAAAAGTAACAAAATAGAGTCAAAATAATGGAATGATTATATTATATTATGGAGTGAAACTATATCTGTAAAATCTATGGAGCCCTTTAAGAGTCATGGTGGGGATTTTTTAAGCTACTTTTGCGTTACCTCGCAATACATTTTGCATTACCTCGCAACACTTTTGCATTCCCTCGCAACTTCTAATGGACTAACCAAAAGCCTACTGATTGACAGTGCTTGCTTGTAAGTTACTGTAATTAAAAGTTCAGATGCAGCAATAATGAAATGGCAGATGTCTTCACACAAGTGAACACACAGGACTGCAACAGCAGTCTAAAACTGGTTGGGGATAGGAATGAGAATAATTACAGGTTCAGGCTCAGGGGAAACACAGCCTGCCGAAGGGGAACAGACTCGACCACCTACTCCAGGCCTGTTTAACACATTGGCTATCACCGCTCATCGTTTTATGCAGTTAAACTATATGTCACTGTGAACATCCATGCATGAGCGTTAGTTGCGTGTTATTATTGCGTTTTGTTTAATATTTATTGTATAAATTACAAAATACTAATGAGGGAAGACCTTAACCTGAATTGATTCTAATGTATTTGATATGTTTACATTTTGATCAGATTCCACACAAGTATATCTGAATATATATTAGTAGTAGTGGTAGTATTCAGTTAATAATTCAGTAATGATTTTTGAAAATATACATAGATAGTCGGCACAAAATATCAGCTACTGGAAGCTTCAATCCAAAAATATCAGTATCAGAATCAGCCTTCAAAGCCCCCTGTTGGTTGAACCCTAATTATGTTGTATAATATTTTATGGTGGCTCGTAATCAATACGTGATTTTATTTTGAAAATTACAACCGGAGGTTGTGTCTCTCATTCTGGCTACCTCGGCACTGATGTTTCAGCAGCTGCACGCTCTCACATTCTGTGTGGGACTGCGCGAGAGCAGAGCGTGTGCGGCGCTAATGGCTGCCAGGGAGAGTGAGGAAGACAACAAATGAACCCCTGAGAGAAGATTCAAAGGTGAGAGCAAAAAGATGAAGACTTACATCGAAACAACCCTAGCTTCTTCCCTCCGCAAACAAACGTCTTTTGTCTTAGCCTTAGTTGTGGCTTGTCGACTTGGTGCACAGGCGTGTTTTGAGGAACCTGGCAGAGAATGTGTTGACACACACGCGCGCACACACACACACACACACACACACACACACACACAGGACAATAAACTGTCTATACCATATGCTTATGTTGCACGCCTCTTCAGTGTCCTAGTTTAATTTAGCGCGTGGGAACTTGTTTAAGATTTGAATTGGAGAAGCTAGGTGCCGATATAAGTGTCGATTGTGCTGGCGAGAGCTGGACTCTTTGTTAGCTGGCGTTAACATGATTAGCTAGCTAACCATCAACATTAACGGTAGCTGACGTTGGCCAGGCCACATAGCTGGTAGCTTGTTAACAAATCACCTAAGTGGACGTCTGTATGTCTGTCTGATTAGCTCATTAGCGTGATGGCTAATATAATTTCTGTCTAATGAACACCCTTTCGCTTTGGTCTTCCATCTCCACGCCTGCCATCGGTTATTGGTGAATAAAATTAAGTTTGCACAGTAGATGATTGAATACCTATAGGTTCGCGAGTTGACAGACTTCAGTGCGCTTGTGTAGTATATGGCTGACCTGCATTTTCAAGTTGCCTTGCTTATCAGCAAAAGTCCATACCCTGCAGAGCATTGGCTTAAGCGCTTTTTTTGAATTGTGAGAAGCCAGTTTGTTTCAATAAAATACGCCCTGGAGGCCGGTTGTCAATAGAGTGAACCAAATAATTTTATTGAACTAAGGTTCATGTGTGCCGAACTCAAGACGTGCTATTAATGATTCAGTAAAGATCGTAAGTCATGTTCTAACACTTATGCACCTTGGCTGATAAGCAAAGCAAGGTTAAATTGCCATTTTTTTTAATGAAGTTGGGCGTGACGTGTTGTGTGCCAGAGTCAAATTGTGACCCCTGGCATCCTTAGTCATTGTAGGCTATTTAAAAAACCCCAAGTCACTATTTTGAATTGACTCCCATTATATTTTAATTGAATTGGTAAATGGCCACTGACATGTAAGGCAGTGTTGCCATAGTGCTTCATCACAGTATGACACTTAATATCTTATTGATTGAGCGTTTTGATATGACATGACATGTCACTGTAATTTTACAATTTCACATCGTGGGCTTATCACTATGCACATTGTTTGTAATGCCATTAATGCCCTGTGATGTGGATATTATCATTGTCACGTAAACCAGAATTGAAATACTTGGATTCTGTTGCGAAAGAATCAATTCAATATCAAATTTTCTTTAACCAAATGTGCTCTGCGAACTGAAATTCCATTCATCATCACCTCCAGAGGGCATATTTGTGTGGCTGGCACATAGACTGCAATAGTGAAGAAAAAAAAGAAAGAATATTGGCACAGACAGAGCCACTGTCTGGCTCTTGACAATGGATTGCAGCAGTCTGAGTGAAACAGCTGAAAACATTCAACAGCATCAAACGGCACGTCTTGAACTGGATCCCAGTCCACCTAAACTTGGTTGACAGAAAGTTGCTACAAAGCTGTCCAAGTGGTAACATAAGTAACTTGTTGTTCCCTGACATTGCTTGATGGTTTTTCTTGTTTGGCAGGGTATCGTAGTATCTAACTTTTAGATATTCAACTTAAAAAAGTAAATTCTCAAAAGTGGATGTGAAAACAAAATCACTTCTTAAAGCAAATACGGTTATCTGAATGGTAGCCGCCAGGTACCCTTGTTTATTGCTTATTTAGGTTCCACATTATATACACAGGTTATAAAAGTAGGGCATGGGAAATTTCAGACACTGCTCACCTGATTTCAAGATTTCTTCTACTTTCATTCAGCGCCTCTGCTGAGAAAGTGCCATCACTACTAGAAAATTACTTTCACCCAGAGCATACAACCATGGGAACAGGGAACAGTGCACAGATCGCACCACATTACATTTTTTACATTACAGGCATTTAGCAGATGCTTTTATCCAAAGCGACTTACAATAAGTGCATTCAACATAGGTAGGCAAGAAAACTACTACTCACCAGAAATCGTGAGTGCATTTCCTTCCTAAACAAGCAGCTAAGAGCATAACTAGTGCTAAGGTAAAAGTGCAATAAGTTAGCTACCTACTTTTTCTTAAACAAATAAGTGAATCATATAAACAAGAGCTAAGACAAATAAGTGTATCAAATAAACAAGAGCTCAGACAAATAGGCAAGTGCTAAGTGGAACGGTCAGGGTAGTTTTTCTTGAAGAGGTGGGCTTTTAGCCTGCGGCGAAAGATGGGCAGCGACTCAGCTGTCCTGACATCAGTGGGGCGTTCATTCCACCACTGCGGGGCCAGAACAGAGAAAAGCCGTGACCGTGTAGATCGGCAGCAGGGGCCTCTGAGCGATGGGGCTACCAGTCCCCTCGAGGCAGCAGAGCAAAGTGGTCGGGCGGGGGTGTAAGGCTTGACCACTAAAACAACACCCCATACCCAGCTGCTGGGGGAAACAGTCCAAACCAAACACTGGTTGATCTTGCCCAGTCTAAACATTGAAGACCCGTTTTTGCGTTGTGGCAGGTGCAAGAAGTGTAACAAGGATTGGCAGCACTAAATAGTATGTCCCGATTCACAGAGCAGTTCGATAATAGGCCAGAAGATTTTTAAGAAGAAAAGAAAATATATTCAGAGTGGAGTATTTGCCTGGAAAAGATAGGAGGCACGTTGCTAACATTTGATGTGGTGCTCAAACCCAACACCAGTATGAGTCCTATGAGGTATCATACGAAGCAAGTGTTTGAGTGTTACAACAGCAAGTGGACAAGTTGATGTCTTCATAAAAAAAAAAACTGCAATGGAAATACATTGCCAGCTTGCTTGTAAAGGTGTCTCAGCGTAGCATGGCAAAAAGGAAGAGGAAGAAAAGTAAACTTCCTCTTTGGGATTAATGAAGTATAACAAATCAAAATGCTCTTTCTCCACAGTGAGGAATAGGATGGTAAGCAGCCAGCCGAAGTACGAGCTGATCCAGGAGGTGGGGCGTGGCAGCTACGGCGTGGTCTATGAGGCAGTGGTGAAGCGAACGGGCGCCCGGGTGGCGGTGAAGAAGATCCGCTGCCATTCTCCGGAGAACGTGGAGCTTGCCCTGCGGGAGTTCTGGGCCCTCAGCAGCATCCAGAGCCAGCACCCAAACGTCATCCACCTGGAGGAGTGCGTCCTGCAGCGGGACCAGCTGGCCCAAAGGATGAACCACGGCTCCAGCTCCCCACTATACCTGGAGGTGAGGACTGGGAATTCACTGGAAGAGGGTTGGTGGCAGTAAGTGGTAGTCACAAGCATCCAGAATTTATGCTGCATTCATGTTACGTGGGAAAATCTAAAGGAAACCTCAATAATGACATCTTGATGGGACAGTTATTCCTACACAATGTGAATGCAGCGTTATATTTTGCTTCAGTCTGAGGCTGCCACTCCTTGGTTAGTTTCGAGTGACACAAAACTAGAGGTGATCAGTTCAACAGTGAATTCAGGAGTGATCGGAGTACTGAACAGTGAGTGGTTCTGCTTCACTTACATGTCTGCTTTTGCTAAATGTCTCTCTGAATGGATGCTAATTGGCAAAAATATAATTTCACCCTGGCTTTCTTCGCAAGGCCAGACCTGACTGACCAAGAAGTGGGTATTGCCAACAATTACAGGCTGATTTCAGGCTATTTGGGTGTGCATTGTATTTTACAAGTGCCCGCTGCTGGCCGATGAATGACTCCTCTCCAGCCAGCTACTATTTTGTTTTCAGTTCAGGCAATTCTCCTGACTGACCACTGTATTGATATTAGAAGCCTTAAAGTGATTTTGTTGTATCTCATTCGATCTGAGAGAACCTCCTCTTCTGAAAACAAAAGTGAAACTTCTGACTCAATGCTCCACACAGCTTGCATTTGCATTTGCAACTGTGTGTGCTCAACAGTAACATAACGATTGTTACTGGTCAGATGGGTAAAATGGCCACTCGAGTACAAAGTGAACATGAGTGCAATGCTACCCACGGACTCATGTATTGCCCCCAACTGGCTAGTTCAGTTTGACTTGACACAATGCACTACCAACTAGTAGGGACAATTTATCAATAGTCAATAACCCACAACAGGCCATGATGTATTGAAATTAAATCGCAGCTAAGGAGCATTGTCTGCCCGACATGCAGACAGTCAGCAGTTGTCTAGTTACATACTGTGGTCCAGTTCGGTGATAAATCAGCATAGTTTACTTAGTTTTGTAACTCCGGTCCTCTGAGATCTAAATCATCACATATTGTAGTTTGCTACCTATTGTTGAATTTTTTGAAAGTAAAATGTGGGCTACATTTACACTAATGGACAACAGCACTCCCAAAGGCATATCGTGAGGACATCTGTAGGCCGGATCTTTTGCGGCATGACATTGGCCTTCAGGTTTCTGTCTACCAGACGCAGAGACGCGATCTGAGGAAGTAGGGATTGGCCAGAAGCAGAGGAGTCTGCCTTGATATGGTTGTGATTTTAGGAGGCATTTGAGAGGCACTTGTTGGTTGTGTGCTGCTATGTCTTTTTCATAATGTATAGGGAGACTATTTTGAGTCGTTACATGAACACCCTAGCTTGTAGCAGGAATTTCCCCACCTCCAGGCCTGTTGACAGATTGACACATTGCTGCTAACGGTGTTTGACGATCGATGAGACTTTCCTCTATCTAGTTGGAGGCTGCAGGCACAATAGCCTCAACGGTTGGTGTATTTTCCAGTAACTCGGTGCAAGGCGAGCCATCAGCAGTCAGCTAGTGCTTTTTGTTGTGTCCAGGCTCTAGATGAATGCTACCCGTCAAAGCTTCAGAATGTGCATTTCCACGCATCTCTCCGGGTCTTTTCTCATTAATGTCACTGTTAAGCTTCTATTCTCTGTGTTCTAAAAGCTTGCAGGTGTGTTGGGGGTATTGGGGTTAGACATAGCATTTTGCCAACATATCGGGCAGACATTGGCCTTTCATTCAGAATCAGATAAGGTCCAATCAGTGTCGTCCACCTCCTATGCAGTTTAGTTTATTACATATTTATTGTAGAATTGATCAATACTGCACTGGTTGTCTGTGGGAAGACCTGAATTGATTCCCATGTGACATTTTGATCAGATTCCACACAATTTTAGTAGTTGTAGTAATACTATCCTTGGTTTTAACGGAGAGTTTTAGTGTCCCATTGTCTAAATGCTGTTTCAGAGGCTTTCCCACCCTGGCAAGAATAAAATTCTGGTGGAAACTGAAAATTGTCAAATTAAAGACACTGAATATTGGCACGAAACCCCTTTGATCGTGTGCGTTAGCAAGTGAGATCGATGTTGGTTGGATCTCTACATTCACCTGAATTCACCTGAGTCAGGTTTGGAGGAGGCCCAGTCTGCAGTCTGACATGTCGTGGTGCCTCCCCGCTGGCAGACGGCAGGCTTAAAGGCACTCCGACAGTGCCTGATTATAGTCTCTCCGGCGCACGTGGGCTATTGTCCCGACTGCTCGTTGAGTTTTCTGCCGTGTTGGCATTGGACGCTTTCCCAGAATCCCCTTTATTCCAGCTCTTTGTACTTCCCCGTGATGTTCCAGTTCGTGCTTACAGAACAACAAATGATAATAGGGGAGAATTATCTGACCGTAGCAACTGTGCCATAATTTTGATCTATTCTATTTGGGCAGTGGCATGTCAAATGATTTGTGGATCATTTGTGTCCAGAAGGGGGTTAGAATTGGTATTGCCTACTGCAAATATTTGGACCCATTGTGTTGCCTGTAAAGTAGTTTTACATCCAAAGCATTTAGGAACCCATTCACTCTAGATTTAGATTAATTATTTAACAAACCTGTACGCTTTGTTGTGTTTAACATCTTCTTTATCCACCAAATATGGAGTCCTGCACAAGTTGCATCACATTTAATCATAATTTTATGGCACTTCTTTTCATTTGAAATTGATGAAACCTCATAGGTTTGTGGTCAGCTGTCGAAGGGAGGAGTTGTGGGCAGATGAAATGAACTCATTTCCCCCAACTGAAGGCTTGAAAGATGCCGAAAGTCTCACAAGGCTTTTATTTTATATAAAAAAAAAAAAACACACCAGTCAGAGAGACAGCCCACAAAGGACATGCTGCAACGAGGCCAGAGCAATGTTGCTTGTCTGGTTAAAAGTGACATTTTCATCTCTCCTCACCCACTTGAACTAGAGCGATGATGGCTTGTCTTTTACCTGTTTACCGATAATCATGAAAGCTAGACTAAGCCTAGTTAACACAATCACTTTCGCTTTTCTCATGCAGATAGTAGTGCTAGGAATAGTGCTTCGCTTTCTGTTTGCTTCCTGTTGAATGCGGCTGTCAAACAGGCTTGTTTGGTGGCCTGCTCTTGGTAGTCTAGTTATCTTTTTTTTGTTCAGCAGGATCAGTTCAGCTTTTATCTCAATGGTGACTTGTGCAGCATTTAACCAGCAGTAATGTTCTCATGTTGACTTGTTCTCTTCTTTGTTTCTGTACTGTAGCTGGTGGAGACTTCTCTGAAGGGCGAGATCACATTTGACCCATGCTGTGCCTACTACTTGTGGTTCGTCATGGACTTCTGTGATGGGGGAGACATGAATGCTTACCTCTTGTCCCGCAAGCCCAGCCGCAAGACCAACACCAGCTTCATGCTCCAGCTGGGCAGCGCCCTGGCCTTCTTGCACCGCAACCAGATCATACACCGTGACCTCAAGCCAGACAACATCCTCATCTCCCAGGGGTGCACGCCGGCCGGCTCGCCCGAACCGACCCTCAAAGTGGCCGACTTCGGCCTGAGCAAGGTCTGCTCCACCTCCGGGCTCAATCCCGAAGAGCCGGCCAGTGTCAACAAGTGCTTCCTGTCCACGGCATGTGGAACAGACTTCTACATGGCCCCCGAGGTTTGGGAGGGCCACTACACGGCCAAGGCGGATATCTTTGCCCTGGGGGTGATCATCTGGGCCATGGTGGAGCGCATCACCTTTGTGGACGTGGAGACCCAGAAGGAGTTGCTGGGGAGCTATGTGCAGCAGGGCTCAGAGATTGTACCGTTGGGGGAGGCCCTCTTGGAGAACCCCAAGATGGAGCTGCTGATCCCCGCCAGGAAAAAGAGCATGAACACCCACATGAAGCAGCTGATCAGGGAGATGCTGTCGGCCAACCCTCAGGAAAGGCCCGACGCCTTTGAACTAGAGCTCAGGCTGGTCCGTATCGCCTGCAGAGAGCTGGACTGGGACACGTGATGGACGGCTGGGCAGCACCATAGACTCAGCCCGTCAAGCACATGTACACATCCTATCAGCTACTGTTAACCTAGATGGTCACATAAAGGGGATTTTTATACCAAGGGAACAGCAAGTAGAATAGTCATTGATTTGTAGCATGACTTAAACATTGTCCACCAGCCCTCTCTGGAAAGGTTTGTCATCACTATCGGCCAACACTCAGTCTCAGGCTAACCACACCACAGCTCCCACTTCCCTATTAGAGAAGCCCTCTAGCGTGATGGAAGAGCCAAACGACCCAAAAAAACCCAATACAATTTGATGGAAAAACATGGTCAAACAGTAGCAGGTTGACACTCTTGTTTGATGTCCTTGTCTCTTTTTCACAGTCAAAGGATATTTGTCTGCAAATAACATCTTAGACTCGGTGCTAATTTTGTTTCCAATGCAATATGAGACAGTCTCCTGTGATAATTACAATGTACGCTTATTCAAAGGGCCCATATAAACACACACACACACACACACACCTCAATGGGCAGGATGTTTTGAAGTCCTCTGTGGCTTTGGCAGAAACTGGGTAACTTCCTACAACTTGATTAGAAACAGATGTCAGCCTGCTACATCACCACCAGCATCAATAATTTACCCCCCTTTTTAATATTTTGCATTTAACGCCTGCTTTAGTCAGTCCGGCGATGCAGACGTGCCCTAAATGCTCAGGTAAAAACATACCGTTTGGTGGAGTTTGTAGACAAGCATCTACAAGTGAAATTTGCTCAGCAGCTCTGGCTCTGCTAGTCTGTTGGGGGAAAAAAAGCCAAACTTTGGTGCTTGCAGATAAGCCTTTTTTTTTCGAGGTGCGCTCAGTTGATTTGTGTGGGTGGGGGACCGTTATCAGCAAGTGTCCAGCCAGCAGGTGCTTGCGGTTCGTGTTTTTCGTCTTTTCTGCCCATTACATTGTTGGGATCACGCCCTCAGACACACCCCCTAACCCGTTTACCCGAATGTAAGCAACCGAGTCACCTTTATTCATGCGGCGCCTTTGTTACAAAGCGCTTCACGAGGTTAAAAGAAAAGGATAACCCAACAACAAATAAGCTAAACAGACAAAAAAAGGAATCAAGCACGTTAGGAAAAAAAAAGCAGGTTGGCCTAAACTCAAAAGAATTTAAGGTATGAGTGTCTTTCCGGGGGTGTGTAATTATGTCGCCAATTCTTCAAAACAAAAGAAAAATCCTTTTGTTGCCTAAACATAGAAATACTTAGTTGAAGAGTGCTGCTTCTTTTGTAAGAGCTTTGACTTGAATATTTGGAAAACTGAAGGTCCATTTAGACGAAGACCTGCACGTGGGGATTCGACTTCAGTGAGTTTCACTGAAAGCACTTTTTTTTTTTGTTGTGTTATATTTCTTCCTCCTAACTAACGACCCCATCATATTGAGAAGCTTTGCGAGGCTGCGTTCGGCGCGATAGCTGCAATCGGCGTTTTGTTTACCGGGCGCACGCGCTTGTCAACCAACAGTCCTACTTATGCACGCGATGCCTCTCACCTTCAGGGAAGAAGCCAGAGACGACACCAGCACACGCAATCCTCCATGAGCCCGAGGATCTCTGCTCCTTTTTCTTTTTTGACACATAATACTGTTGTGTTATACTTGATCTCTCCTCACTGTGTCAGTGCTCCCCGTTTCCTTTGGCTCTGGATCTTACCAGTAATCCCGTTCTCCATGCTTCCGACAGACTAATTCTAAGCCTATTAAGTTGTTACAGTAGTTGGCAGAGGATCACGCGCAGGACCCCTTTTGCCCCTTTCAGGTCATAATTTGTGCACTTTTACAGATTTTTTTTTTTTTGCGTGAACCTGTAAAAACAAACACTGAAATTCTTCATTCTTCAGCGCTCTCAAACACTTTAAACACATTAAAATCTCATTTCCATTGATCTGTTGCCAACATGTATCCCAAAGATGGCCTTTAATTCTCCCCGCCCATCACCAAAATGTAGTTTTTATTTCCCCCCGGCATGGTGAGATTGACTTTTGCCTTATTTCTGAAATTCTGCCCCCCCTTGTTACGCAATGTCATTCCTCTTCTGACATGCACACAATAGTGGCCTCCTAAGCTCATTGATATTGCACTCAAAAAACCCCACGAAATTGGCAGAAGCTGTGCTCGAGATGTGTCGTGCTTAAAGGACTCTCAGCATCGAATGAATAATATGAACAGTAACACCACTTGACATCAGTATTAAGCACATACAATCTTTAACGCAGCTCACTTACGCAATGTTGCTTTGAGAAGAATGTGGGCTCGTTATTTTGTAGCCGCCTTTGTGCGAGCGGCAAAGTTTGGACTCCAAAAGTAGGTCACCCATATCCTCAGCGCTACAGGCAGAAGAGAAGGATGATGGGTAGTCGTTTAAGGCCAGTTTTCTCCTACCCTTCTGGACGGGAGGGGAGGAGAGAGACACATGGCTTCCTTTTATGTTTTCGACGTTTGCCAAACAAATGCTAGGCTTAGGGATTAAAGAGACTCCAGCCTTTTGATTTGTTCTATCAGATTTTTTTGCACATGTGTAAATACTGTACAGGATCAACAGGGGGATGAACAAGGTTGATGTACATGTGACTGTGGATACGCTCTGTTTTCAAGAGCCGTACTTGTTTAACACGAATTGCTTTGATGGAATTGATTTTTGTTTTCTTCAACTGTTTATTCAGCTTGGATTTATTTCAGTCACTGAAAAAGAAGTGTGATATATTTATATTTAATACCGTTGGCGTGCTAGTGTTGTATGTTTTTCATTGGCCTATTTGTGATTTTTGCGTACCAAATTCTGGTATATACGACGTGGGTCAACTCAACTGTCTGATTCTGGGCTGTTTGGAAATAAGAGTCCGGGAGATTCATCAAACCGATCATGTACAGTAAAATAAGTATCCTATGTATCAGGAGTAACAACACCCCATTTAAAAAAAATAGGAACCCGTGAAATACACAGCATTGTACAGGGATTTACAACCCTGTGCAGATTCAAGCTCACACTTTTGTATTAACACTTTTTGCTCTTATGTCATTGTAAAATATTTTGAAGAGATTAAATGAAATTTATCAAAAGAAAAAGTGCTGTCAATCACTGTTGAATTGATGGATTTTTTAAATAAAATGAATCGAAGAATTGCTTTGAGAAACTGCACACCGTTCTACTCCTTCTCCGCCCTTTTCCTTTCGGTCGTACTCTGCAGGACAGGTGATTGATGTAATTCGATTCACCTGACGGCCGGGGCTTGAAGGAGCTGCCAGCTAGGTTAGAAATACTCCACCGGCGGCTCCGGACTGAAGGCACTTTTGTGCACCGGCTCCCTCGTGGCACTGGAGAATTGGACACCAGCCTGAGGTTTTTCCTCTCTAACCTTACCAGAACATACTTCTGCTGACCCATGTGGCAATTGGAGTGTTAGGAGGTTTCCGTTTGTCATGTGGGACCAAGGTATATTTTGGACTAAAAATGCCACTGCCAATATCTTGCATTCTCTCTGATTTTGTTCCATATTTTGTTTTCCTGCTGATATAGGAGGATATAGTCAGTCCCCAGGTGGGTCCACTGGCCGCAAAGCAGCGATGATGAAGGTCTGTTAGTCTGCATCTACTGTCATAACTTAGAACTGAGATGCTATGTAATGGGGAAATGTGTTTACTGGACCTAACGAAATGCTTGACACTGTTTTGGGCACAGAGGGCGACCCTTCAGATTTTGCCGTGCACGGTGTCTCAGCTCCTGTCCACTATGGAAGTGGGCGACGCCTTCGTCCTCGCCGACTGCGAGGTAAACCAGGTAGGAGTCACGCGACAACACATCCCGAGCAGAGCATATGCAGCAGATCAGAGGTGTTCACTATCTGTGTATGTTGTCCTCCTGTACACGTCTGGAAAAGCGCAGAGAATTAGTGTTTCATTTCATACATGGTAATATTTGTTATTGCCCCTGCCACTATGTGCATGCATCATCTTATAAGAACCCTGGTCGTATGGAGAGATGTCACTTTAACTCCATTTGAAAATCTGGCAATTTAATGGGCTCCTTATCTGCAGAGGTGCACACCTCCACAAAAAAATGACTCCATACATTTTCTGAATTAATCAAGCCATTTTCAACTCAGCAGTTCACCAAGTAACACTTTATTTGCTTAATATACTTCTAGAATTGGTTCACACTGCTTGCTACTGCCCACCACGGTGTATTTTAGTGGAAGGCAAACCAGTTCCTAAAGGTGACATTTTATTAGATTAAGCTCTGCGTGGGTGATTTTTATGTGTATGCTGAATCCTACCGGTTCAAAAAAAAGGTGTTTAGTTAGGGTATGCACCTCGTAGGTAAGCGAGGGTGCATTAAACTGCCAGATCTTTGAATGGAGTTTAGTGTGACTGCATACTTGTGCTTCTCTCGCTGCAGGTGTCTATAACAGGCATCATCAGAAGTTATGTGCCCTTTGAGACCAACATCCAGTACTCTGTGGATGACAGGACAGGCCCACCTATACACGTGATGCAGTGGGGGAACAGAGAGGCCAGTGGCTTCAAAACTAACTGGACCACAAATGTGACTTGTATCCTGCACCATTTTTTTTGTGTTTGTTTGCCTCCTCAAATCCTGGTATTTCTCACAGGACTCTGGCACGATGTGCACTTTCGTTTCTCCTGGAACATATGTGAAAGTTTCAGGACGTCTAAGCAACTCTAAGGTAAACGACAGGAATTGAGTGCGGTAGATTTTTCCTTCTCCTATTCCTGTCCTCCACAGTAGTAACTTTAGTTTGTCTCTTGACACTGGAATTCCTTTTTCCTTTTTGCCTTAGGGTGAAAGGTCACTGCTGGCAAGCGATATCCGTTGTCTTGAGGACCTCAATGAGATCACATCCCACATGTTGGAAGTGGTACAAGCCCATATGCAGCTTTTTGGAAAGGTACCAGATCTTCTAGCCGGTTTGATCAATATGGTTTTCTAGTTTTGGACTGAAGCTGCCAATAGCCGATATTTTGTTCTCCAGTATCTTAAAATTTGACAATTTTCATGCCCAAACATTCGAGGAGTCAGTGGTTTTCCCCCAGATTTTTATTCTTGTCAGGGTGGAAAAGCCTCTAAAACCTGCATTTAGACAATCATGGGACACTAAAAGGCTCCATTGAAACCCAAGATGATACTATAACGTATTTCATAATGTTGCATTAGAATCAATTCAGGTCAAGGACTTCCCATAAACAACCAGTGTAGTATGGATAAACTCTACAATACATGTGTAATGAATCAAACTGCTTCATATCATTCTGATATCTGATTTCTAACCCTAGCCTTTCGTTTTCCCTCTAATATTCTTCAAACTTGAGAAAATTCTCTTTCAAATGATCAACCGGACATATTTAGACACTTCCTGAACGTATTCATGCTCTTGAGCCAGGCAGGTGATGGCCGTATGAACACTGCCTCAATGTCAAGAACAGTCCGGAGAGACGGACACCCTGAAGGCATCTTACCAAATGGTTTATCCACCATCCAGGGTCAGGTTAGTGGGTTTGTGTCACTCAAATGTGATATTTCAGTTTGATAGAGCGCTTTCACTTTTAGAATTAAAAAAAAAAAAAAAGGAGCAGTCACCTATAGCAATATTAGTCACCCTGTCATGCTATTTGTGGACCATGAACTCCAATGGAGGTACACTGTGTCCACTAAGTAATGAAAATGTTCCACTAATATGAAACATGACTATAAATGTATGATAAATGGCATGTAACAATACCTTGAGGCAGGTAAATTAAGTTTCTTTGATTCCATGTAGGTTCTGTGTGTAATCAAGATGTGCTCTCTCCATGAGGGCATCAGTTTCCAGGACCTGAAGAGGCACCTCAGGTACCTCAGCATCACTGACATCAGGTAGCGTTTAGCCTTTTTTTTTTTGTTTTGTTTTTTAAAAGGATGCATTTACTTTTTGGGAGATCGGCTGGTTGATCACCTTCCCCAGGATGAGATGGGCTGAGAACATAGACACCAAAACCTGAAATCCGTTGACTCCAGTTCTACATGCTAACATTTTAGCGTACACTGTGTTGAGTGACTGAATGAATACCAGCATTATCAAAGTAAGAACACTGAAGTTTTTAGTAATATTCATTTTGATTAAATGACCTGGAAAAACTAATTTTAAATGTCATTATTTTTGGAACTATTGTAGGTGAGCAACTAAACTGGTTCCTTACTATCACTCAACATCGTGTATCCTAAAGTGTTGGCATGGAGCCTATTAAACATGGTAAAGCACTGGAGACAGTTGGTCAATGAGCCATACATGGTGTATTCCTTTTTTTTTTTTTTTTTTTTTTAAAGGTGGAAACTAGAACAAATGCTTCCAACTTGCCTTTCCCTGTTCTCATACAGAAAGTCCTTGAAGTTTCTCCTCCGTGAAGGTCACGTCTTTTCCACCGTTGATGAGCATCATTTCAAGTCAGTAGACTAAAGTATCTGAGGGCTTTTGTGAAACCTCAGAATCCCTGGCTGTTCAGGAATGTAAACTCCTGTTAACCCTCTTATGGCTGACATGCATCTTAATAGTGTTGGGGAAACTTACTTTAAAAGTAGCGTGTTACTTTACTTTGTTACTTGCAGTTACATTACAAAGTTACTCTATTAAAGCTAACTTGATGGAGTACTTTTTCGTTACCCACTTCAAAACATGCTGTAGCAAAATGGCTTGTGCGGCAAAGTGTTGTTGATCATAGTTTAAAAATTCAATGAAACACATTGCTCTGGTTTTTAAAAGGTGAAACAATTTCCTTTTTATATCAAGCATTAGATAGTTTTTTTTAGTTTTTTTTAAAAGCAGCATGTTTGCGGAAAATACCATGATTGTTTTTTTTGCACCAACAAAATTTAAACTATACAAAAGGAAAAATATATAAGTAACAACATTGTAATTGTAAAAGTAACGGATTACAAGAATAGGAAAAACCAGCACGTTAAGTTACTCATTGCCACAAGAAAGTATTGTCAGCACTCATGTTACCCCATTACTGAATCTTAATTATATTAATTCATGGTCTATATCATAGTAATTGATAGACTGATGAAAGTTACATGAAGATAGAATCTCTGAGTTTTATTTGGTTATATTGGTGGTCGTTTGCCTTGTGATGATCATTGCCTGGAGGTCATAGTTTACCCCCCTTTTTTGATTTATCACTGTCTCTGATGGTGTTTGCCTTGATGCAATGTTGGCCAACCCTGTAAAAGGATGTACTGACAGATGAAGGCACTGTTTGATTGGTTGCAGGGCATGTTCAGGCGAGTATTGTAATCCATTGCCTGTAACCCAATGCTGCATATTGCTTCAGTTTCTTTTTGTTTGGCAGTCTTTTGTTTCTAGTTATTTGTGCTCTGCAGATGTGCGTGCCCTGTTAATCATGCCATGATTATATGAAGCTTTAAACCTCAAACGCGTCTCGTGCCCTCTTATTTAAGCGCCAGCACTCTTTCACAAAAGCACTACAATCCCCACACGTCCGTCCCCGCGCAGTCCTCAGTTTCCCAGAATACCGAGGAGACAAGTGGGCGAAGATGGCCGCAGACCCGAGCAACAACACACCTACTTTTGACTGCCCGTCCTGGTAAGGGCTGCAAGTTGCACTTAGACAGTAGCTGCTGCATTCAAACATGCTTATAATAACGCAATGCTATAGGGTCCGTCGACGGCCAGTACATGTGGGGCTAAATAATGTTCGCTAGCTTGTTGACAGGAAACCTGCTGTGGAGTAAACAGTGCTAGTTAGCCCCGAATACGTGCCCTTCTCTAGGAGGGAACGTCGGGCTGAACCCCGCTCAAACAGCTGTCAGTTTAATGTTTGCTTGCTTAACCGCAAACACACATACCAGATAAAACATTAACTGGGTCATTGTCTTATTCTTTAGGATCCACTCTTTAATTCGGCATACGACCAATCTATCAAGCCACGCTTATTGGAATAAAATGTCATCTTTTTATAATTAGTTCGCCACATATTCGCACTATCATGCTCCACTCAAAAACACGGTGGACGTTAGCGAGCAGTGTAAACCAATTATAAAAATTAAAATTTTGTTTTAAATTAAGTGCCTGGTTCGTGGATCACTTCATGCCGAATGGAAGACTGGGTTGTAACTATGGGATAACCCGATTTGGTATGTTCTACCAGGTATGACCCTCTGCCGATCAGTAAGGCAGCATTAAATTGCCAGACTTCATAACGAGTCCGGCGTGACGTTTTCTCTCCATGAAGGACTTAGACCTAAGTAGCGCAGCTGAAAAGTAGGGTATGGTCAAAATAAACACCAAGCTCTGCTACAGTGAAGTGCATTGTTAAGGGATACAGTTCCTGCATATGCGAACAATGCAATCTCTATAAAGTCTATTAAACAGGTAATATTTGCAGAAATTATGGTGGTTAACTGCATTTTATGTTTTGTCTGTTTCTTGTAACCTACTAGCTTAACCATTTGGGTTTTGTCCCTTTTGCCAATTCCCATCCTTGCTGAAGGCAGCTTTTTCCATATACCATTGGTTTATATTGACTAGTGGCCTGATTGACAAGACACACATGGACTATCAATTGTAACAAGCCTGACAGCAAGTGTGTCTGCATGCACGGTCTCCCAATAATAGCTCATATTCTGGGCTTATTTGGATGACTGTTTATATGCTTCTTCGTATCCCGCTCACGATTATCCCCATAGACCTGAATAAACAACAGTCTGAATCTCACCAAGGAAACTGATCTAGGCCATGACAATGAACAGTAAACAGGATGAGGTGTATACATGCCTTAGTGTCCTGGTTAATTGAAGTAGCCCGTTATCTTATTCAGGCTTGTCACAGACTAGATGAAATTTGAAACTTTAATCTAACTTTAATTGCCCCTATGGGGCGGGGGTTGGGATTAATGCCAATACTGGTTTTAGTAAACAAAATATAACGTTTACATGTGCCAAGACCAGAAAATGGATGTGATATCCTATCTGATATTAGTCATGTGCCAAGGCCTTCTCAGTAGTAATGATCCCGATGAATCATATTTGACACAGGCTGATAATGTTTGACCTACGGGGAGGGATTTTGATGAAACAAATGCTACAAATTGGCCTGACTAGACGGCTTTCAGGAATTCTTTAGTGAGGGGAGCCAATCAGCACCAAGTCCGGTTGTGATGCGCTTACTGGAGTTTGTTTGAAAGCTTGGAAAAAAGGGTGGAATTTTGAAAACAACTCAAAGTCATATTTTAACTATTTATGAAACATCTTTTATCATGTGAGTGTGAAAATTTTAATTCCTCTACTACAGGACCTTTAATTTGGGCTATCTATAGCAGAACTATCTCTGTCAGAACAGTCTGCACACCATTCAAAAATCATCATAGCTGACGAATCCACCGGATTGCCTTGCTAAAAAGAGCGGCATATTGTCAGCTGCGACCACACATGATTGAACACATGCTCGCAGGTAAATGTTTTACCCTCCATCCATAAGACACGCTCCTCACCTAACTTCCAACTGTGTGTGTGTGTGAGAGAGACTATTGGGTTCATATTATATTCCAACTAACTGTTACATCACCATAGCAGGGCTCCGCTGCCTATGTTTTTTTTTTTTAAAAAGCCAGGAGCGGACCATTGTTCAAGCCCCTGTGGCGGCAAGCGTCCTCCCTGCTGAAGTATCCTTGAGGAAGACACTGTTCATGATGCTGCTCTGTAGCTGATCCTGACCTCCCTGTGCAGGGGGGCAATGAAAAAAAGAGAATTTTCTCACAGGGATCAATAAAACACAGTAGTACAGTATCATAGTCTGGAAGAAGAAAAAGGTGAGTTTTTTTTATTGCATAAACAGCTCTACTGGGTTTTCTGTCAGAGCATGAAGTGGTAGAGAGCTTGAATATAACAGTAGTTTAGAAAATGGTTTTAAATTAGCCTAGGCAGCCAACTGCCACTTTACACTGTAAAAAAGAACTCCAAAAATAGCTTGCTGTAGCAATTACATTACAGTCATTTAGCAGACACTTATCCAAAGCGACTTATAATAAGTGCATTCAACATAGGTAGGCAAGAAAACTACTAGTCACCAGAAAATGTAAGTGCATTTCCTCCCTAAACAAGCAGCTAAGAGCATAACTAGTGCTAAGGTAAAAGTGCAATAAGTTAGCTACCTACTTTTTACTTAAACAAATGAGACAAATAAGTAAACCAAATAAGCAAGAGCTAAGACAAATAAGTGAATCAAATAAACAAGAGCTAAGACAAATAAGTGAATCAGATAAACAAGAGCTCAGACAAATAAGTGAAGACAAATAGGTAAGTGCTAAGAGGATAGGTCAGGGTAGTGTTTCTTGAAGAGGTGGGTTTTCAGCCTGTGGCGAAAGATGGGCAGCGACTCTGCTGTCCTGACATCGGTGGGGAGTTCATTCCACCACTGCGGGGCCAGAACAGAGAAAAGCCGTGACCGTGTAGATCGGCCGCAGGGACCTCTGAGCGACGGGGCAACCAGTCGCCTCGAGGCAGCAGAGCGAAGTGGTCGGGTAGGGGTGTAAGGCTTGACCATAGCCTGGAGGTAAGAAGGAGCTGTTCCTTTCACTGCCCTATAGGCTAGCACCAGGGTCTGGATGCAAGCTGCTACAGGGAGCCAGTGTAGAGAACGGAGAAGGGTAGTTGTATGGGAGAACTTGGGGCGGTTGAACACCAGACGAGCTGCAGCTTTCTGAACAAGCTCCAGAGGTCTGATAGCAGATGCCGGGGCACCAGCAAGGAGGGAGTTGCAGTAGTCCAGGCGGGAGATGACAAGAGCCTGGATGAGCACCTGCACTGCCTTGTCAATGAGGAAGGGGCGAATCCTCCTGATGTTGTAGAGGAGGAATCTGCAGGAGCGTGTCACTGATGCGATGTTTGCCGAGAACGATGATCGTCTAGGGCAGGGGTGTCAAACTGTGTGCCATGGAGGGCCGAGAGTATGCAGGTTTTCGTTCCAACCCAAGAATACACCAGGTGATTTCACTGATTAGTCCCTCCTCTCTGGTTGAAGGTGTGGTAATCAGTGAAATCACCTGCTGTATTCTTGGGTTGGAACGAAAACCTGCATACTCTCGGCCCTCCATGGCACACAGTTTGACACCCCTGGTCTAGGGTCACACCCAGATTCCTCGCAGTCCGAGTCACCACAGTATTATCAATGGTGATGGCCAGGTCTCGGTGCAGACAGCCCTTCCCCCAGGAGGAACACCAGCTCAGTCTTGTCCAGGTTGAGCTTCAGGTGGTGCATCGACATCCACTCCGAGATGTCTGCCAGGCATGCAGCAATGCGGGCCTCCACTTGTATGTCAGAGGGGGGAAATGACAGGATCATCTGGGTGTCATCTGCATAGCAGTGGTAGGAAAAGTCATGGGAGTTGAAAACAGAACCAAGAGATGTTGTGTAGAGGGAAAAAAGAAGAGGACCCAGAACCAAGCCTTGCGGAACCCCAGTAGTGAGCCTGCGTGGTTCTGACACAGACCCTCTCAGCGTCACCTGGTAGGAGCGACCCATCAGGTAGGATGCAAACATGGAGAGTGTAGAGTCCGAGACTCCCATCCCCTCAAGGGTGGAGAGGAGGATCTGGTGGTTCACGGTGTCAAAAGCTGCATGGAGCGACTCCGTCACTGCCAAGAGGGCGGTCTCGGTTGAGTGACCCACCTTGAACCCACACTGGTGGGGATCCAAGAGGTTGGTCTGGTGGAGGTAAAAGGACAGTTGATTGAAGACGGCACGTTCAAGAGTTTTGGATAGGAAGGGTAGAAGGGAAACCGGTCTGTAGTTCTTGACGTCATAGGGGTCAATTGAATGTACCCAGTAGCCTGAGGGTTTATTATTGTAAATACCTGTGATTTATTTTCACTTTTGACCATCAGATTTATGAATTTGCCCAGCAAGGCCTGATTGGAGGTGCTGTTGTGCGCCAGGAGGACTGGAAACATCCTGAGCCTGTCATGGCTTGGCTTCATGAACATGGTTCAGTGAGGAGATTAATCTCTAGGAGATTAGTGGATTGAAATCATGCCAGAGAAATCTCAAACCACAGGTTTTTCATGCTCAAACCTACATAGCCCCCAGCACTTAGGGAAGTCTTTATACTCGTCATTCAATTATTTTGACCGTACCCTACAGCTCCACCTGCTAGGGTCACATCTGTGTGAATAATGATGCTATACTTGCATGCACCTCCAATCTTAGTATTCATCACTCTTTGAATCGTTGATAAGACACTCTTCATATTCAGCCAAATGTGCATGTTCATAAGCCATTTTAATGTTGTGTTACAGGTGAAAACCTTGCTTTTGTGTTATCAGGGCAGGGAAACCTCCCCCAGGACTTCACTTGGATGTGGTGAAAGGAGACAAGCTAGTGGAGGTGAGATTGATAACCGAACTGACCTGAGCCACGAACTAAGCAACCTAACAAGCTGTGTAGTGTGCATCCTGTGGGCCCATAACTGGGTCTACAGCATCCAACTGGGTCCAAGGTGCACCAATTTTTCAGAACCAGTTCGAGCACAAGTACCCAAGGCATTCATGCCTTGTAGTGGCATGAGTTTTATTCTAAAACTGTAGGAAGGAAGGAAGTGCATCAGTTGCGTTTATTTATACATTAGATCTAATGCACTGACCATTTATATTGATCCTCAAATGAAAAATAATAAATGATCATGATAAAATAGAAAATTGGCTACATAACATTGGCTAGAGGTTATAGCTTCTCGATAGTTTTACATTGGTCAAACAGCTTATTGACGGACTTTCAAAAACAACAGCATAGGTTAACAGAGTAAAACAGTTTATTCAGAATAGGTTAACAGAGTAAAACCGCTTATTCAGAATAGGTTAACAGATAAAGAGAAGTGCAGTAGGATTGGCATAATGACACAGACCAGCATTAAGCTTTCATAGCCAAGGCTCCTCTTTTAAGCGAAAGGAACTATAGCGATGAACTTCACAAATTGCAGCATTTCAGCATTTTCATGTCAAACATTTTTCCTGGAGCCGGAAAGGTTTTATATTGCGCCAAAGCTTGTGTCATTAAAGTAACGATGCCGGACCGCTTTTCTTTGCCGATCTGAGTAGAATTACTGATACTATTGATGCACCTCTAGGGGAAAGTACATTTTGGTGTGTCACAGGCTCTATTGGTTACTGCATATATATTATCTCCCACAAACCGCCATATACTCCCTCACCTCTCTGATCTGAGTTACTGGTAAACAGTTGTCCCAGGGACTGCCAAGCTTTGGTATTGTTATATATATTATGTCAGCTCCATCTGAGAATACTCTCTTGTATCACTCTGCAGAAGTTGATTATTGATGAAAAGAAATGCTATCTGTTTGGGAGGAATCCGGATGTGTGTGACTTTACGACAGACCACCAGTCCTGCTCGCGGGTCCACTCTGCCCTGGTTTACCACAGGCATCTAAAGAGGGTCTTCCTCGTAGACCTCAACAGCAGTGAGTGAATGTCAAGTGTCATACTCAGTGACTGTAGGGTTAAAGAGCAAACTGTTGTCTTTAATTGGAATTGGACAGTACCTTACTATGTTTTCCTTTATGGACAGAGGGAATTTTGTGCATTGGGCTTTTTCTTGCGACAGGCAAGAAATTGGTAACTTTCTGATTACACTTATTTTGCACTTGGTTACTCTTGATTCACTGGAGCTTGCCGCTTTAGCACTTGGCTTTCTGCCACGTGAATCAATGTTAAGAAAGGCATTACAAAGCATCACTGTGTGTGAACACAAAAGGGAGGTTTTTGTCTGTTTTACTGCTGAGATTTTTAGGTGATGGCAGCACATTATAAGGTGCTCTCATCACGACTAATTGTCAGTCATCAAAATTAGCTGCTTGCGGGACCTGTGCCATTTTGGAAATGTCTAAAAATAGCACTTCTACCGCATTTACAAACAAGGCAAATTAGACTCAGGTAATACTGTTTCTTTCTGTGTCTTGGGTCTTTGTAATTGGCTATTAAAATTCTGACAGCCGGCAGGGGAAGGTGGAATGCCGATAGGGGAATCTATGCAGGAGATACCCGCCTAATATTAGAGGTTGACTGCTTGAAAAGTCACAATGCTCTGGCAAAGTTAACTATTGCCTATAGCTTGCCACCTTCCTCTGTACACCATTGCTAATCTCTGTCCCTTCTGTACCTCGCCCACTCTCTGTACCTTGTTCACCCGTTGATATGTGTGTCCACTCATGATAGCGTAAAGAGTAGAAATGAGTTGAAAGAGAGCTGGTCTTTCCCTGCAGCACATGGCACTTTCCTGGGACAAATACGCCTAGAACCACACAAGCCTCAGCAGGTGCCAATTGACTCCACCATGTCATTTGGGGCGTCGACACGGGTGTACACCCTTCGGGAAAAGCCCCAGACCCAACTCACCACCGCACCAGGGGAGGTGAAAGCAGGAGAGGATGATGAGCTGAAAGGCCTGCTGGGATTGCCTGAGGAAGAGACTGAGCTTGAGGTACAGGGAGGAAATCTTGGTTTGCCGCTACTGGTTCTCAGCAGGGTTTCTGACAAGTCCAGAATCACAGGGGAATCACTCAGTCCTTTGCAGAAACTTCTCAACACGACCATTGTAGACTACCAGTTTCTTTGTATCTGACAAAGCCTATCCAGATCAAAAGCAATGCAGGTGTCAGCAACCTTTTCCTTCAGGTAGCCCCAGAAAGCAGAATTGAGAAGATTCAAGTCATTACATGGTTGGGCGCATCCTGCATGAACCATTCTGGTTGTCTGCCAAGTTGAACACGAAAAAATACAGTGTTACTTATCTGTATGATTCCAGGCTTTTCAGACACCCTTATGTCTTGTTTTTTTTTCTTGAATAGCTATGTTTCTACAGAACTAAAGGCTAAGAGTAACACCGTCTGGCTCTCTTGTACAGAACCTGACAGAGTTCAACACTGCCCACAACAAACGCATCTCCACACTCACAATTGAGGAGGGCAACCTAGAGATCCAGAGGCCCAAGAGGAAGAGGAGGAGCTCCTGTGTGTCCTTCAGTGAGGAAGATGAGGTCATTAATCCAGGTACAGACACACATGTACACATGCAAACACATGCTGAATGTCATTTCCCTCCCACATATGATTAATTGATTGATTCAGTGGATTGTTGCATTCCTTCACTCTCCGTCACATTGAAAGGAGCAGTCAGGATATTCAAATCCTCTCTCTCTTCTGTCATCACAGAGGATGTTGACCCCTCTGTAGGACGCTTCAGGAACATGATTCAGACAGCTGTTGTCCCCATAAAGGTAAATATGAAGCTCATGTTGATATGTTTGCAGAGGTACAGGGGTCTGGGATCATAGGGGAAAAGTAAGTCCATGTGTTTTTTCTTGTTACACTTGTCTTCCCTACACACACTAGTGGTCAGGGTGGCTGAGTGGTCTAAGGCACCAGGGTTTCTGGACTCTTCTTCGAATGAAGGCATGAGTTCAAATGCCACTTCTGCTAAGCAATTTTGATATTCGTTTAGTTGCGTATGATTCCAGACCTTAGGACACCATGGTCAAAGTTATCAGCTTGTTGACATTGTGTTTTATCTCCAAACCTTAGAAAAAGAAGTCGGAGGGCCAAGGCCCATTGGGCCTTGAGGATACAGTAGCACGTAGGATGCAAAACTTCCCCGTAAGTGGTGGTCTTTATGGGGATCTTCCCCCCGCCGGTCACGAGGCAGCAACCCACCCCACCGCAGCCCAGGTAGGGGCCACCATCCTTGGTGGCTTACCCCTGCCGTGCCCTAATCCTGCCCCCGAGGTGGATCTGACTCCCACCTCAGCACAGCCCCCTGTCACCCTTACCGTCGCCCCTGCACCGGGACCTTACACTGCAGAGCCTCATAATGAACCATGCAAAAAGAAATATGCCAAAGAAGCGTGGCCTGGGAAGAAGCCCACCCTCTCACTCCTTATATAGGGGGCTTTCAGGTGACGGAAGGTGCCCTCTGGCCACCATATTGGAGGTCCACCACTCTTGGCAACAATATTTGAGAACAGCTGATTGAATTTCTAAACTTACAACTCTGCTGTCTCAACAGCATGCAATAGACATTGTTAATTTCTGTGCTATTTTTGACTGGATCAAATCGTCACTGATACATCTGACCGTACAGTACCAGTTTAGCTCTAACAGATCTGATTTACCAGTTGCTAATGTTACGTGGCTAGCAGCTAGTATCTAAAAGTGGCTAGTAGTTTTAGGTTAATATTAATGGCTATAGATACCTCTTAAATAAATGGCTTTGTTAGCTAGCTAACTAGCCAGCAGGCTAAAATAGCAAAGCAACTGTAGAGGCCTATAATGTAACAAATGTCAATAAAGTAATAAACCAAAATGTAATGAAGCTATAACATAATAAAAAGCAAAAACGTAGTAAAATCTTAATTATAACATAACGTAATAACATATTACGTTGCTCACTTGGTAACATTCTAAAGAGACCCATGTCACTAACATGGCAATCACAAGAGGATCATATTGGTACTTACTGGATGTATGCCGTGACTAATAACTTTCTAGATAATGAAGAATACAATAAGTATTAAAGAATATTAAACATAGGCCTCCATATCCCCCCCTTTTCTCCTTTCAGTACAAAAAATATACAGAGCAGCTGTTATACTGTTCTTTTAACAATTCAGTCTTAGGGGGACATAAAGCATAAATGCACACTGCTTATACTACACCTCGATATTGCCTAATCCAACTATAGTATGGGTGTCATTATCACAGCATGCAACCTCATGATCACTAATAGCTCCAGGAAGGTCACATGAATTTAACTCAGAGGCACAAGGACAAGAATGTACAATAGTAGACACAAAGAGGTTGGTGGTGAGCTTAGTGGTTAGAGCAGTACAGAGGGATCTCAAAAAGGAAATGAACACAAATGGCAACACAAGAAAGAAAAATCATTACATATTGTACATTGGAATAACCCAGGGGGCCGTGCAGACTTAAGCCAGGAGAAAAGGTCATAAGAATCACGTGTGTTATGGAGGTCAGCGACAGAGGCTTTAATGTGAGAGTCTCATTTGGGCCATCTTGTTAGAAAGGGACTCAAGGGCTAGAGCAGATCACAAATCTGCTCTAAAGAAGAGGCCACACCATAGCCAGGGAGTAACAGACCAAAGAATCTAGTCAGTGCAGTTTGTTTTCAGTGATAGCATATTGCCTAGAACGGGAGGGGGTAGCAGCCACGGCCAAGGAGTTACCAGTGCGCATGGCAGGAACGATACAGCCTAAGATATTAGTAGGCATTCAGGCCACAAACCCACATTGTATCATTTCAACTAGGGATGGGGTTTCTCCAAGGGGTGGGCATGCATGCTGCTTCGTTGAAGTGGAGGCGGTGGGCCTGGGAAACATTGCCTACATTACCATTGCAGATCATGGACATACCATGTAACATTATTATTATTTCTTAAGGTAGCATTACATTTACTAATACCTACATGCAGGCCTGAACCATTATGAGCCAAACAGCAAAACCCATGTGTGGAACTAACTACGTGCACAGGGACAGGATTAGCAGGAAGCTTGGTGATGTTAAGGGGACGGGGATGAACCAGAGCACCAATATTAGCATTAGGACCTGCAGCAACGGCCAGCAGTGGCTGACCAGCTGAGTCACTATAGGAACAAGGGCACATACCCAACAAGAAGAGGACACACTGGCAGTCTTGGCAGTGAGGCAAGCCAGTTGGAGGAAGGCGTCAGAGTAGTGGTCATGGGTGATGCTGTGATACCATCCTCTGTTTTATTTTGCTTGACTTGATAAATTGCAAAGCAGTTAGCTTTCTTTGGAATTTCGTTGCTGCTCGAGTCAATAGTTGTGGTGGAGTTACACCATCTTCTGGCTGAATAATAACACTGGAATAACTCTAAATGCCCTTTTCATTGTCATTTGTTACAATATAGGCAATATAGGTAATTAGGTTATACGCTATAGCTGCTCTGCTAAATTAACCTGCTGGCTAGTTAGCTAGCTAACAGCTTGTTCAGGTTAACTGAGGCTAACTCTTCTTAAGCTACAACTGTTTTGTAGAGACTACAGCTAAAGACAAGACAGTTTACTGAGTCACGGTAAACTAAACTCACACTATTCACTTTTACTTATGCTACACACAACACAACACAACAATCTTTTTCAGTTATCTTTTTTTCTAGCCTTTAAATAGTTTGACATTATTTAGCCACAGCTAATTCTCCAGTGGACCTCCATGATGGAGCCAGATGTGGTCGATCTTGAGATTTGTGACGCAACTGCAAAGCCTATAGCCTTTTCCTGGACAATGCAAACGAATTGGGTTACTGAACTGCTTATCTACTGGGTGATTTTTAAAGACCTAGACAGCCATAAGCTGTGACGATGACATTTCTGGTGGAGAGGCTAGATTGAGCCGAACGGGGAGATAATGTGCTTTATTTATTTATATATATATATATATCAATTGTAGATATATAAATGTTGTTTTTTACTGTATTACTCATTCAGCCTTTACTGTTGAGGGTGTATCTGATATTGAGTTTGTTTTTCACATTTACAGTAGTTGAAACTGTACTGTAGCTCTTTGCAATTGCAGTAATTTTTTGTTTTTGCTGTTTTTCCCTCCCCCTGACCACTCACTGTACGAAATATGCGTTGTTTATATTATATTTGCTCAATATAAGATTCACTTAAATAAATAGGAAAAATGTCACAAGCCAAACAAGAAATACTGTCGGTAATAGACTAAGACAAGGCAGACGAACTGTGGGCAAAGATTGACTTCAAAGGAACTCAAAGAAAGCACTATTTGTGACAAATCAATGATTTCTCTTTCTATTTTTATACCAGAACGTGGCATTCTAAGCAAGTGCCGTTTTCAGATATTTCCGAAGCAACGGAATTCTAAATGATATGACTGTTATTAGAATTCATCCGTGTTTGATATTTGTATAATAAACTATAATCCATACCTCTCACTTCGCTGTGTGTGAAATGATGTGGAGGAGGATTAGCGAATCCCTGGAGAAATCTCCCACTGAGCTTGCTTTACTTTCATGTATTTTTTTTTTGTCTGCATGCTGCCAATGGTGCCATCTACGGCAAAAGCTCTCGAGACTGCTAATTAAGTGATTTATTTTATTTTATTTTTTTATTGAACTGATTTTGATAGCATGTCTCATACACATACTAAATGTGTCACTTTCTTCCTTGCCTCTTATGAACTGTACTCTTCATTGGTGACAGGTATTGTTTTTTTAAATGGATCAGCACTACAAATCCAGTTTTTATTTATTTTATTTTTATTTTAATTCTGTACTGTACTCTCTTAACAGCCATTAGCAATTGTCCCTAGTACATAATGAAGTGTCTCTATGCCTGACACATTACTGCCTGCTGCTACACAAGGCTCTAGACGCCCAGTTAGCAGCAAGGCATGCAGGCTTTTTTCCACCAGAGGGCAACATGTGTACTGTGATCTACAAACATCCCCCTACGTCTCCCTCACTCCTCACTGTTCTAGATGCAAATCACATCCATTTTTTTCACATAAAAAGATCTTTTTTGGGGGGAATAGGGTATGCCATAGATATTCCCTTATGAATATATAGAAACAGTATATATTTTAATGGGGAATACTCCCAGCAGATCTGGCATTTCAAAGCACCTGTCACTTGTGTGTCAGACAGGAAAGACAATGGGAGAGATGGGGAAAACTAAAGCCAATGCTTGGTTTAACCCTAGATTTCACTTTCATAAGAGTAATGGATTAAGCTATGACAGAATGGTTTTTTTTACAGAGAAGAAACCATTATGTATGTATGTGTGTATATATATAGTTTTATTTAACACTAGGGTATCTTGTGGTTGCTGAACACGTTCAAAGATTGTAAATAAAACATACAGTACGCCGCTTCCACCTTTAGGGGTCTCTCAAGTTCTTTGCAGGCGTTGCTGTCTAGCTCAGTACAGATAAATGGCACCTCGTTAATCAAATCTGCATGAGTGCGCTCAGGTTGCCATGGCAATAATTATCAGAGCTGCCTAATTAACTTCCTCAATTGCTTAATGATATACGACCCTCTGAACTTCCCTCGTTTTTTTTCCCTCTCTCATCCAAGTTGTGTTTTTTTTTTTTTATTCCTCCATTTTCGCTCCCCGGTGTTAACCCGTGACCGCCGAGATAATAGAAATTATAGAGGAATTAAATTCGGCACCACATCGTTTCCCGTTGGCCCCGCGTGGCCCCCCGCTCGTGTTTTCAAATGAGGGTCGAACGGGATGACGGCGAACTTCGCGCGGGAAGACTGCGAATGCCGAATGCGTGTGCGGCATCCTGGTTGCACGGTGTGTGTGTGTGTGCGCGTGTGTGTGTATGTGTGTGTCTGACTTGCAAGCTTTGTCTGCCTGCTGTGACCTCGTGTGACAGCTGACTGAAGGTTGGGAGCAGCGGCCCTGTCGTCCCTGATCAGCCAGGCGAAACTCTTGAGATACACTGAGACAGGGGAGGGGGGAATCGTACCTGGTGACACCCGCCCTGCCATCCCTGTCACACCCGGCCTCCTGTACTGTCTTGCAGCCTGTCTTTACAACCTCCTGTCAGGCCCACGGTCCGCTCACTAGCTCCAATCCACACTGATCCCTTTTTTTTTTTTTTTACTTTCTTTTTTTCCCCTCCAGAAGTGACTTCATCGGCCCTTGTCCGTTCGGTGTCGTCCGCCTCTGAACGGGTGGAGGTTCCTCCCCCGATCGCGGCTTGTCAATATGTTATTTTTATTTTAGTCAGACCGGAGAAATCCAGTGTGGTGTGGGAGGATTTAACTAAACAGATTCAGGGGGTGTCATGTCTGTGAAACCTGCCTCACCCTGCCATAACACTAGAGAGGCCAAGCCACAGTCAGTTGACAGCAGTTTTGAACTGCAGAATTGAAATATCTCTGCTCTCAAATTGTCCCTCTGCAACTTTCCCTAGACCCGCTTCGGTGTTGTTGTTGATTTTCTAAATCTAAGGAAACATCATTTGTGCCAATTGCCGGCTTGTCGGACTTCTGGAGGAGCTGCTAACCCACCTAAAAGACTGAATACTGCCATATCTAAGGGAGTAATATGCCAATACTGAATGCCATATCAGCTATCGGCAAAAAAACGCCAGTATTGGCCTTCAAAATTGGTGAAAACCTAGCCCTGTTCCCGTTCCCGTTCCTCTTTGTGGACTCTCAGATGTGGCAGTGTGGCTTCAAGGCCATGTTGCGCCGACGACGGCCGTCCAGACCGATGCATGAGTTATGGGATCACTGCTGGGTCAGCGGACCACAGGAGCTGGGAGAGTTCATGCGACTCACTTTCTGGAAGTTAGTCGCATTGAGAAAGCCTCGTCTGGCCGGGGGTCAAACCCAGCTTTGGCGAAACGTTAGCGTCGGTACGGTCAATGCCTGTCGCCGCCCTGCTGACACAGTGCGACATTCCCCCTTTTTTTCTGCTTCCCGTGCAATCTAGTCTCACCTCACCTTGCCAAGAAGCGGCATCGGCGCTTTAATTGTACCTGCTTTGCTTTTGTTGCTTTAAAGCCAGGGGGGGGGGGGGAAAGTGGCAGGGGAAAGATTATCTTTGTAACACCTCTGCACTGCATCACTGTGTATTCCCCCCCCCCCCCCCTCTTGTGAGTGGATTTCATGGTTGAGAGTGCAATTTGAAATAGGATTAGCGGTAGGTGTCGGGTAGTGTTAGCTAAACCTCTTTATGTCAGGTATGGCAGAGAGAAGTCTGTCATTGCGTCTGCCTGTACCCTTTCACCGTTGAACATCGCTCGGGGGGGTGGGGGGGGGGGATTCTTTAAGTATTACTAACACTACGTTTGTGTTCATCAAAGGGCGGTGAGGCAGGCGCAATGCAATGCTGCGGTTTCTACCTATAAAAAGCAGGGCGAAAGAATTCATGCACGCAGTATTAGACAACCTCAACATGTCCTGCCAATATGGGAGTAAAATGCAGCCTTTTGTTTTCCAAAAAAAAGAAAGAAAAAAAAAGTCTCTCTCTCTCTCCTCTCTTTGTGCCTGGTGACATTGGGAGGCCACATGGTTGGCTGCAGCCCAGACCCACGGAGAGGATGCATTCCTGGGATGGCCATCGGCTGTGTATGGGCTGAGATGCCCGGCCCCTCCACTCCCACAGTTTCCACACGCAGCAGCAGCAGCAGAGTCCCGCTGGAAAACAACAGTTTCGGCAGTCTTATGTAACACTGGAGTTGGTTGTAAAGAAAAGGGAGGGCCCGGAGGTAGGGATTACGGACTGATGGGGAGAGCGAGAGAGAGAGAGAGAGAGAGAGAGAGAGGTGGAAGGCTGAAACAAAGTTGGACCTCACAGTTGAGTAACCGATTTGCCCAGAGCCAGTGTACAGCTGAACCCGGGGGGGGGGGGGGGGGGGTCTCGACCGCGTGCCACGGAGGGCCCGAAGAGTCTGCCAGTTTCATTCCAAACACCAAAGTGATTTGACCGGCCGAACCCGGAGCGCCGTGACAAAACGACCTGAAAAACAGGAGAAAAGCTAGAAAAAAAAAAAATCGAGGAGCACAATCCCAACTTTTCCTGACTGCAAGCGTCTGTAGCAGCAGTGAGTGTGTGCAGCAGTGTTACTCAACAGTTGAATCCCTCAGGGTTTCCCAAGGCAGGGAGTGGCACCCCCCCCCCCCCCCCCCTCCTCCTCCTCCTCCTCCGGTAAACACATCAATAATCCTGCAGGTTGACTGGCTGGCTCTCCGGCGAAAGGCACGGAAATGAGGGAGGGAGGCCCCGCAGAGAAGAAGCGATGAATAGTTACTACTAGCGGGTAAACTATGACCTCCAGTCGGTGATCATCACAAGGCAAACAACCACCAACAGAAACACAAATCAATTATACCCCCAGAAAGGCAATAATTGATGCCTTTTTCCCTTAAACGTCCACTTACCATGATGTATACTATGCATTTATGTCATGAAGAGTTATGTCAGTTATTAAATCTGGTCATTGGTGACCTTGGGTGGGTCTGGGGAATTTCAGCGATGAGACAAGAGGGAGATCTGCTTGAGGAAGATGGAAATGAAATCCTTCCATACTGGCAGACTGGGTGCCAAGCTAATGGAGGGACAAGTAAAGCTCACACAAATCAAAAATCTGTTTAACCTGACAAAAAAAAAACCAAAAAAAAAAACCCCGTTGGATGTGAACCGCTGATGGAAAATATGTTTTGAGCGTGCGGGTTCGACTTGGCGGTATGTTTGACAGATGCGACCCCCCCCCCCCCCTCTGTCGGCAGCCGCATACTTCCCGGCCCGCCTTGTGTCGTGTCCAGCCGCGTGACTCATGTTTCCTCGTTGTTCGCGTTGCAGCGGGGCATTACCTAGCTCCGATGATGACGAGGTGCTTTGCCGCCGGGGCCACAAGCGGAACACCCTATATCCACGCTGCTGGCGCGGCCTCAGTGTTTTCATTCCATATAATAGGAGTCACGCCGCATTCCTGTTACAACTTCTCTGCGGTGCATAAAAAAATCTCCTCTGGAAACCGCAGGGCCATGTGTTTTGAATTTTTCCTCTGTTTGTTCTTATTTACAGCATCTCTCCACTTTTTCTTCTGCTCTCTCTGTTTCACTCTCTCTCTCTCTCTCTCTCTCACACACACACACACACACTCATCGCTCAACTCTCTTCATGTTGATAGGCCCATTTAGTCCTCATGAAAGCATTCCATTTAGGTGCATTTGAGGTTATGGTTGTCACTGACAACCGGCTGTCAGAGAGTGGCAGCCTCTATCAGCATTGGGGGGGGTTTCCAGACGAGCTTACAGCAGACAGAGCAGCCATTGATGTAGCCTGGTTTATGGACCCAGACCCACCAAAGCCGATGGCATGGGTCAAAGACAAGGGTGGCAGTCGGTTTGGTTCTTTGACCCCGTAAACCTACGATAGGGTGGTAATACACTACAACTTGCTGCATGGGTGGTACAACCCCTCCCCTCCCCAGGGTGTCTTCCTGAGTCTGGCTTATTTTGATGACTGTAATGCACAATTTCATTCTGAATTGGAAAAATTAGGTTGTGATCTCAGCAAACGAAAAAAAAAACCCAAATAGAACATAATTACATCACTTCCTGTAGTCGGAGAAAACATTCCTGCCGCTGTACCTATACCGGCTCCAAATCTTCATCGTGGCGAACGGAGTGAATCGACAGCGGCTCAATGAAGGGGGAGGGGCCAGTCTTCTCTGTCAGAGCCGCACCTGATGAACCAGACTGATGAGTTGCTTGGATTCTTACATTAAAAAAGTTTAAATATGGATTACTGAACCATAAATATGTCCCATCTTCATATAATATCTAGTGTGAATGATGAATCAAACCAAAACCAAAAGAAATTGAACTTCATCGTAACAGATTATTGATTACACTTTTGCTTACAGAAGTTTGGAGTTAAATTATTCATTCAATTATAAGTGTGTGTGTGGGGGGGGGGGAGCTGAAACACCTTTAAAAGCAACAGGTTTTCGGTATAATCATTAGCCTTTTGGTTGACGAACAGCCTATCACTAATTAGGACAAACCCTGTAAGAGAAAAGGAAATGTGCTTTCCAAAGGTAATTAACAACGGTAATTGAATTGAAAAAAAAAACACCATCTCGGCTGTCACCTTTTGAAAAATAAGATTTTATTTCCATGTATGAGATCCAATTTGTCCATATATGATCTCCATAAATGTCGTGCCTTTTGAAATTGCATTGTTGGGAAGATGCGATGCCTCACGCCCCCCCCCCCCCACACACACACACACACACGCACACTCTCCCCCTCCCGCCCTCTGGAAACCTGTTCTGGAGGGAGTGACTTGATCTAGGCGGCGTCCAATTATGTGGAAGCAGCACTTATTCCACTTTATTCCAGGCTACAGTTTAGTGGCTCGATGCCTTCAGAGGCACGCAAGGCTCGTACCGTAAGGGCACTGGTGGAAGAGACTGTACCCATGTGACATTTGAGGCGGAAAAGGTAGAGACAAAGGTAGAGAAATCTATTTTATGTAGTAAGTCAGGCGTCTTCGGCGTGTCAAGGAGAGACAGAGGATGCTCCAAAAAAAAAAAACAACAACCCACGAGGGCGCTTTTTTTTTTCTCTCGTCTGGAAATTCTGCGGCTTCGTATAAATGATTCATGAGATCCTATTTCTATTTCTAAGGGAGTAATTGCGCTCGCCGTGAGTTTTCAGCTGAAGCCGGTCACAAATCTGCAGAGAAGACTGTAACGGGAAGAAGCGGGATCAGAGCCTGGAGAAAATTTTAAAAAAATCAAATAAAAAGTCTATTAAATTGGGAGTTGATAACCGCGTTCGTTTCGCCCGCACTGGACCTCGACTGTCAAAGGGGATCAACTGTTGCTGCAACCGGAGCGATCGTAAAGACATTTTCCAAGTGTGTCCGGCTTTGACCACGGATGTTTGACCGTCCCTTGGTCCTGCATGCAGCCCCGCGACGCGTGCCATAGCCGGTGTTGTGCAATTAACATGGAAGAGAGACTGATATTGTTGTTGATGCCTCGGATACACCTTCCTCTGTCCTGATGTGATGCCACATTGTTGCTTTGAGGAGAATGATAACGTCCCACACCTCTCCGGGCTTTTTGATATTGGTTGATCATATTTGTGTGTGGAACAATAGCATTTGATTTTTTTTTTCTTTAGACAAGGACGCAGTTTGGGCACCCCAACTCCCCAGGCAGAAGTACAAATTGATAGTGGGTTTTCGTTATAGTGACCTTGCCCGGTTCTGGCATCTATTCAGTTGGGGGGGGGGGTCATCATGCTGATGATGATGGAGAACAGCGGCATGGATGCGCATCAGGTTGATATCGATTCGGAATTTGAGCCCCACGGTCGGCCCCGGTCCTGCACCTGGCCGCTGCCGTGTCCGGAGGATTTCCCCGGGGGAGAAGAGGCGAGTCGAGGTCTAGCCCTGGCGTCGGTCAAAGTGGAGCAGTACAACGTGCCGGCGTGCCGGGGCGAGAGGAAAGGCGGCGCTCCGGCTGAGATAAAGCATCCAGCCGGCGCCCCGGCCCCCGTCGTGGCCGCTCCCGCATGCATGTCCGGGGCTGCGCTCGACGTGGCCGGCCAGCTGCGCAAAGCCAAGTCCTCCCGACGGAACGCGTGGGGGAACCAGTCCTATGCAGACCTCATCACCCGTGCCATCGAAAGCGCCCCGGAGAAGAGACTCACCCTGTCACAGATTTACGACTGGATGGTTCGCTTTGTTCCTTATTTTAAGGATAAAGGCGACAGCAATAGTTCAGCCGGATGGAAGGTAGGCCATGTGAATGAATTGTCTGATTCCACGTGAGGAGGATTTGAGTGGGGGAAGCTACACTATTATATATATATATATATATATATCTCAGACTGTCTGCTGCATAACTCGTGTTGTGTATAGATAAAAGACATAATTGACGCTTGGTTCCAGCGATTTCTGCCGCTGGCGTGTCCTCGTGTCACTCCGCGCTACAGCGTGTGGAAAGGGGCGGTGAGCGCGGTTGGGATATGGGTTCACTGGGTTCATCGTATTTGGGGGATTGCAGTGTAAGTGTGTGTGTGTGTGTGTGTGTGTGTGTATGTGTGTGTGTGTGTGTGTGTGTAGTCTACAATACAAACCCCAAAACGCCCCCCCCCCCCTCTCTCTCTCCACCGCTCCGTTTGGATATGCAAGTATTACGCGCTGTGACGCATTCGCGAAAGGGGGTCTGGTTTCGAGCCTATGTTTTTCCTGCGTTAACGGGTCACGCGAGGGACAAAGTGTGCCCCCCCCCCGCCCCAACCTCTGCTCCAGTCAGTTCCGTGAGTCCCCTCGGCTGAAGCTGTCACCCGTGCCGCCTGTCGGGTGCTCCGGTCCGGACCGTTTGGAACCACCCCGCCCCCCTTTGCTCTCCATTGCGCGCACGTTGAATTACGCACAGGGCTGCGCGAATGCACAGGGGCGGTTGAGGGGGGGAGGGGGCGGGGGGGGCTTTAAAAAGGACAATAACAAGGGATGGTGACATGGGGTGTCACGCCAAACAGACGAAACTCCAGATTATCCCTTAAATTCAAATGAATATGAGGTTAATCTAATAGATTGGTCGCTGTTAACTACTTAAACGGACCACCCATTCTGTGTTAGGATTAACCGGCTTTTGTTTCTAAGCCCTATAGCTTCCCTTTATATTAATCTTCATCATTAATAAAGTTTCCATATGGCCCCTTTTTTTGTTTTTAAATCTTCACAATCTTCAGCAATTTTCACAACAACACAAATCTGGCCACACTAACTAACAATCTAATTCTAATAGTTATAATAATCTAATAATAATAATAATGATATATTCAACACCAGCAGGACTCCTGACATTACAACCTTGTTGCACACAGAGGACGTGTCTGTTCTCTCTCTTTCTCTGTTTAGATTGAACTCTAAATCATATTTAAACACAAGTAAGTGCAGGACTGGGATCAGATTCGTTCCAAAGTACCTACATGGGAGGGGAAATCACTTTCGAAGCCACGGGTGTTTAAACGTGGCTCAGTGCCCTGAATTCATCTTTTGTCTCTACTGGGATTTTAAGGGAAGATAGTGCTATAGGGCTTCAATTGGCAAACTCAAGCAGAACAGGGAGTAGTCCCAATAAACCCCATACTTGATGAAATTGACAGTAAAGCAAAGAATATTTATTTGCGTTCTCTATACGGGAGCTTTAAAGGGACAATCAGACTTCCATCCGTCACCACAGCGGAGGTCTCACTGGCGCCCAGGAAGCATTTTTTAAGGCCCTTTTGAGTTTTGAGGGTTTTGAGTTGACTGCTGGTCAGCCCACCGCCATTTATTGAGACAGGAAGGCTGAGAGGAATACAATGAAAGGGGGGAAAAACAAAATTGTGGCGGGATGCAGTCCCGGGACCGCCGGAGGTATTCGCCACTTTTCCAAAGACAGACATCTTACGTTGCCTCCGGGGCTGATCCAAAAAAGTCTGTCCCCTGCTCCTGTCATGTTATTGTTCCAGCAATGTGTGTTGAATGTTATTGTTGTTCTCTCTCTCTCTCTCTCTGTCTCTCTCTCTCTCTCTCTCTCTCTCACACACACACACACTCGTTTGACCGGCTAGCTGCCAAAAGCTCGCAGAAGAGAGCAGTATTAAGACAGAAGATTAATAAAATCACCATTTGATTTAGGTCTGAGTACATGGACCGGCGACGTCCCGGGTCAATCTTTACGGGGGTTTAACGGCGGGCTTAACTCCCCGGCCCTTGTTTGTGCTGCCCGGGGATGCCCAGAGGTTTTGATTGGCCGGTTTGGCAGAAAGCTGATTGGTGTATAGAGGCTCTGAGTTGAAGGCAAAAAAACAACTTGATTCAATCATAATAAGACTCTTAAAAAAAACCTCACACACACACACACACACATGCACGCACATGTTGGACTGTAACAGTTGGCAGCGCTTTTAATGAGATTTTAAGCGTGGAGGTGCAGAATTGCTCACAAACACACACACACACACACATGCGCGCCTAATACGTACACACCCTCACACATTCCTGTATGTTTCTGCTTAGATTGAACAGACGCGAGGTTTGGGGGGGGGGGGCGGGGGTGTATGGGATGGATGGTTGGATGGGATGAGGGGGCGGGAAATAAGATACGGTCAGAGTCTTGCTATTAAAAGCAAGTCTTTAAGAGCTGTTGTGTAATCCTGTCTGAGAGCTGCCCGCCGAATCCAGTCGCCGGGGCTCTTTGTCTTCGTCTCAGCCTGCAGCTTCCCCCTGCCTGTTAATACCAGCCAGCCCCATTCACTCTACACACACACACACACACACACACACACACACACACACACACACACACACACACTTAGTTTAAGTGTCACACACTCGCGTAAGTGTCAAGCAGTAGGGTTACCGCGATGGCTATGTATGGATTTCCTTCTCTCAGTGGGACTCACACTCACACACACACACAAACACACGCATGCATTACAGGTACACACACACACACACACACACACATATATATATATACATTATCCAGCGCAAGATTGTCTAAGTGCAGTGTTACTCTGATGGCTATGTATGGATTCCTCTGACTGCGTTTGAGTAATGATGGTCGAGTTTGTTATTGTATCTGAGGAGGCGGCTGCGTTTTGGCCGTATGGAGTGAGTCCTGTAGGTGGTCTTCCGGGAGGTGGGCGGCAGATCTAGTCAAACACTCTGTTATGTTATGTTTCGCGAGTGGTTCTGCGTGGGAAATGGATGCCCCCCGTCTGCGGGCCGCGGACCGCTACGCCGCACTTTACCTGCAGACGTTACGAAGGCGTCGCGAGCGCGTTTAAAAGCTCTGCGTGATGACGGTCATAATCAGAGCTTGGATACTTCACGGTAAACTACGACCTCCATCATAAGCATTCGTTTATGCGATCTATCCTCATGTAACGCGATGAAGTTTGATGACTAGTAACGATAGGTGGAGTTCAGGTGGGTTTTTACCCTCCCCGATTGCGTCGTAAGAAAAGTTCATCTCTGCCTCTAATGGGCTTATAATCTGCTTGTGACGCATCGCGACGCACTCACAGCAAAACCTTATTCGGAGAAAGGAGAATGAGGCGCAAAGAGAGAGGGAAGAGGAGAGGAGGCGAGGAGACATTTTGAAGAACAATGTATTATTTGTCCTGCCAATAAAACCCTTTTGAATCGAGTTTTGGATTGAGTGGGAGAGGGGGAGAGGGACAGCGATTGAGAGAGAGAGAGAGAGAGAGAGAGAGAGAGAGAGAGAGTGGCGGCGGTGGCCCCTGCTGCTGAGCACATTGATAGCAGCCTCGGTGCCTGTGATGCTCCAGCGCCAGCCGAGACGGAGGGGAATGGGTCGGAGATGGTGGAACAGGCTCAGAGAGGTTTCCCCGTGCCAGCCCGGCCTGGCGCTGGCTCAACAGAAAGCCCTCTGCACCGCTACACTGTTATTTGTTATTATCACAAAGGCGCAGCAGAAGGAGAGGCAGCTCTCAAGTTGGCGGGCTTTGGCAACCGGGGTCGACTAGGGGAGGGGGGAGGGGGGGGGCGGGTGAACTGGGAAGAGGAACTGGCAGGGTAAAAAAGGAGGTCGGCGGGGCTCGTTTTTTGCGGAGGCCGCGGTGAAACCTCGCCGAGGTCGATGCGGTGAAACGCAGGGGGCGAAGGCGGTGATGAGCCTGAACGGAAAGGGGGCGTAGATTGAAGGGCGGGGGGGGGGGGCAGTTACAAAACGCAGTCGAAGAGTTGAGAGAATTCAGGGGCGGCGGGCGCGTCTCGAGAAGGGACGCGAACGAGGGATGCACCGGTGGCGGAGGCGGGAGTGTTCGCCGCTTCAAGTGAGTCACCGCGGCTGGAGCAGGACATCGTATTCTCTCTCTCTCTCTCTCTCTCTCTCTCTCTCTCGCTCGCGCGACTCCCACACTCCCCCGATCCGTCGGAGGGGGGAGTTCTGTGTCGCAGAGAAGCGCTTGACTCAGACGGAAATTCCAGAGAGAAAAAAAACCCGAGTCCAGACGCGCAGACGCTCAGGCAGCTCGGGCCCTGGGAATCGTGCCTGGTGTGAGTCGTAAAAAAAAAAAAAAAATGTCTGCCCGGCGCAACTTTTCTCTCCGTGTTGTCTGCCGGGGGTGGGGGGGGGGGGGGGGGGGAGATGTTCTGGTGTCTGGCTCGGGCCGTGGCAGGACGATGAGCGGTGCAGCGCCAGTCCCGTAACTTCAGGACCGTCAGACCGTGACTCAGGAAACCGTCAGCGTCACCGTCTGCTCCTATCACTCTCACGAAGCAGTATAGCTCCAACAAGGTTGTTGTAAATCAGTTCCTCATAATTGTATCATTTCTTCATATTGCTGTTGTAATTGCTACATAATTACACAGGCTGAGAGCAACTGCGCAAAACAAACACGAGCACTTTTGATTTCACGCTATGAAATAACCTTGAAAGCAACATCTTGCCACAAGATACTCACAATGACGAGCGGTTAATCATCCTAAAAACACATCACTCACTGCAGCAACTAGCAGATTACAACCACCTCAGAAGCATTAATTAAACCTTTCTTACAATATAATCTGAAAATTACATTCAATTTGCCCCGTAAAGTTTCCAACCCTCTCCAAGTTTTTGCACATGATGTAAGTGATGCAAACGTCTGTCGTACAATATAGTATATAGTAGAAGTTTGCATGAATCTGAGGATTCTGTGTATTGTGTTCGCGTCTGGGCTTGTTGTTGTGTTGCAAGGCCTGATGGGAGTCCAGGTCCGGGGGGTGCAGCTCTAGTTAATAATTCAGATGAGGCTCATTATCAAGGCAGCGCAGATCTCTCTCTGATTCCACCTTAATTGCAGGCAGGATGTGCCTCTCAGACACTCTCAAAGTCACTCCCCCTTCTGTCTGCAGCTGCAAATGACTAGCGTGCGCGCACACACACACACACGCACACACACGCGCACACACACATTGGTTCCCTTCCAAACCTCAGCTCAGCGCAGCAGATCCCCTCGTTGCAGGCCAGTATCTTTGTATTAGCAGGTGAATGGCCATTTTGAGATGAGTAGATAAATCCCACTTGTGACTATTATAGCGTATTGACTCAGAGGTCAGGCATGTGCTTATATTAGGAGTGACTTACATTTTTAATCAGATCTTCAGTCGGGGCTTTCTCCTGTTGGAGGGCCTGGCACGCTAAGATTGATGGCAGGTAATCAGTCAGGAGGACAGCGACTCTTTGATTAACGCTGCTGGAGGCTGAAGCTCTCAGAGCTGGGGCTGGGCGGCCAGGATCAGGGGTCCCCCGCCCTTTACCTACCCTGGACCAGGACACATGTTGTTGCTCTGCTTGGAGACAGGCTTGTTTCACATTTTTAATAAGGGCCTATTTCACCGTAAAGTTGCAGCTTTGCTCTTTGGCGGCCCCACATGGCAGAAAAAGGACGTTTGAAGGACTTCATTACCTAGAAACCACGTAAGGCGTCATCATCGACAAACTAAATTTCTCCTTCTTAGCGTCTGGTTGGGGGTGGAGGTGGTGAAGAGGTTCAGCCGATCGTTGGTGAGCCCAGCTTTCTCTGGACAGAGCGCTCGCCGTTTTCAATTCACCGCTTCCCGTGCACGAACATTTCCCACCAGTGACCATATCCAACGCTAGAATTTCCTCGGCGCCTCAGTTAGTGGGCCTCTGTTGCAGCCCCAGTGGGTGATTTAGGCTGATAGGACAAATCTTGCCTAGTGCAGCTTGCAATTGCAGCAAACATTGTAGTTATATGCAGTATGAATTAATCTGGCAACCCTTTTTCCCACACTGGAGCACGGCAAATGTTTGCGGACTGATGCTTCCTAGGGAGGGTCAATGTCAATAACAAATGTAAAGAGTTTCTTCTATCCTTTCTTCTCCTGAGCCTAGTCTTTGTTTTGTTTTTTTTAAACAGTAGCAATAGCTATGCTACAGCCCGACGTGCTTCCTCTCCAAATCGGTCCAATCACAACAAGCGGACGCCTATTTTTCACTGGATGGCTTCAACGTAAAGTATTCCCACCTGCTAGAGTTACTACACTACACAAACCAATTGGAGGTGTATAGATGATAATGGTTCTCCTCCTAGCTCACCTGACCTGGTTGTAAATGGTTTTAGCGGTTGGGAATCTCTGGCCTAGAGGTAAAGCCCTCCATCACCTCTGGCCCGGGGGTTCCTGCAGTCAGAAGAGGCAGAGGAAAATGCTTGCCACAATTGTGACTGCCAAGAGAAGCCGAGAAATCAGGAAAAACAACACGTCTACTGTCTATTGTCACCATAAAGAAGAGGTTTTTACTACTAATGAAGATCCATGAGTCTAACGGCATATCTGGACAAATTACAAAGCCTTTCAAGAAACTGTTATTAATCATATATCAAGAAACGGCTTTAAAACAACGGCTTTACATTAGGGTACGCTGAGATTGTACAAATTGAGTGTGTGTATGTGTGTGTGTGTGTGCGGTCCAGGAGGCAGACAGAGGTTAGCAGTGTAAGACGGCTGCTCAGACTGGAGTTCTGTGTCAGTTTGATGAAAATAGGTCAGGATTCAGAGCTCGGCGTTTAGCATTCTGCCCATGTGATGGCTGACGCCGAGCCTGACGGCAGCTCGCCTCGGATGAACTCCAGACTCTTTCTGTCTCTCCTTTCTCCCTCCCTCTTTTCTGTCTTTCTCTCTCTCTCTCTCTCTCTCTCTCACTTTGTCTGTAGTCTAAACTCTGTCCTCTCGTCTCTCCGCGGTGGCCTCCGTTGCTTGAAGCTCACAATGCAGAAATTCAAATCTGGAGATCTGCGATCGTCCATTAGGAATTGCGCCGGAATCCACAATACGTTGCGTTTTATCAAATTTATATTATACAGATGTACTTTTGAGACAGTAAAGACAGTTTTATGAGTTTATAATATCGCCCCCCAGGCCAGTGCTGACCCAACTTAAGGTCTACGGTATGTCAAGATATGTTAGCTTGTGCAGTGATCAGTTCCTGAAGTTCAGTTCAGTTCCACAGAAATGAACCATGTCCACTGAATTCTGCTGAGACAGACAAGTTGTGAGGTTAGAATCGCAATCAGCTGTTGCCCAAGAGCTGAGGACCTCCAATATGGCCGCCAGAGGGTGTGTTACATCACCTGAAAGCCCCCTGTAGAAGTATACCACACATGAACTCGTCTAGATCCGCACTGTATCCCCTTTTCCCCTCCTTCGTCTGGCCATACCTTATTGAATGCAGGGTTTGCGCCTCCCTAACTGATTTATTGGCCCTCTGAAAGTCTGACTTCATCAAATCCTCGATGCCGATAGTCATATATACCGCCTTTGATGAGCACCACTGAAGTCGATGTGTGGATTTAATGGTAGCATTAATCTGCCTGTTTAATGGCGTTGTTGAGTGGAAGGTGGTCACCACAAGACGCGGCACTAAAAGATGAGTTACGGGCCCCGGGGCCCCGGCGAGCGATGAAAGGGCAAAATGCAAAAGAGTTGAGATGTGGAAGAGAGTGACATTAATAGAGAGCGGCGACGGGAATAAACAAGGTGCCCCTATATGCCGTATAGGAGGGGTGGGAGGAGCGAGAGGAGCTGCAGCGGAGAAAGAAAGAATCGGAGGATATCGCTGAGCAAGTTTTTAGGGAGCACGCGAAGAGGTGACGGTTTGTGTTCGTGCTTCGTCTAAAGTGCGCTAATTTGCTGGGAACATGATAATTGATGTTGTGACGGGATTCCACGCCAGTGTGCATTATTATTCATCTCTTCATAACCCTGTTTAGGTAAATGGCAAATCACGGGGGGGGGGGCGTCTTTAGGCAAAGCGTGATAAACCGTTGCGTTCAGGTGTTCCCCACCACAGACGCTTTGTCAAGTTGTCCCAGTGTTAATGTTTGCTTTGTTTAACACCGAAGCAGTGAAGGATTAATTGGCCCCTGAATTGATGTGACACACAAGTATGCGTGTCTTATTATTAGTATTATTATTATTACCTCGCTTTTCAGTGGAGAGTTTTAATGCCCCGCGACTTAAATGCCGTTTCAGAGGCTTTTCCACCCCGACAAGTATAAAATCCTGGCAGAAACACTGACGACAGTTTGTTTTTGGCATTTTGTTGGCATGGAAACCTCACCATGTTGAATATTGGCGCAAACTATCGGCTTCTGGCAGCTTCGGTCCAGAATTATAAATTTGGGGGCCTTCGAGAACCACCGTCGGCCCGAACCCCCCGCGGTAACGCGAGATAGCGGGAGGAAAGAGGAGGGGAGGGAAGAGGAGGGGAGGCTGGTCGCGGCGGCGTGATTGCGTGACTGAGCAGCGCGCGGGGCTGTCTATGTAATTCTCTCAAGACGGATATTAAAGGCACTGTGCCGAGGCCTTCCCTCCGCTCTGTCCCTGCACTCCCGCTCCCTGGCTGTCTCTTTCTCTTTTTCTAGCTCGTTCTCCCTTTCCCTCTCTTTCCCTTTCCCCTCTACGTCTCTGCTAATGATCTGCTCCGCCTGTCGCTGCCTGGCTGACTGATGCCCACTGACAGCCCCACTCAGGCGGAAAGGCTGTACCCCCCCCCCCTCCCTTCCCACACACACACACACACACACACACACACACACACCCTTTCCACTACACACACACACACGCACACACACACACACACAGCGATGAACTCCTACACATTCAAACGCTACATATTGCTATGCATGTGTGACACACATGCGCCATGCACGCCAGCTTGCATAAACACTTGCGATAAAGCACAAAAGATACATGTACATTAACAAATCATGCCCAATTGTTCAGTCACATGGCGAAAGCGGTGTGTGTGTGTGTGCAGCAGATGATGAACACACACACACACACACACACGGTACACACACATTACTTCCAGGGATAGCGCTCGACCTCTTACATATATCCTTTTTTTTATCATTCATCCAAGCACTTAAAGTCAAGCAAGTAAAGATGGATTCAAGGGAAAATTTAAAATTTCATTTCGATATTGCAAAGAAATATTTTTTCACACTCGCTTGTGACAAAAAACAGGCTTCGTGTGATTGGACGGATATGTGGTTCAGTGTCGTTTCACGAGGAAAAAGTGGCTTTGGATTTTCTGGAAGTTTGTGGATAAAATATCCAGAAATGTCGTTTGCACCGTCTCACACACGTGTAAGTCTCCATATTACCAAGTGCATTTCTTTGTTTTTGTCTTCAGTCAGTGTGAAATATGGACTGACATCAGTTGAACCCAAAGACCAACGACAGCTTGACCAATGCTGATCAATCCTCTGAAGGCTCTTTCCATTCTACTTTCCTGTTTATTCACTTCAACCCTGCCGATGGAAACACACCTAGCTCGCATTTTATTTCCTGTGACATTCCAAAACGTTCAAATTCACTGGACAGTTGGACAGAAACAGCGGCAGTGAAGCCTCCCTCAGCGTCTCTTCCCAAAAGAGTTCAACCAGTGGAGGGCTTTTTTAATGGCGATACTGCTTCCCGATACGCTTTAAGCCGCTGATTGTGGATATTGTCGTGTTCTTGCGTACTTGTGCGGAATCTGATCAAAATGTCACGGCGGAATCATTTTTTAATGAATTCTCAACAAATTAGCAGATGTTAGATGAAGCAGAAACATTTAAATTGCGTTCAGAAATAAAATGTCACCTCATCACATATCACAAAAAGCGGCTACTAGTGTTCTTTAAAATGGATGCACTTTTGCAACAAAATAATCAGAAATTCTTTATTCTTTTCTCTCTCTTTGCTCCTAATAATAATGATTCCTTACTAATAATAATAAAACATCTTCTTGTATACTGAATCTGATAAAAAAAAAATTGCACTAGTCAGGTTAAGGGCTTCAGTGTAGTATTGATCAATTCTACATTAAATATGTAATCAAACAAACTGCATCATATCAGAGGTGGACGATGCTGACTGGCCGCTATCTGATTTTTAATAAAAGACCAGTATCGGGCCCCCGTGTATCGGTCCAACCCAACCCAGCTCAGCCTCGCCCGTCTTCACGTCGGTGTTTTGCCAGCGGAGTTTAAGGGAGGTTTCGAAATGAGGTCAGTAAAGCGACACTCTGACGCAGGGCGACACCCTCGGGGGCTTCCCCTCGGTCCCGCAATCCCCCAGCTGATGGCTCAGCCCACCCAACGGCAGCCAGCGTTCTGCCAGGCCCTCCGAGGCCTGCTGGCTCTGGCACAGATGTGACTCCGCCAGGTACCGCTGCACTCTCTCTCACTGGGCCACGAGACAAATGGAGTTCTATGTAGGGTGTACATAGGAATATATATATATATGCTGTAGTGGCATAGCGATTGTGATTTGTCTGCGACTACAAAGCATTATTTAACCCTCTGAACCCCCCCCCAAACACTTTCTGGGCGATTCACTCACTGTGGGCTCATTTTTTCCTGCATCCCTGTGGAATCAACACATATGACACTCAGAAATGTCGTCCGTGCAGTTTAAAATAACTATAATGCCATAAATCATAAAGAAAGAAAAAACGGAAACGACAAAAAAAAAATCTCAAAATAAACAAACAAATTTTGAAATGATGAATGGAAGTCAGGTGATTATTGATGAAATCTAACCTGAAATCTAATCCTAGGTACGTTTATTTTTCCTGACACGACCGGTACCGGAACGGGAAGCATTCAGTGATCTCCGCTTGTGCGAAAGTACGCAGAATTTTGTTTTGCTTTTAACAGGATCTAGCTACGACAAATTGTTTAATTTTGCGGTGGGGGAGACACTGAATCTTTGTAGTAAGTATTTTTTGGCATGAAAAAGGTCAAATTGAAAGATACTAATTGACGGTATTAGTATAGCTATTGCCCTACCTATCGGTCTAACCCTCAACGAAAGAAGGAATTGTATTAAAATAATTTCACGCGTAGAAATCTGGCAACAAACAATAAATGGCAACAAAAAAAACTTTGTCTGCAACAAACTCAAAGTCCCGCCACATTGTCAACAGAACTTCACAATTAGGCTACAAGTTAGCAGCCGCCAAGAAGAATTAGGCGCCGAGTTGTCAACTGAAGACGTCTAGCCGGGCCAACTGCTGTGATGATTAACACTGTGATATCCAGAGAATTAAGAGATTTGGCCACGACGCTTCCCCTGATTAGCTGCTTTCCTCTATAGAGACGATAATCAATAACTTCAGTCTGCTGCTGCTGCTGCTGCTACCAGCACAGGTCCAGTCTGGGAGAGGTTTCTGCACACCTGAGCCTCATCTCATGCAAAGAAAGGCTGACAATGAAGTCCCATAAGCAACTTTACTTTACTGACTATCACGCCCACTGAAACATCTCTATAGTAATATTACGGAGCAGGAAGTCCAGAAATAAATACATAATGAAATAAATGAGTAGGGAAATAAGTTTCATTCATTTGTTCAACTTTATTGGAAAAGTTTTCGATAGATTTCTGCCTTTATTAATAGGTTTCTTTCGCTTATTCCCAATTACGGCCGATTCTGTCCTCCGTTGAATCAAGAAACGATTTGCACACACACACGCGCGCACACACAAAAATCCATTTCCATCTCGTTTCATCCCGTTTTTTCTTTTTTTTTTGCTTATAAAACTTCGTTAGCCGCCCGTTGGACACGACGCGGCGGAGAGAAGTTTCTTTCTCTCGACGGCGGCGGTTCAAGGAAAACGGGGAAAGGAAAGGAAACTGTTTAGAAGTGCAGCAGGAAGAACTTCAAGCCTCTAATGAAGTTTCTCGTCTCCTCTTTGAAAGACTGAACAACTCTGCTATACTCCACCCCTTCGCTACTAGCTTGACCCCACCCCCCCCCCACCACCCCACCCCTCTTTACACACACACACACACACACACATGCGCTCAGAGACACTCAAAAGCACACAAAACACACATTCCAGCATCTCCATTAGCAATTCATGAGCGGCGTCTCATTAGACTTTAAGTTTTACCATCGGCCTCTGAAGTATATGGCTGGAGCAGTTATTAATATTTCATAGTCTCCCATTGAGGAGCTAAAAACGAAGTCGACCCGCTTCCGCTACAAAGTGACTCGCACTTTTTTCTCTCTCTCTCTCTCTTCTTCTACTTCTTTTTTACCCCCACTCTTCCCTGTTCGTTAGACTGTCTCCTTTCTCCTCGCTGTTCCTTGCCGTCGCTTTCTTTCCTCGGCTTCCTCGCCTCCTATCCTCAACCCCCCCCCCCCCCCCCCACCACCACCACCACCACCCCCCCCCCCCCCCCTTCCCCACCGCCCCACTCTCTCTCTGCCACACAGACCTTAACTCAAACTGACTTAATTGGGCTGTCTTTGTTCCGGGAAAAAATGTGGGCATACCTTCCCCTTCTCCCCGGATCCTAACCGGAGAAAGAAAAAGCGAGAGAGAGAGAGAGAGAGAGAGTGTGTGTGTAGAGAGACATAGAGGGGGAATAGAGGAGGGGAGAACGAGGAGGAGGGGAAGATAAGATGGGAGCAGCAAACCCGAGTTAACCCCGAGTGCTCTCCCAGTGCTCCCAGTGCCATGCTGGGGTTAGGGGGCTTGGGTGGGGAGAGGTGGTGGGGGGTATGTGTGTGTGTGTGTGTGTGTGTGGGTGTGTGTGCGGATGGGATGGTGATGGGGATGGAGGGGGGGGGGGTTGGGGGGGGGGGGGTCTCGGGGGTTCATGGGGTGTCTGTCAGACTGGCAGACAGGAGCTCTGCCCCCAAAACAAACCCATGCATGAATAAGTCAATAAAGCCATGTCTGTGGCGATGTGTGTGTGTGTGTGTGTGTGTGTGTGTGTGTGTGCGTGTGTGCGTGACTGAGCGAAAGGGAAGGGAAGAGGAGGAGAGTATCAGATCGGGATGAGGGCGACGAGGCTTCTTGTTTCCCACTGTCTGTGAGAATGACACAGACGCCACATTCCCTGGCAATGAGAAACAGACTGAGAGAGAGAGAGAGAGAGACAGAGAGAGAGACAGAGAGAGAGAGAGAGAGAGAGAGAGAGACAAGAGCCCATTCAATTGACTGGGACAGTTGCAGCATGTTTGCATGTTGCATGAAATCTTTTGGCTGAGCGAGCAAACACATGCACGCAAAAGTATTTGGGACTATACTGTACTGTGTGTGTGTGTGTGTGTGTGTAAGAGGTTTTAAGTGTAACTATACTGTAGCTCTGCAGTGAACCCTCCCCCAACACACACACACACACACACGCCTTTCAATGTGATTAACCAGTCATAAGCAATGAAAAGAATGATTTAATAAGACCCAATGAAGTCAGAGAGAGAAAGAAACAGAGGAAGGGGGAGGGAGGGAGGGAGAGAGGGAGGGAGGGAGGGAGAGTAATGGAGGATGGAAACAATTCTGTGTCCTTGCAAACCAATAAGGCTAATTTGAATTTGAGACTGAGGACTTCTCTCTTCTTTCGCCTCGTATGACCTCCCCCTCGCCCTTCTTCTGCATTCCCCAATCAATTTAATCTCCCTCATACTGTGTTCATCCCTCCCAGATGCTCTCCCCCCCCACCTCCCCCCCCCCCCCCCCCCCCCCCCCATCCATCGTTTATTACCACTCACACTCTCCCAAAGCAGATTTCTTTCCATGACGGATGTGCTCTGTGAACCCTCGTCCAAAAAGCCCTGTTAGATCTCGCGCTCGCATAGCGAGCACCGGGAGCCCGAGCGGTTCACTCCAGGACATGCATGGCATTGTGGGGAAGGAGATGGAGGGGGGTGGGGGAGGGTGGGGGGGGGGGGGAATGCAGAGCTTGGTTAGCGTCCTCTTGGCCTCTTCTTTGTCGATGCCTGGATCTAGTTGTGGTCGGCTGGCAGCGGCCGTGTTGTGCAGTCACCAGGCTTGACAAAACAGGCGGTGCATGCCCCGGCCATGGGAACGCCGCGCTCCCATTGGCTCTCTCAAAGGGGCTTTTTTTTTTTTTAGGGTCTCCCTGTTTTTTTTTTTCCCGCCGTCAATTTTCACAAGGCATTATTTCATCGGCTCTCCGACAAGCCGCTGCCTTTACAAGTCCTCCTCTTTCAACATCTTAACCATAACCCACCACCCCCCCGCCACCCACCTCCAGCCTTTCTCTCTTCACTTCATTCTGGCCCCGCTTGTCCTCTCCCTCTCTCTCTCTCTCTCTCTCTCTCTCTGTCTGTCTACGATGGTCAGGTCTCATGGGGGAAGACAGTTGGCAGGATGCAGGCTTGCTGCCATGGCAACAGGAACCCTCCCTTTCCCTCAGGTCTCCTTAGCAACTAGTAGCTTGGCATTGTAGTAATGAGCCGGCCCAGCGTGCCATGCTAGCAGACCACGAGATGCGTGTGTGTGTGTGTGTGTGTGTGTGTGTGTGTGTGACTGCATTTCTCTGCGTTTGCAAGGGTGACGCGCATCCATCCAGTCAGCGCGTGGTTTGCGTTTTGCGATGACGCTTGCTGTGCTTGTTTGTAATTGGGTTGTTTGCGCACGTATAGATATTGCATGAGAGATTTGGAGATCGTTTTTTTTTTTCACATTGAAGGTGATTGGTGGACTAGTCCGTTTCCTAGAATGCATCCCTCTGTATGAGGAAGTGCGCGGCGTAGGCTCCGCACACCCTGATGAAAGCCGACGGCGCTCATCGTCAATTCACATCACACAGTTGAGAGAAGACTGCCTCCTTTTCCTTTCAAAATTGGCGTGCCTCAAAAGTGTTTCTCTCAAAAGAAAAATCTTGAGCGTCTCTCCAAAGGGGTGACGGTGTGAATTATCAAATTATTCTTGAAAAGAAACCAAAAAAAACAGCCTGAACTCACATTTCCATGAGATTTTGCTGCGTTTTTTCCCCCCAAAGTTGGCCTGCAGAACAATTGTCACAAACTTTGCTGTGAATTTCAGTTTTTATTGTAGGATATGAGTGGAGACTACTCTACTACTACTATTCTATCTGGCTTTGTTTGTGTTTGCTGATATAAATGCAGATATCAGGTTACTTAGAAGTAATGGGAACAACTGGTGATCCATAAGGAACAGAGAACCCCCCCCAGGTTTCATCAAAACATAATCCAAAAATATGTAAGTTTTATTATCAGGTTTTCTTGCGACATATGCATTACTTGGACTGTGACACTCCTGGAAAGGTTCGCCGAGAACCGATGCGACGTTTCCCCAGTTCTCTGCACTTTGATTAATGTGCCATTCAGAAATTGAAATCGTCTCTCTCAGTTTTACTGTCAGTGCATCAGTTTTTAACCCCTCGGATCGGCGCGTTTGTTGTGAGCCTCGGCGTGTTTGGATGGATCTGACAGGGCTGAGCGCCGGGGTGGGTGTTGTCGCTCCCTGGAGACCCCGGTGGCAGGTGTGATCGGGGGCTGTTTCTCAGCCGTTGGCTCCCATAGGTGTCACGGTGCTCCGCCTGGCGTGTGAAAGCTCCCGGGAGACGGAGCGACGATCGCGGGCCCCGGAGGCGACTCCTTCCCATGAGTGCTAGTCGGCCGTGGGAGCAACAAACGGCAATTATTGTCGTTACTGTTCTGTTATCGCTGTAATTGAGCAGGTTTTTCTGTCCTTGCAGTTTTTTTTTAAGTCAGTAGTATGTTTTTTACAGAACTATTGTACTTTGCTGCATTTTAAAGCACATCCAGCACAGTACGAATTTTGCCTCCATAAGCATTGCATCAGTAACTGATAGTGAATTGCATGTGGAGGAAAGGTCAACTAAGTGTAGCATTAAATGCTCACATTTATCATAGTAGCTGAGGTATTATTAGCCTAAATGCTAACAATGTATAGCTAATAGCAAAAGAAACAACCATATAGTCACATTATTGAATAACAAGGATTCTTTTTTTTTTTATCACAGATGAAATAATGACTCATTTGTAATAATGACATAATAATAAATAATAATAATTATGACATGTAATAATAAATAATGACTTATTTTTAGACCAGTCAAGATACGTGCAACATCTCTGTCCTGACGTCCTTTTCATGTTGCGTGGGAAGTGTCATGTGTGAACAATAGAGGAAATTGCATTTAATCCTTCAAGTTCAATTGGCAAGTATGTAGGTTCCCATAAAGAGGGACCGAAGAGGAAAAAGCCAGGGAACCCGTACACTGCCAAAACGTCAAAAAGAGGCAGGGCATTTATTAATCCATGCTGTGCTCCCACAAAAAAAATGTGCACAAGTGCAAAAAAAAAGAACAAATACCAGCTGACAGGGAACCCCAGGGTTCTGACAATGATCAAGATGTATTACCGTGCGTTTGGTGGTATTTGTACTTTTACCTTAGTAGATTGCAAATGTCAGTATAGATGTTCCAGGGCAGACAGGAAAGGCGTCACTCGTGGCCGTCCCGGGTCCCTCGGTGTGCCTAGAGCTGGCCGTGGCCCGAGGACCGGGCATCGCTGGCACGAGGGGAGGATTTTCCGATCCCCTGCCCCGCTTTCAGATGCTCGTTAATCTGCCAGGCTCTATTTTTATCTGGCCTCTCCTCCCGCCCCCGGGCTCTCCTTCTCCGCTCGGCTCCTTATGTCCGTCCGCAGAGGGAGAGGCTGCCTCGGCAGGCCGGCAGCTCCAATTAGAGGCCACTCCGCTGGGGATTGGGGGTTTTGCTGTCCGCCCCCGGCCCCCCCCCAGGCTCTCTCTTCCCGTCTACCTCGCTCTCTCTCTCTCTCTCTCAGGTTAGGCCCCGGACGTCGCATTGCTTCCTATACCATCTTTCTCTCCCTTGTTGCTCTGTCTTCCCCAGAGCGCCGGAGCACCACGGGGAGGAAGGGGGGGAGCGAAAGGCCTTCTGTCGCCTGAGGGCTGGCTCTGGTCCCTCTGCTGTGCTTTGAGGAGGAGCCGGCTGGCTCACCTTTCAGGAGACGACTTCTTCTACTGCTGCGTACACTAACTCTGATACCACTGTTACGGCTATCACTACTGTGATAGAACTGAGAATACTACTACTGTTAGCACTAGTACTACACACAGAAAAGCAAGGGTTTTTCAAGGCTCCATCGGTTATGGTAGTGGCTCCCTCTGATTTGTTGCTGTTTGGTGTAGTTGTCGTATTCCCGCGGGTGGGAATTCGGCAACTACACCAATCACGCTGAAATATTTCCACAGCAGCTGCAACAAAGAGCGAGGGTTTCTAGACACCGACATCCAAGAGGAGAAACCCACCGTAGGAGAGACGGATATACCGGTTTCTCCACCACTAGTAGCCTCAGTAGACCAGAATACAATGCGGCCCACAAGACACGCCGCTGTAAGGCAATTTGGAGAAATGTAAAAACGGAAATCGCTAACTGAAGTAGTTGAGGCCTGTTGAGGGAAAGTGGGTACACACAAAAAAAAAAAGTTAGTGGAATCATAAATTGCTGCATAAACTGCTGATCTGGAGCATTTTTCTTTCCTGCACCGTAGAGACTCTTGAGCTTCGGCTATAGAGAAGCTTTCCAAAAGGGTTCTTATAGCACCAAAAGAGGTAGAAACCTAGCAAACCTATGTTGTCCATGATGTCCATGTACGATTATGTGACAAATCTTTATTGTTTTGTCTTTGCCGTTGATCTCCTACACAACTCAGTTATTGTGTTGCTAGAACGTCCCTAGCCACGCCGCATTCCTTCCGTCTGTTTTGACCTATTATTTCCCTGCAATCCACCAAAGAATAGTATCTTTTTTTTCCCCAGCTTAGACTCCCTTCCCTCCGCCCCCCCCCCCCCCCCCCACCCAGCTCTTCATGCTCACACCTTCCCCAACCCCATTAATCCCTCAGCCTCCCACTTCTTTATTTCCCTTCAAAGAGACAAGCGCTGCCCGTGACATCAGTCACAGGAAGTGAATCTTTAGCGTTGACTAATTTCCATCGATCGCCTCCAGACAGGCTTAGCAGACGAGACCCATTCCCACACAGAGCCATGGCTGCTCTCATTTAAGTCTCCCCGCCCGCAGGAGAAAACGCTCCACAATGAACGCAGTCAGCGCTTTTATCTTCTCCCCCCCACTCCTGCTTATTATCAAATAAATGCGCGGCATAGAGAGAGATACCCATTGACAGGACCGTGCATAATGACTGCCGGCTGTGTGAAATGGATTAATAAATAATGGTTGAGCAAGGGGGAGAGAAAGCGGCTTTGCACGGTCGCGCTAGTTCTCGACAAGGCGGGCGCAGAACAATCCCCGCGACGCCTCGGCTCGGATTTTTGTTTTTTGCGGCCGGACCGCGTCTAATGGGGGCGCTGCACGGAATTCCAAAAAACACGCGAAAGACGAGCGTTGCGTTTTCTGTGCGGCGCTCCATTGGACGCGACGAACGCGCCGCAGATTGCGTTGTAAATTAGAAGGGATGGGGGATTCACGATTCACGATGTTCCCTTGAATCCTCTAAAGAATCGCCCCCCCCCCCCCCCCCCTCCGACGGACGTTTCTTCCTGGGGATATCGAACCTGTAAAAAATGTCCGGGAGCGGGAACTCGCTGCTGCAGCCGAAGGTGCATCAGTTTCCTCTTTTAGGTTTTTTTAGGGTTAGGGTTACCGATGGTTACCGATGGCAAGTTCCAACGAAGACACGCTAGAGGTGTCCTGGTTCCATCCCCAGCCGCTTGACGCACAGCTTCTCTAACGCTAGTGTGGGCTTTGTGTGTATTGGCAGCGACTCGAGAGTAAAAGTGCTGCTGGCGGCCTGTTCTGCACCAAAGGGGCTTAGGCGGACTATAAAAACCCCAAACCGAGTCTATAACAGTTGAAGTGTGCCCTGGCTGGCACCGCACCAATGTGCCAAAGTAATAAGTCTGTCTGAGACACGGGGGTGAAAAGGTCTCAATCTCCTTAGCGCTGGATTAAGGAGCAGCTTGATCAAGGCGTCTTAAGTGCTTCATTTTGGAATCAGGATCAATGACCGCTAAGAAGAATTGAGCTAGGAGCTTCAGTAGGTATAGCGCTGATTGAACGGGGACCTAATGACTTCTCAGAAGCCACCCCGACGCTGAAGGAACCGCGTCAGATCCTGGTCTCGTTTGAAAATGCATTAAAATCCATTTTCCCTTGAATGGCACAGAAAAGGCTCATTATCCCCCCCCCCCCCCCCCCCGGGCTCGTGTCGTCACGGCGGGCAGACAAAGCGACACGGCCCAGGCATTAAAGTGGACGCGGTTGAACGGCTGAACCCTGGTGGAAAAAAAACATGTTTTGTACCCCGAGCGGCAACAACAGGAAAGGGTCAATCCGGACGTGTTTTGAAGACCCCCGTGAAAAAGCTGCGCTTGTTTTTCCGACCAGTCTGTCATCTATCAGCGCCGCGGCCCGCCCTCAATCGCCGTGATCCGGACCAATCCCCGCCCTGTCTCTGCGGTTTCAGGGTGAGACCCAGCTGAGGAGTGCCCGGAATTAACCAGGATTAGCCTCGGATTGTCGGGGATTACTCAGGCTGGAGAGGGATTAAATATGATTGCCAGTTTTGGGGTGGGGTAGGGGGCGAGGGGGGCAGTGTGTAATGTGTGTGAGTGTGTGTGTGTGTGTGTGTGTGGACATCGTAGGTGAAGTTGTGAAATGTATATTTTTATGCTGTACGCGTGCATCTGTACATTCTTGCGCTCAGTCAGGCTTTTATTGTGATATTAGCTGTAGTGTATCAGAAAGGAGGCTTTTATTGTCTACTGCTTGCTGTCAGCGTCGCTAGTAACAGAGAGAGCAAGAGGTCAAAGGGCGCAAGGAGCGTTTACATCACTCCGGTTGCTATGCAGAGCACGGAGAGCTTTAGCATCTCGCCCCAAGGGCCTAGATGGCGGCTGCTTCGAGGGCCGTTTTCACACCGATGTATCGACGAACACTGAGCTACATCTTCAAATCCAATCAAGGCCTGGAATGCCTGGAATTTTGAAACGTGTAGGAATCACCGGTGTGTTCAAGGGCCGTTAGCTAACCACTGAACTGACTAGCCGCCGAGCAGCAGTGTGTCAGGGTCAATCTCTGTCTCTGGTTATGTACTACACAGCAGTATCAGATACAGTGCAGCCCATTGCTTTGAGGTAGATCAGGCAGGATGTGGCCGAAGGGCTTCTCCACTACGTTTCTGTAGGGGGCGCTCTTTTCTTTGTCTTGTTCAGCCACGGTGGCTAATCGCTGCTTGTGCTAGCTACCCAGTTCAACCAAACAAACGGGAATGGTAAATGCATCACTTCCTTTGTGTTTTTTCCCCCCCCAGGAAAGACATACTAACTGACACCGGGGGTTTAGGACAGCAAATTTTTCATGAACCGACTAGAGGTTGATCACTATTAAATATTGGATCTGGTCCAGTGGGTGTGGTCCACCTGTCATATGATGGATATGATGCTTCCATAATTGTCTCATCATTGATCAAGACTGCACTGGCTGTCTATGGGAAGCCCTTCACCTGAATGGATTCTAACATACAAGTACGCATGGATATGTTTTACTATTAGTATTAGTATTAGTATTAGTATTATCCTGGGTTTCAGTGGAGAGTTTTAGTATCACATGATGGTCTAAATGCTGTTTCTGACGCTGATATAAATAAAGTTCTGGGAGAAACATGGCTTTTTGGAGTGAAAATGCTACATTTTGAAGATATCGAGCGGTGTCGGTGTTGTCCTCCAAAAACCCAGTATCGGTCCAACCCCTAATATATACCCTGCACAGCACAGTGTATCAGCCGGTGTAGGAACAGCAGTCTACCCCTGTGGTGTAACGGTTCCTCTGGTAGTATGGATACTCACACACACCAACACACACACACACACACACACACACACACGACTTGCTAATCACTGCTTGGTACAGGTAGTGAGGCGTCGGGACTACTGGTGATTGAGTCTCCCCGGTGGATTGGAAGCAGGAATCTGACAGACTCAGATAAAAGGCTGTTTGGAGTTTGCCTGCAGCATCAAACAGCATCAGCCGCCTCCTCTGCTCCCCCCCCCCCCCCCCCCCCCCTCCACACCGTCACCTCCCCTTCTCTTCATTTCTCCCTCTTTTTTGGTTTACTCTGTTGCCATGGCTACGCCCAGCCTGAGCTGTCATGTTGCCGAAGGAGCCTGTCAGCGCATCACTCTCAGATCACCTGACGCGGGTCGCCCTGCGTCGCCGGGCGTCACCGTTCAATTTGGCTTTGATTAAGTCGGCGCTCGCGCAGCTCGCCGCGGCTGCAGAGCGCAACATCTGCCTATTTCGCCGGCGAACACTGAGCTCTTGTAATTTTGCGGGCCCTGCGTTTTGGAGAGGGACCCCCCCCAAACCCCCGCCATAAATACATCTATCCAATTTCCACCCCTGCGAGCGAGAGCGCAGTCAAAGCATGTTTTGAGTGGAGGATCGGATGAAATTACCTGTTAGGAGTCACGCTGAGGGGGTCGGGGGGGTGGTGGTGGGGGGGGGGGGTCTTTTCAACATGAATGAGAGCGCTAGGTAGGATGCAACACTGATTTGCAACCCACTTAAAGCCACTTTTCTCCTGTAAACATTTTTGCGAGGGGAACCTATTACCCGCTGCTCCGGATGCTGTGCTTTTCATAATAACAACAAAGAGGCATCACCTCTTTTAGCTGGTCGTCCAGTTCTCAGCCGCGCAGCTACATAGCCGGGGTGGTTGGGGGATGCTGGATGTGTGTGTGTGTGTGTGTGTGTGTGTCGGGGGGGGGTGCACAAAACCTATATGGATTGCGTCGGAGGGTGAGCGGTTAGCTGGCACCCGCACTTCCTGTTTGTTTCCAATATTTGGTTACCTTTCCATGTGAATGAATGAAGGAGAAAGGGATTGTGTGTGTGTGTGTGTGTGTGTGTGCGTGCGTGTCAGCGCAAGGTGACGAGAGGATGGATGTGGAGAGGGGGGAGAATGAGCAATGTCGTGATCAAGAGACGCCGGGACGCGGGGAGGGAGATGAATGGGGCCGAGAGCAGGAAAATTGGACAGGAGGCGGGGAGCGAATGAAGATAGAGAATGGCTTGAGATATCAGGAGACAGAGATTGTGAGCTATGTGCAGGTAATAAACAAGGCAGAAATAGATAGATATCTCCAGAGAGGGAGAAGAAAAGTGTGTGTGTGTGTGTGTGTGTGTGTGGGGATGGTGGTCGTGGTGCAGGGTTGGCGGTGGTTGTTCCTCTCCCAAAAGAACAGAAAGGAGAGAGAAGGCGAGGGGAAGGAAGGGAGAAGAGAAGGCAGAATAGTAAAAAAAAAAAAAAAAAAAAAGCTGGAGAGAGTGTGAATAATGATACAAGCAGGGAAGATTTGGACGAACACGCTGTACTTCCACCAACTTGGCCGGCTGAGGCGATGTGTATCCCCGCTAAGCTCTCCTTTAGGCGGGCTTAGATCTCATCAGCTCGACTCCGGGGTTTGGCACCGGCTTCAAATGCTGCAGCGGAGCCCCGGATTAGCTGCAGAGCCGTCACTCAGGCACTTAAACACAGGTCTGGAGAGGCTTATCCTCCACGCATCAACCCCCCCCACCCCCCTTTACCACCACCACCACCACCACTCTTAAAAGCTCTGAGGAAAGACTTCATCATAATGATATCAGCCGTCGTCGCCCGCAGTCACGTTAATTGTGCCGTGATTTTTAAAGGAGGTTAAATGAGCACATCCCTCCCCGCCCTCGTTTCCTTTTCCCCCCCCTCTTGTCTTATTCCAGCCCGGTGTTTTTTTTTTTTTTTCTTCCTTTCATTCTGGTGCTCTTCCAGATCCTCTCCTGCCAAATCACGCCTCTCCCTTCCACCCGTTCCCCTCCCCTCCCCTCCCCTCCCCGTCTTTGGCTGGATCTCAGGCTCTCATATTTGGAGGCCCCTGCAATCGATATGGGCTGTCTGTGATTGTGTTGCCTCGCGTGATTCATTTCTGTAACCTTGGTGATGGTTTGATGTGGAGGCTGCAACCATGTCCACATTATGACTCAGTGAGCGCGTGCGGAGAGAGAGAGAGAGAGAGAGAGAGAGAGAGAGAGAGAGAGAGAGAGAGAGAGAGAGAGAGAGAGAGAGAGAGAGAGAGAGGAGAGGCTGGTCCGGGGAGGTATCGATTGGTCCTTCACTCTCCCTGCCCTCTTTACTCTCCCCTCCATCTCCCTCTCTTTCTTTATCCATCTTTCTCGCGCGCAGCTCAGCCTTGATAGTTTGGCCATAATTTGAAATGACTTTGTGTTTTCAAGAAATGATTATTTAACCCTAAATGTCCCCGTGGGTGTTAATGTTTATCTCTTTTTTTTTCCCTCTCCCTCTTTCCTCCCCCCCAATCTCCTCCCATCTATCTGTCTTTCTTTCCAGAATTCAATCCGACACAATCTGTCCCTGCACACTCGCTTCATCCGGGTGCAGAACGAGGGGACGGGGAAGAGCTCCTGGTGGATGCTGAACCCGGAGGGAGGGAAGATGGGGAAGGGCCCCAGGCGACGGGCCGCCTCCATAGACAACGGCACCAAGTACCTGAAGACCAAGGGTCGTGTTAGCAGGAAGAAGGCGGGGACCGTCGGCCTGGGTCGCGGCCAAGGCCAGGGCGCCGGGCCCGGGATGCAGAGCTCCCCGGAGCACGGCAGCCCCGCGGGGAAAGGAGGCGTAGGTATGGGAGGTGAGGAGTACGATACCTGGACGGACCTCCATTCCCGCACCTCCTCCTCAGCCTCCACGCTGAGCGGCTGTTTGTCCCCCATCCTGGCGGAGGCGGAGGCCGATGAACCGGAGGAGGGGGGTCTGTCCTGCTCGGCCTCGCCCCGGCTCTACCCCAGCCCCAGCAGCACCCGCTCTCCAGCCCTGGGCACCGGGGGGCACTGCCCCGCCGTGGAGCTGCCCCAGCTCACCGACCTGACCGGGGCGATCAGTCTAGACGAGAGCGGCTACCCCCAGCCCCCGCAACTCAAATGCAACGGTTACCCCTACGTGCCTGGGCCCAAGGCGGAGAGCTCTTACTGCGGACCCGTCTACGGACAGCCCTCCATGGGCATGCTGCGGCACCACACCCCCATGCAGACCATCCAGGAGAACAAGCCGGCCAGCTTCCAGCGCCCCCTGAGAGGCTACTCAGAGAACAACACCCTGCAGAGTCTACTGACCGGAGGCCCCCAGTACTGCAGCAAGGACGTAGTGCTGAGCCAGGGAAGGGAGACGCACACGCTCATGACACAGGGAACCAATGGCGTTCACAACCAGCACAGCCACAATCAGAGTCGCAGCCACAATCATAACCACAATCATAGCCAGGAGCACGCCCACAATCCCAGCCTACACAACGGCCACGGCTCGGTCCACGAACAGAACGCGAGCCACCACCAGAACCACAATCAGGGTCACAAACACCACCCCAACCTCGACTACGGCCACGGTCACAAGCCCCACTCGGCCCACGACTACAGTCACGACCACGCCCACAGTAACAAACTGAACCCCAGCCACAACCACAACCAGACCCGTGCCGGCCAGGGCCACGTGCACACCCACAACCCCCACAACCCCATGCACAGCGGGCCCCGTCCCCAGGCCCTCTCCCCCCGGGTCAACACTGACATCCTGCAGCCCTACAGCCTCAAGACCTCCGGCCACTACGGGCCCCGCCCCAACCTCCCGACGTCGCCGTCCCTGCCGCCCAACCCGGCCGGCGTCATGGACGTCCCGCAGGACCCCTGCCGCCTGGCGTCCGCCCCGCACCCCCGCCACCAGCCTTACCCCGGGCCCCACCACCAGGGCATGACCGACTCCTGGCACGGCTACTACCACCACAGCCACCAGTCGGGGAACTCCGGCTACCAGGGGCACCAACACAACTCGCACAGCAGGATGCCCGCAGACCTGGAGATGGAGAGCATCCCCAACAGCCTGGACTGCGACGTGGACTCCATCCTCCTCAATGACTTCATGGACACGGAGGGCATGGACTTCAACTTCGACGGCTCCCTGTCCCAAGGCGTGGGCATGGGCATGGGCATGAGCTTAGGGGCGTTCGCTTGCCCTCCGCCGGCGCACAGCAACCAGAGCTGGGTGCCGGGGTGAACGCCCGGGAGCCCCGAAGAGACAAGGAAAGCTCACCCACTAGGGGCCGGGCCGCGGGGCACTGGCGGGGGCCGCGCCCTTGGAATTCTGCTTCTCTGAGACTCAAGAGCAAAATCCGTATTGTCATTTTTTGTTTTCCCGGGGACTCCCTTTAACACTCCCCTCCCCTTGTCGTCTTCTCCCCCCCCCCCCCCCCCCCTTCTCTTTTGAAAAGCCTTCTGTCTCCCCGCCGAGCCTTCCCCCCCCGATGAGCCCGGCGCTAAAGCCGCCCTTGAGTTTGTTTGCTCTCCTCTCGATCCCATCCTGCCCGTCCTAAGCTCTCAAGCACTTTACATCCACGCTTTTTTTCCCATACGGATGCAGTAACACAAAGACTAGGGGGGGGGAAGTCACATTGTGCGTCGGTTCAATGTATGCAATCCACTTTACAGTATTATCTCTACCGAAAGAAAAGAAAAAGGAGGCGTCGTTATTTGACTTGAGGACAAGATCTCCGAACGGCAGAGGGTTAGGGTTTGGAAGGCAGCGGAGACTTTCGAGGGATGTAGAAGCATAGAGGGATGAAGAGCTGGAGGGGTGGAAGCATAGAGGGATCCGGGGGTTGGCGCGACTTGTCCCTTGTCCCCTAGGCGGATGGCGGGCTGCTTCCTGCCCCGGTCCAGGTCCAGGAGGACAGTCATCCATCAGCACCGCTCCATTGAAACGCAACGTCCCCCCCCCCCCCCCCCCGGTCTTTAATCTCCAAAGTAACGCCACGGTGATGCATCACTATTGCAAATCCGATGCGCCACTCTTCTTTTTTTTTTTTTCCCCAACCCTCCCTTCACCTCCGGACACGCCGGCTTAATGTGTTTTGGCGAAAGTGATGATTAAAGTCACTCTGCACTAAATGGGGGGAGGGATTGAAAGGGAGAGGGAGGAAAGGGGGGAGATGATAGGAGAGGAGAAATGCAAATATTCCCTCTGTGCCTGCTCCTCTCCATTTGGTGGATTTATGTAGCTCTCCCCGTAATGAAATAAGCAACGATCAGGAGAGCCCTTGCCCAACATCCCGGGGAGCTGCTGCGATTGGCCCGCCTCGAGCGCGGCTCCTTCACCCGGCTGACCCCGGAACAGCTTAGCGAGCATCCGCGGGTCAGGTGTGTGTGTGTTGATGGAGCCCCCCCCCCCCGTCCTCTAGGCCTCCCCCCCCCCCCGGGGGCGAAACCTCGTCTAATTCGGGTTCGAGAGCCGCCGTCACCGCGCTGCTTTTTTTTTTTTACTCAGTGCGAATTGTGGGCGCCGGGCGAAACGGCGTCAGCAGATTACTATTCGCCGCTATCTCCCCTTCCCAGGCTCCCTCCCTATCGCGCCGCCCCATCCCGAGGTTACTCGGAGGGTAAACAAGAGTAATTAACCGCCAAACAAGACGGATGATTTATGCAAGTGTGTGTATTCGCTCATCGGCACAAAGTCATAATTCTTTCCCCTCCGCCTGAGCACAAAGAGGGCAATTTTTGAGAGGCGGCGCCCGGCGACAAGGTAAAGCGGCTGGCAAGCGGCGAAGTCCTTCAACCAGCGCCCCCCCCCAACCCCCCCCCCCCGCCCCCCTTTGCCTCACACCTTGACAAGCACCCCCCCCCCCCCAGGCCCCAACAGCATCCCCGTCCTGGCCATAGCTTTACTTTGCTGTCGTCGTTTTTTCTCGTGCTCGTTCCGTGATCGTGCAGTCGTCCGTCCCGTTTCGACGCCGCGCTGGGTTAGGGTGCTTTCGTGTGTGTGTGTGTGTGTGTGTGTGTGTGTGTGTGTGTGTGTGTGTGTGTGTGTGTGTGTGTGTTTTATTTGATTCCAGAAGGGGGGGAGGTGTGGGAGGGGAGGAAAAAAAAAAACTGGGGTAAAGGGAGCAAACCGCCAACCTTGTCCTTGCACCTGTCCCACTCGAGATTGGGAGAGAATGGGAACAAGAGAAGGGAAGGAAGGCAGTTAGCTATACACACACACACACACACACACACACACAGAGAGAGAGAGAGAGAGAGAGAGAGAGAGAGAGAGGCTGAATGGAGAGGGGAAGGGTAGATGAGTAGACAGGATCCGCGAGGCCGGGAGAGATTTCTTTTCTTTTTTTTTTTCCAGCTCGGTAGCTTTCTGTAGAATTGGCTGTTTTGAATCGGGCCAAATGTCAAGTGCTACTCAGCCGGCTCTGCCGAGCTCCAACCAGGAAGCCACTTCTCTCTCTCTCTCTCTCTCTCTCTCTCTCTCGCTCTCTCTCTCTCTCTCGCTCTCTCTGATCAAGAACAATGACGGGTATTTTTCATACACGTTTCCTTTTGGCTTTCTTCTTTTCTTTTTCCACGAGTTAAACTGGCCCATTGTTGTAACCCGACTGTAATTTGTTCTCTGGCCCGTGTGCGCTTGTGTGTCAAGAGTGTGCGAGTGTGTGTGTGTGTGTGTGTGTGTGTGTGTGTAGCACAGTGATGTACAAGAATTGATTAAGGGAATCTGTCTGAGAACTAACTTGCCCTGGTATCGTCCATGCCTGGCTAAGAGCAGCATACAGTACATAATATATACAGTTTATATTTATTGGTTGGGGGGGAGGGGCGCTCAGACCCCCCCCCCACCCCCCCACACACACACTGCTTTGTCTCCTTTATGACAAAGAGGCATAACTGCTATTTCAGTTGGACCACATTTCATTCTGTACATAATCTATATTGAGAAAATTGTATTATAATTTTTTTGCAAATATCAATTTCTTTTCTAAAATGATGTATCTGCTCATCTGGTGACGTAAAAAATAAAAAAATAAAACAAATGAGATTTGAAATTTTGATTTGATTTGATTCTTTTTGGGTACAATGATCTCTGTCGGATAAAAACCTTGTATCTCCCCCCCCCAAAATGTGACTTTATCAGGAGCTAAGAAAAGCTTGGGGTTTTTTTTTGTGCATGTTTGAGTTTCTGCAACAGGGTTCGGTAAGCCTCGAGGGTTTGAGGATTTCCCATAAAGCATCTGTGTGATCCTCCAATCGAATTCCCCCCAAAAAGATGAAAGTCACCAAAGTTGGACTTGCAAGGTTTTCACGTGACGGGGGAAGATGTGAGCCGATGTGCCGTGCTGCTGGCGTCACTGGTCACCCGGCGGCACACCCTATATCTTTTGTTTTGTGTGTGTGTGTCTGTGTGTGTGTCTATATGTGTGTTTGAGTGTATATGTGTGCCTGCATGCATGTGTGTGTGTGTGAGACAGAAAAAGAGTGTATTTGAGAGTCTAGTGCTTGTGTGTGTGTGTGTGTGTGTATTACACTACCTCTTCAGTTTTGTGAGTGCCTATATGTGTTGTTGAATGTGTGTGTGCCTGCGTTTGTGCATGTGTGTGATCGTTTCTGTGTGTGTGTGTGTGTGTGTGTGTCTAGCGCCTGTGTGATAAGGCTCGTTAGCGACCCGATGCCTTGCCACAGCTGTGTCTGTCCCAACGGAGGCTTTCCTCACTGAGGGGCCGACTACATCTGCACTGCCACACTCACACACACACACACACACACACACACGTGAACACACAGAAGACTATGTCCTCATTGCCTCCTCACCTCTGTCGCTGTGTGTGTGTGTGTGTGTGTGTGTGTGGTGTGAGACAGACAAAGGGATAGAGAGGTAATCAGTGGCAGCTCACCTGACAAGATGGCTGATCTCTGTACACCTGGGAAGATGGCGGCCAAGCTCTCCCCGCCACAACACACACACACACACACACACACACACTGTCAGAAGCCAATAACAGCTCTCCATCATCCCCAGCTCGCGCCCCTCGGATGCTAGTTAGTTCACACAGCGGAGGGAGGAAGGTTAGTCTGAGACAGAATGCATAATAACACCGGGCTCCTGCAGCACTCCATGCAAATGCGGCGCTCGACGTGTCAGAGGAGTGATGGATCTGTCCTGACAGACACGGTGACAGCACGGTGACAGCAACTTAAAAACCTACACTCCTCTCCCTCGCTCTCCTCGCCCCCCCCCCCCCCCCCACACACACACCCACCCCACTCTCGTACATATTTACAACCGCGGCGTCTTAATACACTTTTTCTCCCAAATCCCCCGTTTTCCTCCACCTGGCTCAGAGATGTCCCCGCCGTTCAAAGCTGATGAAATGTTGTTGTCTGACAAAGGGATTTCTTTTGGTACAGACTGATAAGAACCTCGGTTATACAGTTATACAGTATGAGGATCAACCTTATGGTACAAATGTAGGTTCTATACCACTACTACTACTATTACCACTATTACTACTATTACTACTACTACTAGTACTGTTACAACTACTACTACTGATACTACTACTGCTGCTACTACTACTACCTCCACTACTTCTACTACTAATATAACTCCTACTATTATTACTACAACTGCTACTACTACTACTCATATAAGTATTACTACTAATACTAATCTTACTACTACTACTGATACATCTACTTCTGCTACTACAACTACTACTACTATTACTGGTACTACTACTACAACGACTGCTAATACTACTCTTACTAGTACTACTGCTACATCTACTACATCTGCCACTACTACCAATGACAATAATAGAACATATCAATCAAGGACTTTGCATAGCAGGAATCGATCAATTCTACAATCAATATAAAATCAATCAAACTGCATCATGTCCATCACATCAGAGATGGATCACACTAACCGACGAGCCGATATCAGCTCCATATTTGACTGTACCCATAATGCATGTGCATCTATACCCATACATGAAAGTGAGAACACGAGTTTGCAGCATCCTACATTCTCGCTGTGTTTGATCTTCGATATGATGTTTGATTGCTTGTCCACAGAAGACCGTTGGCCTCGGTCAACATGCGGACACCCAGTGCGTGTCGCGGTCCTATCCCGGCGGCCTCCTGAGCCCACGCGGCTCCCGGAGAGACACCGGGACAGGACATAATGTACGGAGCTTCCCGCTGGCTTGTGCGCCTACAGTACGCTTGAACACTGTGGTTTATTACGGCGGAGGCTCCCCAGGGATCGGGCTGATGGCAAACATCAAAAGCTGCGCCCGGCATATTATACCAGCGAGAACGTGGGTGGAGGTCATCTCCGATGGATTCCGCCTCATATATGGGACAAACGCCTTCAGCACGTTGCGCGATTGCTCATTATCAATTCATGGAGCCGTTGAACGTTCCCCCGCTTCTCTTTTTGAATTCTCCATTTCATTTCTTTTTCCTTCTGTTTTTTTTTTTTTTTTTTAATGCATGAATTTCGACAATTCAAACTTCCGCTCAATGACAAGACACGAGTCCCGCGCCGGAGAAAAAAAAAGAAAAAAAAAGGTCCCATGTGTTTGAAGCATCTAGGCCGCTCCGTCTTTTTGATCAGCAGCTCGGGCTGTGAATGCCGCAGATCAGAAAGTGGATCAGAGGCTCCCCGGGGACCGCCATTTACGCCTGCCACCAGCGGAGGAGAGAGAACGTAATTAAGAGTTTGTTAAGATGCCCAAATTCCTTCTCATTTTCACCCGCCCTCCCTCCATCCGCCCTCCAATGCCCCCCCCCCCACCTTGCTCCCCCGCTAGCTCTGATCCAGCCGCAGATTAAACCTCTCGTTTCCCCCGGAAGACGAAGCTGCAGCTCCAGCCACACGCGGGCTGATTATCGCATAAGAGTAATTAGCGCGCGTGACAATCCCGGAGACGGAGCGCCGCCTGTTGTCGACGTGATGGAGATGGATCGGGGTGGAACACGGGGCCCTCCGTCTGAAAGGCACCAGAAAGAAAAATGTGTGCGTTTTTTTGCACGCGCGTTAATTATCGGTGTCACTCACTCTTTACGTGTCTTTATGTCGCTCGGTAGTAATTACGGCTCATGTACGTGTATGTATCAGTGTCAGTCAGCAAGACGACTTCAAAAAGCACCATACGCGGTAGCCCAGTTAGCACATACCGCCTGAGACGTGGTGTTGATTGCTAATTGATCGCTCGGTTGATTGGGGAGGGAGAAAACGTTCCCTTTTGTCTCGTCAACATTTCTGTGGTCGATCGGGTACGGAGATATATATTTTAGATTTAGGCTGTAGCAACTTTATTGGTCTTACCGCTGGGAAAATTAAGACACAGATTTAAAATTAGCCTGGAATTAGCAAATATAGTTTTTTCAGTATCACATATTTAGAAAGTAATAGGCAATGAATTGCTTTAAACATGTTGGTAGCCTAATACCGATGTAGACAGGGAAAGGAAAGTTCTTTCAAGGGTGTTTTTGGTTAGGGTACTGGTTCTATATGGAACCAAGTTAAAAGGTAATTAAAAAATTTAAAAAACAGTGTCTGTCTTTTAATACTGCTGGTTTGGAGCATTTCTCAAATTAGCACCATAAAGGTATTATGTAGAACCACTTGAGCCAGAAATGGTTCTGCTATGGCACAAGCCTAAAGAACCATTTACTATATAGTACTATATTTTTTTTTTCTCTTTATTTCACCCGCTTCAACACCCATTTCAGATGTCATTTTCATAACTACAATGTGCCATCAACAGAAAAAACAAATAATCAAACAAGGTTGCTACTTTTGTTATCACCCCTTCGATCTATATATCAGATTTAAATTCAATCCCAAAATGACACCCCACCTCCACCCCCTGATTCTTTCACTCACAGGCAGCATTTCAGACGTTCGTCAACGGTTCTTTACAGCATCACAAAGATCCTTTGTGGAGAACATCTCGAAAAAGGGTTCCTGATAAAGGGTTCTGCTGTGATACAAGCCTCAAAAATCAAAACGCGTATTCTGACCACAGCATATCCAAGTGTGCAGGGATTGCTTGGATTCGTTTAAAACTCAAGACACGACTCCAAATGACAAGAATCACGCTTTCATTTCATTTTCAGATAGCGTGTGTGTGTGTGTGTGTGAATCAACCGGTGTCCTAGTTTGCATCCGATACAAGTTATTAGGCTGTCCTTTATTTCAATAATTTTGCCAGCAGGAAAATATTGCCAGCAGGAATTGTCCAGCCATTACCTTCTGGTCTGTCTGCTGCCTGCAGCTGCTCATCAGTATGCAATCTCTATTGTCTGCAGCTTTGTTCACTTGCCATAATTGTCAAAAATCCTCGTGCAACGCGATTTCCTCGCTGGTGGAAATAATTTCTGTGTGAAAGGAAGGAATTGAATTTTTTGGGGTAGGGAGCCGGAGCAGGCCAGTGCAATTTGGAGTATGGCAAGGACGGAGCTGCACATAATAACACACTATATTCAGACTGTAGCCCACACAATGACACTTAGTAGTTTCCCTTGATTGGTTTAAATTGGTTATCAACCCTTAGCGTCTTAGGACAGTCTTCAGTCTACAACTGTAATTGTGCTAATTGTTATTCCCCACCCCCCCCCCCCCCCCCGTTTCTGCACGATCGCAACCAGAAAACGTGACGCGTAATGACCCGTTTCAAGTCTTCTGACGCCAGAGATGATCGCGTACCCTTTCAATCATTTGGAATTCAGCCAATCGAGATGCAAGGCAAGTTCACTCCCACAGGATAGAAGACAGGACATTGATTGGTTGACCTATTAAAGTGACGTGATGCAAGTTGCCCCATCATGAGGGCAAAAATAGGCAAAAATAGGCACAAGTAGGTATGGCACGTTTTTCATACAGGGAAGACATACTGTATTATGTGTGTGTGTGTGTGTGTGTGTGTGTGTGTGTGCGCGCATTGTGCATTCACGTGTGTTTATGTTCATGCACACATAACTCACAGTACACATTCAAAATATGTGTGTTGCAGGATGCACATTAATAAATGAATGCTTTTATGAAAATATATTTGTTTTTGTTCATATCGGTGGTGCTTTGCCATATGATGAGGTCACAGCTTACCCACCTTTCTTTATTTACCGCTGTGTGTGAAGCCGCGTGTTCATTCATTATATAAATACAATTTCATCTCTTGGCTCGGAACACACGCTGAACTCAGGCGATCTCGCTTTCAACCACTCTCCGCGGCCCCGGGGACTTCTCCTGTTGACTCCATGTTGAGATGCCAAAACAAGCAGGAGAGAAAACAGATCAATGAAACCATATCGGATGATGGAAAGCTGTGAGTGAGGCGTGTTTTCAGAGAAAGAAAAAAAAAAGAAGCTACGATCAAACCGGGAAAACAAGAGTGACATTATCACTGATCGCAAAATGCCATCACACCAACTGCCCGGTTTTGAAAGTGACTCAGGTTGAAGGGGATGTTGATTATAAACTGGGGTTCGTTTAGTGGTCATCGATCACCAACATGTGTATTATTATTATTATTAATATTATTATTATTATTATTATTATTATTCTTAATAAGCCAGTTCATGAAAGCTTTTCCATCTGCTGTTCTAAACACCCGGTGTCAGGTAGGTCTCTCCTGGGAGAAATCCTCTGGCGCACAGGAAGTGATGCATTTAACGTTTAAATTTGGAATAAACAGAAGAAGAACTGGGTAGTTAGCATGAGCAGCAATTAGCCACTGTGGCTGAACAGACAAAGAAAAGAGCGACACAAACTCCATCAACAGAAAATCCAAGGCGTCTCAGTACTGGACACACTGTTTGATTGACAAGGGATCTCTGGGATGTGCAGTGCAGAAACACTACAGCGATGAGGCTGAGAGTCAAAGATGGAGACCAAATTTTAAAAAAAAGACAAACAAGATTACCAATTTTACATTTTTTAAAAGCCACAATGCACAATTCTTTGATAGTCGGAATGATCATGCTTTTCCATCTTGCCATAATTAGAGTTCATGAGGAAACCCACAGCATCAGAATAGATGGAAAAGACGGAGGACAGGGAGGGAGATGCGTTGGATTGCATGGCATGTAGATGGCATCTGTTGCGGCAGGATCATCTCCCCCAAAACACTGTCCGCCTCTATACCCGTCCCTCTTTATGTTTTTCGAGAGCGGCCAATTCTCTATCAAATCCCCAGCCAGCGCTATGATATTCTTGCCATCCGGCTTTGGCGCGCTCCAAACAGAGGAGGCGACGGCGAGCCGGGGCGATAGACATCTCATTACACTTTCATATGCTGCTAACCGCCGCGGGTCGGCCGGCTGGTCGCAGAAGAGCCAGGCGCAACTTCAATGAGTCAGGCGGCTGCTCTGCTCTGCTCTGCTCTGCTCTGCGCCCGGAGGCAGGTACTTCACTCCCTTCCCTACGTTAATTAATTTCCTAACGCGTCACTCCTCGTAGTTCCCTGCGGTCCTCTGCGCCATCGCCTCCCCCCCCCACCCCCCCGCCAACCCCCTGTCGGTCCGCTTTCATGCTTGTCGCCTATCAAACGGCAAGATGTTTGACATCAAAATGGTCCACCGAGGGAGGGGAAGACTCAGCCCATCAGCCCATCATCCTCCATGGCCTGGGATTGACCTGGCCTGGCGTCTGCTGAGCTGTCAGCCAGAGTACAGCCTCTGCTGACAGTCTCTCTCTCTCTGTCCCCCCCCCCCCGCCCCCCCCAAACACTGGAGCCATTCATTCCCCCGCTACAGTGGTTTCATGCAGCTCACCAGGCATATGGCTGGTGTACATAGCCCGGGGTTAAGCCCGGGGGCTGGTGTCCCTCCTCTGTAGGCCGGTGCTCCCTGGAGAAGCAGGTGCTGCCAGATAACAGCTGCTGGATGCAGCAAGGGAGGTCTTCTCTCTGATGCACCCCTCCTCCCCCACTTCCACAGTACACCCAGTAAACCAGAGGTTCTCGACGAGGTGCCACGGAGGCCCAGGAGTGTGCAGGGAGCTTTCTATATGCATTCTTCCATGTCTAACGACCGAAGTATGAGTCCAGAACAAAAGAATGCCGGTGACAGACAGTATACTTGCCAACCGAACATTCATCGGATGGTGACTTTGCTGACCAAGAACGAATGGAAGGATGACACATCACATCCAAACAGCACCATTGCCTATACCGCAGAACCGGTTGAAAAATGAAGGGCTGGGTCTTGATTGACGGCACTATATCAAGAACTCAGTCCATCTCGAACTGTCAAGATGTTCTGAAGGTCCTTCTCTCCAACCATTGGCAAGAACGTTCTCTACAAGCTTCAGTCGGACCGATCTGACCCGACGACAGGAAACACTGCGCGTTGTCCGAAACAAACGTTTTGACGTTGAGTAATGTATGCCCATAAATATATCGTCCAAAGCTGAGATGGTCGTCATTTTGTGAAATCGGGGACCTAAATATCCTCCTGACATCAGTTCAAAACAATTTCCAAAGCTGTTTTAATATGAATCTCTATCGTTGCACCTTATTGTGAAAATTGTGTGCTTGTTCGTGTTGATGTTGAACTTTTGCCACCTCCTGCATGCCACCATCTGTGAGACGCTTGTTGGGACGGGAACCCGCTGTGAAAGACGAGTCCCTTAATGCACCGAATTTCTGACCAGCAGGAAAAATGACCGCTCCGACTTGTTGATAAATTATAGCTCACTTGCCATTTTTTTTTTTTACCAGGCCATAGTGACCTGAATCAAACCTCGCTCTCCATCTCCATCTCTCTCTATCTCGCTCGCTGTCTTCTCAGCCACACCGGTGCTAATTGAAAGTGCCGTGAAATATAGATGAACGCAGGAAGCGAGCGGGCTGGCCCTTCCCTTTTCCTCTCTCGCATTCTCGTCTCTCCTCCCTCTTTATCCTTTTATCTCTTTATCTCCTTCTCTCGAGGCTAAAGTTTGTTTTTCCTCCCATCTCTCTCCCCCTTTTTGCTAACCCTCTCTTTCTTTTTCACCAATCCAGATAGGTTAGGGTTAGACGACGCCCCCATAAGCATCGGTGCTCCGCGGTGGAGCCCGGGTGTGCCTGTAGTAAAAGGTGTTACAGTCTGGAGACCACCTGTGGGTGTAAAAGGAGCAGTGATTGGGTGTGCACACACACACACACACACACACACACTCACACACACACACCACATTGACTTTCCAGACTCACAGGTTCACAAGCGGCATCGAACTCAAGGTTACCGGGCCTGCAGGGGCTCACTCAGCTCCAAGAAAATGTCTCCGAGCGTCAGCACTTTCACTTTATGACTGCCTTATGCAGATATACACACACACACACACACACACACACACACATACACACACACAGACCTGCTGCTTGGTGCTGCATGATTATTTGATACGGTTCTTATTATCCAGATGAGCTAATGCTTTCTGTCGGCGACTGAGCAGGAGTGAGTGAAAAGAAAAAGGTTGTTTGTGTGTTTGTCTCTGAGTGTTTTGAGTTGATCCCACTGAAAGTCACCTCTGATAGCCATTATACACCCACGTACTGAAATGTCCCTCAATTTCTCCTACCCCCCGCTAGCTCACTCCCCCACACACCGTGCACTAAAGAGACGCGGTTTGCCGCTGTGTTTTTCTGATTTTTTTTTTCCTGGGGATTTACAGCGCGGCCATATTAAAAGGAGCTACGCTTCAAGGGCCAACTTGGCGGATCTTAAGCGGTATATCTGTGATGCGCCGCATCGGCAGGAATGAGAATTCCAGATTTTCAGGTCTCTGCCGACTTGAGAATTAAGAATGAATCTGCAGAGCGCTTCACTTCCACCCTGCCTATTTCGATGTCAGCTTTGGGATTAAAGAAAGAAAGGTGTGTGTCTGTTGCGTGTGAGGGAGTGATTTAATGTATGTCTGCACGCTTCCTGTGGGCTTGCGCGCATGCGTGCAATTACGCAGGGAGGACGCGTGCACCTTTATTTGGCGAGTTGTACGAGCCTGTAAATCACCTCTGCGCCTTTGTCGTGCCGCTGCTTGCCTCTCTGTCTCTGTTCTGTGATAGATCCTGACAAGCCGCCGTCTGAATTATTGATTCTCTGATCTGAAAGTTTGATGCTTAGCCCGAGGGCTGGATTAACCTGCCGACAGCACACCCGTCTCCGCCCTGAGGTAACCAAATCACACACGATATGCAGACACACACACACACACACACACACATAGTACACACACACACACACCAAACACCAGTTGACGTTTTGGACCCTCCCCTCAGCTGGTAAGACAATGCAGCGGATTACAGGCCTCCCACCTACAGCTATAAGTAGACTCTCTCTGAAAGGCTGATTTGCTGCTCTGCTCTCTCCGCTCACTTGTCCTCCTGACCCCTGTGAATGGCTCCGGTTGGGGGGGATGGAGGCCACCGGGTCTGTTCTAACTCAGACTCGCCCCACAGATAATGCACTTTTCACGTGGGAACTCGATTAGAGTTCGATCGATGGGTTTTTCAAGACCATTGACAATACTTTTGGATTGAAAAAAAAAAGTATTCAGTGTTTTCCCCCCGGGATTTTATTCTTGGCAGGGCGGAAAAGCCTCTGAAACAACATTTAGACCATCATGGGATACTAAAACTCTCCATTGAAACCCATACTGATAAATTAATTTATGGTTAGCAGCTCTTTAAGGCAGCATTCTGAAAAAAATATGATTAAATTATTAAAATTATTATTAAAATTCTTAAATAAAATGTGCATAGAAAATAAAATTTCATTGCAAGTTTTGTGTAGCTGTGGTCTGGGAGGAACCTCCACCATGTCAGAGGTGGACTGCCATCAGATATATGAAACTGTGATACACTAGCATAATGCCTGTTCAAACGTCTATATACAGTATAATAAATGGGAATTTTGTTGCTTTTCATTCGTGATATAGCCATGATGGTCCACATTGTGTAATGGATTGCTTTACTGCACAAAACAGGAAGAGGGCGCTGTTTTTCCAACGCTAACAGAGCTAAAGCTTTCAGAGTTTCTGGCAACGGCAGATGGTGGAAATGGAGAAAGAAAGATGGACAAATCACTTCCAACATGTTGATCCTCTTCAGTAAAGACAAAAAAAAAAAAACGCAGCCCCGAGTGAATGCCAAGGACAGGGGAGGACAAGTAGCAACATGGTTTATGGGAAATGTGGTCTTAATTTTGAGAAACACTAGCGCTAACAATACCACTGGCATGAGATAGAGGCTGCCAATCAACTTGGCCGTGGTCTCATTTGTTTACTGTAATCATACCAAGGTAACACAATTACTTTGACAATGATATATCGGCGTTTCAAAATGCTGCACAGGGCACCTTTAATATCTTTGCATTGATTGCATTGTGAATATGTTTGAGTGATGTTTGGGCACCGTAAAAAAAAAAAAAGTGCCAACGCTGCAATATCACATCTTGTTCGGCAACCAAATGACAAACTTTGTGGTAATTTGTGGCGATGTTGGGGCTGAGCTTATTTGTTACAAAAAATGGGTTTAATTATGAACACGTCTCCGTTTGGAAATGGTCGTAAAAAAAAAAACATTCTTGCGTTATTAGATAACAGATGAAGGTATGTGTTGGATTCAGCCGTGCCGTAATTACAGCCTTGTTAGGGAGTGCCATAAACTAATGGCCTACATCAAACAGCGCTGTTCCCTTTATTGTGAAAATGCAAGTGGGTTTATTTATGTCTGTCTTTCAGTCTTTCTGCCTCAGTCCTGAAGCTTCCCCCTCTCTCTCTCTCTCTCTCTCTCTCTCCGTCTCTCTCTCCATCTCTGTCTCCTCCAGTGTGCTGTTTCTCTTTGCTTATCTGTCACATTGCTGAGGTGAGTCCTCTGTCTCCTGATTTATTCATGATACGACTTTTAATATCATTCACTATGACACTGGAGTCGGCATCTCAAATTAAAATCCTTCAGGCAAAGTGTGTGCTGTGCACTGTGTGTGTGTGTGTGGTGTCTGTGAGAGAGAGAGAGAGAAATGAGCGAGAGAGACAGAGAAAGAGAGACAGAGCCAATCTCCATCGGTTTATAAGCAATCTATGTTGAAAGCAGATGCTTAAATAATCGATTATCTGATTACATGAAGGCGTTGCGAGCGCTTGCAAAAATACCCTACTGTATGGTTTCTCTTCAAATGCATGATATTGTGTGTGTTTATACAGCATATCAGTGCATGCACAGTGTGTATAAAGTGTGCTAATTGCCTCGGTGAGTCTCTGTATGGCAGCGTGGCTACATCTTAACAATTAGCCAGGTGTAATTGAGTGGGGTACATGATTGTCACCGGCAATCGCAGTGATGGAAAGGCAACGCCATTCGAGAGCGCGTGGGCGTCAGCCAGGAGTGTGCGCTTGGCTCCATGTGTGTCTCTTGCGTTTTAATGGGCGCCATAAGCTTTGATGGAACATTACCGGTTTGTTTCACGAGCGCATGTCAACATATGTGGGTGGAAAGGTGCGTTTCTGAAGAGCTTTTCTGTTTAAGCGCGTGGGCGGTGATTTTGTATGTGTTTATCAGCATATTTGAGAATTTTGTCAGGGAGCATTTGAAAGTGAGAAAGAAGGGGAAAAGCTAAGTGAAGACTTAAAGATGGTGGGTTTTTTTTAATTTATTTTTTTCACCCGCCGCTGAACTAATCCTGGGTTTTTGTTCTCGCACTTTAGATCGCCTTCGGTAAACACCGCCGTCCTCTCGCTTGACTTCTCTTCCTCCGAGGAACGAGACCCTCGCGCCTTGTTAGCGCCCGTGGCCAATCCGTCCGCAACCACCTCCATGTTAGCATTCCGCCTGAACCCATAATGCACGGGGCTTTTCTTTGCTTTTTTCTGCGCTATTCCATTGCATGGAAATTGCATTTACTGCGGCGCTCCGTTATGAATGACGGCGGCCACACTTTAACGATATGGCGGTTGCGCTCCTTACACCCTCCGTCTTCTCTGTCATCATCGCCGCACAAACGGAAAAAATATGCATGTGATCACATAGGCCTGTAAACAATTCACTAGATTACTGTATTCTATCTGGCTGCTATTGGGGGCAGGGAGTTACCACCTGGACCTCCTTTTACCCACAATGCCACATTGCTCCGCGGCGACGTGCCCCGAGGAAGAGCCCAAGGCACGACGAAGAACGAGGGTGAAGAAGAGGGCGGCTGCCTCGCTGTAGGGGGATGCGGGGGGGGGGCATGGCTCAGTGTCCCCTCGATGCTGGGTGTTTTTTTGATGTTGAGAACTGTGTTGAGTGGGCTTGGGTTTTTTTTTTTTTTTTAATGTTATGCAACTTTGAAGACAGAGTGTTTGAAGTTATGCATGAGTTGGACTCATTTCCAGCTTCTTCCTGATTTGTTTTTTTGTTTTTTTTTCCCCCCTCCCCCCCTCGTCCTCCTCCTCCTCCTCCGCCTCCTCCTTCTCTCTCTCTTCTCTCGGAGCCTTTTTCTATGAGAAGCGCAAGTGTTGCGTTTGAAGTGAAGGAATGTTTCAAGGGTATCTGCCAAAGCGTCCATTGTAGTAATGGTCTTTGCTGTGTTCGCGGCTTAATTGTGTCTCACAAGGAATTGTTGCCGCTGTGTTTTTTTCATCGTTGTTGTTGTTGTTTTTTCCTCATTTCCTACAGAATCCATATTCTCTCGCTTACTTCTTCTCACATCTGTTTTTGCACGAAGACGTATGGATTAGTTCGGGGGAGGGTTCTATTTTCAATTCAGGCAAGGCAGGGGGGGTCAGGTGTTGCAGCATCATTTATAATAGATCAAATTCCATGAAATTGGCCAATTTTCCAAAATTACATGAATCTTATTTTGTTTTCAGACAAAATGCGTTCCACTTTTCTGCCTCTTACGATTACAAACCTCTTCTTAAGAGTATTAAAAAACGGACTCATTTGTACCTATTGATAGATGCAAGGATTTGCTGCGTGACATTTAATCAGATCAATGTTTGTTTCACCCATGCCAGCCTCCTAATCGCCTTCGCCCCTGACAATTGCTTTTATTTTCTGCAGCGTCATGCAGTTCAAGTGTTTCCACATTTGGCAGCGCACGGGGGTCGTGGTGGGAGCACCTGCTTGAAACTCCGAAACAATGCCAGACATCCTCGTGAATTTGGTCATGGCCCACCGGAGGAGGTGAAATTGAAAAGTGTTGAGGGAGGGTAATGAAAAAAAATATTTCTGCTTGATAGATGCATCATCTATATTTTGATCATGTACCTCTCGCCATAAATAACCCACAGAGTTGCTTACCGCTATCTATTTCTTTAGTTGCTCCTCCCTGCACCTTGTCAACCAAAGACAAATGATGTGAGTCTGTCCATTGAAGTGCGCCGCAGCCCACTTGGAGCGTTCTGCAGGAGCAATAGTACTGTTCAATATTTAGGATCAGGCTTTTGACAGCGTTGAGAAGGGACCATTATCCCATTGTCGTGTGAAGTTGGGAGAGAGCGGTTTGGATCTGTGTGATGTGCACTTTTAATGAGGCCCATTAAATCAAGTGGCAGTTCCTCACAAGGAAAAAAGTTGGTTGGTGTTTAATAGTTTCACCACAAGCTTACATAAGCCCCTTTAATTCAGCGCTCGGGCGCTCTTTCCGGGCAGCGCCGGGAGAAGGCTCCCTTGCTCCGCCGAGAGGCACGCAACGGCAATTAGTCCGTCCTCTGGAGTCTTAATTAGGAAGCCACGTCGACCTGAAGACGAGCGCGTGAGAGGCCCACACGTCGGTCAACAGCCAAACAAAAATAGATGAAAAAGTAGAGGCTCCAATTAATTACAGACTCCAAATGAGCACCGAAGAAGTAGCGGCGGGCCTCGAGAAGGCGAGTAGAAGGGAGTCAGGGAGAGAGCTGGTGAAATTGTGCCTGTCTGGTGGAAGGGTGTCACCGGTTTTACCCCTTCCCTTCAGAGGCTTCTTCACTTCGCCTCCTGCACAAACCCACAAGCAGAGCTGAGATGTTGTGTCCGCCAGGCTCTCAACGCCCAGGGGAGGACTGATCTGAGTGATCTTAGATTGTATGCTATATGTTCTTTAATTAGATAGCTTGTAACCAACTTTGAAGAACTATTGTCTAATTGGCATTCAGCGCATGTGTGTGTGTGTTCTTGCCAGCCTCTATCTGCTTTTGTTCCGATAAGGATCCACCTCTTTCCCTCTGCGTGAAGCAGGTAGTGCTGCTGTGCCCATGGTGATGGGAAATAGTGGTAGAGAAGACAACAAAGGACAATCGTCATGGTGACTGTATACAAAAGTTGACATTCATGCGGTTGATCTGATGATGCTAAAGAAGGGGACAGTGATTTTGGTTAGATATGGTGACGTGGTGATGCAGTGGTGGCTTGTGATTACTTGTATTATGACGATGATAAGGGTTACAGTGCTGACAGTGACATTGTTGAGGGTTTGGGTGATGAGTGTTATGATGATGAGAGTTACAGTGCTGATTGTGACTGCGTTGAGGGTTTGGGTGATATGAGCGTGACAGTGCTGATAGTAACAGTGTTGAGGGTTTTGATGATATGAGCATTACGGTGCTGATGGTAACAGTGTTGAGGGTTTTTATTGTTATGAGAGTTACGGTGCTGACAGTGGCAGTGTTGAGTTTTTTTTATATGAGCATTACGGCGCTGATAGTGACAGTGTTGAGGGTTTTGGTGATATGAGCATTACGGTGCTGATAGTGACGGTGGTGAGGGTTTGGGTGATATGTGCGTTACTGTGCTGATAGTGACAGTGTTGAGGGTTTATTGATATGAGCATTACGGTGCTGATAGTGACAGTGTTGAGGGTTTATTGATATGAGCATTACGGTGCTGATAGTGACAGTGTTGAGGGTTTATTGATATGAGCATTACGGTGCTGATAGTGACAGTGTTGAGGGTTTATTGATATGAGCATCACGGTGCTGATAGTGACAGTGTTGAGGGTTTTGGTGATACGAGAGTTACAGTGCTGATAGTGACAGTGTTGAGTGTTATGACGATAATGAGCGTCACAGTGTTGATAGTGACGACGGTGAGGGTTTCAGCGATGAGTTTTATGACAATGACGATGCCTGATGCCCACAGCACAGGCTTCCATATCAGATTACTACTAGTCTACAGGCAGAAGACAGCCTGAGCTGCAGCCTCGTTAACTCTAATGAGATAAAGAGATGCCCTGCTCTTTGTCTGGGGAGTTCTCTTTCTGTATTTGAGTGTGTGTTTTACTGTGTGCTTGTGTGTGTGTGTGTTGATGTGTGTACTCTTGGCGGATCGCTGTTCTACCACGACCACAGTAACCTCACAAACGTAACACACGCGACGGCTACGGACAAATGTCATGTACAACAAGGCGATGTCACATCTTTTGCAATCCCTTCGATTTCCGTGGGCAAGCCGCTGCATGCGTAGGACTGCACGTACCGTGTTTGCAATGTATGCCATTTGTGTTTTGCTTATTTGCAAATGAGCGACGCTCTCGCTTCAACAGACCTTGACAGCTGACATTAAACCAGTGCTACTGCGAATCTGTGTGTGTGTGTGTGTGTTAGTTTGCATTTAAAACAGACTAGTATATCCTAGCATGTATCTATTTGTGTGTTAGTTAGAGTGTGTGGCTGGGCGTAATGCCAGGCTCTAAGTGACAGCACCCCCTCTCCTTGGCGCATCTTTGTCTCAGAGACTAATGGCACAGAGAGAATCAATTACCGCCACAACGTTGGGGAATATGCCAGGGCTGGTGGGCGGGTGGGGGGATGGGGGAATCGAGCGGATTAACCCATTCCCAAGCACCCTCCGTTGTCACCCACCTTCCTTCCTCCTCCCGTGTCATCCATTGGCCGGCTCCAGACGGTGACATGCCCCCCCCCCCCTCTCTCTCTCACCATCATCGGGCTTTTTGTGGATCACCGCAGGGAGATGGCACCCATTCCAGACACTCCCCAGAAGCCGCAGTTGCACCCCGTCATCAGAGAAGCCCAGGATCCCACCGGCAAGGCGGAGTGGCGGGGAAGGGACGACCCTGCGGCTGTGGGTTGAGTTCCCAAGTTACCCCCGCCAATGCGTACAATTTACACTTGACGCATTTTAGCCGACACTTATATCCAGAGTGAGAACTTACAGTGAGTGAGCAGGTAGGGGGAGGCGGTGTTGTCATAGGATGCACGGGCAGCTGATGAACACATCGTGGGATTGAACCTGGGAACGTCCGGTCACAGGACAGTCCGCTAGGCCACCCTGCCACCCAGTGGAATATGTGCGAGTGTGGGAACAGGCACTCAGGGCTCGGCTGATAGAGGCGTTTGAATGCTGATACAGTTATTTGTTTGATTGAAGCTGCAGATAGCTGATATTAAGTATCTTTAAATTTGACCATTTTCATGCCAAATTCTTTTTACATTTCCAGTTAAGTTGAAGTGGAATCTATTCAAAATATCACCTCAGGTTAAGGGCTTCCCATAGACAACCAGTGTAGTATTGATCATTTCTATAATAAATATGGAATCAATCAAACTGCATCATATCAGAGGTGGACGACAGTGATTGGTTGATTTTTAACAAAAGGCCAATATCGGCCCCTATTGTCAATGAGTGTTTCAATCGTGTACAATTATATTGTACTGTGAGTATTTGAATTGCAATGGAGGCCAACAAAGTGATGGGACACCGGGATGCTTTCCAGATACACCTCAAATATTTCTCTTCTACCACAGCTTTTAAGGTTTCTTGACAGCGAAACAGCACGAGCAACCACATTAAAAGGTTGTAACTGCAGCTAGAGTACATAGGAGGTCTCAACTCAATGTCTGTTGGATTTAATGGGCTACAGAAAGAGAACAAATCTTCCTGTACGACCTGTTTTCTGAAGCCCAGCCACCAGAAGCGAACAGCGACTCAGCCCTGATCTCCGCCGCTTGAGTCTTTCAAATCATCCATCAAACGGATCAGATTGTCTCGCTCCTTTGGCGGCTTCAAACAGCCCTGCTATAAGACAGAGAGAGAGAGAGAGAGAGAGAGAGAGAGAGAGAGAGAGAGAGAGAGAGGGAGGGAGGGAGGGAGAGAGAGAGGTAGAGGCAGAGAGGGAGAGAGAGACAGAGAGAGAGGTGGAGGGATGCATCTGACAAACTCATCTGCAACGTAGAGGAGAAGTGGAGTGTATGTGGTAGGAAAACTAAAAGAGATGTCTGTCTTCTGGTGTTACAGTAAATAGCTTTTATATACTTCTGTAAAAAAAAAAAAAAAACCCTACCCTGGCTTTGAAAACTGCCTCGTCTAGACATGGTAAACTGGCTACAATTGAAGTGTTGCCAAATAAAAGATGAGCCGTTACTCAAAGGCCCTCTTCACTCTCTTTATCTCCTCTCGGCCTCTTTTTCCCTGTGAAGTTTCTCCCGATTCGTTGCTGATGGCACCTGTTTTCAGGAGGGACAAATAAAAACCTAGCAGCGGAGTTGAAAAAAGCAAAAACCCACCGTATCCATCTATAGCCCGCAAAACTTCATCTTGCGGTCGTATAAAAATTGTTTATAAGTCAGAGGCGGTCTGTGGTCAGGAGGCTGCATTCATTGAAGATATTGACAAAAAGGTATAATTATTTAATTCTTTCATCATTCTGGCTTTTAATTATCTTATCTAACTTATCTAACTATCAATCTGGAGCACTTTGAAATTTCTAATGAAATACTACTACTACTACAAATAATAATTATAATTATAAGGTTGACATTATTATGTATTAATTAATATTTCTTCATATATTAATAAATAACACAGCTACATCACATATATATATTGTATTTATCATATTTATCATAATCATATATTTTCATACTATTTCTCTTCTTTTTTCTCTCTGCATCTCGTCACTATTTTCAGCTGCAGTGACCCAACTTCCTCACGGGGATCGTTCGAGTGTCTTCTTATCATTACGACAATGTTTTTTTCTTTCTTCCCGAGAGCCGTTCACAGTCACAGTCACCAGAGTGGAAGGCTGCATGGTTGCAGGCCTCCAGACCACAGGGTGGAGAGCCTAGTGGCCGGGTAGGAATGTGTTTGGCCAGACTCGGGGATTTTGTCACCCAGCTTCTCTGAAAACCATCAGGTCTGCTTGCCGGTAGCTGTGTGGGATGGAGGCCGCCTCATCAAGAGCCATGGTATGGGCTTGGACTTGATGAGGTGAATGACCGGGGGTTGAATCACATAACAGTGCACGTTTTTGTGGGCAAAGCGTTCCTTTTTCCCTCAGCGGTGACAGTGAGGGCGGTATTTTAAGGCTGCGGTTCAATTCTCCACAGATTCCAATGGTGTGAGATGGTTGTGTTCATCGCCTGTTAGGAAGCTTCTTCTCTACTGGCATGCACACACACACACACACACACACACACACACACTGCATACAAACATCCACATGCATGTTTGCATGCACGCGCACACACTCATATGCACATGCACACACACCATTCCAGCAGCTATGTAATTTCTGTGCCGTTTTTGACTGGGAACTGATGATTTCATCGCTGATACATCTGATTGATTTTGTGTTTAGATAATGTGAGTTTGTTAGCTAGCCAACCATAGTATCTGGTCAGCTAACATACTGGTGGCCAATTCCACACACACAAAAAGTGATATGAAATCATACATATTTGAGAAGCTAAAAATAAATCAAATTAAAATCAATCGAGTGTGTATGTCCAGATTTAGCCCAAGGGTGATCAGAATTGGCCACCGATAGGATTAACTATCACTGTAATGTATAGTTACATAGTTAGTTCATGAGTATAGTATCTTGTAGCATCTAGCATTAGCATAGTGGCTAGTAGTTACGACTAGCTAACTACTAACTATTTAGCAATACTTGCTAAAGTAGCCTGCTGGCTAGTTAGCTAGCTAACAAAGCCAAAAACCATCTGTTTCAGTTAACTGACGCCTTTCGGTGCCTTTCATGCTACAACTTGGGCTGAAGACAAATTTGAAAACAAATCTACCTCATCGGGCTAGTCACTTTTACTGATTGAACATTACACCACAACAGTTGTTCTGCCTCCACGATGGAGACGTACGCAGTTGCTGGGAGATTTGCGATGCAACTGCAAAGGCTTGATAGATAAAATAGGGAAAGAACCACGGGGCGACCGCACGCTCACTTATCTTAGCCCACCAGATCGCCTGTAAACATCGTGGAAGGCTGTGACGCGGTTTACACCGTAAACTTGACAGTGTGTGAATCTGTATATTATGTCCTCATCAAGATGCATGAGGAGAGGGAAGTTGGCGATATTGTGCTGCATGTGTACACACCACACAGCTCTCAGAGTTTTGCTTCATAACTTTGTGTGTGTGTGTGTGTGTGTGTGTGTGTGTGTGTGTGTGTGTGTGTGTGTGTGTGTGCGCGCCTGCCCACCCGAGGGACATCACAGCAGTATCTCATTTCACATGAAAAGGACCAGGCTCGCGGGAAACTGTTTGTGCGGAGAGCACTGCTTCTTCCGCACGCATACCCCCCCCTCCCCCCCCGCCCCCCCCACAAATAAATAAGAATTTTTGATTACAGTAACAAGCCCATAAATTATGCAGGGCTAGTTGAGGATGATGAGCTGATAAAGGACAGCGCCTTTTAACCTTTTTCCCGGCAGAGGAATACTCTTTTGGCGGGACGCCCTCCCTCCTTGTCTGGCCACATGCAGTGAGCTATAGCCAGAGAGGGGTCTGGAGGATAGGGGAATACTTTCAGGGTGGGGGGTCTCTGTTTTCGGTTCCCAGTGTGGAAACGCATTGTGAAAGCCGACGGCCGACGGCTTTCATTTCGCAAACTTCTTCAGCTGAAGTTTCACCGGAGAATGAAGACGCCAATTGATTCTGCCGCTGTCGCCATTTTTGTCCTGGATGATTTCTATTGGTGCTGCTATGTGTGTGTGTGTGTGTGTGTGTCTCAGTGTTTGTTTGTTTGCGTGTGTGTGTGTCTGCTGAGGGCGGGGAGGCTGGGGGGGGGGGGGGGGGGGGGTAGGGGCGGGGGGAGCTGTTGATGTCGGCTTCGATCAGCGCGGCTGCTGGAAGCGTCCTGGTAGGAAACAAGCGCGCCACATTCAGAGTGGCTGGCTGCTAATGTGTTCCCGTGTAACACAATACACACTCCCCACCCCCGCCATCATTACTACAACACACTCTCCACTCACTCAAACATACCAAGCACATTGCACACACACAATCATGTGAACACAGTTAGCTCAAACACGCATCTTGCACACAAAAATGCACGAGTGTAAACAGCATTCAAAGCAACAATTTACTTGAATTCGTGCTCATAAGTGTATGATAAGTATTATAATCAGAGCTTGATATATTGATATCAAGCTAATAAATAAATGTGCAAAAATGTAGGGGGTTGACATCATGACATTATGACATCATAATGACATGATATTACATTGAAAGTCATTTTCTGATGATTATATTGTAAGAGACGCTCAAACTGTGCTACTAATGGGCTTATCATCTGATGCAAGTGCATCACAATGCACTGCAAGTAAATTGTCACCAAATTTATCAGTCGTGTTTTAGTCTATTCACAAACAAAGATTCACACATGTGCATCGCCACACATGCACGCAAGGAAATTTGGCACCGTCCCAAATCCCATACAAAGAGTCATTGTAGTTAGCTATGATAATGAGCTCAATATGCCCTCCTCAGGAATGTGTGAAAACGGGGCTGTTTCAGTGCAGAAATGTCCTCTTTCCCACAGTCTTAAAGAGCCAGCGGCCCCTCCTGAAACGCGACTGGCATACAAATGCCTTTGCCTGTTTTAAAGCGCGGGGGGCCAACGTTGGCGGGCGGGGTGGTGCGGGCGGCGTGGGCATCAAGAGGGCGCCCTGGCTGCCGCCCAAAATCCACAACGGCCATATGCAGGGGGAGGCGGAGAAGCATCCCCCCCCAGTGCCCCGGAGGTTAACCGACGACCAGCGGGGCCGTGAGCCGTGATTAGCGATTAGCGAGCGAGGAGAGCGGGCGTTGGCCTCGGAAAAAACCACTCAGAAATATGAGCCAAGAGAGTTATGGAGGAGGACATGCCAACTCGCTAGTGCTACAGGTGGGGGTGGGGGGGGGCAATGGGTTCTTTACTGGAAAAAAACATACATAAAAACTCGGGTGTCACCGGGTGGTAAGTTTCTTATCATTATAAATCCCAGGAATCTTTTTGGAAGCTACAGTATGTTTTACAAAATCATCACATCGGGGGCCAGCATTCAGGCCCAATGAATTTATATGGCCCTTATCTAAAAGCAGTTTACAAAGTGCTTTATAGGGAGGCATAAAAATAAGATAGTAAAATAAATAAGGAGGTGATCGTGATGGGAAACGCGTTCGAGAGAAAATGAGTTAAAAGGAAATAAATACATAAACAAACGTGCTATAAGTTGATAGCTTGGTGACCTACAACTAATAATTTAGCACCAGGTTGCAGGATGTTTTAGTGACAAATGATATTAGATGCAGGGAGGATTTATTGAATTGACACCCCTGCCTAAAAATAACTGTAGGTTATTACATTTATCCAACTTATTCAACCAGTTATTCATTTTTTTTTTAGTCAACAGAATACGTCTTCAATAAATTCATCACAGTATCGTTAAACAAAACAAAAAAATTTTAAGTAAGCAATTCACATTTTCACCGGACCAGAGCTGGTTTTGTCTTGCCAGACGAATGAATTGGAGCTCCGGCACAGAAGAGGGCAGCTTCCCAGTGAAAGGATCTGGTTTTGATTTCCCCTTCTTGCTTCTCCGAGGACCTCTATGTTATTAGCCCCGATTGGTGGTGCTGACACGGCGGGCCGACCCCCTGGGAGGTCCGGAGAGACCCGGGTCCGTCCAACCTGGCGTTCAAGGACCTGCAGCAGCTTCGGCTGGAGGGAAGAGGAGGGAGAAAAAAGGAGGGTGGCGGCTGGAGGAATTGGC